>OX422215.1:464375492-465575492 GCA_949130495.1 Sambucus nigra | reverse complement strand
AATGGTAGAGTATTGCATTTAATTTGTATATGCGGATTCGTATTATTGTTCTTTATTCACCGTTATTATTTTTTAGCATCTATTCTTGTCATATTATGTAATTCCTCGTATTTTTCACCGTTATTATTGTTCTTTATTCACCGTTATTATTTTTTAGCATCTGTACAAATAGGACAAATTCTATGTACAAATAGTGTTTTCCAATCCGACACGTGACATCAATATTATCTTAGGAAAGTACCATTCCACAATATTTTATTGTTAACATCGTTAAGTATATAGTCCAGATTTTATGATGATTTGTACATAGTCCATATTTTAAGTCAAGTCTATTACAAAGCCACAAATCTTACTAGTCCCAGGTCACAGCTTCAATTATTAACCCCACACTTTATCCCTAGCTGAGTACTTGTATTAACAAGACTCGTGTGCTAAGTGGCTACAGGTATGGTTAGAGACTGGGAGATAATGCATGTTCCATATGTCATAATGTCAGAACCAATGACCCATGCTTTCACATAGAGTACGCTTTCATCTAGCTTTTACAAGCGCTAACGGCGCGTATAAGCCGAGACTGGGGAATAATTCCTTTGTAGGTTTAGGGTCTTTCAACCCAATAGTATCGAGCTACCTTTATCTTTCTTATGCATAATCTGAAATTTCTGCTCAACCTTGATCTTTCACTGCCTTCTTCATCATCCACATGAAGCGCAATGAGCCATAACATACCAGAATTAGTCATTACGAATTCACTTTTCGATTTTGTCCTAGAGTACTTGGATTTGCCATCAAAATTTAATCAATCCAATTACTTTAGATCAACTGAGCCAGCACATTTTATTACCATTTTTATTTACCCTAGTCTAATTTTGATGTACCAGTATTGATGTGAATCGAGGGCATTATTGCCATTTTTGGGCATATTAGTAGTTTTACTTTCTTTTTGTTATTGTATTTTCTTTTGTTTTATTTTAGTATTTAATGGTAAGAAGTAGCAGTGATATTTTTGTAATTATGGCCTTAGCTTGAAGCCTAAGATACCCCTTCCCTTTAAATACCCACTTGTAAGCCTTATTTGAGGTAGATTTGAATTTTGAAATAGAAAAGAGCATTTCTCTCCCTAAAGTGTGTGTTTGAATATTTATAGGAGCTTTTTGGCATGTAGTTTACGTCAAATTGGTATCAGAGCGGGTGTCTCTCCACATTGGTGTTGGTGTATCGATGTATTTTTATCAAAATCGTATGCTACTCATAATGGCTTCCAAGAATCCAAACAACACGAAGAGACTAATTAAGTTTGAAGGATAAATTCGAAGAATGCATCAAGAAGCATTAAATCGAGAAGGATGAGTTGAGGCAACAAATGTCCTAACTTCTCTCCGCCATCAAACCACCCATAACCACGCTCCACCCTCCCCCAAGTGGCTTAAATCCTATCCCCCTTATTCATGCTGCCCTAACTAAAAAAGAATCCCAAACCCTAGCCAGCCACCTCCCAAACCCTAGTTCTTCCCTTACCTCACCCCCTACCGTGCCGAGGTACACTGCCACCACCCCTTACCTCGGTCGGCCCCATCCAACCACCGCAGCCTCCCTCCCTCCCGTCGTTGCAATCAACCCCTGCCCACTTGCAGCAACCAACAACCTATCATCGGCACTCAAACGCCACCTCATTTCCCTAGTTTAGCTCCTCCTCCTACCGTGGCTTCCATATCCCACCAACTAGGGGTGCTCGCGATTCGGTCCAGTCCGATTTTTAGTTTTTTTAAGGACCGGACAGATTAAAACGTTCCTAAAAAAAGGACACTCGACCCTAGTCGATCGGGTTTTGTATAGGGTTGGTTTGATCTAACTTGCCGGTCCTAATCTTATTAAATTTATCATTTTATAGGGTCGGTTCCTTTATTTCATCAGCCATTATCTACAATATATAACATAAATTTAAACAAGTTATTATGCTAATGTACCTTAGAAATTAAACTCTAAAAATTCTACCTTACGAATTAAACTCTAAAAATATTGTTTAGGATGAAATAAACCCTAAAGATTAATATTTAGGATGAAGATTTTAGATCAATCAACATGTGATTAGTGTAAACGAGAATGAATTCTTTGGGGTTGGTTTAATCACTATCTCTAGTAGCGTAGAGAAGCAGAGAATAAGAAATATGGTTCAAATTCATTCGGGTTTGGTTTAATCATCCATATATATTAGGAACCAGCTTAGAGAAGTAGAGAATAAGAATAAAGTCGAATCATCCTTACCTGAGAACCAACCAGCGTAGAGAGAGAGAGAAGCGTAGTTGTGTTGGTAGAGAAAGAGAGAAACAATGGATAGAAGAGACGAGAGAAAGAAAAAATTAAAAGTTTTACAATTTATGTTTAAGCGTGCGTGTATTGTAGATTAGTTTTTTTTCTTTTTCTAATTGACGAGCATACCATTCCTTACCCCCTTTTCCTTATTTATTTAAGTTAATTTTTTATTTAAAAATATAATTAAAATCTTTTATATATTCTAAAATGCTTAATAGGGCTTTAATGCATTTACTATTACTAATCAAACTAGGTGTAAACCCGCGCGATGCGCGAATGCGCATTGGCATAATAAAGCTCTACCACCACACCACACATATTTTAAATTTTTGATAAAGATTAAAAAAAAATCTTCAGGACTTGAGGGAAAAAACAACTTTATTGATGTTGATATCTTCCACATCCTTAACCTTTGTCCACAAATATGTTATTATTTGTTGTTTTGTTTCACTCGCCAAGGAATCTTCAATGCTTTTTGAATTTAGAAGATTTTTATATCCTTGCAAAGAGGCCTTGTTCACCTTCCTTTCTCTATCTCCTGATATTTGGAAGTACTCTTCTACAGAACCTGTAAGAATGAACAAAAACATTATTTAGGGGAAACCACCGATGAGGACTGTGGAAAACCTCTTATGAGACATGCCTATTACTTCATCACTTATGATACAAATACTAAGCAAAATGTCAATATGAATATCACCAGCCCGTAATCATATCTTGCCTTCATTAGGGGGGAAATTGTATAAATGTAACAACACTGACTGCAACACACACAAGTCACTTACTGTAATAAAAAACTTCAACAACACAAAAGGATATATAAAATTCAGAAAGATATCAGACTTGCTACCTATTATGAAAATGAATAGACCTAGTAAAATGGGTTCACCCCGTTCTCCTGTGAGAGTTTCTAGGCGATCAGAACCAACGACAAAAAAACTGCCTAAAAATGTAGCAATCACCCTATTTAAACCTTTTCCAAGTGTTCCTCCTGAAAATAGTATTAAAATTATTACATACATCTTAATTTTAAGCAGTATGATAGACAACACAACACTGAATGTTGAACAAAAATAAGAATAAAAATACCCATAGCTCAGGTTTTTCTTTGAAGAAGACATGAGGAAATACATGACACTCTTTTGATAAATTTTGTAGCAGTTTCCAGCTATTTCTCCATTAAATCCATCTCAAAAGGGTATTTTATTACGCATAGTGGAATGTAGGAGGCCACATTTAGTAGCAGTAAGGTCATATATTCGTGAGTTGATGTTGCATTTTGGGCACGAACGGTTTCATATTAATGGGTCAATAACATCAGGGGCCTTATGTTGTGCTGGTAAGAGGCATGCTCAAGATTATACCATTAAGAAAAATGAGGTAAATCTTCAAAATTTGGATCTTCCCCCCATATTGCCCAAATATAAGAAGCCTTATCCAATCCCTTTTCAAGAAAATCCAACTGGCTGCGAGGGACATCTTAAAGCTTGCAGAACTGGAATTAAGAAGCCCCTTGAGCCTCCTAAAAAATGGACTACTCGTTCCTGAACTAATTCCAGTTTCTTATCAAGACTAATTTCTTGGAGAATTCTCATTAGACGACTTGCTCAACTCTTGCACCTTGTTCCCATACATGCTTACAGCGAGTGCTCAAAAGTTCATGTGGCCTAGAGTGGTCACAACATTCAGGATTGCTATGGCCCAACCAGAGCTGCAAGCAGAAGATCTCACTCATGGGTGACATACTTGTCCCCATCGATTCATACCATTTGTATGATCCATTTGTGCATGCAGGCAGGGGCTGGAGTTCCTGCTATGGTCCCAGAAATTGAATAGGCTCTCTTTTCTTCCTAGCCAAAGATGTCCTTGTTTTAGCATTACTTATTATTGTCAACAGGATCAGGGGCAGTGATACATTTGTCTTATGTGTGGAGCAGGCCAAAGGACTAACATCTTCTATTGTAACACAGATTGCTTGACAATACATTCCAATTTCTGCATAAAAAAAGTAGTTATCTTACATTTACTTTTTTTAAATTATTTCAATGTCAATGATTAAATAATGTTCTTATAATGCGTTGTTTATGTATAATTTTTTATAGGTATTAAACAACATATAATGGTTCTAAAATTTCGCAATATCCAAGGAAACTTTCAAAATAATATGCGAGTGTTTAGGTTACTTCGGGAGCTAGTGTATCGACTACGAGATAAATTTTGGTCCAGGTATGTATGCTGCCCCACGCAAGCTTAGGGCAATGCTTTCGTGCACCTGTTCTAACCAATGAGAGGTCAAAGCTGACTTCGTGTTTGCATTCCCAATTCCAAGTAATGCAATATTTCAGGAAATCTATTGCAATTGACCCTGAACGAAATTACAAATGATAAGGTAGGCAAAAACTGATCATTTATTCAGTCTTTCTTGTATATAGAACCCCAAAAATTTAAACTACATATAATGTTAGACTTAATAATTTGAAGTCTAAAATGGCATTTAAATACTGATAAACTCTTACTCGTGACATGGCATGCGAGACCAGTGGTCAATACTATAATGGTGATAAAAAGTTCAAATTAGACTCCATTTTCAAAGTTTGGTATCAGTCTCAATTTTTTGTTTTCCCTTCCCACATAGCGTAGATTGCCATAGCTGAACTTATGGCAACAAACACCACTGCTAGAAGAATGGATACTGTTAAAGCGTGACCCAAAGATTATGTACCCAATAAGCACTGGAAAAGTGAGTGAACAATTGAAAGCATTACTGGAAATATCAAGAATTGGTATAATTCGTAGAGCAGTTAAATGAATGAATAAATAACACAAATCTTTCCAGATATGAACACCACCAACCTTCCAAATACTTCTGGAAATTAAACTACCATCGACTTGATTAAATGTCTCAAATGAAAAATATAATAAAAACTCATCAATCAAATTCACAATTTGTAAACTTCAGTTCCTACTCAAGGTAAAGTTGATGGTTCATTTTTCCCAATATATGCTGAAACTATATATTGGGAACAGAGATCTGGAGAGATAAGTGTTGTTTCAAAAACTACAGAAGAAATTAATGATGTATCTAGCATGTTATGTCCAAGTTTGTGTCCCGAGTGCATTGAAGTGATGTACTCTTAGTGTGGGAACAAAATTCTAATGCACTTGGGATACACCCTCAGGATAAACTTGATACTCATAGCATTTTCTCACTTAGCTTTCTCTGAAGGGTTTATTCATATTTGTGCTAAAGGTCTAAACTATATTGACTGACTTACACGCCTCTGCAAGAGCAGAGGGAGCATAACAAAAATCACAATAAAAAGTAGTGCATATGCTCGCGAGTTCCACTAATGGATGCCAAACCACCCTTGTAGAATGCCCAAGTGCAATGTTCCTCCAGATTGACTTCCAGAGAGAACATCCCCTACCAACAGAAAATAAAATGGGTTATTTGGCAAAAAAAGGCCAAAAAAACAAAAATAATTTCTAGTCCCAACATATTTTCAAAAGTAATTTTTAGTTTCCATGGTGACATTGGTTGTGCAGTGGACAGCTGCAATAGTTTTCCCACATCAATGCTAGTGATGACATGACGATCTGCATTTTTAGGCTACCCCGCTGGAAGAATTGCCAAAAAAATGTTGACAGGGCTGTCACATCATCATCGGCGCTGGCATGGGCATATATCACTATTGAGTTACGGAGTATGAAAAAGCTCCTTATATCAAGTTGTATATCATATATGCTTATGTAAAAGTATAAAAAAATTACTTTGATTCATAAAACAAAGGAATCAATCATCAAACAATAAACTCTACAATTTTATCTCACAAATAAGATGGAGAATATCCACACGCCAGAAAAAAAGAAAATGTTTAGAGGTACTTAGTTAAACAAAGCTGCAACATACCAATTATAATGAGGTAGATGAGAGCAGCGAGGTTGGATATCAAGACACAAAGTTGTAATGCAAGTTACCCAATATTTCCAAAGGACTTAGCCATGACACCCGCACAGCTATTAGATTCTCTGGAGTGGGTGTACCTTAATAGGAAGTCGACGGTGAGTTGGGCTAATAAGGCCATTATAACGATAACTATAAATCCTGGGATTATGCCTAGGACCTTAAGCGTTGCTGGGATTAACATAATTCCATCACCAATCATGCTGGTGGAGATGTTCGTATACTGCACTGGAAGTTGAAGCACCGGCTGGCCTTCTATGTCTATCTGATATTGGTAATAGTAAGAGTGGAGTAACTGCTGCTGAGGCATCATTCTTCTCTGCCTTAATGATAAGGTATTACAGTATTGTCTACTTTGCATTGGGTATGTTAATTTGGTCTGGGCCGATCCCAAGATTCTAGGGGTCCGAGGAGAACTCTTGAATTGGGGGCCCTGCAGACAGTGAATGAAATGGAAGTATAAGATAATGAACATATATACGTATAAATGTGGTCTGTGGAAACAGAGATGTGTGACATACATTTCATTAGAAGAAAAGAACAAAAGAGTTATAAAGTTATATATTATTACTGAATAATGTAAATATATTAAATTAGTATAATAAAGTTATAGAGTAATCTAACATTTATAAAAGGACATCCCCCTGACAATTGGGAAATATAATAGTTTCCCTGTTTGCCAATAAAATTCTCATTTAAATGAAGGTATAACAACCAAATATAAAACAGAATAGCCACGAAAATTCCCATGTTACCTCTAAAATTTTAACATGTTGCCTTGTAGAAATAAGTAAATATAATATGTAAATAAATAAACAAACAAAAATACACATAATTGAATCGATATGTGAAAGATTGCAGGATGTGTGGGTATGTAAATCAGTCATTCTACTTGAAATCACACTTTCAATTGACTAATTAAGAAAACAATAACCTTCTTTGTTATATGTTTCATTCCAAGGAATATTGCTTAATATACACCCAATTTGATGAATACTTGGAACTATATTCATTTTGATAAAAATCAGTACTGCTTTTGTACAAATCCCAACATATACAAATTCACAGTTAGTATTTATAGTATTCAACTTACCTTTTGGACAATTTTTCATGTCTCCAAGAATAAATTCAAAACCATAAGCACTTAGACATCTTTGATGACACAATTTTGCAATAGGGGTGGTTTTCGTTGACGATTCCAATGCACAAATATTAACCACAACCATGTCCTGCTCTTTGGTCTGTCCCTACAATACATTAGAGTGTAAAATTCGTGAGTGATTACGATTTCATCTATGACACTGCACAAAATATTAACAGACCCATTGACTATTTTTTTTCATTCATTTGAAGATATGAAAGTGGAGATTAAAAGTTCCATCTCATAACATCACAGCACATAGAGAATTATGTTTGTGTTATTTATTCCTTAACTTTCAGTTGTTCTTTAAATAATGAAATTTTACACATCAATTTATTTGGGTACACTATCTTTATTCAATACCAACTAATCAAATGTTTTCTAATGAATACATAGGAATGATACTCAGAAAAATAAAGGGGAACTAAAATGTAAAGCCCTAAAAAATATTCAACCCCTTTCCTTTCAACAAAAAAATTCCTCATTCCTTTCAACTAAAACAAAGCTACTGTAAAATTAAACAAAACCAACCAGATGATAAAGTAATTAGAAAACAATAACAAAATTAAAAATTCTGGATTTTCCATCATACACCAAAGCAATAGACACCAGTATAGCAAAAATAATAAAAAAAGAAGGGGCTTTGTAAATTTAGGACCTATTGTTATATGTATTTTGGAAATAGGAAAACAAATATTTTATTTATATTTTTAATCCCTATTTTTCCTAAAAGTACATAATCTATAAAAAAATTGAATAATACATTATTGACGTTCTTATTTGTCCAGAAATGGAGAAACTTGTAGAAGTAATCAAACATACCCACTGATGATCCAAAGATATTTAGACCCAATAGAAAATCAAATTAATGATGAGAAAAGCAAATTGAGGTTGCAAAATAATGAAATATGTAAAACAATACCTAAGCCATTTGCGGAGGAAGATAAAGTAAACTTGGTCCCTTCGTACCTCTTCATCAGAACCTTGGACTATAAGAGAAATAAGAATAGAAAAGGTAAATGTGGAGTTGAAAATAGGTATATGAGTGGCAAACCGATGCAGATTCAATAGTGAACTTAGAATTCGTCTCAAATGGAATCTTTAAGAACATAATAACTATATACATAAAAATCTAATTCTATCTTCTGAGGTACATTTATGATAGAAATTGGGTATACATGCAATATAACTATCAAGTACATGGTACTTCAAATTTCTATCACGTGAAACATGAACAAACCAACCAAATAAAAGTTCATGAAAAATTAAGGTTAAAGAATAATGTTAGTTAATACATCTGTGAGTCATCAAATAAAACTGAAGATGGGTCTAAACCTACAATAAATGATGATACATTTGATGAAGCAGAACATATCAATAAACAGTTCCAATTCAACTCTTATTGAAGTATAGAGAGGAATGTTTAATGTGGAGAAATGTGTCACGGCTATAAATGATATCAAATGTGCAGTCAGGATAAGTTTTCTTGGTTCAATCAGCAACCTCAAATTCAACTACGCACATGAGCCCAATTGCACGTTCAAGGGCCAAAGAAATCATATTTACAGAGAGACCAATGCCCACAACATGAACATAAAAGTTCTCAGCTATGTAGAAGTCACCTCATCCAATACCACGTCCCATATAACCCAACTAATTTTTCCACCTATTACAAATAATAAGCAAAGCTTATAACGAAAGCTTCCGAAGAACCGAGTTGAATCGGATACGCTTGAATTTGAACCTAGACCAGCCTTTTAGAAGTCCATGGTATCATTGATTCGATAACCAAAATGTAATTATGAATCTGAAGGATTAGAAGGAGAGAGACTCGATCTTTTACTACAAACGAATTGATAAAATGAGATGATGGAGTTGAAGAACCCCGTCACACTGACATCTGCATCAAAGATATATATATATATATTATGTAAATACATAAACTGCTATATATTCCAATAAACGTCAAATCAGTCAAATAAAACTACCACTGAATGGTAAACAACAACTGGTTGGGATCTGACTTAAACACTATGCGTGAGCTTTTACTTCCCATAAAATGGCCAAATCGACGGGGATATGTTTTCGAACAAAAATAAATTGGAAATTGTATCAAAGAATGAGAACATAAGCATTTATAGAGATATAAAACATAACTACTCAGGTATTAAAGCCTCAAACATAAATAAAATTCTGGGAAATGTGTGGAGTGGATTTTTTTTCCAAATACCAAATTTTTTGAACGAAATAGAATTGAGAAATGATGTGGGAAAACTGATTATGAACGAAAGGGAATAAAGAAAGAAGGACAATACCTGATGGTGAATTCAGAACTCTATCTCCCAGACTTTACCGACGCATCACGAATAAATAGCTAATGGAAGAGTCTTGGTTGTGGAGATAATATTAGGAAAATCTTTATTGTGTCAGATTGATTATGGATGTAATGGAAGAGTCTTGGTAGCTGAAGGGGAAATGTTACCTCTAATAACACAATCAAAATTAATATAACCCATTAAGAGAAATCTATGAAATTGGTCGTGGCTATAATACTTACAAAACCACCAAAAGGGAAAAGTCATACCAGCAAACCAAAATCAATCAAACCCATGAATGTCAAGCTCAAAAAACTACACATATTATGCAACCATATCTACCCCACTAAAGAATATGAGAGAACTTTAAACCCTTATATGTTCAAAAATAAAAAAACCATATTATATAAACATTAAAGCCAATGAAGTATAAACAGTAAATCCCTAAAATAGAATACGCATATAGAGAGAGAAATATACAACTTCAACTTACACGATCCAGATTTAAGAGAAGAAGGAACCGTCGGATCCAATAATAGAAGACACCGATGGACGCAACACCGGGGAGCGTTCAAGACGGTAGGGTTTTCTGTGCGACTTTTCCTTTCCTCACTTTTTATCTCTTTTGTTGTTGTGCATCTTTCCACATTTTAGGGAGCTCGGTGGGAAATGAAAACAATTTGGGGAAATTAAAGAGACAGGCGCGTGGGGGGCAGGGGGGGATGGGTATGATGGAGGCTGCCACGTGGCTTCCACGTGGACAATCTCACAATCAACCACAATTAATGTCTTGTTTTTCATTTTATAGTATATAGAGATACCGTATCCATGTGGTAATACACATTTGTTCTTTTCATTCCCTTCAAGCGTCATTTCACATCCCCGTATTTATATTTTTTGGGGTCCCAAAAGATAACTTCTAGACTTTCTATTAAACGATATTATAAAGCCTATGAATGGCTTTCACTATTTATATGGTGGCTTGAAGATGTGTAGATACGATTTTGGTGGATTGGGTGATTGAAATCGGGCTTGGGGATATTGGGTATGGTTGGATAATGGGTTAAAACTCGTCGGGTCTGGGTTTGGAGGACAGTAGGTGCAGTGCTTGGGTTTACATGGTTTGGGTTGTGGGTTAGGTAAAAGTGGGTCACGGGTTTTGCAGATTAGTCCGGGTGATTTTAGCCGAAAATGGATTAGGGAGTAGGGATGATGGGTTTCGGGTTAGAAAGGTGAGGTGGGTAAGCGGTTTTGGGATATGGTGGAATGGGTGTGTGGGTCGCAGTTCTGGCGGGTTGAGGAGGTGTTCTCGACCGTGGTCGGAGTTGATTAGAAGTTGGACAAC
Organism: Sambucus nigra; assembly: GCA_949130495.1. Classification (NCBI taxonomy): domain Eukaryota; kingdom Viridiplantae; phylum Streptophyta; class Magnoliopsida; order Dipsacales; family Adoxaceae; genus Sambucus; species Sambucus nigra. The sequence continues at coordinate 465,564,414 of OX422215.1, read as the reverse complement.
GGGTTCGTGGATGGGCTAAGGCCGAAAATGTATTAGGGAGTAATGATCGCCGGATTTTGGATCTTGATATGGCAGATGGTTGGGTTTTGCCTAGCGCTGGTAAAATTATGGATCGGGCCTAATTTGGGCGGATTAAATATGGATTGCGCTAAATGTGGGTTGCTCCAAATATGAGTTGGGTTAAATGTGGGCCGGGCCAAATATAGACGGATCAAATATGGGTTAGGTCAATCCATTGTTTTTTTACTAAACTAAGTATTACAATTTGAGGTATATATAAAAAAACTCATATTTTACTCACAATTTTTAAAAATGAGTAATATATTTGATTTGTATCTTTTAAAATTGGCTCTATATTTGATTCTTAGCTTTGAAATATGCGTCTATATTTATCTCATAGCTTTAAAATATGGGACCCATATTTAACTCATAACTTTTAAATATGGATCCTCTATTTAAATGAGTGGACTAATATGAATTGTTTTATTATTTGGATCACATTTTGCCACTACTAATTTTGTCTTACCCGTTGGAAACATCGTTATCGATTACGGTAGCAATTCGGATTTTTTTTAGATGAGTTTGTGTATCCTACACACCTGTTGCTCTGCAGGAAACAATCTCAAATGATGTGCGCTTCATAAACTCGGATTTTCACAGATACACGTTGTATAATCTCTGTCAATGTTCATTTTACTATCTTAAATGATGTGCCACTCCACTATTGTCGGTTGTTTCTAATTTTGATTTTTTAAGGGATGTAGGGAGGGGTTTTGGCTTAATATTGTTAACAAGTTAATATATATATATATATATCGTTGGGTAAAATTTAGTATACTATTAAGTATGTTTCGTTAGTAAGAATTTTACACATAAGTTGATATATACATGTATTACTTTTAGAATCCTCATGTACAATAATGTATATTCACTTTTGTTGACATGATGTTTGCTAAAATATCTAAATGGTTGGCTTCTCTGTTTTATACTTGTTTTAACACCTTTGTTTTGTACTTTCAACAAATATAGTTTCTAAAAAAACAAAGTCAGGTTGTGTAATAAAATAATATTTGTCTAAACCAAGTCCTTTTTTTTCTTCATATTATTCATTAGTGTTTGAACAAATTTCTGAAAGATGATGGTAAAAAATATCTATCTAAATTTTTATCGATATTTTATGTTTCGTGCATTGCGTCTCGCCTGTGCGCATCACGCTGGTTTGCACCTAGTATCTGTTAATATGTTTAACGAGTCTGGGTCGGTCCAAGCTGATTATTTAATGCGGTGGATCGGGGATCGGACCGACTAACTCGGTCTATAAAAAAAATTGGACCGGATCGGTGGAAAAAACTCCCCGATAAAAATAGGGCGGTCCAGTTCGCTCCGTCGGTCCAATCAGTTTTTTGAACACCCCGACCACCAACCGACCCGTCGAACCCCTTCAGATCCTTCCCCCTTTCTGCCAAACCTCTACCACCCACTACCCCACTCCCTAGGTACCGAAACCCTAGTCTGGCCCTAAATCGACCCTAAAAAATACCGCCAACCCGATTTAAGCCCTTATTTCCGCCAACCCGATCCCACATACCCACCCCTTGGCTAAAATCTGAACCATGGCCAGCCCTTTTACTACACATCCCCCCAACCCATTTATTTTTTTGAGTGGTTCCACCTTATTTCAGCCTCCGAGCCTATTTTATCCACCCACCTACCCACCCAAATCATCTTCGCACCCCTACTGGTTGTTTGATCACCCCGTAGGATTAGGTCATCATTTAAGACCCCCGAGCACCCTCCCGATCCCGGTTCACACTACCCTCACCCTCCTCCTTTGCATCATGCGCCCTCCCACCACACCCTCTCAGTACTCCACTCAGGTTCTTCCTCATCCTCCTCCTTCGAGTTTCGGGATAGCCACCCCAATATTTTAGAGTGGATACCTTTGCCCCCACTTGATGCCGACCGCTTTGCTCCACTACGGGATCGACAGTGCTTCTACTACGGAGCGCGTGGTCACTTGATTTGCATGTGGCCTCTATATCCTCGTGTTCCCCCAGCACCTTCCATGCCGCAACACGTTCATCCTTTTCATCCACCACTTGCACAGCTGTCACCCCCTTCCGCTAATGTTGTGCCTATACTAGGTCACGTGATGGGCCTTGATGCTCATCAGGGCGAGGGCCACTATTTAAGGATCTTCAGTTGCTATCTCGGAGTCTCCATAGAGATATCCGCGTTGACATTCCCATGTTTGATGGACGGTTCTCTCCCGATGCCTGATGGAGACGGTTTTTTACTACAAGTGGGTTCATGTCCTCTCTTGTGTTCTTGTAGCCATCAGATTTCAGGGATTCGCCTGGGTTTGGTGGAATAACCTTTGCTACCGTCGAATAGCGGCATGATTGCCCCCTATTCGGGCTTGGCCTGAGCTGAAGGCTGCCCTCCAAGCGTCGTTCATTCTGCCCACTTATGAGCGCGACCTCTTTTCTCGCATTCAGTCTCTCAGGCAGGACACCTCATTGGCAGTGGAGTATACAGAGAAATTTCAACTTTTTTGCACTCGAGCTTGCCTCCCGGAGACGGAGGATCAGTGGATCAACCGCTATATATTGGGATTGCAGCCTTACATTTAGCATGATCTCGGCTTGAGGGTGATGGGAATTAGAAGCTTTTAGTAATCTTAGGATTCAATGGCATTTTTGTTATTTTTTTGTTTCTTTAACTAGTTGTATTTTCTTTTAGTAATTGTTTGCTTGGTATTTAGGGAAAGAAGTAATAATGGCTATTAAGGGCATATTTGTAATTAAAGTCATAGCTTGGAGCTTAAGTTACTTCCTCTTTAAATACCCCATGTAATCTCATTTGTACTTACTTTGGCAATACTTGAAATGCAAGACTTCTTTTGATTCTCTCTCTAAAAATTAGGGTTTAGTTTATTTATTTTACCCAATGACGTGTAGTTTACGTCAAAATTGGTATCAGGGAGGGTGTCACTTCAAACTTTAGTATTCGTGTGTTAGTTTATTTCAGTGTGTGTAGGTTATCAAAAATGTACGCTACAACCTCAATGGCTCCAAGAAAATCTAAGCCTCAATTGGAAGATATTCAAGAATTGAGAGATCACATGGATCAAAGAATGGAAGAGGTGTTATGAAGACAATAACAATTCAAGGATTTCTTACAATAATTTTCTATGTTGCAAAACCCTAGCCCAAATCTCCTCACCCTTGACCTAAAAGAACCCCCATATGTTGCCCTGAAAACAGTGGACAGCCTCCCTGGGTCAGATCCAACGCCGACCAACCCCTCCCCCACTGAAAACCACCTCAATCGAACCCCAATAACCCCCCACCTAGATCGAACCACCTCCCAGGTGACTGACGAGCCCTTTGCCACCCAAATCAGCCCCGACCCACTAGGGTTTTGTTCTCAAAGTGGTCAACAACCACATAGGTCAAACCCTAGTGCCGGCGGCCCCCTTCTCCTGCCTGGATGTTACCCAGAACCCACTGGAAACCCTAAAAACTAATGTTGATAGCTCCCTGCTGCCTTGAACCTCCGAAATCCAGTCGATCTAACCCCTACCTTAGGTGTAACCCTTCAACAATTTCAAGAACTAGGATTTGGTAGCCCTTACTTGGTTTTTAACCGGGGTGGATGCTATTTTTGTTGGTTGACATGAAAGGCAAGAGGAAGATGATCAATTTTGAAGTAAGAATTTAAGGATGACGGATGATACGAGAAATCGTCCACTTGTCATTCCCGTAGCAACAAAGCAAGTATAATGTGCATCATAAGCAAATAGAGCAAGTAAAGAGAGATAAAAGACAAGATATAGAGTAGTTCAACCTCTAAAATAGGCCTACATCCACTATGTTGCTCCATTCTCATTATATACATTGTGTAGTACAATATAATCAAGCCTAAAGTGGCGTACACGTATGAGAATAAAGGAGAATACATGGTAGTAATGAGGGTTCCAGTGTACTGGAGAGATGGATGCTATGCCGACGAGTAGCCCCCAAGCTGTATGTTGAGGTTATGTAGAGAGAATTTGGTAAGGTTTCGTCAGGTATTGTAGAATCTCCCCCTATCTCGATGCGTGGATCTTTATTTATAGGAGGTATGTGAGTTGTGTCACGTGCCCTGAGCACGTGACATATATCAAGTCTGAAGCAGCTGTGAATGAGGGGGATGCGGCCTGTAAGGCAGGCATATTGAATGCCGCACCGTGTAATATAAGGTTGCGGCATGTATGAATGACCAAAACTATGGGTGCCGCACCGTGCTTAATAGGGTCGCACCCTGTGTTGAGTAGGGCCACACCCTTTGCTGAGTAAGGCCGCGACTTATAAGCTCCTGTGCATGCCCGAGTAACATCCGCGGCAGGGTGCCATATTTGTACTTTCAATAAGCCCCCAAGTCGTAATGCCAAGAGATTATGATTGGGGATCCGGCTGAGTAATCAAGTCTTCTGCAGGAACCACGATATTTCCAAGGTGAAGCTCCGTCTTCCCGAGCGCTCTTATATAAATTGTACCGACCGTGGACTTCATTACGTTTCCCAAATCTTTGAGAGCATATCGATAGCCAAACTCTGTTCGTTCGTTCTCTTATTTTTTCCGTCGACCTTCTAAAGCTACGTGTGGTGGTTCTGAGGTGTTTTGAGACTGAGCTCTGTCGGTGTCTTCTTTTCCAGGTAATTTTTTCAATTACCAACCTCCTTAATAGCTTTTTGAGTTCATAATTCCCAATTCATGTTTGCTGAGCTTCTGAACTTCTGCATTTGCTACACTCATCACGAATTGCACTTATTTGAATCATGTTTGCTTCTTTTTGAACTTGTATTTTATAAATGAATAATTTTTCTGGATTATATCTGTTTCTGCCAATTTCCCAACTAATCGAGGCCATTTGAATCCATATAGTTGTTTGGATTTTTCTGAATCAATCTTCAATGAATTTAGTTGTGAAGTTTGGGCTAGACTTTGTAAATTATAACGGTGTGATAATTGATTAAAATCACCAATTTCTTATTTGGCACACTTATTTATTTAGATTCTATTCTTACACCAAATTAATTCATCTCCTAAACATGCATCTACGTGTGTGCGTGTGTCAAACCATAAATAAATAAAGCATGCGACACAAATTTCAGAAAAAATCCCTGAAGGGAAAAACCTTTTATTTCTAGAACTCTGATAAGTTTACAAGACCATTGACTTACATACCATCTTGATCGCCTACAAGAGTAACGTACGGTGTCTTCGTCAAACTTTCAAAGTAACGTCTAGAAATCAGCAGTGGTTCACACACAGCTATACCACAAGGACGTGCAGTCCAGACACGAAGTCTAAAATCTTCACAAGGACTCCTTACATAATAGCACGCAGCTCTCCGGTTGTAGAGTTCTCCCCACAAAGAATGAACAAAAGTAAAGTGTGTTCTTGAACACCAAAAATAATTCACCAAAGAATATGGGATTTTTGTGGATTGAAATCAAAAGGGATGAAAACCCTAAAAGAAGAAGTCAAAAAGAATTCTGCAGATTCGCAGTTTTCTGTCTTTCAAAACGGTGGGACTTCTTAATAAAAACGAAACCATTTAATGAGTATTTATAGAAAATTGCATCGCCTCGGTGGTTAGAACGAAAAGGGGATCTCGCTCGAACGAAGTACACATGTCGTTTGAATGACATCGCACGACATCTCAATATCGCTTGAACGAGATGGGATCTCGCTTGAATGACTTGAGCGTCAAAATCGATGAACGCTACAGGACTTAGAAAATTAATCATTCTCAAATTTTGACGAAAAAAGTCCGCTCCAACACTTAGAAAATATTTTGTAAAAGTATCCCAAAGCTCTAAGTGCAAAGTTAAGGTATTTAAAACGTAATCTTACCAAAGTAAATTTTGCAGAGGCTTTTTGATGAAGAACCTTGATATATTCAGATCCATCTTGATGTAGATTGCTCTTGAACTTTTTCGACGGTTGTAACGGTATACGATATAATTAATTATGAAGGACATTTATAAAAATATGTCCTTACAGACTTTAGGATTTTTGAACCAGAAACCCATTATGTTCTTGACGTTCTTGAGAGGGACTCTTCGTATTCTAGGGTTTTTGATCTTTGAATTTACAAAGATTAAATACTAACATGTTTGAGTGAGTAGCATCGGCATAGTGAAATCCCTTTAATAAATTAAGGCTAATTTTTTTAAGAGCATTTGCAGCATATAAATGAGGCTACGGTAGGCATTAAACACAATGTTGCAGCATGCAGAAAGCATAAGCTGCGACATGTACATATTTGTCTGCGCCCTGTTGTAACTGCTATTCCTTAGGTTCCAAGATTGGAGTCCACGACATTTAGCCCGTAATTTAATGACAACGACATGTAAGAAGATAACGCCTCCTATCCTCAAAGCAGTATGTCGCGGCAACATTTAACTTCCAGGGCTTTAGGACCCAACACTTGACATATATTAGGCAATTTTGCTAATCATTTCTATTCAGCCTTTAATCTACATATATTTATTCCTTTCGCGGCTTCTTAGAGACTTTTTAGGACCATACTGGTTGCGGCGCTTAACTGTGGACTCTCTGCTTTTCAAGTGCTGCTGTTGCCATATGAACTTTAACCCAGTCGAATTTCTAAGAGGCTTTTGGAACAAGCACTTTGGAGCCTCTCCTCCTAATCTTCCCTTTGTGCGCCCTTTGAAATCAATTGGAACTTGCCAGTTGAGAAATTGCCCCAACTGTGTGGTGCTAGATTCAGACTCAGATTCTACGACTATGGAGGAATAGGCTAATTCTAGAAACCAACCAATGAACATCGATGAGAACGCTGTGGCAGGGGGTGAATCTAATGTTAGGGACAAAGCTGCTAGTACATCTAGGAGAGCTTAGAGACCTCCCACTGCACTTGGTATCCGGAGCACTATGACCCAAGAATGGGTAGATCAGGTAGCTGAGGCCTTCGAGTTCCCTGAGGGTTTGATGTGCTCAACACCTACCAAAGAACAAAGGCCGTGTATGACACTTGTTGACGATGGCGTCTGCTTCCCCTTGCACGCTTTCATTTATGGGTTGCGGCTACATGCCCCTTTTCCCATTAGAAGAATTTTCCAAACAGTGAGGTTAGCCCCAGCCCAATTAGATCCCAATGGATAGAGGGCCATGCTTGCATCTATCTTACTATGGGAGAACAAATTCAAGAGAGACATTACTCCCGCTGAGTTTTTCCACTTCTACCTCCCAAAGGAAAATTTCGTAAGGTTTGCAGGGCATTACTACTTTTCAGTCCGCGGTAGGTATGAGACCCTTTACTCTGGGAGGCCTACAAGTGTAAAGAACTAGAAGGGAAAATACTTTTACATTTATAGAGAAGGGTGGGATATCCACCCTGAAGAGAGTAAGAGGAAGAGATCATTTAGGATGCTGCGGCAAAGGGGGTGTCCCTCCAAACTAGGTATTTTTTCAATTATAGTCGCGTCCCCTTTTTATCGTTGCATATTATTCTCCACTTTTCTTTTATACTAAACTTTATATTTTTCTGCAGTTCTTGACAATTTGCAGCTGAGTAAGCGGCAAGAAAAGAGAGTTGGCAAGGCCGCGACAGTTCCTGCTGAGGAGAAGAAGTTCAGCACACTTGTAACCTCTGCTTCTATTTTTAAAACGGGCTACTTACCCAATAAATCTATTCCCAAACAGATGGCCGAAGAAGGTAATAACTATATCAACAATTTATTCCGTGACAATTATTTTTAAACCCAATTTTTAATGTTGCATTTCTTCAGGTGAAGAAGTTTATAGGGAGCTTTTGGCTTCCCAACTGGCAGAGATGGATGAGGACACAACTGTCCTCAATAACATTGCTAGGCACATTAAGAGGAAGATATCCAAGACCAAGGTCCCTGTCGCAGCCCCCTCAAGTGACCAAAATTAGGCTGCGGAACAAACGACCCCTTCCACCCCCAACTCCAAGTTGAGGAGGGTCCTCACGAGAAGCCCGAGGGTACCTTTGATGACGACATTGGGACTAATCTAGACGCGACAGGGCTAATGTTAACATCTGATACCCCTGTCCATTCAAGCTCTCCCCCACCACCACCAATTGTCACGATTAATGCCAATCTGGCGCCTCCTCAGTGCCGTGCCAGTGTTAGTCTTGATGGCCGTCCGCGGCCCCAGCTTAGGCAGCCCAACCCTGAGTCCTCTTGGGACACAAATACGAGGGTTATCCGCAAGATGAAGAGGGTACCAAACGCCGCAGACCTTGATCGACTTGTGGATGACGACCACAATGACTTAGAGGATTATGGTTTCCACAGTCTGCTGAGGGTAAGTACAAATACCTCAGCTCCATTTTCGTATTTCATTTTTCACTTATAACTTCAAGTTTCTTTACAGGCCATGAACGTCATGATTTATCAAAAGAGGAAGTATGAGGTTATGTATAAGATGAAAGAGGCCGAGGATAAAATTCATTCCTCTAACTTGGAGAATGCCCGGGCAGCTTCTTTTGAAGTTGGAAAGAAGTCTTCTGTCGTAGCACTTGAGTTGTGCAAGATGAACGTGGATGCCACTATTAGGGTTACGAAAGAGACGAAGAGAGATGCTGAAGAGAACTTCAGGCAGGACGCGGAGTCCCTGAAGGTTTCCCAAGCTCAGGCTTTGGAAGCTGCCAAGGTCACGGGGTTTGCTAACAGCAAGTTTGAGCTTTTACAGAGGAAATATGAGGAACTAGAAGCCAAGGCTGCTAACGATGATGAAGCCCATGCTGTGACAGTCAAGAAGATGGGAGAAGATCATGATGCGACCCTTCAATTGGAGATTGACAGCACCGTGGAGTCATTCAAGGCCTCCAAGGACTTTTACCTCATGAACAACAGAGCCTACCTCCACGACAACTAAGATTTCAGGCATATATTCATAAAAAACTTCCCACTCTAAAGAGATAATACTTGCCTGGGGCCTTAGTGATGCCGAGCATCAGCAGTGCGTGTTCGAGATCAAGCCTGCGGCAGAAGAAAGAGCTAGATTAAGGGAAGAGGCAGAGGCCGCGGAAGCAGAGCAGGAGACTGAGACCGCTGCTGAAGGAGAGGACGGAGATATAAATGATGATGCAGCCAATTAGTCCTTTTTCTTCACATTGGGTTGCGTCCCTCCTTTTAAACATCTTGATATATATAAGGCTATGACCCTTTGTCTATAAAATCTTTAACACTAATGTTTGCTAAGATTTATGGCTTCTAACTTTTAAACTTCTGCTATCTTTATTATCAAGGCTGCGAACACTTTCGAAAATCAATTGTTTATGTATCTTATTTGCATGCTTTACACTTCCAATGCTTTCAAACTTAAATTCTTGCTTGTTTGCTTGATTGAATGTTGACTGATAGATTAAGGTCACGGTACCATAGTATAAATGGTTTCTTTACATAGGCTGCGGCTTATTTTTTTCACCTTAGATTTTTCACTTGTATTCTTGTATATTGATGCCACAGAAATTAGTTTGCAAACTTGAGGATAGGCTGTAGCCCATGAGGCTGCCTTTATTCGTAATTGTTTGCACTACTGATATATAGCTGAAACTATTGAATATTATTGCAATCTTGAGTTTTTGATGGTGGATGCAGTCTCTTCTTTTAATCAAATTTATTGGGAATGGATCCATGGTACTTCTTGAACAAGGTTGCGATGCCTTTGAATGTTTGAATGCCCTCTGCAGTAGCTTTATAATTGGATCCAAATCCAATTGTCTCCACGTTGCCATTAAGCCTACCTTTATCTGCAGCGTCTTTTGAACGAATGAACTTAACAGCTATAGCCATACTGATAAGGCTGCAGCATCTTTCTAGCCTTTTAGGAAACTGATGACAGCATGCTGAGCTAAGGCCCTCCTTTAGTTACTTTGGCATGCTTCTTGATGACAACAACACATCATCCTTTAGTCACTTCAATTACCTTTCATGGCTTTCCTTTAGTCGCTTAGATTGGGTTATTATCAGCCCCCCCGAGCTAGGTATTATAAATCTTCCCCAAGCTTATGTGGATATAAATAAAACCTTCACAGGTTGTAATAGGATTATCCGCAGACAATTCAGTCTTTGGCTCCTTCAAATATAGGATTATCCATAGACAATTAAGTCTCCGATCCCTGTGGGTTATTTTCAGGCCTTCGCGGGCTAGGTATTATGAAGCTTCCCCAAGCTAATGTGATATCACCAAATTAATGATGTTTAGTCTCATATCTACAAAGTTAATGATGTTTTCCGGGGGAGTAACCTCCCCGTGCTAATGACGCATCCCGAAAGCTAAGAACGGGTATTGTAAGCCCTCGTGGCTAATGACGCTTTCTGATAACTTCTTCCGAGAATGTAGCTATTATATGCTGGGATATAGTCTTTTATGAGTGATTGTTATAGACCAATTCAAATAGTTTCCCTCAATAGTTGCTTTTGTTATTTTCAATTATCATTTGAGTTCATATAATCGGGCGTCATTGAGGGCATTGTGAGACCATTTGAATATAATAATTCCCAATATAATTCGATGTCTCCATACAGAATCTTCTCAAGATAAGAAGTCTTTCATAAGATATTATTTAATGAAATCGAGAAATTAAAGTATTATATTCATTAATTCTCATAAGCATGGACATAAGAGGTCATAATGAAATAAAAGGTAATGTACACTATGCACAGAAACAAAAAGTAGACATAAACTAAATCATAAAGATAAGGGTAGTATGGCCCCTATGGCTAGGTTGCATCCCCTAAGCATCTTTTATGAACCTCTGCAACATTCCTTACTCAATCATCCTTTCAATTTCATCCTTTAGAGCATAACATTGCTCAGTGTCATGGTCGTGATCTTGGTGGAATTCGCACTACTTGGCTTTGTCCCTTTTGTGCAGTGGAGCCCTCAGATTTTCTGGCCACCTAAGAATCTTTTCTTCCTTGATGCATTCAAGTATGTCCTCAATTTGGAAGGCCAATGGGGTATAGGCCTTAGAGCTCTTGCTCTCTTCTGCCTTCTCTACTTTCCTTTTCTGGCTCTTGCTGACTACTTCCGCAGTTGGAACTTTTTGTATTACCACGACAGTGAAGGCTGATGAGGCAATGATCTTGGGTGCCTCACCCACATTGGATGAGGTCAGAGTTGTAACACCCCGCCTAATTAAATACCGGGTGGCCAGTCCCATAACCAAATAAAATAGAATATACAATTGGCTCATTCTTAGCATCACTGTCGAAAACATTTACAACTCACCCAATACTCAATTAAGCTGGTGTTAAAAACTTTCCAAATTTTAATTTAACAAAATCCATTTCCAGTTTAAGAATAACACAACATATTTTATTCTACAACACTAATAACCAAATAGATAACACAAAAGAATTTAGATGCAATTGGAATAAACATTCCCAAATAATATTAAACCATTACAGAAATCCCAACAATATTAACTATATTAAAAAGACCCGAATACAATAGTATCTGACTCCGATAGGAAAAGATAACTGAATCCTTTGGCCGACATGCCCTAACTAAGAATACTGTGAATCAAATGAAGATAAGATTCTAAGAAAAACTCCATAAATCCATAGCTCGTCAATATCAACTAAGGATGGCGTCCCTGCTGCTGGACACCTGATATAGAAGATACAATAGAAAAGAAAATATGCAAGGAAACGGGTCAGATCCCGATTGTGAAAATGATTTTTAAAACAACAAGTATTTGATAAGTGCAATAAATCTTTTATTATGTACATGTTAGACCCAACTCTCACTTGCCATTCTCACCTCTCAACTAGAGTGCACACTTAACGTTTCCTATAACCTCCTAGTTAATGGTTCCTCTTTTCTAGTCTCCATATTATAATTCCATCCCAATATCATAATCCCCGTATGTCCCATACCATACGTCACATTATTGTTCATTTACATTTCTCATCGTTTCTCATTAACATGAATCATTTCTCAATTAATATGAATTAAGTTTTTCAATAAACATTCATTAACTTAATTCAATTATCTTTCTTTATTCACCATTATCTACAATTATCACCGTCGATAGATTTAACCATAATAAATATCCATTCATTCATATAATCCATTATATATATATATATATATATATATATATATATATATATTCATATATAATACGACACCCCGAGTCATAGCTGCGGTGCAATGCATTACTCTGCTATCATGTCCCAATATCGCTGGTCGCCGAAAAGGGGACAAAAGGTTCGGTGAGGATACCTCGAACCATTAACAACAACACAATCATTGGAGGCGAACATAGTTCTCATACCCATGGGTCACGCACATACCTACGTACCCATAGTCAGCGGACTTATCAACTCCCCGATAAGTCTTTCATAGACCTATGTTCTCGAGCGACAAATCAAAGATCCCATGGATTCATCAGGATATGACTGCCCTCACGCGCAAACCTCCCACTGATAGCAAGTAAGCTAGGTATGTCATACACATAATCATTAATCAATCAAATAGGTATTATCATACCTATAGTATACTAACAACAAGGTACTCACATTAACCTTAGATTATTCCCTTACGTAGCATTATATCTCTTTAAATCCCACGTATTAAAATTTCATATCTTTACTTCATAATTTAATTATCCTCGCATCCTATAACATCTCTCCACTCCCGACGTCGTTAAGGTTCATGCGCGGAGCGTCTCGCAAAGCGAAATCCAAACAAGGAACCCCTCCAATACACTACTACTTAACTTTGTCGATCGAGGAGGTTCGTTAACTTCAAATATGCGATCGGAATAACCTCATCCCCTCTTTCAACCAAATGTGTTCTAAACTCCCATCTTTATCCAGGAGCCATATCACTACGCTCTTGTACTACACTCAGCCCTTGCGAAATAAATAATGAGCTTAAACTCAGTCCTTGATGTTTAAATTGTAACCCTAAGGCTACCCAGGTGATATATTAAATCTCCCCTACTTAAACTATCCTTAATCCTCATACAAACAGATTAGAATCCAACACATGAATCTAGCAATCGAAATCTCTTTAACTTTAATTATCATAATTCTAATCAATTAAATCCCAATCAAATTAATTCAAATCTTAACTAAGGCTTACTGATCTTATCTAAGTCCCATAATATCCAATTAATAATCACCGAAGATCTACAAAAGTTTTCGGATAAGAACCAACATTAAAAAGAAACAACATCATGAATTCTCATATTTTAAATACTCAGAAAAATCAGATCCAAAAATTATTCAAATCATCAATCCGACTTCCGATTTGGATTCTACACGAAAAATTGAGTCAGGTATGTGTTTTGAGTTTTTCTTAAATCTCATCCAAATGCACTCAAAAAGAAGATCTAAACCTTCCAAATTGGCTCTTCTCATTCCACTCGTTTTTGCCTCTTTTTCCAGAAAATTATCAACATATTATCTTCAAGAACACTAAATTATTTTCAGAATTTCTTCCACAGATTGATGAATATTTATTGGATTACTAACTACCTACAACATGAGTTTAATTCCTATGTATTTTTAGATTCCAAAAATCCATTAACAACTATATCCTTTCATCTTCCAAGCATGAAAATCATCTCTTTTTATAACTATCCTAACATGGACAATATACGAACTTAAATTGCAAATATCAAACACTTGTCTCTAATGAAGATCTGACCCTTTGGAGTTGAATAACACAGGTGGTGATGGTGGTGGTGACCTTTGACCTTTGGTTCTCCTCCTTCCCAAGCAAACTTCTTTTTCTTTCCAAACAACCTTCCACTCTCTCTAAGAAGATGACTTTTCAATTTTGTGTAGAAGAGATGAAATGAACCTACATACACTAATCTCCAAATACTTATAATAAGACAAAACCCTAAATCACTATTCATCCCTTTGTAAAAATAATCAAAATGCCCTTTTGGGTTGTCTTTTCATTTCCAAATGACCCGAAACTCAAAATTAACATCCAAATAGACTTTTCTGACTATTTCGACCCTTCTGGACGCAACGACGCAGTCGAAATGACTATAATGTTGATAGAAAATAAATTTCCTTTTTAATTTAATAAATTAGTCCCGACACGTCCCATACTGCGTCTGACTAAAAATTCAAATTACCGAATTTATATCATACCGTCATATCAATGACATCACATTCATAGATTACCTAAATATCTTTAAGTAATATTCAGAATCATCCATTTTAATATCCACAATTCGGATAAAACCCAAATGAATTAATTTATAATAACATCCAATTAATCCATTAATTTAAAATATAACCCATTTTAAAAGTCATTAAAATTAAGGGGTATTACAACAGCCTCTAACATGAGGACCCTCTGGGTCAGATAGTTGACTTGGGTTTGGAGTGAGGCATGACTGTCGTAGAGATGGTTGAGGTGATTATACAATTTCACAATCTCAACTTTGACTTTCGCACTCTGGCTGGATTCTCCTTCCATTTTATGCTTTGTTGGTCTTTACAAAATATATAATCTGAGACAAAACTAGCAGAAGTGAGTAATCATAGAAATATTGAATTAACCAAGTAGGAATTTGGGATGCAGCATTTGCACTGCTGCATGACATTATTACTGAGGACGCGGCCAGTGAAGCACAACGTGTACTGCCGTGGCCTTTATATGACATTCACTAAGCTTGAACTGGAGACCACCTGAGTCCGTTCCTTGATGTTTTGAAGCTACTGTAAGGCAGTCGCACTAGTAGAGGTCGCGGCTAGAAAGGCATTTGAACTGCCAGGTCGCATCCCCTTCTAAGCAACGAAGGGAACAATCCAAAGATTAAAACCTAGGAACTGAGTTTTTCTACCTAAAAACGTGGAGAGCATACCTACTAGGGTCTATTCCTGAGAGAATATTCTCACGGTGCACAAAACGACATAGTTCCAATGATAAACCCTAGATCATAGGTCAAGAACAGCAAAAAGGGAGTAAATATAATCCTTCCCTCAATCATTCATCTTTAAGGGGCTAAAGCCCATCATGCTTTTCAGTATTATCTAGATGAAATGGTATCACAGGGATGTGCAAAATAGACCGAGGGTCATAAAATGAAGACCCAAGAGCAAATCTGAATATGTAAAATACCCATTCAAGGGTGTAAATATAAAATAGAGCTTAACAACCAAAATTTATTCATGAGATAATAATCTAAAGGATCCCCATGAATATAATAAGGTGTTTAAGAGCTTGAAATATAGAAAAACAAGATTGAAATATCTCGTTTCCCATAGACGATGCCAAATTGATGATACGAGAAATCGTCCACTTGTCGTTCCCGTACCAGCAAATCAAGTATAATGTGCATCATAAGAAAATAAAGCAAGTAAAGAAAGATAAAAGACAAGATATAGAGTGGTTCAACCTCTAAAATAGGCCTACATCTACTGTGGTTCTCCATTCTCATTATATACGTTGCGTAGTATAATATAATCAAGCCTAAAGTGGCGTAAACGTTGAGAATAAAGGAGAATACATGGTAGTAATGAGGATTGCGGTGTGCCGGAGAGATGGTTGCGATGCCGACAAGTAGCTCCCAAGCTGTATGTTAAAGTTGTGTAGAGAGAATTTGGCAAGGTTTCGCCAGGTATTGTAGAATCTCTCCCTATCTCGAGGTGTGGACCTTTATTTAGAGGAGGTATGTGAGTTGTGTCATGTTCCTCGAGCACGTGACATATATCAAGTCGGGAGAAACTATGATTGGGGGGATGCGGCCTGTAAGGAAGGCATATTGAGTGTCACACCGTGTAATATAAGGTTGTGGCATGTGTGAATGATCAAAACTGTGGGTGTCGCACCGTGCTTAATAGGGTCGCACTCTGTGCTGAGTAGGGCCACGGCCTATAAGCTTATGTGCATGCCTGAGTAACATCCACGTCACGGTCCTAAATTTTTACTATCAATGACCTCTTTCTAAAAAAAAAAATTCCCCCCCCCCCCCACGAGTTTTGGCACAATTTTTTGGAATTTTCACATGAGTCTCCAAATTTTGGAAGCTCGAGGACGAGCTTTTTTGAAGACGGGGAGAATGTTGGGAATTAGAAGTTTTTGGACCATTTTTAGTAATTTTAGGGTTCCATGGCATTTTTGTTATCTTTTCGTTCCTTTATTAGGTTGTACTTTCTTTTAGTAATTATTTGTTTGGTATTTAGGGAAGGAAGTAATAATGGATATTAAGGGCATATTTGTAATTAGAGTCAAATTCTTGAAGCCTAAGTTACTTCCCCTTTAAATATCCATGTAATCTCATTTGTGCTTACTTTGGCAATACCTGATATACTTAGGGTTTGGTTTATTTTTTTTAGCCATTGACGTGAAGTTTACATCAGAGGGAGATACCGATCTTTCTAAAGGTGGTCGAGTATGCGGCCAAGATTGAGACCTACCACACAGCTCCCGCAACTCGTTCGGCCTCACGGACTCCACCTACATCAGTTTTTACCCCAACTCCTCCGCCAGGGACAACTTCAGTCCTTACTTCCACTACTCCCGCTGCTCCACATCCAGGGCCTCTTACCTTTCGATGCTACAACTGTGACATTGTTGATAACTGAGCTTCTGATTGCTCTCTTCTGTGACGTCATGCATTATTAGCAATGGATCCTCTAAATGACTATTTGGATGCGTCTGCGGAGCTTCCCCATCATGCATTGATTACAGTTTTAGAGGGTGATTCAGTTGGTCTTCCCCTTTGAGTTCGACGACGAACTCTTTTCAAGGAGGGGAGATTGATATGAATCGAGGGGCATAATTGCTATTTTGGATCATTTTTGGGCATATTAGTAGTTTTTAGGGTTGTAAATGGATATTCGAAAATCCACATCCGTCTGATATCCGAATCCAAATTTACGAATATTTATCTGAAAAAATAAAAATGGATACGAATATGGATACTCTATAAAAATATTCAAGAAAATGGATACTGATACGGATAGTACTAGTATCGGACACGGATAATCCGTATTCGATGCGGAGTATCCATTTTACCATATATCCGTTTTACCAGATATTCGTATCCATCAAACCTATGTTTAAAATATTACTAATAATATTAGTATTAGTATTACTAATAAAATAATATTAAAAAAATCTTACTTGTTTATTCCCTAAAACAAAACAAACACATACTCCACTCAAAACAAAAGCACGCTAAAGTTATTATTTTATTGGGTATATTATAAAATTCCATGTATAAAAATAAAAATATATAACTGTATTTATATATTGTTCATGTGGTTGTTCATTAGTTTCCTTAATTATAAATAATTGTAGGTGAAAAAGTAAAGAGATTGTTTTGATTGTGATGAGAACTGAAGTTAACAACAAGTATATTATATACAAAATAAAAATATATACTTATTAATATTAAAATATCAGTATGTGTTGTAGACTAAAAGGTCCATGAGATTATCATTCTCAGTAAATTTGATTTAATCTAAAAGGTGCATATTTATTTATATTGTTATGGAGTGCTACTATTATTTTTTTGTATAGCTTTAAGCTTATATGGTTGTAAAGTATGAATGACTTTAAGCCATATAATCATTATGGAATGCTACTATTTTTATGGAAGCCATAATCGTCGATGTTAGGAGGTAATAATTTTGTTATATATTTATTTGGATTAGATTGGATTGAATTTCATTGGATTAAATATTTTAATAGTTATTTTTTACGATGGCTAATCAATGTAAACGGATACGGATATTATTAGAATCCGTGGTATCCGAGTGGATACGGATGTGGATAGTTATTTTAACTATCCGAGCTATACGGATATGGATAGTGCATCTAGATAGCGGATACATATATGAAAAACATGGTATTCGATCCGTATCCGTCCGTTTACCAATCCTAGTAGTTTTACTTTATTTTTCTTTATTTTTGTTATTGTATTTTCTTTTGTTTTGTTTTAGTATTTAAATGTAAGAAGTAATAGTGGCATTTTTATAATTAGGTCATTAGCTTAGAGTTTAAGCTACTCATTCCCTTTAAATACCCCACTTGTAAGCCTTATCTGAGGTAGACTTGAATTTTGAAATAGAAAATAGTATTTCTCTCTCTAAAGTGTGTGTTTGGGTATTTGTAGGAACCTTTTGACATATATTTTACGTCAAGTGTATTGTCTAAAATTAATATACACTTCAAAATATAATCGAGAGAAATTTTTAGGTTGTTATAACCAATATAGGAATACAAAAGCTTTTATAAGAAACAAGAAATTGAGAATTAACACTACACAATCAAATTTAACTTAGCAATCAAGTTAATTACCATCTTAATTACAAATTTCAAGACATTTTTACCCTTTATTTTAAGAAATCCAAAGAAGACATTCCTTCCTAAAGTAGATTAAAACAAAACCTACATCAAACCTTCAAATATGATACAATGCAAGGGTTTATTCAAGTTTCCAGCCTTTCGCTTATGATGTCTTCAAGCTATCTTCAATCCTTTTCTTAAGATTTTCTAATAAATCTTCACTTCTTAACCATATAGCCCTTCTCCTCCCATCTAGAGAAAGACAACAGACTCCGTCCCATGCAAAGTACACATATGAGGTTTCTTAAGTGGGAAAGGTGGGAGCTCAGTGTGAATCTTCATTAGTACTAGTGTTTATCGACAGAACCCTCAAGTATTTTATGGTATATGCAAAAATGAAATCAACCCCCTACTCTAGACCAACTCAGATTTCAATTTTTTAGGAGGGAACGTTGATGATTAGTAGAAAGATCGTGGTGAAAAAATAGATAAATGGAATAAGTTGAATATAGTTTGTTTAGAAGTAAAAGTGAACAATCATTACACATAAGAACCTGTATAAAGGTTACAAATGTGACTTTTAACAATAATTATAAGGTAATCCCTTTCTTCCACACTTCTAAAATCTGAATAGATGCCTCCTTGAAAGAAGATAACAATAACATTATATACCCCCCTCCATCCCAAATTACTAGTTCATGTTTGAAAGTTCAACATCTTTAAGTAAAATTTTACTTTACAAATTTATCCTCCTAAATTTTTTTATTACCTTTCGAGTGCAACAATCGCATTTGAATAATTGCTCTCCAACTAGTAAAACTGGACGGGTAACTTTGGAATCTCTCCTTGTTTATTATGATATTTTTAGAAACAAAACTCTTAATTTGGTATGAGCATAAAAGGTAATTAGGACTCCTAATTTGGGGTGTAGGGATTAAAATTTTGCATTAGTCCCTAAACAAGTTCATCATCCCCCTCGCCCCCCCCCCCCCCCCCAACCCATATTTCCACACACACACATGTTTATATACCTAAGGCTCAGGTTCTATGATGGAGGTTTTCTATCCACATCGGCACCAACAGACAACCTGCTATAACCACCACCCACCTTCTCTAACAACCATTTCAATTATCACTAATACTGATCCACATGCACTCTTAAGACATATACAAGCCTATGAATCCATGTGTGTGTATAATAATCCTTAACGCATCAAAGCATCTTAAGAATTTTTCTTCCATTTTTGTTGAGTAGAGTTGAATATTGGAGTAATGCAATGTCAATCGAGCGATGCTCCCATGGTAAGGTCATTGAACAAATGGTGTTTACTGGTTGTAGACACAACATTCCTTACCCCTTCATCACTGCATTTCAAGTGGGATTCACAAGAACTTAAGGGAATCGTGCCCTGGTCCTCCTCGGGAGGTTGCCTTAGAGTCGGGATAAGATAACCACACTGATAAGTTCATGATTAAATAGTGAGGAAGAGGGGAAAATTTGAGGCCGCCTTAACCTTAATGGTCAAGTTCATCCACCATATTCTTGTTCATGCAGAGAGTCGGTGACCTTCAGTGGATCCCAAGAAATAATATGTTTTAAACTAAGGTCTATTTTGAAAAGCAGTGATGTTGAGAAATGGGGGTTGTGGGAGTCAGTTGAAGGTGAACGGTGGTGCCCAGAGGTGGAAGGAAGTGATGAATATGGGTTGGAAATATGTAAAGAGAAGGAGAAGATATGATTTCTTTTATTTTGGGTACCGAAACCCCATTTGTTTTCTTTATTGGAAAATGCTAGGGAGACCCACTTCGTGGACACATTTCGTGGAAACACTGTATTAAAAGCTTATACCTTATTGTTTTGGGTCCCGCTAGGGCATCAACCAATGCAATAAAAACTTGTACATATTTTTGTCTTATTCACGGGTCCATGAAATGTGTCAACAAAGTGGGTCTCCCTAGCATTACTCTGATTGTTTAAGGAGGAGATATAGGTGATCTCTCTAGTGCTTTGACATGCCAACCTATAGGGTCTTCCAATTTGGGAGCTAACCCCATTAAATGAGAAATGTGCAGGGACAAATTTGGTTCTAGAAATAAATGGGGGTCAAAGGAGAAATGACCCTCTTTTTACCATTACTGAGTGGGTGTCACTGTTTCTTGATATGTTTGGCAAAATTTTGTTGATTCAGTGGCGGTTTGAGGTTTATTGGTAGTTGATGATACTGATTAGTGATGTGATTACATAAGGAGGGTCTGAGTTGACGTCGTGATAATGGTGGACCTTGGCGCCATTTTCAAATTTTGATTTGTCTGGACAATTACATACAATATGACCTATAATTGTGGATTACTTGTATAGATAGTTTGGATATAAAATGTAGCAGTTGAATTCTTACGAAAATTACAAGGGGTTATGCAATAGTTTTGTGAACCGACGGAAGGTGTCCAATCCAGACGGAGGTTAAACGAATTTACCTAATGAGTTTTTAGGCTATCATGAATTTACCATGTCTGATTACCCAGAGATGAATTCTTTCCTTTCTGAATACAATCCACATTGTTTTTTGTTTCTAAGAAAAGTCCCTTGGTTGAACGGATCTTTTGATAATGTCCCCTCGATGAATAAATTTTTTTGAATGTGAACTGTTTGTGAATATGAACTTTTGGATGCGATGAAATTACTTAATCTAATTCATAGACAAATTTTCGCTTAATCTGAAGCTATATGGACCACATTCTAATAGCTAATGGTGTTTTGTACATTTTTTTTGGTATTTTGTTTTCAAAGTGATCTGATTATTAAAGACTCAAAATTATCATTAAAGCTAATTATAGAGAAAAATATAATTCCTTTGATCAGTAATGTCGAAGTATTTGTTTTAAAATATTTACATTGCAGTTTGATTTATTTTTGCTAAACATGCAGGAATCGTATGCCATGATTGAGAAAGCAATCAGATCTCTGGACATCTTTTACTCAAAGGCAGGCCCATATCTACTCAACTTGCAGAGCAGGTTAAGTTTGAAATTCTAAACGATTTAAACGTAGCGGGCGTGTTTTTGTAGATATGATGTCATTTACATGAAGTTTAATATAACTAGCAGATGACAAATTTTGATGTACCATCCATTTTAATGTTTTATGTTACTTCAAGGTGTGCAACTAATAATTGAGTTCCTGTTTCGAGTTCTCTTTGTGTTTGTGTGTGTGGTGTGGTGTGGTTTGTTGGGGGTGGGCGATGTCTAGGAAAATGATAACATGTTGCCGTTATGGAACATGTTTGACAAGGAAAGTTTTATGAAAATTGTTAAAGAACTTATATATAGTTATAATCATATCATTGGAAAATAATTCATGAGACAAGTAAAGAAAAGGAAAATTATTATCCCTTACGTTTGTTTAACAATGAACGTTCGACTAAAATTAGCATTTATAAGTGATTCCCCCTTGATGTTAAACATGTAGAGAAATCAATCCAATCATAAAACATTCTTAACGCCCCTCAATGAGCCTAAATATTTTTTACAGATATTTTTGGCCCTGATCCTTATTTTTTTTTTTCCTGAACAAATTTTAAAATTATCTCCCAAAGTATAAGTCTGTTTGAGACGAAATTTATATATTTGGAATTGTCAATCTATCAAAAGAGATCCATGAAGGATAATTTTCAAGCTTGAAATTTGAAAATTTGCAGTATAATTTTCAACGTGTTTTTCGGTGGTGAAATTTTGCAATGTGAAATCGCATGTGAAGTTTGCATTGTGAAAATCGCAAGTTAATTCTCGGATTGGAATGGCTATCACTAATACGGGCATATGCAAATGAACAAAACACTCTGGAGCGTTTTGTGGTGGTTATCATTGTCGTATGTGTAGATATTATTCAGTATTAGTTGACTTATGTGGGTTGAACTATAGTTGTTTTCTCCACGAGGGTTTTCACGCTAAATCCTTTTGTACTGTTTGTGATTGGTTTATTTATTTGCTTATGTTGATAATTACTTTATGCAAATTTTATTTGGTAAAATTAAAAAATATTGAAATTAAAAAGTATTTAATTTATTTTGACACGTTAATTAATTAATTAAAAGTAGACTCATAGGCACATAGTTATATTCACACCTACATTGTAACATCTTGACCTGAATTTTGAGGTAACCTCGTGGGTCAACTCACTCCGCTCCGGCGGCGTCAAGTGTGAAGTGATGTTAAACAACCTAAATAATGTTTTCAATCCATATCAATCTAATATATAATATTAAAAATGGTGTTTTTATTAGGAAATTATGCCACGTGGCATAGTAATGGTTAAAAATTATTATAGCCTATGGATTTTACAGCGTCCTAACTAGAACGAGTGATAATACTTCACGTAATTTTTCCTTTCACTTCTTTTTTCCTTTTTTTAAGATGAGCTCTTCATTTAGATGGTTGTTCGTTTCCATTCCATATTAAATATAGCTCTCAAAACAAATTGGACCTCAATTTCTTCCTCTCTATTGATACAAAAAATTACCCACTTACGTGGACTAATAAAAAATAGACACGTGTCATCCACTATGGCAATAATCCTAGTTAGCAAGGTATAACCACCGACCAAGGCCTGGAATACCGACCATCATACTGGAATAGCGACTAACACCAGGAAGCCCGACCAACAGTATCAGCAAACCGCCAACAGCCAGAAACATTACGGACATTCTGTACTAAGGTAAATGCCCAATTTATAAAGGCATTCCATCCTTTAATATTCCAACTCTTTTCTCCCTAGTAGACTATAAATACGCTGTAATCCCTTATTCAAGGGAAGGTGATTGAAAGTCAAACACAAGTCAAACACAAGCATAGTGGACGTAGGCTTTTCTCCAAATGGCGAACCACTTTAAAGCCCTTTTTGTCTCTTTCTTTTACTTACAAATATTATATGTGATTAAATAATTAGACCTAATCTAGTTTTTTTACATTAGAAGAGTTTTGATTGTTACTACGGATTTAAATCTGGGTTTTGAATTGAATTTGATGAATGAACACAAAACTACATTATGAAATAGTTTTGAGGGTTTGATTAATTCTTGATTGATTTCAATGTAGTTTTAATGTGTTTGAAACATTAGAAATCATCCTAACTCATGTAGAAATAGTTAAGAATAATCAGATGTGAATTTGGTGAAGAATTTAGAAGTTGGGTAAATTATAAAGGGTGAGAAATCGAAGAAGACAGAGGTGCACCTGTTTGATCAATCGATCGACCCATGAATGTCGATGGATCGACTGAGTCGACCGATCGACCAAACCCTTCGATCAATCGACCCTGGCAGATTTTGGGTTCTTGGTTGAATTTTATAGGATTACCAATAATGGAAGGGGATCTTAGGAGGGTTATTATACCTATGTAGGGACTTGATAAAGATCAATAGGTATAGGAAGGGAACCTTAGAGTTGTGTGAACGCTCAACTAGTTACGAAAGTGAATTAAATTAATAAATAAATGATAAAGCATGGTGAATATTAGAGAAAAAAATATTACGTACAAGTATAAATAATTTGGTTGTGTGAATACCTATTATATTGATACTTAGGCTAGGTGAATACCTAAAATATTAATTCGTTATTGGGGTCGATGATTATCCGGACCAATACATGAAAGCTTGATTTGGGATCGACGATTATCCGGACCGAATCAAAGTTAAAAGATATTTGGGTCGATGAGTATCCGAACCAATATATATATGCATAACATTTACTTTGGGGTCAAAGGATATCAAGACCAATGTAAATGATAGGATGATTGGGGTCGATGATTAGCCAGACCAATAATCCTTATAGTATATATTGTGTGAAATAGATATACTTCATGATATTCTACTTATGTGCTAAAGTAGATTCTTATATATATATATATATATATATATATGTGTGTGTGTGTGTGTGTGTGTGTGTGTGTGTGTGTGTGTAGTTGAGAGTCTCCTGTACATACAAGATCATACATACCAACGGTGCATACCAATTTTTAAAAATAGTAAAAAAATTATTTTTCAGTTGAATTGTTTTATATGGTGTTTAAACATTTCAATAGACCCATATAAAAAAAATCAACTCAAAATAACTTTTTTTGCTATTTTAAAAAAATCGGTCAAACTTTTAGAGCTTTTAAAGCACTTTAAAAGCTCCAAAAGCTTGAACGATTTTTTAAAAATAGTAAAAAAAATTATTTTGACCTAAATTTTTTTATATGGCTCCCTCGAAATGTTTAAATACCTCATAAAAAACTTAACTCAAAATAATTTATAAAATGGGTATGCGCTAGTGGTATGTACCGTTGGTATGTACAAGAGCCTGACTCTCTCTCTCTCTCCCTATATATATATATATATATATATATATATATATATATATATATATATATATATATATATATATATATAGTTCAAAAGTGAACCAAAAGAATGAACTTTTTAATCAACCTACTAAGATATTAAAAATTGATCCTTAATTTCTTGTTGTAATTGGTCCGCGCCAGTGGGGGGATTGAAAAAGTATTCATTTCCGCTGGCGCGGACCAATTAAAACAAGAAATTAAAAATAAATTTTTTAATGTCTTAGTAGGTTCATTAAAAAGTTCATTCTTTCGGTTCACTTTTGAACCTCACCCTATATATATATATATATATATATATATATATATATATATATATATATATATATATATATATATATATATATATACACCTCTAAATGATAAATTAAGTAGAGAGAAACTTAATTTCAAGATTAAAAATAGATTGAGAATATCTATAGTAAATTAAGTAGTGAAACTTAATTATGGAAGTCGAATGATAAATTTGAAATGCTTTATGAATTATGTAGTGAGACTTGATTATGATGATTAAACCTAACATATGTAAATGTTATATGAAAACTAAAATATGCGAGGATGTTAATAATGAAGCGTGCTCTATGGGCGATATGGGAGATTAGACCATTGATAATATCAGTTATATACTTTAGTCAAGATAGCTTGGGTATGATAGCTAGGTGGGCTAAGTATAGGATGTTAAGTGTGCACATTAGATAAGGGATGAGGAGACTCAAGGGAGTGTGCGTGAATCTAACATGTGTAATCAATAACCGATTTTAATTGAGATAAATTACTTGTTAAATGTTTCTAAAATGTTTTGTGTACTAACACTTGCTATATAAATGTTTTCAGAACCTTTTTAGGTGTCCAGCCAAAAGGTTGGCATACTTGATTTCATTCCAGGAATTCGGAGCTGTAGCACAGTGGATGCTGACAGGATTATTGAGTAGCTGACTCTTTCATTCTAATCTAGCATAGGGTCTCATTCTTTTTTTTATATATCTGTTTTAGCTTGTAGTTGGATTTTGGATTATTGCTTGGTTGTAGTTTTCCCCAACGGTGTGCTTGTCATGACTTCGATGATTTTACATATTATTGATGGTTTGGATTCTAGTATCTTGTGCATCTTATTTTAGTTCTCAAACTATTCTTTTATCCTGTTTATTGGAATGATAAAATTTGGCACCGATTTAATTAACTTAGGTGGTTAGTAATTAATTTGGTTTTCGACAGTAATGCTAAGAATGAACCATATGAGAAACCTATTTTAATTTGATAAAGGCCTGATCACTCGATATTTAATTAGACGGGGTGTCACATATGGTATCAGAGCATCAGGTTCTAGTGTCGATAGGATTTGTACGGCTTACTACGTTTTTAACGTGTCGTTTGTTTGATATAAAGCCCTATTATTAGGAATTTTTCTTACATATTTACTTGCTTTGAGATATCATGCTTTTGCTATTAAATTTATAATAAACCATGGGCTTATACAAGATGCCGCCGAGGAGATAGAGAGAGCTAAGAGATCCGTAACTAGAGATGAGGTGGGGGAGGATCCTCAGGAGTAGAAAGTACGGCCACCACCCCCAGAGATGATTTCTACTACTCAGGTGGAAATGATAGTGGCTCAGGAAGTAGAGACAGCTATGAGGGCCATGGAACCCTACTTCCCGCAGCTTCAAGCTCAGTAGCCCGTAGCACCAGCTATTCCGGCCCAGCAAGGGCCACCCACTTGGCATAGAATCAGAGAGACCTTCCAGAAGGGCCATCCACCTGAGTTTCAGGGTGGCACAGATGTAATGGTGGCATGCCAATGGAAGAAGAACATTCAACAACACCTGCATATGCTAGATTGCAGTGAGGTTCAATGACAGATGATGGCCATCTTCAGGCTAGTAGGAGCAAATCTTCAGTGGTGGGAGTCAGTGAGCACCGCTGAGGAGAGAGACTCGATGACTATTTCAGAGTTTTGGGTACAATTTAACCGCAAGTACTTTTCACCTGCAGTGGAGGTAGAAATGAGGAAGAAGTTTGGTGAGGTATGTCAGGGTGACCGCTCAGTTGCTGATTATGAGGAGGAGTTTACTCGTCTGGAAAACTTTGTGCCAGGCGAGGTGAGCAATGAAGAGAGGAAGAAGGCAAAGTTTATGGATGGCTTGGCCCGGAGGATCATGCAACATTTGATTAGTAATCTTGCGTTGATGATGTATACTGATATTGTTAATGCGACACTTTTGCATTGTCAGGACTTTCATTTCCATGGGAAGGGAAGTAAGAGGGGATCAGAGTCTATACAGTAGGGAAAGACTGGGCGGGAGCAGTGTTTTTGGGACACCACCCCAATAGTAGTAGTACACAATGGGCATACAGGGGCAGAAATCCTGGCAGGGGAACTCTGCCAAGAGATTTAGATTTGGAGGACACAAATCGGATAGATAGGGACAATAGGGTCAGGTCCAGGATCAGAGGCAGTTTCAGGAGCAGTGTTTCACATGTGACCAATAGGGTAAAAAAAGTAGGGCTTGCCCACAGCTTATCGGGGCATATCATCAGGGTGCCCAGCAGGGGAAACAGGCTCCAGCTCTAGCAGCAGTGCCAGCCCCACCCTAGTAGCAGGGCCAGATGCACTATGGGCATATATTCAACGTCCAGGATGTGCCTACGCCTCCAGCACCTCTGGCGCCACCTTCTGTAGAGGGTATGTTTTCTATTCAAGGATCTGAGGGTAGAGTACTTTTTGATGCTGGAGAATCTCATTCATTTATTAAAACTAGATTTTCACGAGCCGTCGATTTATTAGAGACAACCGACAACCTTCTTATGTTTTTAGAATCACCGATGGGAAGTGGTTCATTAATATATGCGATCTGCAGAGGACTCGATATTATGATTGGGAGACTGAGTTTAGCTACATACCTCCTAGTGTTAGACATGGAGGGATATGACATGATTCTAGGTATGGACTTGTTAACAGGCTATAGAGCGACGACAGATTGCTATGAGAGGACAATTGTGTTTTTGATTCAGGGACAGGAGATGTTCCTGATGGAAATGTATCTTCCCGAGGGAGGATCTCCCACTCATTTATATTACATCAAGGAGGAGGCCTCGCAGGAGGTGGTTATTCCCTTAGATTTTATTCCTGTTGTGAGGGATTTTAAGGAC
Organism: Sambucus nigra; assembly: GCA_949130495.1. Lineage (NCBI taxonomy): Eukaryota > Viridiplantae > Streptophyta > Magnoliopsida > Dipsacales > Adoxaceae > Sambucus > Sambucus nigra. Next base: position 465,536,568 of record OX422215.1, on the reverse strand, counting down.
GTGTTCCAGGAGAAACCCGTACTGCCACCGAGTCGAGAAATAGACTTTGTCATCGACTTAGCACCGTGGATGATATCGATTTCCAGAGCACCATATCGCATGGCCCCCTCAGAGATGCGGGAGCTGAGAGAGCGGATTTAACAGCTCTTGGGTTAGGGTTTTATACGACGAAGTAAAATGCCTTGGGGTGCTCCGGTGTTATTTGTGAAGAAAATGGATAGTTCGCTTCGCCCATGCGTGGATTATAGGGAGCTGAACAAGGTGACGATATGGAACAAGTATCCGCTACCTAGGATTAATGACATATTTTATCAGTTAAGGGGGCTGCGTACTTTTCCAAGATCGATTTGAGGTTAGGCTATCACTAATTGCATATTCGAGAGGAGGATATTACTAAGACCACTTTCCTATCGGAGTATGGATCCTATGAGTTTAGGGTGATGCCATTTGGGCTCACCAATGTGCCTGCAGTGTTTATGGATCTCATAAAAAGAGTATTCCGGGAGTTTTTGGCTCATTTTATGATAGTATTCATCGATCACATCCTAGTTTACTTATGAACAAAGGGGGAGCACGCCGAGAATTTTCGTATAGTTCTGCAGATGTTACGGGAGCATCGACTTTATGCCAAATTTATTAAGTCTGGATTTTGGCTTCGGTAAGTATAATTTCATGGTCACACTGTGTTCGACAGGGTCATAGTTGTTGATCCAAGTAAGGTATCGATAGAGAAGGAGTGGGAGCAGCCCACGACACCTATCGAGATTCGTAGTTTCTTGGGGTTGGTTGGTTATTATCTTCTCTTCATCAAGAGGTTCTCAAAGATTGCGTGACTTTGACGAACTTGACTCTAAGGGAGTACCATTTGTGTGGAGAGACCAATGTTAGTTTTCTTTCGATGAGTTGAAGGATAGATTAACATCAGCAACCCTACTTGCATTGCCTAGGAGTGGGGTGGAGTATCGTGTCACACGGATGCCTCCTTATAGGGACTTGGGGGTGTGTTGCAGCAGGAAGAGGGGCGATAATTAATGCGTCTCGAAAGCTAAAGCCCCACGAGAAGAATTACCCCACCCATGACCTAGAGTTAGCAGCGGTCATTTTTGCATTGATGATATGGAGACATTACCTGTTAGGGGAGAAATTCACATTATTCACGGATTATAAGTCACTTAAGTATCTCTTCACACTAAAGGATCTGAACATGAGGCATTGGTAGTGGCTAGAATTCGTGAAGGACTACCAGTTTGATATACAGTACCTTCTGGAGATTTAGCGAAGGTGTGGAAAGCAAAGTGGGGTGAGCTCTAGCAGGAGGATGAGGTTATCAGAGAATATACATGGCAGTTATGACTATCACTCTCGAGATTGTTATGCGGGTAGTGAAGGCACAGGCAGAGGATCAGTTCTGTCCGGACAGAGTACGACAATTATTAGCTGAGGGTGAAGAGGCCTACTCAGTCAGCTCTAAGGGAGGCCTGCGCTTTAATGGGAGGTTAGTAGTACCCTAGGATGAGGAATTGAGACATGAAGTTATGACTAAGTCTCATGGATCCAAATTTGTGGTACATCCCGGTGGGGACAAGATGTATTAGGATATGAGAAAACAGTACTGGTGGGTCGGCATAAAGAGAGACATAGCAGAGTTTGTCTCAAAGTGTGTTACTTGTCAGTTGGTGAAAGTTTACCTTCAGAGACCTTCGGGGATGCTAAAGCCACTAGACATTGATGTGTGGAAATGGGAGAGCATCTCGATGGATTTTATTACTGGTCTACCTACTTTACAACGGGGTCACAATTCGATATAGTTGATCGTGGATCGTTTGACCAAGGTTTAACACTTCTTGCCACTTTGCATCAACTACGACACGATGTAGTACACATAACTATTCATTTGAGATATTATTAAGCTGCACGGAGTCCTGATTAATATTGTGTCTGATAGAGACAAAGAATTTGTGTCTCATTTCTGGCACAATTTTCAGGAGGCTATAGGTACTGACTTGAGATTGAGTGCGACATATCACCCCCAGACCGATGAACAAATAAAGAGGGTGAATCAAATGCTGGACTACATGCTGAGGATGTGCATCCTAGATTTTGCGGGAGGTTAAGAGCGATACCTTCCATTTGTAGAATTTGCGTATAACAACTCATACTAATTTACTATCGGGATGATACCATTTGAAGCACTATATAAGAGGCCTTGTTGTTCGCCCGCATGCTAGTTAGAGATGGAGGACAACAAGTTGTTAGAACCCGAAATGATTCGGGATACTAATGACAAGATTGAGTTAATTCGAGGATGCATTCAAATAACTCAGGATAAGAAGAAGAGTTATGCTGATGCCGACATGAGATATGTGGAGTTAGAGGTTGGTGACTAGGTGTTGGTTCGAGTATCTCCTATGAAGGGGATTATGAGATTTGGAAAGAAAGGGAAGTTAGCACCAACGTATGTGGGGTCATTTCATATTATAGAGAGGGTGGGACCAGTAGCATACAGATTGGGACTTCCAGAGCATATTCAATGAATACATGATGTGTTCCATGTGTCATCACTAAAGAAATACAAGAGGAGCGAGAGGACTTTTTGGCAAGTTCCACTTGAGGAGATTGACTTACAGCCAGACGTCTCATATGAGGAGAGGCCCGTGTCTATTCTAGATTGTGGTGAGCGTAAACTACGATCTAAGGTGGTGCCCTTGGTGCGATTTCAGTGGGGTCATTATAATGTTGAGGAGTCTACTTGGGAGTGGGACGATGACATGCGAGAGCAGTATCCAGAGTTATTTTCCATAGGTATGTCCTAATTTTGAGGAAAAATTTTCTTCATAAAGGGGAAGTATGTAATACTTCATATTTCTGCGTATTTTTAAATTAATTAATTCAGAAATTAATTAGGAAAATACGTTTTATTTAAATTACGTGAGTGAAGTAATTTGATATGATTTAATTAATAAATGTGATTATTAAATATTAATCGAGCAATAGATACTGACTAATATTTGATGAAAGTTACTAAGTGTGAATAGTAAATAATAAATGATTTTTATTATACGGCATAGCGAGTGATATGTGCTTATTCTAATTTATCTAATCAAGAGTCATGTGTAGACTATTTTGAGGTGCGGAATGAAAAATGTATTTTAAGTGACTCGGATGGAAATTTAGAGGTCACGAATGATCCCGAACGGGTCGAAATAGTCGGAATAGTGTACCCAGGAGTATAGTTTGGGTCCCAGGTCAATTTTTGACCAAACCGACACCTTTTAAGGGCATTACGGTCAGTTTTCAAAAAGAGGTCAAGCGAACTATGAAAATTAGATCCATATATCTGATGTTTAGAGATTGGGGTTAGGGCTCATAACATAAAAGATTAGAGAGGCCATTAGAGAAAAGAGAGAACTATTTTCCCAAAGCTTAAGGAGAGATTTGAGGAGGTGGTGAAGGATTTCTTACACTTCAAGACAATTGGAAAACACGATTGGAAAAGAAGAAATCAATCATCAACCAAGAACCACGAAATCTGATCAATCAATCTAAGGCAAGTGTTTATTGCAAATTGAATTGAAGTTATAATACCCATGTGTAGGGATTTTATGAATAGATTGATTTTTATTTCAAAACCTTGATGAAGAGTACCAATTGATTTCGTGTTGGGTAAAATTGCATGTAATTAGGGTTTATATCTGTAGGGGATTGTAAATTAGAAGAGTTTTGATTATTACTACGGATTTAAATTGGGGTTTTGAATTGAATTTGATGAATGAACACAAAATTAGATTATGAAAGAGTTTTGAGGGTTTGATTCATTCTTGATTGATTTCAATGAAGTTTTAATGAGTTTGAAACATTAGAAATCATCCTAAATCATGTAGGAATAGTTAGGAATAATCGAATGTGAATTTGGTGAAGAATTATGGATGTTTGGTAAATCAGAAAGGGTGAGAAATCGAAGAAGACGAAGCTGCACATATTCGATCGACTGATCGACCCATGAATGTCGTTCGATCAATCGACCCTGGCAGATTTTTGGTTCTTTTCTTGGTTGAATTTTCTAGTATTACCAATGATGGAAGGGAATCTTCAGAGGGTTATTATACCTATGTAGGGACTTGATAAAGACTAGTAGGTATAGTAAGGGAACCTTAGAGTTGTGTGAACGCTCAACTAGTTAAGAAAGTGAAATAAATGCGTAAATAAATGATAAAGTATGGTGAATATTAGAGAAAACAAATATTACGTGCAAGTATAAGTAATTCGGTTGTGCGAGTACCTATTATATTGATACTTAGGTTGGGTGAATACCTAAAGTATGCTTAATTCAGTATTGGGGTTGATGATTATTCGAAAAAATATATGAAAGCTCCATATGGGGTCGATGATTATCTGGACCAAATCGAAGTTAAAAGATATCAGGGTCGAAGAGTATCCGAACCAATATACATTTGCATAAAATTTACTTTGGGGTCGAGGGATATCCGGACCAATGTAAATGATCGGATGATTGGGGTCGATGATTAGCCGGACCAATAATACTTATAGTATATATTATGTGAAATTTATATACTTCATGATATTCTAGTTATGTGCGAAAGTAGATTTGTAGATGATATATATATATATATATATATATATATATATATATATATATACATCTAAATGATAAATTAAGTAGAGAGAAACTTAATTTCAAGATTAAAAATGTATTGGAAATATCTATAGTAAATTAATTAGTGAAACTTAATTATGGAAGTCGAATGATAAATCTCAAATGCTTTGTGAATTAAGTGGTGAGACTTTATTATGATGATTAAACCTAATATATGTGAATGTTATATGAAACCTGGAATATGCGAGGATGTTAATAATGAAGCGTGCTATATGGGCGGTACGAGAGAGTAGACCATTGATAAGATCGGTTATATACTTTAGTCGAGATAGCTAGGTGGGCTAAGTATAGGACGTTAGGTGTGCACATTAGATGAGGGGTGAGGAGACTCAAGGGAGTGTGCGCGAACCTAACATGTGTAATTAATAACCGATTTTAATTGAGATAAATTACTTGTTAAATGTTTCTAAAATGTTCTGAGTTCCAACCCTTGCTATATAAATGATTTCAAAACCTTTTTAGGTGTCCATCCACAATAGCGCCATACTTAATTTCATTCTAGGGATTCGAAACTGTAGCATTGTGGATGCTAACATGATTACTAAGTAGTTGAATCTTTCATTCAGATCTAGCATATTGTCTCATTCTTGTTTTTCATATGTAGGCATGTTGTCAGTTGACTCCGTTACAATTCCAGTTTTGTATCAGTTTTAATTTGTACTTGGATTTTGGATTATTGCTTGGTTGTAGTTTTCCCCAATGGTGTGCTTGTCATGACTTCGATGCTTTTACATATTATTCATGGTTTGGATTCTAGTATCTTGTGCATCATATTTTAGTTCTCAAACTATTCTTTTATCCTATTTATTGGAAAGATAAAATTTGGCACCGATTTAATTAACTTAGGTGGTTAGTAATTAATTTGGTCTTTGATAGTGATGCTAAGAATGAACCATATGAGAAACCTATTTTAATTTAATAAAGGTGTGATCACCCGATATTTAATTAGACTGGTGTTATAGCAAACTGAAGTAACGAACAAAACTTTACTCAATGGGTTGAAGAAAAGACTTAATGATGCTTAAGGAAATTGGATACAAGAATTGCACTTAGTTTTGTGGGAATACTAAACAAGTCCAAGAGTTGCTACTGGAGAAACACCATACATGCTGGCTTTTGGGACGGAAGCAGTTATACTAGCTAAAATAGGTTTGCTAACTCATAGAGTGTTAAACTTTGATTATCCTGTGAGTGATTTGATGTGAAGGCTAGACTTGGACATGCTGGAAGAGGTGCATGAAGATGCTGCTTTGAGGAATGCTACCTATTAATAACAAATAGCACGATTTTATAACAAAAGGGTGAAGCTAACCAACTTAAAAGAGGGGGATTATGTACTTAAGAAGGTGCTTCAGAAGACCAATATGCTTGAACCCAATTGGCACGGGCCTTATCATGTCTCAGCAGTTGTTCGACCAGGAACTTATCGAATTGAAACTTTGGAGGGCGAAGAATTCAAAAATCCATAGAATACCGAGCATCTTAGGAAATATTACCAGTAATGTAGCGAGCAACATATTTTGTAATAAATTGGCTTCAGTATCAAATAAAAACTTATTTATTTCCATTTTTTGATTTTTTTTGGAATATTGGTGATATGCATCCCCTCTCCATCAATACTTGGTCGCCAGGAATTCAGTATTTGGTCGTACTTGGTCGATCAAGGCCGGGGAAGGCAATACTTGATCAACAAGACAACATAAATTCATAAACCCAAGTCAAAACAGGATTTTGAAGTCCTCAGCACTTGGTTAAGAAAAATTAGGGATAAAACTCTATATAAAAATCAACAAGTTTTATCCAAACTAAGTAAAATGGAGGAAGAACGTTGTGAAGATTCCTAAATAGGAATGAAAACACATATTCCACATACGCTTGGTTACCACTGATAATTAATGCTAAACCTAAAAATTTAGGTGCATTAGTAGAACCTATTGTAGTACCACAGGTAACTAGTGCTAAACTTGAATTTAAATCTAGGTGCACTAGTAGAACCTATGGCCACATCAATGGTAACTGGTATTAAACCTAGAAATCTAAGTATATGAGTAGAACCTCTGATAATCTCATTGGTAATTGATACTAAATTAAGGCAAATACCTAAGTGTATCAGTAGAACTAATGAAACAACAAAATCATTCAAGCATCCAGAAATTCACAAGATAAGTCAATCAAATGCCTTTCATTTATATATATGATGGTTACATATTGTGTAATACAGGAACAAATTATTCTCAAAATTATTCTACTCGAATGCTTTCCTTCAGTTTTAGAGGAGCTCAGTGCTGGTTCCATGCCTGCTGGAGGATCATTCAATGTGTATGGGGAGTTAATGAAGTTAAAATCTTGAAGTATTCTCTTATTGCTCCTTCTCAGAGCGTCTAATAGATGAGGAGGCTGAACTATTTCTAGATCATCATGTAGGACATAATCCACTAATTATTTGGAGATTAGGCATTAGGAATGGTTTTTATAGGGATTCAGCTGACATCCAGTTTAAAAGAAGGGTCTTGACACTCTAAAATTCCTGGATCAGCCCAATACCATAGTCTGCTATCATATTCAACCTTCATAACTATTAGTCAATTGGTCCAGCCCTATTTCAAGCCTTAGGGCTAAGCCTGACTAAAGCGGTCATCAAAATGACCAAGAGATTCATTATATCCTTCCATCCAGATCTCCCTAGGCTGTTTGTGAAATTGGAAAGTTAATCTGTCAACTTGATGTTGCAGCTTCTTCAATACTCCCTCTTTAGCCTGCAGTTGAGAGGATTAGGTTGAAACTTGCTCGCCCTAGGTTCGGATCTTTTGAGATATCTCCATAGTGGATAAATTCTTGGCCTTTATTTATGCAGCCTGATTTGCAAGCATTTGTTGATTTGTACTTTCATCAGTTGTAGCTCGTCCAGATCTTGCTCTTGATCGAGAGGAGGAGGAAGGTTTAGATTTTTTCAAAACCTCAAGTTCTTCCCTCAGATTAGCATTTTTAGTCTCATAAAATAAAACTCCATCATCACTAGCAGTAGTAGTTGAAGGAACATTCAAAGAGTTCAGCTCATCTCTAAAACTGTTATTTTTTTCATCCAACAACTTGGCAATGGCCCTAGCCTCATCCACTTCACACCTGCGCAAAAACTCTTTCGTCCTAAAAAATGAAGCATATTTCTTTAATTTCTCCTCAAAACCCCAAGCTTCACTTAGAGCTTTATACTTATCCTCATAATGTAACACCCCGCCCACCCGGGAAGAGCGAACGGAGCGCTAATGCCATAAAATAAATCCAAATCTATAAATAACAAGGTATAGAGCATCTAAATAAACCCACAATAATATAAATCCACTAATCTCAATCTCTTCAATTACAACTAGTCTCTCGAATAAAAATACAACAACTAACTCTAAAATAAAATACAAATCTCCAAAGCTCTATACATCAAAATAATACAAATCTTTCCCAAACAATCCTCGCTAAAATCAATCTCCATAGTGCCCCAAAATCCGCGCTAACCTTCCACTAAAAGAAAATATGGGGAAGTACATAATACGACAGGAATTATGCTCAACAAATATGGATTAGCAACGAATAAAACATAACAACACGAGTAAGAATATTCAAATCAAAATGCAAATCTCAATAGCATTTCATCATTATAATTTTTCAACAACACATCAATGGGTCACCAGGCCTCACCCCATTCGCATATGCTTTATCAAGCTATAGCCCGTGAATAGGTATTTTGGCGGGTACTTAATATCCGTGCCATATTAAAACCTCATGACAACGTGCTCAATACAATATAATGATACCACATGAATCAAAATAATTTCAATAATTATTTTCTAGATTTCAATGAATTTATCAATTCAAATATGAGTTCAATTAACAAGAATTCAAAGAGAATGACACTCGCGAGATTTAAGGAGCATATTGTGTAAAACCCCATACCTCAAACCATGGTGAGAAACCAATGATCACATCCTCAAGATCAAATCAAAAGATCTACAACAACAAAATAGCCCCAAGAACACCTCTAATTTAAGGTCGGAACTCACAAATCTCAAGGGCCAATGTGTATATAAAAAGAAGAGGAATATAAAATATATTTGCTGCCAAAATTTGTGCCAAAAGTAGTTTAAAAGGGTTGCCCGCGACTTCCTTTTATAATGCAAAGAAATGAAGAGTTGGAATCCAAAAGACTCCTTTAAATAAGGCAAAGAAATGAAAAGTTGGAAGCCAAAACAACTCCAAGAGTTAAAAACATTTAAAAATCATTTTAAAATCCATTTTAACTTCGACTTCGAAACCGTTTGAAATTATCGCCTTTAAAAATAATATTCAACATATTTGAGCAATAAAAATAATTTTATCAAAAACTTTATTTTCCTCCATTTTCTGGAAATTAATTTAAATAGCCCAAAATTACGCGGGGTGTTACACTTCCCCACTAACAATGGAATTTCGCCCTCGAAATTCGCCGAATGCATATCTCTAAAAAATCAGGCTAACAATCTCCAAAATAATCTCGTCTCCAAAAATAAATTCATCACATCTAATCTCGAAACTTATCACGAATATCACCTAAAATTTTCTATCTCCAAAAATATGCGCCACAAAAACGCAATAGACCCAAAACCGAAGACTCGAGGGTTACTATATACCTAAGTTCTGATACCATTTGTAACACCCCGCCCGCCCGGGGAGAGCGAACGGAGCGCTAATGCGATAAAATAAATCCAAATCCACAAATAACAAGGTATAGAGCATCTAAATAAACCCACAATAATATAAATCCACTAATCTCAATCTCTTCAATTACAACAAGTCTCTCGAATAAAAATACAACAACTAACTCGAAAATAAAATACAAATCTCCAAAGCTCTATACATCAAAATAATACAAATCTTTCCCAAACAATCCTCGCTAAAATCAATCTCCATAGTGCCCCAAAATCCGCACTAACCTGCCACTAAAAGAAAATATGGGTAAGTACACAATACGACAGGAATTATGCTCAACAAATATAGATTAGCAACGAATAAAACGTAACAACACGAGTAAGAATATTCAAATCAAAATGCAAATCTCAATAGCATTTCATCATTATAATTTTTCAACAACACATCAATGGGTCACCAGGCCTCACCCCATTCGCATATGCTTTATCAAGCCATAGCCCGGGAATATGTATTTTAGCGGGTACTCAACATCCGTGCCATATTAAAATCTCATGACAACGTGCTCAATAAAATATAATGATATCACATGAATCAAAATCATTTCAACAATTATTTTCCAGATTTCAATGAATTTATGAATTCAAATATGACTTCAATTAACAAGAATTCAAAGAGAATGACAATCGTGAGATTTAAGGAGCATATTGTGTAAAACCCCATACCTCAAAACATGGTGAGAAACCAATGATCACATCCTCAAGATCAACTCAAAAGATCTACAAAAGCTCCTCCAAGAACCTCCAACAAAATAGCCCCAAGAACACCTCTAATCTAAGGTCGGAACTCACAAATCTCAAGGGACAATGTGTATATAAAAAGAAGAGGAATATAAAATATATTTGCTGCCAAAATTTGTGCTAAAAGTAGGTTAAAAGGGTTGCCCATGACTTTCTTTTATAATGCAAAGAAATGAAGAGTTGGAATCCAAAAGACTCCTTTAAATAAGGCAAAGAAATGAAGAGTTGGAAGCCAAAACAACTCCAAGAGTTAAAAATATTTAAAAATCATTTAAAAATTCGTTTTAACTCCGATTTCGAAACCGTTTGAAATTCTCACCTTTAAAAATAATATTCAACATATTTGAGCAATAAAAATAATTTTATCAAAAACTTTATTTTCCTCCATTTTGCAGAAATTAATTTAAATTGCCCAAAATTACGCGGGTTGTTACACATAATCAACATCCAGGAGAGCCTTGGCTTCTTTGTGATCTTCTTTAAGCTCCTCAATCATTTCGAAGTAAGCTACATTGTTAGCTATTGCCCCATCAAGAAGACATTTCAAGTAAAAGTAAGCTTCCTTGGATTGATCTGAAATATCAACCCTGAGCAAGTTTGATAGATCTTCCTCAGACAAAGTCATGTGACTATCCTAGAATAAATCATTGCATATTTTTAGTAGCTCGGAGTCAGTGGAGGAAAGTTGATCCATTTTGGTTATGAACAATAAGAGTTAAGAAATATCCAATCAACAACAGAATAAAGAGCATAAAACAACAATCAAAAGGGGACAAACGCAGAGAAAGGAAATACTTATTTTCATTGATATGAAGTAAAGTTATAAATACATTGAAATATAGGAGAGATAAAGAAAAAAAATAAAAAAGGATGATCGTCGAGCAAGTATACACCTTCTCCCTATCAGTACTAGCTTCAACTACATTGGAGACAAGAATGGGTGGAGTGATTTTCTCAGAAGTGGTTGGGAGTAAAGGCTCGGTAACTGTCTGTAGTTGATCGAATTCAGGCTCTAGAACAAGGGTGGAATCCCCTGACCCCACATCATCTTTAACTTCCTTGTCTAAGTTTATTAGTGAACTAGGGTCATGTTTGAGGAAGAGCTCTGATTCTGGAGGAGTGCTGACATAGATAAGTGTTGCCGACCAACCATCCTTATAACATTTTTTCCTCACATACTCAATTTGGACAGAAGCAAATTCTATGGCCTTATACCATCCCTTGTTGAAAGAGGCTTCTCTAGCCTTCACCCTTTTAGCCTTCTCAGTATCCATGTTCTTCTTCAACTCAGAAACTTATCCTCGAGCTGTAATAGCCTCATTTTCAGCCTTCTTCAGGGCTTCCTAAGCAACTTTAATTTTGTTATCCTAAAACTTCGTATCATTTGCCAATGTTGGTTGGGAGTCAAGCAAGGACTTCTTCAGGAATTCAAAAGCCTCCTCTATGTCATTTGAAGAAGAACGAAGTACATCGTCCTTCTCCAACATCTAGTTAAAATTAGCCAGAACTGCAAAAAGATAGGTTAAATTCTTACAAGAAATTAATGAAAAAGTATAAGTATGAAAAAGTAATACTTCTTACCAAGGCAAGGATTTGAGTAACCCTTTAAAAAATTTCAAATGGGGTATAACGGAGGTAGCACCCCTATTATCTGGCAAAGTACCAAACCTTATCAATTGTCTGTCTAGACCAAGACCTATGGCTATAGGATATCCAGGAGCAACAACATCTGACATTTTATTGGGGAATTTTCTCTTTCCTACGGTAGAATAAAAAGGAAGGTTAGAGTCTAAGGACGAAGAAGAGCCTAAAGTAAGTTCACCATTGCCTGGTGAAGTGGACACTGTGTCCTGTTCCAAGTCAAGCATAATGGTAGGAACAACAGTAGAAGGTCGGGCAACAAAGGAGGTGACAAAACTCCTGTTTTTCACCAAGTAAGATGCCGACCTAGTATGTTCTTCACCAATTTTTTGATGAAGACCCCAGAGAAACTTGAGCTCGTCAAGCTTAATGTCACCCTCTTTAGGTAACTTCCTCTTCCTATCAACTGTAAGAAAATAAACAACCACTCATTAATTAATATTTCAACAGAAAATTATTAATAATGTCACATAAGAATTTAAAACAACCTATCACATGACCCTCATGAGGAAATTTTGGCCCACTTTACATGCCACCCCCTATTGGGGGTACATATTGCCAATTTTTGGCAATCACACCATGGTCTAAGTAATCCCTATTGGAGTCAGTAAGGTTAACAACTAAATCTCTATTAACAACCCTAGTTTTTAAATAGTAGGTACTGTCACTAGTGACCCACTTATAACAAAACTTGATTTTGGGAATGCCTATGTGGGTCCCATGGAGTTGATTGAGAATATGAACACCATTGATAACCCTCCAAGTATTGGGGGCTACTCTAGCAGGTACAATGTCAAAGTACTGAAAAAATTCCAAACAAAAATGATTTGGGGGAAAAGTGAAGCCTCATTCAACAACGAATAAGAAAGGGATCCAATGACCTTCAGACAAAGAAAAAATGTCCATAGGCGGATTAGGAAACTCTAAGTCTACCCAGTCTGGTATATTCCATTCCTTTCTAAACCCATCTAAAGAGACAACAACGTAAACCATGATTCGATATGAAGAAAATAAGAAAGAGAAATAATTTTTACAAAGACTTAAGGATTCAGCAAGAACTAGAAGACAGGAAGAACGATTGCACGAAAGCTCACGAAATTATAGAAAAAACCTAGAGGGTTTGAGGTAAGAGATGATCGTAATTTTATCGCCTTTTATAGATTGCCTCGAAAACCGATGAATGTAATGATTAAAATGAAATGACGATTGAAATTTCGGTGTCTTAGAAGAAAAAGACGTATTTGCCCCCAAACGATTCATTATAATTCTGAATATTTGAAAAAATTCCATATACAGTACACACTATCAAAGAAAGTTGATAGCTTACAAGTGTGGAAATTCGACAACCGACCACGCATTAGAAATATAGCTCAATCAACTATCAGAACTAAATGCTCCATACTTTCAAGAAAGCATCAAGCATGGAACATAAGGGACTTCTGTTGATACCAAAAATTACCCACTTACATGGAACAATAAAAAATAGACACGTGTCATCCAATATGGTAATAATCCTAGTTAGAAAGGTATAACCACCGACCAAGGCCTGTAATGCCGATAATTATACTGGAATGCCGACCAATAGTATCAGCAAAATGCCAATAGCCAAAAACATTATGGACATTATGTACTGATGTAAATGCCTAATTTATAAATGCATTCCATCCTTTAACATTCCATATCTCTGTCTCCCTAGTGGGCTATAAATACTTTGCAATCCATTCAAGCGCAAGTGATTAAAAGGCAAACACAAGGCAATAACAAGCATAGTGGACGTAGGCTTTTCTCCATAAGTTGAATTACTTTAAAAATCTTTTTGTCTCTTTCTTTTACTTACAAATATTATCTGTGATTGAATAAATAAACCTATTCTAGTTTTTTACATCAACACTCTCCATCAGTTGTTATTTAAGAAAGACAAAACTTCTTCAAGTATTATCTTATTTGTTTTCAAGTTTATCTTCTTTTCCTTTTCCCATTTATGTCTTATTTGCGTTCGATGTTCACCACCCTCAGTCCATTTTTGTCTTACATCTCTATTTCACACCAATTTGGATAATTGAGATTCATATCTTGGTGGTGGCTTGAGTTATGTAGATTATTATTTTATGAATATTACTTATTTGAAGAATCACTCTACACAAAGAGAGATTCAGAAAAATGGATATTTATGAAATTGGGAAGTATTTGGTGGAATGTTTGTGTTATTGATCTTTTTTGCAAATCTCAAAAGGAGGCAAAGACAAACTTATAATGACTCCATAGTTATCTTTCCCAGTAACAAATCTCAATAATTAAAAATATTAATTTTGCAAAATCTTCCAACCAGCATGATGTTAACTGATTCTATATTTTTTGTTCACCTTTATGATTGTTTTCAATTAAATATAATTTGATATGATAAATCAAATATAATTTAGGTGGTGTTTGTAATGAAAAAGCACCACCTCATGATTTTGAACAAGGTGGGATTGGAAATTAGTGTGATAATAGATCCGTAGGCTCATTGTAAAAGCCAAACATACATAGTTTGTATACAAAGTGCATTAAACTATTACACGATCGTTAAAGTTACAACACTTTAATGCACTTAATACACAACTTGGTATAAAAACGTGACACGTATATATTTTTCCTTGATAATATTAGTGTTGGCATATTGAGACTGTCAAAATATAGTTTTAGGAAGGAAAATACTTTGGGTTGAAAGAAATTACACATAAAGTATATAAACTAATATGGTAGTGCAGTAATGTGTTGTACATTGTTTGGGGGTGAGTAACGTACAATACTCCATTGTAATGTAATTTCTTTATACCCATAGAGTTGCTCATATTTTTATTCATACTTGAGTGTATATGGCGTGTCAACATTAACGTAGAACAATATATATTAAAATATTGAAGTTGAAAGAATGAAATTATGTATTTTGCCATCTTGTGAATTTTAATGCTTATATAATGTGTTAATTATTGGTGATTAAATTTATATTATAACTAAAAAACATAAGTATAGAGGTGGCATTACCACCGTCATTTTCAAGACTGTAATTTTAATTCTAATTTATTTAATTATTTGAATGCATTGCGTTATAAAACAAGGATTTAAAAGGCATGTGCGGGTTTAAAATCTAGTTCATTATGACTAGTGAATAAGCATGCAATTTTTTTTCCAGTCATATAAGCATAATAATAACAAGTATGGAACCCATTAGGCAGTGTCCTAGGGTTTAAATAATTAGAGCTACTAGCGTAAGAATAACTAATTACTTCTCAAAAGACGGAGTATAAAGGCAACAAGATGAGTCAATGACCAATAGAGGTTCCCTAACATAATTCATTACAAAAATGAATGATATAAAGAGCGGATACAATGCCATAAATAATAGAGTGCTATCCCAACTCCACATGCAATTACTCAACAATATATGCATTAACCATTTTTTATTTCCAAAAATATTTCCTTTAAATGAGGTTAAAACCCGTTAACCCTTATGTTCACAAGTTGCCATTTTATTAAAAAAAATAGTCATTAAATCTACTAATCCACACGATTAAATTTTAAAAATTCACGTTCTTGGATCATCTTTAATTCATCCTATTGCCTTAAAAATATATAAATGTATACTTAACACACACCTGGTGTTTCTTGAAAATAGTATTTTAACACATTAAACCCGGTGTTTGAAAAGAACTATTTATGCTTAAATGTGTCAAACCTCAAGACTATTCCCCTCCCCCCACTTTGGGATTACTCACACATCCAATTATTTTCTTTTAAAAAAAATTTATCCATACACACACATGTATCAAACTTGGAATTATGCCCCGGTGTGGGGTCATTCGAACACCTAGTTAGAAACTCTTCATCTTTTTATCCTTTTTTGAAACAAAATAAATTAACCACATCTTACCATGTTAAACATGGGTTGTGGCCCACCTAGTCATAAACTTTTTATTCAATTAATCTGAAAATGCAAAATTCATCCTTTTATCTCATATTCCGGAGTTCATCGATTCCATTTCTTGTCATTGTTATTCATTACTCAGGACCGAGTTATTTAAACTTAGTATACCAACTCCATAATAATTTATCCCTTTTCCTGAAATTTACCAAATCAATTTCTTTCCATAATTACCATTAATCCTAGAGTTCATCGAATCCTATTTATGTTTACGGGCTTGCACTGTCTGCCATAATACTATAGCCTATTCATTTAGTGACCAATTAATTTGGGTATAAGTCAAAACGTCACTATAGAGCTCCGGTACCTTATTAAATTTACCCTTGTAACTCCATTTGTGAAAACTCTTTCAATTTACATTAAGTTCACTTCCTTGCGGATCAACCATTTTTTTTATTACTCGACTTACACAGTATTTAGCAAAGTATCCATCTTATGTTGTATTTAACTAAATGTTTGACTTGTCGCCGTATTTACTACTTGTGAAAACACCTATTTTATATTCCTTTACACTTGAATATCTTTATACTCGGCCTACAGCTAAACCACAAAAAAAAAAGTTTGTACTTAGTTTATATTTTTTTATCACCTTTTATAAATTCAACATAAAACTTTTCCTTTTTGAATCTTTTTAGAGTTAAATTCATTTAACATAACTTTTAAGGTTCATTTCGTAATGTTCTAAAATATCAAGTTAGAGATGAAGTAGAGTAACACTCTGCCTCAATCAATAATTCTCAGATCTGGACTCTAACCTCTTCTGGAGAATTCACTACTCAATCAGGTTGGCAAACTCTCAAGAAGTCCAGAAGTTCATCTCTTATTTTCAAATCAATATGGAATAAAGATATTCCTCTTAAGATCTTAATTTTTCTTTGGAAATGCATCCACAAAATTATTCCTACAGATGAAGTTATTTAGAACTCAGGAATAAGAATAGCCTCAATACATAGATGTTATCACAACCATATAGAGAGTCTGCTTCACTTGTTTATTAATGGTCCTTAGTCTTCTGAAGTGTGGAACTACTTTGCAAGAATATTTGGGATTAAGACTTATTCTAATTCTCTAAATCATATGCTAATCTCATGGTGGATTAAAACATCTAACATAGATCACATTAAGTACCCTCTTATTCTTCTCCCAGGAGTTATTCTATGGGAAATATGGAAAAGTAGAAATCTATGTGTTTTTTAGGGAGAAAACATGAATAGCATGGAGATTATTAACAATGTCTTCAAGTTCATTCATACTTGTTATTCTAATAAAACCTTCAAGTCTAGTTCAAACTTGTTCGAGGTTGTTAAAGGTTTTTTCGGAATCAATTCAGTACCTTCTCCATCTTATTTAATCTTAGTTAAATGGTCAAACCCCTTAGACCATTGCTTCAAGCTTAATACATCTTATTTAATCCTGTAGTTTCAGGGACAGGAAGTATTATTAGAGATAAATCTGGTCTCATTGTTAAAGATTTCTCTTCTTTCGAAGGCATAATGATAAATTCAAAAGCAGAATATCTTGTAATCCTCAGAGGCCTCAAAATTTGTAAGGATCTCAATATCCAAAATGTGTTAATTGAATCAGACTCCTAAGTCATCATTAACATTCTTAAAGGTTTCATTCCAAAGCCCCCATGGAATTTGCTAGAAATCTTGAAAGATATTAAAGACTTGAAAATTCACACTTCATATGGTCATTATTGGAGGGAATCAAATAGAGTTGCAGATAGCTTAACTAATTATGTCATTCTCAGCAAGGAATTCAAAATATTCTCTTCAATATCGGAGCTGCCTAAAGAATCTAGAGGACCCTACAGATTGGATTTACTTTGTCTTCCTTCTATTAGGAAAGTGAAATAGTCTTCCAGTTTCTTTAATTATTCTTTATCTTTAGCTCATTTTCATCTGTATTTGCCTCCTAGGTAGGGCTTTTCTACCTAATTTAATAAACTTTGGGGGTTTTCCCTCTTTATAAAAATAAATAAATAATAAAAAAAAATTATCAAGGTTACTTTGGAACTTCTTTACAAATTTAAATTCCAATAACATTTAATTATTAGGGGCGAATTCCCAAAATAATAAGTTGAGGGAGACTAGTAAAATTTTCCAAAATTCTATGGTTCTTTTATAATATTTAAAGTACTAGGGGTTGATTTATAATTATACAAAATTTGGAGCTATTTTGTAAATATCTAAAGTCCATGGGTTATCTTATAAATATTCTTTAAATATGTTTTAGGGTCAAAATAGAAATTTTTAATAAGGTTAGGGTCCAAACTATAATATCATAAAGGTTTGGAGTAAAAACCCTTTTTACAAAGTTTAGGGAGTAAAAACATAATTTATAACACCCCTTGGTTCGAAATAATTATTTACCCAAAATCTAGTGTTTAAATAATATTTCCCGAATATTATTAAACACAACCCTTGACATTATTGACTAAGCAAAAACGAGCGATCGTGTAAGGCCACCTATCGTTGTTATCGGTTTTTAACCTCAATACGAAAACCCTCAACTTTAATTGCACTATTTTAGAATATAATGATGAGTCTGTATATCAAATCCATAGAGAATGATTGTTAGACTTTAATTGATTTATTAGTTCTAAATAAAAGTGTTAAAGGTCATTGTTTTAACAAATCATTATAAAGTAGGCAAATATTGAAATTAGATTAATAGTAAGAATAAAAGCTATAGATTGAGAATTATATCCCTCACCACGGGCTAATTAGCATGAAAGGTTACATGGAAAGAAAAGATTTACCAGGACTAAATCTCATTTCAACAATTAATAAAATCTAGAGATGTCACGCTCTAAATCTGAGAAGAGCGCGCTTGCGTTCAAATAAGGAAGTTATTTAATTAAACACAGTTTTTAGCACTTAAATCCTAAACATGCATCTATATGTGATTAACTACGATGATGAAACATGCAAGAACACAAATATGAGGAAAAATCCCCAACGGGGCAAAACCTTTTATTTTCACAATAATTTTGTAAGAGTACGGCTTACACAGATTACAATGAAAATACAGTGACACAGAAATACCCTCGGGTGTCGGTTCTGTTGTCGGCGGCTGGAACTATCCCTTTCCAGTAGGGCAATAGTGACAAAGAGAGCGGCTTCCTCACAAATTACTCCAGTTGAGTAAATGATCTTCCTTAAGGTTTAAATATTCACACACATATATGGGAATGGTTTTGTGAATCAAAAAGGTTTAGAAAACCTTAAAAGGTGAAGTCTTATTCTGGGTAGTTTTCGCAGATTTTTGAGATTGCAGAAAGACTTGAAAAAAATGTGTAGAAGGATATCAGATATTCATACAAAAATTGAGGCGGTGGCTCGTTCGAACGAGATAGCCATGTCGCTCGAACGAAGGATAGATGTCGTTCGAACGAGTTACTCGAACGAGCTCGTCGATCGAGGCCATTCGCTTTTACACTTAGAAAAATTCTGCTTTTGATAAAAAATTAATCCAGACTTCAAAAATAATTTTCAAAAACATTTCCCAAATATTTATGCAAATATATAAAACTCCAATAAAATATTTTACTGAAAGAACGTAGTGGAGTAGTGGGAATGAGCTGAGCAACACGTTGCATATACCATGATGCACGTGAAGAAAGTAGATGCATTGAATTCGGATATTGGCCGTCGAGGATGATCGTGTTGACGTGCCGAATGTAGCAGTTTCATACATATGAACTTTGATCTAGGAGAAAACAGAAAATTCCTAGAATCTACCTCGGACATTTATAAAATTATGTCCTTACAAATCTCCCCCTATGTCTATGCCGGTACATACATAAAAAATCCGAATTATGCAATCAAATGACATACAAGATAATATCCCCATTAAACCCTCAAAATGAGAATACTAAATGACATGTCTTTAAAATCTTCAACTCCTCAGAAACTTTCAAAGCTTTTCTCATCAAGGTGTGCAATCCAATAATGAACAATGTTGTACCTACACACATGAGATAAAGCAAATACCTGTGACAAGCAATAGTTTGAAATGTAAATAAATGCAAAAATTGATGATTAATTAAGATTAAGCAAATCATTCATAAATCAACCAAACACCAAAACAATTCTCCCCCATAATTCTTAATCTCCCCCTTTTTATGATGTCCCCAAATAGACAGATACGAGAAGTATTAATGAATGCACATGGAGAATGACACGTGGGAATAAACTGCTATTTTTGCATTTTTCAAAATTTTTCACACATAGTATACAACAAAGAATCACACCATGAAAGAACGCAAAAACAACCAAGTCAATGGTAGCGAAAATGAAGGGGTGTGATCAAATTCGATAGGAAAATCAATGCATACAAACATGACATATGTGCACGATGAATATCGGATACTCCTAACGAATGAACTCAAAGTCTTACTATGGTGTAAAAAGGTGGAAATATAAGACATTGACTCAATCAAATCAACAAATCAAAGCTCAAAGTGATTTCCACACCAATAACGTCCAAAACTATTTCATGCTTTTTCAGGACTTTCAAGGACATGCAAACCGGTTTATATTCTCCAACCAAACTCCCTCAGATATTAATTTTGAATAGAGGCATTCTAAATTCTCAAACTTTGGAGAATTGATGGTGAAACCTAATGTCTCATATTTGACATGAATTTATTTTTATTGCCTTGAATTGTTTTGGGCTCTTTTATCCTCTTTGGACATCGGATAATAAAATTCCTCAATTTTTTAGGTCCTTTTGAACGGTGGCTTTTGCGCAAAGAATAGATAATTACCTTTCGCAACCTCTCCCCATTCTTAAACAAACCTCCAGTCTCACAAAACGGTTTTTTTACATGCATTCCAATGTTGTCAAGATTTACCGCATATTGTAAGTTGTATATACAGAATTGAGATGGAAACACTCAAGCCAACATGTGATTAACAAGTACAATAATCAAATAAAGCCGTGCATGTGTGCAATAAAGGAGATAGGAGTCAAACATGTAGGAAAATATCACTAATTACATCTCAAAGACTCCATACAATGTAAAGCACATGGATGAAATGATGTAGCGTCTCAAATCTCTATCAAACAGTCACGTGAAAAGATGGAATGAAATTGTCACTTGGCTATCTTAAATGTTCATCCATAAAAGGTGCAAAATAAAATACAAAAATCTTTTTGAGTTTTGTTCTCAAAAATTTTACCAAAAAAAAATCTTTTTTTTTAAAGAATAAATAAATAGCTGTACAACATAGTAATAATACATATAAAACAAACTAGCAATAGGAAACATATGATATGAACATGAAAAGTATCCTATTCTAGACATAGACCAACCCCTCAGTCAACTGTGCAAATCCCCAAAGATTTCCTAAGACTCTCAAATCTAAGGGCATATAAAGGTTTCGTAAAAATATCAACTAACTAACAGTCGGTGGGAACAAAACTCAGGGATACGACTCTCTCCTCAACTAACTGTCGTATAAAGTTCTCACCTATCCTCATGTGCTTTGTGCGCGAATGCTGGACTGGATTGCGGGATATGTGTATCGCGCTCGTGTTATCACAGGAAATGGCCATGGTGTCCTGTGAAATCCCATAATCCTCCAGCATTTGCTTCATCCACAAGAGTTGCGTGCAACAACTCCCGGCGGCTATATACTCAGCCTCTACAGTGGACAAAGAGATGGAATTTTTCTTCTTGCTCAGCCAGGAGACAAGAGTAGAAACGAAATAAAAACACCCACCAGAAGTGCTCCTACAACCATCTACATTCTCGGCCCAATCGGCATCTGAATAGGCAGACAAACAGTCATCAGTATCAAAGGAATACCAAATATCATATGAGAGAGTCCCACTTACGTATTTAATAATACGTTTTAGAGCAAGTAAATGTGACTCTTTCGGGGATGCCTGATATCGTGCACAGACTCCAATACTAAAGGCTATATCGGGATGACTAGCAGTCAGGTAGAGAAGACTGCCTATCATACTCCGATATAAGGTTTGCTCTACGTCCTTGCCTGAAGTGTCCTCACTAAGCTTGGTAGTGGTACTCATAGGTGTATGTGCATGCTTAGCGGAGTCTAAACCAAATTTTTCACTAGGTCTCTAGCATACTTGGATTGGGAGATGAACATCGCATCCTCTAGCTGACGAACCTGGAGACCAAGGAAGAAAGTAAGCTCACCAACCATGCTCATCTCAAACTCACTTTTCATCTCCTCTTCAAAGTGATGAGCATTTTGAGAGTACGTGGATCCAAAGACTATGTTGTCCACATAGACATGGGTAACCAAAATTGCACCGTCATCTCTCCTGACAAACAATGTCATATCAACTCCCCCTCTCTTAAAGCCACGAGCTAAGAGATAGGAAGTAAGCATCTCGTACCAAGCACGGGGTGCTTGCTTCAAACCATACAAGGCTTTTCTTAGATAGTAGACGTGCTCCGGGTGCTAAGGGTCTTCAAACCCTTTTGGTTGTTCAACGTAAACCTCCTCCTGTAGAATGCCATTCAGAAATGCATTCTTGGCATCCATCTGATATAACTTGAAGCGCAGATGGCATGCGATGGCAAGTAGAAGACGGACGGACTCAAGCCTCTCAACAGGAGCAAATGTCTCCCCAAAGTCTACACCCTCTATCTGTGTGTATCCCTGAGCAACCAACCTAGCTTTGTTTCTGATTATGGTACCATTTTCATCCATTTTATTCTTGAAAATCCATCGGGTACCTATCACATTAGTATCATTAGGTCGGGGGACAAGTTCCCAGATATTATTCTTTTTAAACTGAAGCAACTCATCCTACATAGCGAATATCCAGTGTTCATCTTTGAGTGTTTCTTTATGATTCTTGGGCTCAACTTTGGATGTGTAGCAAAGATGGCTAACAACGTTCTCTAGCTGAGCACGAGTCTTGACCCCTAGAGTGGGATCGCCAACAATGGCAGACGAATCATGACTCTTGCGAACCCAAGCTGTTGTGTCCCCTAGAACAGGAATAGGGTCCACAGAGTGTGGGAGAGGGACAAGTAAGTCACTCCCAGAGAAGTCCTTATCCTCACACTATAGGTTAGGATCAATAGCCGTAGAAGGTTTGTCATCTTGCACGATGACGTTTATTGATTCCATAACCTTAGAGCTCTTCAGGTTAAAGACCCTGTATGCTCTACTATTTGATGAATATCCTAGCAATATTCCCTCATCGCTCCGGGAGTCAAACTTTCCTAATTGCTCTCTATCCCGTAGGATGTATCATTTACTTCCAAAAACATGAAAATATGCCAGGTTGGGTTTCTTGCCAGTCCACAATTCATAAGGCGTCTTAAGTGTGTGTGGACGCAGGTAAACCCTATTCACTATGTGACATGCAGTAGACACTCCCTCTGCCCAAAATCTCCTAGAAACTTTACGACCTAGAAGCATAGATCTAGCCATCTCTTAGATCGTTCTATTCTTTCTCTCAACAATCCCATTTTGCTGAGGAGTCTTCACAGCAGAAAACTCATGTTTGATCCCAAGGCTATCACAATAAGAGTCTACCTTTGCATCTTTAAATTCAGTGACGTTGTCACTACGTATCCTATTAATAGTGACTCCGTATTGATTTTGCAGGACACGACACTTGGTCGCTAAGAACTCTACATCATCGGATTTCTCTCTCAAAAAACCTGCAATGGAGTATCTGGAGAAATCATCCACCATCACGAGGATATACCTCTTACCACCCAAACTCTCTGTACGAGTGGGACCCATAAGATCCATGTGTATAAGCTCAAGAACACGATAGGTGGTAATGGAATGCAACTTCCTATGGGGACTACGAATTTGTTTTCCCAACTGACAGGGTCCATAAACCGTCGAAGTTGGCCTTCCAAGAGATGGTAAGCCACGTACTAGGTCCTTTTTAGCTAAGAGATTGAGATCTCTAATATTTACGTGACCTAGACGTTGGTGCCACAGATCCATAGGAGTGATCATGGCGCTGTTGCAGACAAGTGAGGATGTGGGCTCAGTCCCATAGCAATTATCCTTTGTCCTCACCCCTTGCACAAAAAGTTTACCGATTTGATTATAGACCTTACAAGCGTTCCGGTCAAACTTTACGGCAAAGTCAGCGTCGCACAACTGGCAAATGCTGAGAAGGTTTGCTTTCAAACCTTTGACGTACAAAACATTTTCTAGATTAGGAAATCTAGGTAACTCGACAGTACCACGTCCTATAATGCTAGACATGATCCCATCGCCAAAGGTGACTCTGTCATCCTGATAATCCTCAAGAGATGTAAAAAATGAGGCATCACCTATCATATGTCTGGAGCACCCACTGTCAAAATACCACTGTGAAGTATTATGTGCTTTGAGAGCGATATGAACAATAAAGGCTTTTTTATCTTTCTTCGGTATCCAAGAAGTGGTAACCTTTTGTTTGCCTTTGTTGTTGTTGGTTTTAGCTGTAATGTGAGAAGCATTCCCTAACGGCAAAGACATCCGTCAGAATTCCTCCATCAAACTCTCAGACGTGGCAGCTAAAAACTCAACTCTCTCTCTCAGACTAGTAAAATCATCAGTATGATGATGTGGAGCAGTAGTACATCGTGTTCGACCCATACTATAGCAAAACTCCCTGAGGTGGCCTTTTTTTGCAATAAGTACAAAAGAACACAGTCAAAGGCAGACATTGGTTTGCTTTTCTTGGTCGAACTCTCATTCAAGGTTTTTGACAATGGCCATAAGGAGTCGTAGTAAAATCAGGAACTGGTCCAGGTGCAATTTGAGACGTGGAGGCACCATCATAACCAATTCCCTGCCTATCACCAAAACCTAAAGAGGGGCCGAGGAGCATCTTTCCCATCTTCCCAGATCTGTCCTCGATTTGTACCTTGACTTCCCGTGCTTTTGCAAGATCATGAGTCAGCTGGGAAACAAGGGCTTCAAGTTTCTTACGAGTCTCCACGGAGGAATGGAGATTACTCGTAAGACAAGCCACTTGTTTAGTCAAGTCCCCTCTCTCTTTCTAAAAAATGCTCTCTCTCTCTCTAAACAAACTCTCTTTCTCAACACAGGCAAATTATCCCTCTCTCAGGGCGGTGCAGGTGGAGGACTCTCTCTCTCTCTCTCTCTCGCTATTCTTAATTCTTCCTCTAAGCTGGTGATCTTAAGGACTAACTCTTTGTTACGATTTTTAGTTTTAAATAACTCAGAATATAACTCAGCGTAGGCGCGTTGAATATCACTCTCTCTCACTTGTGTCATCCTCCCCCTCACTCACATCGCTCTCACTGTCGAGGTGTCCCTGTGAAGCATCATCCTCATTGTTGTGAGGAGAAATAGAAGTGCTCACATGACTAGCCATGAATGCGGTGAAGTTACACTCATGCGGTGACTCGACTCCAGAATCCACCGACTCAACCTCACTGTCATCGCTAAGGGTAGCGTTAAGAACAACTTTCCCTTTCTCTCTGTTCAGACGTGTGGCACACTCAAAGGCTCTATGACCCCTACCGTCGCACTCAAAGCACCTCTCACTTTCTTTCTTAGGAGGATCTTTAAAATCTTTTTCATTTTTCTTTTCAAACTTATTTTTCTCAATTTTCTTTTTATCTTTAAAATTGCCATTTTTCTTAATTTCAGAATCCTCTTGAAATTTTTTGCAAAAAGAGCCAAATCATCTAAGTCAAAATCATAATCAGAAATCTGACTTTTCAGTCTCTCTCTTTCTAGATGACTCTACCCTCTTTCTAGTCGACCCCTCATTCTTTCTCTCTTGGGTATTAAGTGCAATTCCCTTATCTTTAGACCTAGCATTTTTAGAAAACATGTCAATTTCATATGTTTGCAAGTATCTAACAAGTTCTTCCAATTTTAGCGTGTTTAAATTACCCATAGAATTTAGCACAGTGACTTTAGGGATAAAATGCTTAGGCAGAGAGCGAAGAATTATTTTAACAACTCTTGCATTTGGAATATGTTCACCAAGATTAAATCTAGTATTAACAATGTCAGAAAGTCCAGCATAAAAATCATCAAAAGATTCAGTCTCATGCATGGTGATGGTTTCAAATTGAGTTGTCAAATTTTGCAATTTAGATTCTTTCACAGCATTAGTTCCTTCATGGGTGAGTTGTAAAACATCCCATGCCTCTTTTGACGTGGTGCACTTCATTATGCGTTTGAACTCATCAGGTGTGACAGATCCAGAAATAACACTCAGACCCTTAGAATTGAATGATGACCATTTAAATTCTTCTTCAGTCCAAGAAGTGACAGGTTTTAAATTGATCACATTATCAACAGTGACGGAGGGAGGTATCCACCCTCTTTCAACCAAAATCCAGACACGTTCATTAATGGCTTTTAATGCTGATCGCATACGGGCTTTCCAATATGCATAGTTTGTCCTGTCAAAAACTGGCATTTTATTATATAACTTCTCCATAATGAACACACTTGTTTTCACAAATTAATTTTTCAGAAAATTGATATCTTAGAAAATTTTTGCAGAAAATTACACGGTAAATTTGTGTAACTGGCTCTGATACCAATTTGAGAAGAGTGCGCTTGCATTCAAATAAGGAAGTTATTTAATTAAACACAGTTTTTACCACTTAAGTCCTAAAAATGCATCTATATGTGATTAACTACGATGATGAAACATACAAGAACACAAATATGAGGAAAAATCCCCAACGGGGCAAAACCTTTTATTTTCACAATAATTTGTAAGAGTACGGCTTACAATGAAAATACAGTAACACAGAAATACCCTCGGGTGTCGGTTCTGTTGTCGGCGTCTGTAACTATGCCTTTCCAGTAGGGCAGCAGTGACAAAGAGAGCGGCTTCCTCACAAATTACTCCAGTTAAGTAAATGATCTTCTTGAAGGTTTAAAGATTCACACACATATATGGGAATGGTCTTGTGAATCAAAAAGGTTTAGAAAACCTTAAAAGGTGAAGTCTTATTCTGGGTAGTTTTCGCAGATTTTTGAGATTGCAGAAAGACTTGAAAAAAACGTGTAGAAGGAGATCAAATATTTATACAAAAATCGAGGCGGTGGCTCGTTCAAACGAGATCGCCATGTCGCTCGAACGAAGGACAAATATCGTTCGAACGAGATCGCGCGAGATGCCTATCTTGTGCGAACGACTTTCAATGTCGCTCGAACGAGCTCGTCGGTCGAGGCCATTCGCTTCTACACTTAGAAAAATTCTGCTTTTGATAAAAAATTAATCCAGACTTCAAAAATAATTTTCAAAAACATTTCCTAAATCTTTATGCATATATATAAAACTCCAATAAAACATTTTACTGAAAGAACATAGTGGAGTAGTGGGAATGAGCTGAGAAGCACGTTGCATATACCATGATGCACGTGAAGAAAGTGGATGCATTTAATTCGGATATAGGCCATCGAGGATGATCGTGTTGACGTGCCGAATGTAGCGGTATCAGACATATGAACTGTGATCTAGGAGAAAACAGAAAATTCCTAGAATCTACCTCGGACATTTATAAAATTATGTCCTTACAAAATCCTCATAAAAGCTTACTTTAGTTTTGGTGTGTACAAATATTCTCGAGATTACACATGTAAGTTTGTAAATATGGCGCATATATGATATACATCATTAAGTTTCCTAGACGTAAAATCAAGAACAACCTAACCCATTAAAAGTTGCCTAAACCATCATACCATGAGAGTGCACAACGGTTGAAGGGCCCAAAATTATTTAATTATATGTCAATCTACACCAAATTTTTACTAACCCTAAAACTGTAATACCCCGTATTTTTATGCTATATTAATTTGGGGATTTATTAAATTTAATGAGAATGTTTATTTAATAAAAATCCGGAAATTAATTATGTTATAATTATTAACGTGACGAGAGTTAGTAATTATGGGAAACTTGTTGAATATTACTAATGAGCATAGTGATATACTATATTGGTTATATTGAATGTCATACGTGAATTAAATGACTATTTCAAAAATTTAAGTCGGGACGTGCCCGTGTCACGTCGGGACTAATTGTGTTAAATAAAAAGTGAATATTTTATAAGTTGTCCGTATGGTCGTTTTGAGTGCGCCGACGCGTCCGGAAGGGTTGAGATAGTCAGAAAAGTGTACCCGGGGGTTTGGTTCGGGTCTCGGGGTGTTTTTAGGCCTAATTAGTGACCCGGGAGGGCATTTTTGTCTTTTTCCAAAATAGGGTAATTAAACCCACGAATTTTAGCAACCTTTATCAGCTGGTTAGGTTAGACATTTAGGGTTAGAACATACTGAACCCTAGGACGGCCATTGGAAAAGAGAGGAGAGACCTTTCTAGGAGATTCAAGGCCAAAACACCTCCGTTTGCATCGCCGTCACCACCAACGCGTAGATCGCGAGGAGGAGAACGCAACCACACCATAATCCACAGGAAATCAGACTTCTGAAAATCCCAGGCAAGTGTTTAACTTGCGTATTTCGTTAGTGCAATGTTCATATTAGTTTAGGATTAATTAGGAATGTAATCCATGTAAGAAAACCCCAAATTTTGATAGGAAATTGCATGTAGAGAAGATTAAAACCTTATGCTGGAAACTCTTGATGTTATAGAAGTATTACCCACGAATTTTGATGTTATATGAGGAAGAAATTCTGGAGAAAAACTGAATTGGATAATAGTTATGAAAACTTTAGGGTTCTTGATGTTTAAATGAGATTTTGGATTGTTTCACCATGATTAATGATGTATACACGCATGCTGAATGTTAAAAACATCTGGAATTATGTTAGTATGTTAGTAGTAGACTTCTTGGGTCGATTAGTGTTGGAAAATATGGTTATTGATGAAGAATTTTGATGAATCCCGTAACTGCAATTCTGCAGAATTTTTACCCAGACCTGCTTGATCGATCGATCGAACATAGAGCATCGATCGATCGAAGGTTCGATCGATCGAGCCCCAAGCTTCGATCAATCGACCCCTCCAGGCAGACTTCTATTTCCCTTGTTTAATTAGTTAAATTAAGTATATCGTGAAATAATTCTTGGGCATTCTTGATAAAATAATTTGGGAGACATTGAGGACCAGTAGGGTATATGAATAATTGTTGGGACCTTTAATCTTCAACGAGAATGCTATTTATGGGATATTTACTTTAGGTTGGTAGTCTTATGAATTTAAAAGGGTGAGGTGCGTAAGAGAGTTACGTTGGAACCTAATAAAGACACTTACTGAAATTTAGATTTGTGAGGATATAGCCCACGAGTGTTAGGTAATAAGTGAGAAAACCCTTCGAGTTAAGGTTAGGAACAAAACCTTATACGTATTTCTATAAATGTGAAATTTAGGATAAATGGTATAGTTATGGGTAATGTGAAGAACCTATGTTAATAGGATATAGTGGTATATTTATATGATTGTGTGTACATATATTATATGCATGTGAAAATCATACCCACGCTACTTACTATCCCTGAGGTTTCCGCGCTGGGACAAGTCTTATCTCGATGGGACCTTTATGGGGGATATTGACTTGTACCCTAGAAGATAGATGTCCTTGGTACAGGCTATCGACGTGATAGTTCAGACGGTCCTAAGAGACGCCGGTATGTGCCATCCTCTTAGAGACTTGGAATCTATTCTTCGCCTCAATATTGTTTGTGTATGTATTGTTAATACATTTCGAGAGTGATTCCGAATGTATTCCCTTTAATATGAGTGATATGGGGCTTTGGATAGTAGAGTATACCCGCACCATAATTTAGTTGGGGTGCTGTTATAATATATATTATACGAGTAGTTAATATATATATATGAAATTCTGAAATTTGGAACTGCCTACCGTGATTTGATATGTAGGACATGGTTGATGACTAAAAATTGTAAATACTTGTTTTGAGAAAGCAGAGTATGCCTACACCATAGTTTATATGTTGGTGCAGTTAGAATATATATATACATAAATTATACGAGTACCTTATATATATATATATATGGATAGAGGAATTTAAACTATTGCTGTAACGTAGTAAGTGAGGAATAATTCTGAACTAAATTATTAAATACTTGTTTTGAAAAAGTATAAGATGTCACTGTAAAACTTTATGGATTTTATAAAGTTAAAATGGAGGACTTCGATTACTGTTTGGAACATTCTTTTTAAAATGGAGTCGTGAATTATAAATCTTGCGAGTAATCTAAGTTAAGTTAAATCTTTTAGAAAGACTAGTGCGTTAAATGATAAGAAACCGTGGGGAAGGTTAGTGCGATAGGTGTGCACATTAGAAGAGAGGTGAGTATTTTCTCAAGAGAGTGACGTGCTAATATGTTATTGCATTGGCCTGTATCATTTTAAATACTTGCTAAACGTATTTTAAAATCAAACACACTTTCGGGCTCTGACCCGTTTCTTTTCTCTCTCTCTCTCTCTCTCTTGTATATATATATGTATATTTTCAGGTGCCCAGCCACAGGGGCGTCTTGCTTAGGATCCCTTGAGAGGAACGTGCAGCAGCTTAGGTGGGAGTTGCAGGTCACTTGAGTAGACGGCTTCTTTTATTGACTCCACTTCTAGCATTCTCATTTATTGGGCATGTGTCGCCCTTTCCATTATTTCATTTGTTGTTGGGACATTTATATTTCAGTTTTTTCAGTATGGTTCTATGGGATTTATTCAGGATGGATTTGTGATTTTAGTTTCATATGTTGACATTCGATTGATGAATGGTTTATGTTATTTAGTTTATTGTGGTGTGATTCTTAATTGTAGAAATGTTGTTTTAATTAAATAAATCTTTTTCGTTAATTAAAATTTGGAAGTTTGTATGAAAAATGTTTTTGACACTTAGCTTAATTATTTAGGGTGTTAAATTGGAAAATTTATTTTTATCGACAGTGATGCTGAGAATGAACCAACTGTTAACCTTGATTTAATTTAATAAAGGAGTGATCGCCCGGTATTTAATTAGGCGGGGTGTCACAAAAACATGCAACTATTTGATTCAAGATATTAATCAATTAAAGCATGCAATCACAAACACAATATTCCAGGAATAAAACCCAAAGGGAAAAACCTTTTATTTCACTAAAGTTTTGCAAATCGCAACTTACAATACAATGAAGAAATACAACAATGAATTTGTGACACCCACCTAATTAAATATCGGGTGATCAGTCCTTTGTTAAATTTAAAATTGAATGTTGGGTGGATTCATTCTTAGCATCACTGTCGAAAAATAATTTTTTTGAACACCTAATAAATAATTAAGCTAAGTGTCAAAACATTTAATTTTAATTATACTCAAATAATCCATTTATAAATTTCCTTTCCTTAAGATATAAGCCATTTACATTCCACACAAATATAATAAATACTGGACATTAATCAACTACTGAAATAAATCAGACTGGATAAAACATTACAGTTCAAAGTCTTAAATCAGCAAACCATAAAATCTACAAGTGCAACAGAAATAAACTGCTAAAGTCAACTGAGTACAATCTCTAATGAAATGACTGAGAATGGATGAAACATGCCCTAAGAGAAACGTCTGAATAGAACTGAAGTAAATGATAAAGGCGTCTAATGCAAGGACCTACAACTCCCACAACCGCTGCCAAATGGTCCACGCTTCTAAGCCTGGTAACCCTGTGACTGGGCACCTGATATATAATACATATATATAGCAAAAGAGAGAAGAATCGCAAGCGACGGGTCAGAGCCCAAGTTGTAAAATATATGATTTAGAAAGTATTTAAAATTTGGAATAAAGAAAGTATTATGTGCATGTTAGGTTGTCGGACTCTCACATGAGATTCTTAACTCTCATCTATTGTGCATGCCTAACGTACATCTACCCCATATTAATTATGCTACCCAGCCTAACTAGTTCGAAGTTACCACCATCTACGTCACTAGTAGTATACCCGTATCTCCCATACAATACATTATTAAAATCGTTTATCCCACATAACTAAATATCATTATTCATCGTTCGACTGGTTAATCTTTTACCCACTAAGATTATTTTATTTCTAATTATTACTTTCATACAGTAGAATTTCCCCAAGTTTATTCATATATATAGTCACATCATCCCTATATATGTATACTACACCTGCACCCCTTGGTTAATACCACTTGGTGCAAAGCAATTATTATTATTACTAGACATATTCACAAGCATATATATATATATATATATATATATATATATATATATATATATATATATATATATATAGTCACATCATCCCTATACACATATATACTAATCCTGCACCCCTTGGTTAAGACCAGTTAGCGCAATGCATACTCTGTTATCGTGTCCCCGTGCATCAATCACCGCATAAAGGACAACTGGTTCAATCTCTCACGAACCATAAATTCAAAACACAAATATTCGAGGCGAGTATATTACCCAGCCAAATGGGTCATGCATATACCTACGCTCCCATTCAGCCGTCAAAACTGTCCTACATCTCAGATAGCACGTAACCAAGTTAATATACTATGGGTACAAGTCAAATATCCCCCCATTGGGTCACCCAGGATAAGACCGTCCACTGTGTGAAAATCTCCTCCCGATAGAAAGCAGGGTATGTATACTATATACACAATAATGGTAATCATATAATAATAGGCATTTCCGCATCCAATTAAAACCAAGATATTCATCCAACCCATACATATACTTTGTGACACCCCTCCTAATAAAATGTCGGGTGATCAGTCCTATACCAAATTAAAACAGGAATCCCAGTTTGATCATCCTTAGCATCACTGCCGAAAACTTTTTAAAACTTACTAACCACCTAGTATTCCAAAAACTGGTGCCAATTTTAACTTTTTAATTAAACAAAACAATACATGCGGAATTAAAATATAAACCATTCACATAACTGAATGAGAGTAAATAGAACAATAATTACACAACTTGCCGAATAAATCACTGGCCACCAAATAAATAATCCAATACCAATATTCAACACCTGAATGAATTACACCTGAAAAATGTACCGAGAAGTCTGGGCTACAAGCCCTAAATAAAACTGAGACTGATACAGGATCTCTACTCTAGGAACGAATGAATGATGCGTCTAATCCAAACTCCTGCTAGCATCCACATATACCGCAGCTCCGTGTCCCTGGAATAGAATATCAATCATGGCGTCCCTGTGGATGGACACCTAAAAGGTTTTGAAAATAGTTTTATAGCAAGGGTTAGAACCCAAAAAATTTTGAAAATATTTAGCAAGTGAATTAACTGCAGTAATTTAAAATGCATGAATGCGCTTCATATTTAAGTTAGTGTCGGGCTCCCTTGAGGACATTCTCACCCCTCCACTATTGTGCACACCTAACGGTTATCTAAACCCCACCTAGTTGTAATACCCCGTCCAACTAGTTCTGGTATAACCTTCCCTTGCCATACTACTCTAACTCAAGTATAATTATTCTTGAATTATAAGTTATTTCACAATTAACTTAAGTAATTACTCTTAAGTAATAGCATATAACCGTGTCACAAGTTATATAAAGTACATACATCACACACTGTATTATTTCCACCAATGATTAACTTAATTAATTTCTCATTAATTAACTGCATATAACTGTAACCCGAGTTATATAAGGTAAATACATCGCACACTGTATTATCACCTACATATAATATTTATTACCATATTATACGTACCTTTACTAACATCCACACATATATTATACGTGTATCCATCCTTCCGAGTATACCCTCACCGGATGATTCCCTCTAGAATGCTATCTCACTAGGTGTTCTCACAAAACCTAGTTTCCCCAAGTTAGAATCGCTCACCAACTTGGACCAAAATATAAACGAAGTGGAGGCGGTCATATTCCTTCCTGAAAGTGAGATAATCTCCTCACCCATGTACCGGACGCTATGACCTGAGGATATACTCTCCCTACTCCTCAAGCTAGGGGATTCACCCACATCGCGCAACCTCCCTTGATAGCATTACAGTATTTAAATTGAATAAATATCTAGTCACTGATATTTACTATGACACACAATATATACACATATATATATACTATCACTACCCGTATATATATATTATGAACCCCGGTTTTACCGTGTACTCAAAATCCCATACACTGCCTGTAAATCCCGTACACTACCTGTAATTTAATGTCACACACAATACATACACGTATATATATACACTATCACTACACCGTATATATATATATTAATAACCCCGACTTTACCATGTACTCAACATCCCATACACTGCCTGTAATTTCCTGAGTCTGTGGCCCGACTCAATGTAATTAATTTTCTCACTTAATAACTTATCCTCTTCCCGAGTCTATGGTCCGACTCTAATATAATTAATTATCACATTAATTAATAAGTACCCTTCACGAGTCTACAATCCAATTCTGATTAAACTAATTATCCCACCCGTTAATTTAATCATACCCGAGTCTATAAATCGACTTTAATTAAATTAATTAACACCCTTGTTAATTTAATTCTACTCGAGTCTACAAACCGACTCTAATTAAATTAATTAATACACTTATTAATTTAATACTACCCGATTCTACAATCCGACTCTTATTAAATTAATTATCACTCTTATTAATATAATAACTTGGTGCCACCCAACCATTATCCCCGGACTCTCTCACTTGGCCCGTACCTCAATATTTCCCGAGTCAATGTTCCGACTCCAAACTAATTACTTTATCTCGATAATTAATTTAATGCCTTGATGTCACTTAACCAACATACCCGGACTCGCTCACTTGGTCCAATTTACATCTCATAATATAATACCCACATTTTTGCCTACAATGTGTCACACCTTTATTTCTAGAATTTTCCCAATTATATTTGCCTATAATTATTAACATACCCGAACTCGATTCACTTGGCCCGAAATTAAATATTTCCCGAGTCTATATCCCGACTCTAAATTACTTAGTATATCTCCAAACTTAATTCACTACCTTGGGGTCTCTTGACCAATATACCCGGATTCGCTCACTTGATTTGTATCTCACTATTTTGAAATAAAGTCTCTCAAATTTATCCATTAAATGTCCCACATAAATTTATCCTAGTCCCAATTACTTTCTCCCATAATTGCTAGGAATATTTGTTTCACAATTATTTATCACTAATAATTGTATGGAAATTAATTTATAATTAATCCCCCCTTATATCTTACCCAGGCCGAACTGCCCAGAATTTCCCATCGTCGATCGATCGATGCCCCCCGATCGATCGATCGATCCCTTCGTGCCAGCGCTCCTTCCTCCCTGAATTTCACCATTAACGAAATTTCAAGGTTTCTTTCCTCAAAAACCAACCTCAAATCAGTCTATTAATCATCTTATAACATTTCTCATGAACCAAAAACATCATCTAAACCTTTTAACATCATTAACACTATGAATCTTGACCCACCCAAGAACACGAATTTCTAGGGTATAATCCAAATTTCAAATTCAAATTCCATCCTTTTATATTCCGATTTTTCTCATTCAAACCAGATAATCATAGTCAGAATTATATATCACAACTAATTCTTACCTTAAATTTCATTCAATGGTTCCATCAACAAAACCCCCTTTTTGTACCCATTTATCCCCAAAACGAATTTTGGTTTACACATCACTATGATATGAATTGATTATCACACTTCAAGAATCAAAACAGTTAACCACTTGCCTCTAAGTGTTTGTAGTGTCTGATCCGTTGTTGATGTCCCTTAATTTGGCTCCAAAAACCTCCAATTTGCTCTTGATTTATTTTTCCCCAAATCCCCTCTCAAACCCTAGGTTTAAAATTGTGTTGGATGCTGATTTCCTAATCCCTCACTTAGGTTAAAAACCCTCTGTCCCGTTTTTAGCCTAATGGGCTTAATTAAAGTGGCCCAACTCACCCCGTGTGGGCCCGACTATGCCCAAAATTACCCCGAGACCCAATTACTACCCCCGGATACTCTTTTCTGACTATCTCGACCCATCTAGACTCAACCGCGCACTTAGAATTGGCTTGCGAAATAATTTATAAAAATCCTTATCTCACACCCAATTTAGTCTATACCGACTCCCGGCTGGGATAAGTGTATACCTCGTCATTAATACTCGAAATGACGTAATTAAATTATTACTATTCACTTAGTAAATAAATTTCCCTAAACACTAACCATTCACTCCCCGGTTACTATTTAAATATATATATTGCCATAATTAATTCAATTAAAATTACAACACCCAAGTAATTTAAAATTCCCGAATTAATTAAATATTCAATGTACAAAAATACGGGGTGTTACATACTTCCCCCCTTACAAAGGAATTTCGCCCTCGAAGTTAAGATAAACCTAGTGTTCCAATATTCACATCTTTCTCACTAGCCATGTGCCTCCAAGCCCGCTATATCTATCTCATCTGTTTCTAACCACGTTGCACAAGTATGCATTTAAAATTAACCACGGCGCCCATACACCCTATTCCCGTGCTTAACCAAACAAAATTTTTGCCTTAATTAACCCGGGTTCCCATACACCCTATCCCCGCGCTCTACCGCACGAAAGTTACCCAACTATGCTAGTCGTATCCCGTAATATAACTTCTAACCTGTAGTCATATCACACATACATATATATATATATATATATATATATACACATATATATATCTACTGCCCGGGTACCCAACCCATGTGCCAGCGTCCAAACAACTTTCCATAAATACTTGTCTCTCAACACAAAAGTATATACGCTTACCCTTATGCTACTGAAGACAACATAAAAAACCGCGCCCTTACTATCACTAGTCCTTGCGCAAAATAAACCCGAGCTATCTCTCTTTGCTCAAAAATAAATCTAATCACCCTGATTCACTTCAGTAAACATCCCCACTTACCGGGATAAAATGTGAGAACACAAAACTTCACTATGTGCTATCGCACCACGCAATACAACATATATACATCCACATATATACAGGATATACGCCCTCTCCGGTGATACCTAGTACCAACCCTCCCCTGGTGTCGCGAACACCAAAATTTTATACCACTATCCACAATAGTTAAATTCCATCGCTATCCAGCCGATGTTTAAAAAGTATTATCAACCCTACTCCCATAATTCTCGAAAGTAGTAATTCCTCGCATAATTCAACCAATCACTCAGTGTACGCCTCCGCTCTCCCATGAAGAACACTAAGGAACTCCACTACCCTACGGAAAGTTTACCCACATGCTATGGCTGCTACCGTCAACGCACCCACTAAGTTCGACTCACATGCGAACTCTAGTGAAAAATAAGTCTTATACTGTGACATCCTCTTTGTCACTCAAAATATACCCCATGCCCCTAGGGTAAAAATAATTACCTCTATACTTCGGCTGCAACGGTTGGTTCTCGATTTTCGGAGCAGCTTCTCCCTGCCCGAATGCACCCATGACTTGCTTTAGTGGCTGTACATCCAGGACCTCGCCCTGTAGTTGACCCATGCCTCTCTTAAGGAAATATCTCTTCATGTGTCTCGCTTTTCCCACAAACGAAACACTTTCTAATATGTTCACCCTGCCACTGATCCCTTCCATGCCAACCTTGTTGGAATTCCTAGCCATCCCGCCAATAGCCTCCAGTTCTAGATCGTTTGGCATGATT
The DNA here is from genome assembly GCA_949130495.1 of Sambucus nigra. NCBI lineage: Eukaryota > Viridiplantae > Streptophyta > Magnoliopsida > Dipsacales > Adoxaceae > Sambucus > Sambucus nigra. The sequence goes on along the minus strand of OX422215.1, from coordinate 465,499,154 downwards.
TCCTTACCGGAAATCCTTCCCCTGATATCCCCCAGTCTGCTGCTGGGTTACCCCACTGGTATTATTCCCTTCTGCCTCATCCGACTGGTTAATCCCCACTCCCTTCCCGCTTTCTTTCGCGTGGAAGCAATATTCCCAACAGTGTCGGAGTGTTGCGTTAATGACATTAGTATAACCTACTACTGCGAAATTATCAATTAAATGTTGTCTGATTCTCCAGACAAACTTATCCATAAACTTTTCTTTCTTTCTCTTTTCCTCGCTTACCTCATCTGGTACAAAATTTGCCAACGAGTGAAATCTTCCTCGTAATCGACCACTGAACGGTCTCCCTTTGAGTCTCCTCATAAAATTTTCTCCTTATTTCGGTCTCGACCGCTGAAGGGAAAATACTTGCGATCAAACCGCACCCAAAACTCTGCAGTAGCTAGTGTGTCCCTTTCCTCAACTGTGGTGATCGACCCCCACCACTGTAGCGCCGCTCCCACTAACTAAAAGTGGTTAGCATTTATTTTTGCACCCCATCGCAAACTCCCATATGTAGGTGATGCTGGATACCTCTCTTCCTTGACACGCGAGTACTACACCTGAACCTCCTCGCAACTCTGGTGAGTTCCCACTAAAAATAACTTCTCTTTCTTATTTGCACCCCAACGACCCCGCGTGAGTCTGAACATCCGACGCCACTAACACTTGTGGTGGATTCCATGGAAAGTACCTTGTCGTTTGCGACTACCGTTGTTTCAATCGCCCGCGCCATTAGTTCGGTTACCTGTGCTGCCAAAATTATCTTTGGCAGTTGCTGCCGTAACTCTTACTCCTGACGAGTCTCCCTCGTCTCATCTCCCCCTACTGCCCTAACTGCTCTCCTTCTCCTGGGCGTCATCTTGAATGAGAATCGAATTGTATGAGTTCACTTTCAATATAAATTCGCAGAAGAACGTATATGCGCATACGTATGAGAATACAACAATCCTATGATACGGCTCTATATCAAAGATTGCTAAGCCGAAGCGTAAAAAGCCACACAGATCCTAAGGACACTAGAACCTGATGCTCTGATACCATCTGTGACACCCCGCCTAATAAAATGCCGGGTGATGAGTCCTATACCAAATTAAATAGGAATCCCAGTTGGATCATCCTTAGCATCACTGTCGAAAACTTTTTAAAACTTACTAACTACCTAGTATTCCAAAAACTGGTGCCAATTTTAACTTTTTAATTAAACAAAACAATACATGCGAAATTAAAATATAAACCATTCACACAACTGAATGAAAGTAAATAGAACAATAATTACACAACTTGACGAATAAATCACCGGACACCAAATAAATAATCCAATACCAATATTCAACACCTGAATGAATTACACCTGAAAATTGTACCGAGAAGTCTGGGCAACAAGCCCTAAATAAAACTGAGGCTGATACAGGATTCCTACTCTAGGAATGAATTAATGATGCGTCTAATCCAAACTCCTGCTAGCATCCACATATGCCGCAGCTCCGTGTCCCTGGAATAGAATATCAATCCTGGCGTCCCTGTGGCTGGACACCTAAAAGGTTTTGAAAATAGTTTTATAGAAAGGGTTAGAACCCAAAACATTTTGAAAATATTTAGCAAGTGAATTAACTGCAGTAGTTTAAAATGCATGAATGTGCTTCATATTTAAGTTAGTGTCGCACTCCCTTGAGGACATTCTCACCCCTCCACTATTGTGCACACCTAACGGTTATCTTAACCCCACCTAGTTGTACTACCCCATCCAACTAGTTCTGGTATAACCTTCCCTTGCCATACTACTCTAACCCGAGTATAATGATTCTTAAATTATAAGTTATTTCACAATTAACTTAATTAATTCCTCTTAAGTAATAGCATATAACCGTGTCACAAGTTATATAAAGTACATACATCACACACTGTATTATTTCCACCAATGATTAACTTAATTAATTTCTCATTAATTAACTGCATATAACTGTAACCCGAGTTCTATAAGGTAAATACATCGCACACTGTATTATCACCTACATATAATATTTATTACCATATTATACGTACCTTTACTAACATCCACACATATATTATATGTGTATCCATCCTTCCGAGTATACCCTCACCGGATGATTCCCTCTAGAATGCTATCTCACTAGGTGTGCTCACAAAACCTAGTTTCCCCAAGTTAGAATCCCTCACCAACTTAGACCAAAATATAAACGAAGTGGAGGCGGTCATATTCCTTCCTGAAAGTGAGATAATCTCCTCACCCATGTACCGGACGCTATGACCTGGGGATATACTCGCCTTACTCCTCAAGCTAGGGGATTCACTCACATCGCGCAACCTCCCTTGATAGCATTACAGTATTTAAATTGAATAAATATCTAGTCACTGATATTTACTATCACACACAATATATACTCATATATATATACTATCACTACCTGTATATATATATTATGAACCCCGGTTTTCCCGTGTACTCAAAATCCCATACACTGCCTGTAATTCCCGTACACTGCCTGTAATTTAATGTCACACACAATACATACACGTATATATATATATACTATCACTACACCATATATATATATTAATAACCCCAGCTTTACCATGTACTCAACATCCCATACACTGCCTGTAATTTCCTGAGTCTGTGGCCCGACTCAATGTAATTAATTTTCTCACTTAATAACTTATCCTCTTCCCTAGTCTATGGTCCGACTCTAATATAATTAATTATCACATTAATTAATAAGTACCCTTCACGAGTATACAATCCGATTCTGATTAAACTAATTATCCCACCCATTAATTTAATCATACCCGAGTCTATAAATCGACTTTAATTAAATTAATTAACACCCTTGTTAATTTAATTCTACCCGAGTCTACAAACTGACTCTAATTAAATTAATTAATACACTTATTAATTTAATACTACCCGAGTCTACAATTCGACTCTTATTAAACTAATTATCACTCTTATTAATTTAATAACTTGGTGCCACCCAACCATTATCCCCGGACTCTCTCACTTGGCCCGTACCTCAACATTTCCCGAGTCAATGTTCCGACTCCAAACTAATTACTTTCTCTCGATAATTAATTTAATGCCTTGATGTCACTTAACCAACATACCTGGACTCGCTCACTTGGTCCAATTTACATCTCATAATATAATACCCATATTTTTGCCTACAATGTGTCACACCTTTATTTCTAGAATTTTCCCAATTATATTTGCCTATAATTATTAACATACCCGGACTCGATTCACTTGGCCCGAAATTAAATATTTCTAGAGCCTATATCCCGACTCTAAATTACTTAGTTTATCTCCAAACTTAATTCACTACCTTGGGGTCGCTTGACCAATATACCCGGATTCGCTCACTTGATCCGTATCTCACTATTTTGAAATAAAGTCTCTCAAATTTATCCATTAAATGTCCCACATAAATTTATCCTAGTCCCAATTACTTTCTCCCATAATTGCTAGGAATATTTGTTTCACAATTATTTATCACTAATAATTGTATGGAAATTAATTTATAATTAATCCCCCCTTATATCTTACCCAGGCCGAACTGCCCAGAATTTCCCATCTTCGATCGATCGATGCCCCCCGATCGATCGATCGATCCCTTCGTACCAGCGCTCCTTCCTCGCTGAATTTCACCATTAACAAAATTTCAAGGTTTCTTTCCTCAAAAACCAACCTCAAATCAGTCTATTAATCATCTTATAACATTTCTCATGAACCAAAAACATCATCTAAACCTTTTAACATCATTAACACTATGAATCTTGACCCACCCAAGAACACGAATTTCTAGGGTATAATCCAAATTTCAAATTCAAATTCCATCCTTTTATATTGTGTTTTTTCTCATTCAAACTAGATAATCATACTCAGAATTATATATCACAACTAATTCTTACCTTAAATTTCATTCAATGGTTCCATCAACCAAACCCCCTTTTTGTACCCATTTATCCCCAAAACGAATTTTGGTTTACACATCACTATGATATGAATTGATTATCACACTTTAAGAATAAAAACAGTTAACCACTTGCCTCTAAGTGTTTTAAGTGTCTGATCCATTGTTGATGTCCCTTAATTTGGCTCCAAAAACCTCCAATTTGCTCTTGATTTGTTTTTCCCCAAATCCCCTCTCAAACCCCAGGTTTAGAATTGTGTTGGCTGCTGATTTCCTAATCCCTCACTTAGGTTAAAAACCCTCCATCCCGTTTTTAGCCTAATGGGCTGAATTAAAGTGGCCCAACTCACCCCGTGTGGGCCCGGCTATGCCCAAAATTACCCCGAGACCCAATTACTACCCCCGGGTACTCTTTTCTGACTATCTCGACCCATCCGGACTCAACCGCGCACTAAGAATTGGCATCCGAAATAAAAATCCTTATCTCACACCCAATTTAGTCTATACCGACTCCCGATTGGGATAAGTGTATACCTCGTCATTAATACTCGAAATGACAAAATTAAATTATTACTATTATCTTAGTAAATAAATTTCCCTAAACATTAACCATTCACTCCCCGGTTAATATTTAAATATATATATTGCCATAATTAATTCAATTAAAATTACAACACCCAAGTAATTTAAAATTCCCGAATTAATTAAATATTAAATGTACAAAAATACGGGGTGTTACATATTTTTCATTCGTAGTATTCTCTCATTACTACTTATAATATAATTATTTCGATTATTTCCTCTCTAGAAATCTCAAAGGTTAATTCACCTTTCCAAATCTTTAGAGTATTACTCTACGAATATTCCCTAACAATTCTACACTATGCTAAAATCACCAAATGATAGTTACCTGTCAAAAAACAACTGCGTAAACCTAATTGGGCAAAAATTGCAATTTTTCAAGTTTTGGACCCGTCGTTCGAACTAGGTCAGATGTCGTTTGAACGACATCTCACAAGATCCTTTCTCGTTTGAATGAAGCTTAATCTCGTTCGAACGAGATTGAGCAGTATTCTCCCCCACCATACCTGTTACATTCTACACCCTTAATAGTTTCGTTTTCCATAATTTTTAAGCCTAAAACCTCTACAATAATCATCCCAAACACCAATCATTCAATGCCAATCAACAACCTAACATCTATATATGATTTTCAACAATATATCATCATTAAATCATCACTAATCATTAATAAATTCGAAATCACCAAATTTAAATATCAAGAACCCTAGTTCTCAAATTTATATGCAAAACTCTAAATTAAACCCAGATTAAATCATAAAATTTATCATAAATTTGTGGACATAATCCTTTCTACATGAGGAAATCAAACTTTATTCAAATCAGTCCTAATTTATGACTAATTCTCCCAAATTTTTCACTAAATTCAACTTTCATAGCAAATGGAGAAATTACCTAGACTAACATGAACACAATATTGCTAAGGAAAGCAAGTAATAAACACTTGCCTCAAATTGATATTCTGATTCGGTGATGAAATTGGTATGGAATTGTTCCTCTTCTTCCGATCTATACGCTTTGGCTGGATTTGTGGTGTGAGTTCTTGAGTTTTGCACCAAGAACACCTATGGTCTCTCTCCATCTTCCTCTATGGTTCTCTCTCCCGCTCTCTAAGGTTTAAAAACTGACAGACTTCCTCTCTCCCATGTATAATCCCTTTTATTTTTCTAATTTTCGTCCATATTAACTCTCCAAAAATCCGAAGGACAAAAATACCCCTACGGGGTACCGGTTAAGCCTAAAAATATTTCGAGGTGCAAATAAAATATACGAGTAGAATTTTTTGACTATATCAACCCTTTCGGACTCAATGGTGCACTCAAAATGACGATATGAGTTACTTAGAAATAATTTACTTCTTTAATCCATTAAACCAGTCCCGATGCGACTCAGATGCGCATCCTGACTTAATATACCAAAGTGTCGTATTTTCAATTCTCGACAATCTATAAAATTTCATCATTCCATATTACATATTCACGAAGTAATATTCAATAAATCTCAACCCTTGGCACACTAGCTAATATTTATTTTAATACATATTAATTAATAAATAAATTCCTCATGTTATTAATTTAATTAATCCAACAATAATAATTAATCCCATAATTATTTAATTCATTAAAATACGGGGTGCTACAGAATTCCCACGAGAACTCACGAAAATTGCAACCTTCAAATCAACAAAAATTCCCTTAAGAACCACAATGATCGCAGTCGATATCAATGATTCCCTCGAGAATCACAAGAACCTCAGTCCTCCTCTTCAGCAGTTAATACCCACGAGTATCCCCAAGATCAACAGTGAAGAAATCTCTCCAAAAAAATAACTTCGACAAAGAAGTGTTTGGGTTCCAAAGAATATTCACAAAAGTATTTGGGATTGTTTTGGTAAATTTAAATAGTGTTTTTACCCTAAAAGGTGAGAACCATTTTGCAGCTGTTCTTCAGTTTGCGTAAATGAGAAGTCTTAATATTTTTTTTCATGAAACAGGTGCTTATAGGCAAATAAAATATTTGAGGCGACAAAAAGTCGTTTGAACAATATCCTCAGATCATTTGAACGACAATGTGATGTCGATAGAAGTCCCTTCGAACGACCCTATCAAATGACTTCCAAAAAACAAAACAATACGCCTTCGTTTGAGCCATATGAGGTCCTAGGCATCAAACGAGGTGTCAAACGACATTGCAACGTTATTTGAATGACTAAACGATTTTTTAAAACTCCTCCTGCTGTTATCTCAGAAAACATTTTAAGTTTAAAAGCGCCTCATTTTGATAAAAATAGTTTATAAAAAACATCATAATACTTAGTAAAAAATCTAAGTAACACAAAACTAAATCGAAACCAAATTTATGTCTCATCGTAGAACTTTATTGAGATGTTTGATATTCGGATCCATCTTCTTAAATGCGTGAACGTGAATTTCTTTAATTGTTAGAATCGGATATGCCATAGATGATGTAAACTAGGAACTAGGGATAAGATAGAAAATATTTTCTTACAAATCTCCCCCATGGCTATTCCGGTGCAAAATAAAAATATCTAAATTATCAACAAAAATCCCACACGAGTGTAATACCCTCCCAAGAACCCAGAAGTGGAAAGATACTAAACATGCAATCCTTTAAAAATCTTCAACTTTCAAATCTTCAAATCTCATTTCTTTCTCTTAGTTTTCTTTTGTGTACTTTTCAAATACTCAGCAAATCGTACCTACACACAATAGAAAAAGAAAATACCTCCGTGACGTATCGAGTTTGAAATTAGATAAAGATAAATCAAATCAATTAAATCAATCTCCCCCATAATTCATAATTCATTCTCCCCCTTTTTATTTGCCCGAAATAGAAAATAAAATGTATAAAACAAGAATAAACTGGAGTGGGTCACAACAAGCCCAACAAATCATCACCAACATATATCAATTAAGCTCACCCAAGGATAAACTAAAAAGGTTTCCACAAACTATTTTTTTTTTCAAATATTTTTCACGATAAAATAATTTTACAAAAACATCACACCATGAATTAACACTAATATAACCAAATCATGGAAACATAATGAATGGGTGTGAACAAATTCGATAGGAAAATCAACTCAAACAATTATAACATATGTGCACGATGAATTTTGGATACTCCTAAGGAATGAACTCAAAATCGTCCTTAGGTGAAAAAAATCTTAAATTTAAATGATATCGACTCAATCTAATCAACAAATCGAAGTCTAAAATGATTTTCACACCAATAACATCTAAAACTATGTAATGCCTTTTTAAGACTTTGTCAGGACGTGCAAACCCGTTGATTTCCAACTAACCTCCATCAAAAGATAAACATGATCTTATTTTCTATTTTCCCTTTTGAAAGATTAATCAAACTAAACTATTTGGCCCCATTTTTGGCGTATTTCTCTTTTTATTGCCTTTATTTTTTCTTGGGCTCTTTTTCAAACAATGGTTTTCATGATGAGTTCACTTGCCTTTCAGAGCCCTTTTTCGTGTATAGTAATATTTTTTCAATAATAAATAAACTCTCACGGGCAACGGTTCTTACATGCACTACTTTTATTATCTCGTTTTATTGCATTTGGTTTGTTTTAAAGACATGATTGAGATGAAAACACTTTGACCAACATGTGATAGACAAGTACAATAATCATATAAATTTGTGCATGTATGCATTAAAGGAAATAATGAGTCAAACATGTCGAAAGTAATCACTCATCACATCTCAATTACTCCAAACATTATAAAGCAATAAATGAAATGATGTTGTATCTCAAAACACTATCAAAAAGTCACATGAATAATGGAATCATATTGTGACTTGGAAATCCTAAATGTCCATATATATAAGGTGAAAAACAAGATACACAAATCTTTTTGTGTTTTTCAAATAATTTATCAAAAATAAAATATTTTTGGCTTTTTCACTTTTTCTAAAAAATAGAAAATCTTGTTGTATTTTTCAATTTTTTTCAATAAACGAAAACTAGAATTTAAAAGATACACAATTCATATCACTAGAAAAGATATATCATGAAGCATAGCTAGCGTAGTGATAAGGCGTAAATATTTTATATTTATCCCCTTAATTTTGGTTCTTTTATGGTTCCGTGAATCGTAACTAACTTGGATTTATCTCATATTTATGCTACTAACTCTCTTTGATGGGTATTTTTTTTTGTGTATTTTCATGTGTTTTATAGGTAATTCATGCAAGTTAATGGGAGAAAGACACCGAAATAGTGAAAGAAACCAAGGAAAGAGAGTTGAAGGGAATTTTTATAATTTTGTAGCCTTAGTCTGGATATGGGGCCAACTGAAAAGTCGAAGACCCTGAAGTCATAAGAATACTGGAAAAAATGACACCTTAATCCAAGATACGATGATGAAGTTATGCGCATTTGAAGCCGAGAAGAAAATTCAGGGGCAAAGGAGGAATTTCTAAAAATTGACCGGCAAATCGGTTCGCCTACACACCAAAACCAGTTCGGCTTACGTGAACGTGAATTTTTCATTTATTCTGAAATTTTACCTAGAGTTGCATGGGTTTATGACTCTTGTAAAAACGGGTTCATCGACTTCTAAACCAACATTAGTCATATCTAACTTTGCTTTAACCTAGTTTTGAAAGGAGAAAAAGAGGGAAGAACCTAAGAGATTATTTTGGCACCAAATTTATGCTTTGTAGAGCTTTTTCATGCAATAATCAATATAAGTTGTCTTTCTCTCCTTTATGTTAGAGAAGTAGACTAAAATCATACCTTATGTAATAATTTTAGTTATGGATTTATTACTATACTAAAATTTGTTATTCCTATTTTAATGAGAATCATGTATGGATAAAATGGTTACAGTATTTTATATATTGTTGATGTCTTTTATTTTGTCCAGTAGGTGTTCTAGTGTAGAGTACGACTTACACACAAAGGATCAGATCATCAGTTCTTGTGGAATATAAGTTTTATCGTTTACAGTCTTAGATGGAACTAGACACACCATCAGTAGGACTATAGCACAATATTTTAGTAAGTCTATCTTGATTACAGGAAACTGTATAGTTTTAACTTATTGTACTATTACACTTTGTGTGTATTGAATGTGACCAATTTGAGGCCATTATTTTTATACTGATTTTATAAGACAATGTACACCTCGTGATTATTAGATATACTTAAGGCTTTTAATTCGGATATGATTGATGGACACAAGCACTAGTTATTTATTACTTTGACTTATCGGGTAGATTTATTATTGGATCAATAATCTTGATAAAATGGATAATGGTGATTAATGTACGGTGAAAATCTTTTATGGATGGAGTCAAGGTCTCGGTATAGAGACTGGTGATACCCCATTGAGATACTTATAAGTTTTGTATGTATCAAATAATGCAGGGGGATTATGTTAATCTGATACTACAAATAACTTAAGTTTGACCGCTCAAGGACTTAAAAAAGTTAATCAAATAAATTATCAGTAATTTATTTTATTAACGGGTATCTGTAACCTTAATGTGGGGAGAATAAAATGATTAATAATGAGGAGGTCAAAATATAATTTTGAGTTAAGGAATAATTTTTTAGTGGTATTAATTATAATTAAGTGACTAAGATTAGGATCCGGGAAGGAATATATTTTCTCAGATCGATTAGGATCCACATCCTTATCTCTCCTTAGGGTCCCTAGTGTAGGCTATATATATATATATGCACCTAAGTCTCATGATTTCTTAACCTAGCCATCACTCTTGGATACTCAAAAGACCCGAGTTCATACTTGTGAGAAAGAGAGACAACGAAGAAGAAAGAGGAGACAAGAAAGTGGTCACGAAATAGGAGCTCACCCTCTACTCGTGGATCTCCATAATGGGAATACAATAGATAATCGTGAGGTGATAAAATGAGATCAAATCAAATCAAAGAGATCTCGAGGGTGAATCCTAAATCTACCTTGTAGGATTTAAAGTATGTGTAGTTTTTTTGTAGTTCTATCTATACGCATTTTCAATGGACCCTTGGACTTCCTCTCTAACACTTTATTTTTTACTTTCATGATCTTTCTGAATTTCTTGCATTGTTTAGTCATTCTTGCATCCTTAGATGCATTTTAATTTTCAATAAATTCACATACAACGTTAAAATCATGTCTTTCTTTAGTAACGTCATGTCTGGCTAGAGTTCCAAGGGATGGAATGCATGAACGCAACCCTAAATGGTTCAATGGATATAAAAATAAGTTCTTAAGTTAAATAATTAATTGGAAACGTGTCATTTTGTTAACGCAACCGTCGTAGGACTTTTAACTCTGTTTGCCATAGGTAACCGTAGTGTTTAAGAATGACATGCGCATGTTAACCATATTGTCACATACTTTATTTTTATTCTTGATTACGTACTGTGCGGTGTAACAACCCGAGGTTTTAGGACGTCAATTTATTTATTTTTGGGAGAAATAAATATCGTTTTATTTGGAGAATTATCAAATCGGCATTTGAGGTCAACAATTGATTGTTAGAAAGTGCTTCGAATGGCAATTCTTAGGGTGTAGTTGTTTTCGGAAGGGTCGAGATAGTCAAAATGACTGTACTTGGGGTCTATTTAGATTCTGAAATATTTTAAGTTCGTTTGACTCGAATTAAAGTTACCGAGTCATTTAAAGTGTTTATTATCATTTAAAGTTGTGTATCTTTGGAGACAAGGCTTATTAAGCCTACGGGAGAAACAATTCTCCTTAGAGAGAAAGATAAATAGAAAGAAAGAAAAAGAGAAGAAAGAAAGAAGAAGAGAAAGAGAGAGAAAGTAGGATTTTCGGCCATTACATTATCTCGAGGAAGAATCAGACCCTAAGAACTTGAGACAAGTGATTAAACTTGCTAAATAATTGTTGTGCACCTTTTATTTCATGATTTGTGGATCAAATTTATGGGTTTTAGGTTTAGTTTGTTAAAACCTAACTTTTTACGAAAATCTTAGATTTGTAGTGTATAAATGATTTTGAGGGTATAAAAATTAGTTGGGTTAAATTAGATAATGAGTTTTGATGATAATATTATGTTTGGGTGGAAGAAAAATGGTTAGAAGATGATATATATGAATTTTGAGAATTTTTGGCTTTGAAAAAGTAGCCATTTTCTAGACTTCTGAGGAGCCGAATCGATTCAGCCCCTTACCGAATCGATTCGAAAATATCCAGGTACCCAGGTCTAAGTGACCGAATCGATTCGGATCCCAGCCGACTCGATTCGACCTGAGACAGAATCCTAGGTCTTATGACTCGAATCGATTTGCCTTGGAGGCCGAATCGATTCGCAGGGCCGAATCGATTCCGAAACAGGGCATTTTGGGGGATGTTTTTCTAGGGAGAATTTCATTCCGTTTTGTTTGAGGTTATCGATTGGGAACCTCTATAGGGGTTATGTGAAGTGTGTTTTGGAGACTTTTACGGAGTTTCCCTCATAAGATATTGTTTGGGTCATATGGACTTAATTTGAGAAATATCGATTAAAGAATATCGCATATACTAAGTAGGGAAGCCCACTACCATTGAGTTCTCCATTTAGAGATAATTATGGAATTATATGAAAGAGTGACAATGCGTTCAGTGATATTGGATTTTAGAATCAAATCCCAAATGGGATTACTTTAAGGTTTCATATGATCAATTGAACCATATTATGGATTGAGAATTTTAAATGCCTATTGATGTGCATAGGATACAGAAAATATCCTTAACGTAAATTTAACTTGGGAGATATCTCCCACAAATGAGAAATGCAAATTGAGGTGCATTAGGATATAGAGAATATCCTCAACGCGAATAGAATCGAGAGATGATTCATATAAATAGAAGTGATGTGTGAGCTTCAAGTGAATAATAGTATAGTGTATACTAAGTGGGGAAGTTATGTGAGTTATTGATGATTAGTACATCAAGAGAGAAATATACTAAATAATGATATTATTTCAATTACGCCTAAGAGCGTACTATGAGTATGAAACTGTGTGACATATATACCTTATATGATGATATATATTTATATGATGTGATGATGTATGTATATCTTATTTGAATGGTATATGTATATAAGTGAAGCATACCCCCTCCTTGCTATCATTAGGAAGTTGCGCGATGTGGGTGAGCATCCTGGCTCGATGAGCAGGGTGTAGATATTCCCCGGGTCATAGTCATCCATTGTGTTTTTATGTGATATACATTATATTTTGGGGGTGAGAAGTCCTGGGTATGTGTCGTTATCACTTGACTAGTTAGGAACTATGGCCGCTTCTCGGACGTTGTGTGTGTGTGTGGCCGCGATGTCGGTGATATTGAGTCCGACCGCTGGTCCCGAGGATGGTATATGAGTGATGCCCTGGAAGATGATAGCATTGAGAACCTGCATCCTCGAGTTATAACTCGTTTGGATGGTTATTATATTATTGGTGTGATTAGTCCTTTGGGTATCTAAGTCTTAATGGACCTCAACGACCAACATTGCCAGAAGTAGTGTATCAGGGGGGTTCATTGTTTGGATTTCGCTTTGCGAGACGTCCCACGCAAGAAACGCAGTGTAATGTCGGGAGTGAGGAGAAGTTAGTCCTTAATGCTCATATTTATATATAGTATGTATATCTCGACGATCGATAGTGCCGGGAGTAGTGTATCAGAGGGTTCCTTGTTTGGATTTTGCTTTGCGAGATGTCCAACACACGAAACGCCGTGCACTGTTGATAATTGGGAATAATAAATTAATTAATGGAATAATAAGAATTTGGGTTACATGCATCATGCATTGAGGGCATAATGAATCTCGAAAATCAATACTGTTAAGGAGTAATGTAAAGGGGGGGTTCCTTGTTTGTATTTCGCTTTGCGAGACGTCCCACGCACGAAACGCAGTGCAGTATTGAGAATTGGGAGAAGTTTAGTCCTTAGCACTTAGATGATAATAACTCACATATAATTATATATGATTATGTAAATGACTAGAGTATGAGAACTTCTAGTAAAAGAGAATGTTTATGTATAGTGTATATGTTAGTAAGTGAATGTTTATGTAAACTGTGTATGTTAAGTAAGTGAACGAATAATTAAGATCAATAAGATTTGAAATTGAAGTATATGATTTATATGGAATTTAGATGAGTGTAAATTGAGAGATAAGTTATATGATTTTAATTGAATGTTTAAATTGGGTTTAAGTTAGACCCTCTTGCCTAGATAGATTTGGGCATCTATTTGGAGATCACGTGCATACGCTTAGTTGCGCGCTTTAGTTGAGAGGCGAGTTGGATTATTATGGAGAGTGCGACTCCACCTTAATCATGTCATAATGCATTTATAATTATTATGCATTTTAATGCACTTTCTATAAAATGTTTTCACCTCGGGCTCTGACCCATTTATATTTTCTCCTGCTATGTACATATTGTATTATTCTAGGTGTTCCTCCGCAAGGACGCCGTTGATGGTTATCCATCCAGTGTAGTCGGGAAGCTGTGGCAGTAGCGAACTGTTATGGCATTTTGTTATAGTCGATTCCTATCTTTTGTGTATCTAGAATAGGTTTCAGTTTGTATATTCGAGTTTAGACCCAAGTGTTGTAGAGTAGCACTTTTATATTTTATTTCCCATATTATTGTATTATCTGTGACCCGACAGTATATTTGGGTAATTTACTTTGTACATTGTGTGGTACTCTTTTATATTATTGGAGTTTGTATGTATCGCTCATCATATTAAGATGTTGTATTGTTGGTTAATGGTTGCATGGTTGGTTTTAATTGTTGTTAAAATAAAAAGTTTTAAATTTTTGCCACCCTTTTTTTATAGTAATGGGTTGTTAGCCGTGGTTATAATTAGGATCGTCTATAGATGCGGAGAATGATCAACTTGTGATTCCTGATTATTTTAGTATAGGGCTGGCCACCCGTTATTATTTTGAGTGGGTTGTCACATGCGGGTTCATTCCTTTAGGCCTGTCAATGGATAGGATTTTATACGAATCCGAATCCGAATCCGAATTTGAATCCGAATTTGAATCCGAATCCGAATCCGATTCATTTAAGCAGATATGGATCATGCCTAAAATCCGATTACCTGATTACCCATTTATTAAATGGAGTGAATTTGGATTCATATACTCCGATCCGATTAATATTTTTAATATATATATATATATATATATATATATATATATAATTAATATATATTGTATTTAATAATATTTTTAATATATATTATAATAGTTCTTTATTTCATTATATTTTTTTGAAACATTTGCAAAATAAATTTATGAAATACAAGTTCAAAATAAAAATGTTGCAAATCAAGTTTAACATAAACGGATAATCGGATCGGATCCGAATCCGTTTAACATAAACAGATATGGATTTGAATTTGCCTGATCCAATCCGATTAATAAGTTGATCAAATCCGAATCCGTTTAAAATAAACGGATATGGATTTGGATTTGCCTGATCCGGTCCGAATCCAATCCATTTACAGGTCTTCATATATGTAATACTTTAAATAAATAAAGCCTTCGTTTCAATTAAATATTTATTTCTTGACTAGTTTTTTATCTGATGAAATTACTAGGGCTTGGGGGATTGTATTCTAACTTTATCTTTCTTTCATATTAATTAATCCATAGTTTGTTAAGTATTGCGCACGTATTTAATTTAGCCAGGATTTCATTGCTTTCATAGTAGTAATACATAGTCTCATCACAATCATCTTTTCTTCCTTTTTCGTGAGTCAATTGTTAGGGTTAATCTTATTGCTTGATAGTCGTCACGAGAATTCTTCTTAGTCCGATTTATCGAATTATTCCTTGAGCGATCAGGTTGCACTTGAGTCGTAGTCACACGCGTTAGAGAGATATTTATTTATTTACATCAAGTTTTTGACGTCCTTGACGGGGACTAGGAAGACATTTACGTTAGATCGAATTAATCCAATTTTGACTTGAATTAAAAAAAAGACCCAAAAAAAAAAATCCAATAATTCAAAAAAATAAATAAATGAAATAGAATCTCTCAAATACTTACATGGAAAATCCGCAACCAACTCATTAATCTACTCCTACCAGAATTCACAAAAATCCTACAGTTGAATACGAGCCCGCACAGTCCACAATTTTGCATTCCACCTCCCACACCACCTAACTCCATCATGAATCACACATCTAGGGAGTTCGAAGAGGGTAGTGATAAAATTAGTGTGAATGCGATGTCGGATTAAGGTAGTTTTGGCACGAGTGAGGGTGATTTACCATACCGCCCCATAAGAGACCTTTATATCCCGAGCAAACCGTCATTCCGGGATGCATTATATTCTCGTATTATTTGGGGAAGTTTAATTTTCAAAATGGGATGATTCAAATCCTCCCTACATTCCATGGTATGGAGTCGAAAAAACCCTACATCCACATTAGAGAGTTCGAGGAGGCGTGCGAGACTTTCACTAATTAAACGTGCATTGCGGATGCCATTCATCTCAAACTTTTTCCCTTGTTCCTGAAGGATAAGGCCAAGACTTGACAATGGACTATGGAACCGAACTCAATTGGAATGTGGAGGAAAATAGAAGAAAAGTTTATCCAAAAATTCTTTCCCCCACATCGAACCAATTCCATTGGAGATCGAATTCAATTGTTTAGACAACTTGAAAAATGATCCTTTTGATAGATGTTGGGAGCGTTATAATGAGTTACTTAATATGTGCCCGCACCACGGTTTCGAGAAGTGAAGACTCATATCCTTTTTCCATCATAGACTAAACCTAAGTTCCAAGCTACTCTTTGAAACCATGTGCCCTGAGGAGTTTTTAAGGTTAGACGCAAACTATGCAGAGGGTCACCTTAAGTATGTCACCGAGACTACTCAAGCGTGGGACACATTCGATCCAAACACCCAATCCAAGCCTAGACAAATGTACACAGATCCTTCCACGTCTAGACTATATCAATTGGATAAGGAAGCCGAATTAAAACTCCAAATTAATCAACTAGCAAAGAGGCTAGAGGGTATAGTCGAGGCTAGGGGAAAGACATACCCGATTCCACTCGAGCTTTGAGACAGATGGTGTGTGATATTTATGAGGCGAGACATTCAAAGAAGGAATGCCCGACAATACCCGCCTACAAAGTGATGCTCCTAGATCAAGTGGAAGCGGTAGGAGATTTTAAGGGTAACTTTAATGCCCTAGACGAGAATTCTTATAACACTCAATGGAGAAACGATTCGAGTTTTAGTTATGGGTAACCAAACACTGCAATGAATCTGAGTTTGATTACAACACCACTCCCGCCTTTTTAAAAATCCCTACCCCTGTAACCCCTACCGACCATGCCATATATTAACACACCGCGTAGAAATCTCGAGGACACTTTAAACCAATTCATGCAAAATCAATCATCGATTAACGTTAAAAATGCCCAAAAATTTATCGACATAAAGGCTTGTTATCAAAGTCGCAATCTTCCCTAAGTGTCCAAGAGAAGGGAAAGTTTCCTGCCTTAGGCCAAAGACCTACCCAAGGTTAAAACTGTGTTAGCTCTAACCCCGAATTTATTCTTTGTAGAGTTATTTCATGCAATAATCAATATAAGTTGCCTTTATCTCCTTTAATCTTTCTAAATTTTTTAAATCGTTTAGTCATTCTTACGTTCTTAGATACGTTTTAATTATGAATAAATTCACATGCAATGATAAAATCATGTCTTTCTTTAGTAATGTCATATCCGACTAGATTTTCAATGGTTGTAATGCATGAACCCAAACCTAAGTGGTTCGCATTAATATAAAAATAAGTTCTTGAGTTAGATAATTAAATGGAAACGTGTCATTTTATTAACGCAACCGTCGTAGGAATTTTAACTCAATCTACCCTAGGTAACTGGAGTGTTCAAGAATGCGACGTGCGAGTCACGTTCTTTAATTTTATTCTTGATTATGTACTATGCGGGTTCATTCCTTCATATATGTAATACTTCAAATAAATAAAGTCTTGATTTTAATTAAATATTAAATTCTCGACTAGTTTTGTATGCAATGAAATTACTAGGGGTTGGGGGATTATATTCGGACCTTATCTTTATTTCATATTAATTAATCCGTAGTCTATTAATTATTGCATGAGTAGTTAATTTATCTAGGATTTCATTGCTTTCATAGTAGTAATACATAGTCTTATCACAATTATCTTTTCTTCTTTTTTCGTGAGTCAATAGTTAGGGTTAATCTTTTTTCTTAATAGTTATCATGAGCATTCATCTTAGTACCTAAGTTCTTCACCCAGTTTAACGGATTATTACTTGAGCGAACGACTTAAACTTCAGCCATAATCACACGCGTTGAAAACACATGTATTTAGTTGTCTCACGTATGACAAAAAGTCAACATGATCAATCAAAATATATAACATGGGGAGAATCACTTACAAGTAAATGAAAGTCATAAACAATAATTATTAAAGCCTCTAAGTCTTATTTTCTAACCCAAATAGGTCTGTAAGGATGCATGTGGGTTTTGGGAACTAGAGTTACCCTATTTTTAAACATCCTAGGAGCATTTTGAAATTTGTAACCGAAACGCCTAAGGTGACCTTTTCTACCGCAATGAGTGAAAGTGTAGATATAGCGGTGAACTTTACCTGAAGGGGGACCTCTCTTAATGTTCCTAGGTGGCTCTCTCATGTTCATGGTCTTATCTTTTGGAATGGAAGAAATATGATCATCAAAGCCAATTCCACACCTATCAATTTTCATTTGGAGGGTTCCTAATATCCAATCCAACTTTTCTGACCTAGCCTCCAAATCAAGCTTAACCTTACTTGAATCTCTCAATCTCTCCTCAAGCTCACCAATCCCAGACTCGAGTAAATGCCTAGACTCCTCAAACTCTAGAAGATCTTTTTTCATAGCCTCCATTAACCCACGAAGACTATCTATCTCTCCCTCGACACACTCTAGCTTCTCTTGAAGATTTTTCTCACGTGCCCTAAGATCCTTAATCAAAGAATCAATATTATTATTATTATTATTATTATTTCTATGGCATATTGTTTAAACCTAGCTTCTAATTTCAAGATTTCCTTATTTACCTTCATAGTTTTTGCATACAATTCATTGAAGGTGTGAGTATAAGAATTATCACAACAAATATCCATGAAACAATCACAAAGAACATATTGCAACATCACATACATAATAACGATATACGTGGTTCAACAACTTGCCTACGTCCATAGAGAGATTACTACTTTATTATAGTGTCTCTCAATACTCGAGATTACATATCTTTGTCCCGGGTCAGGGTTTACTATTTATAGCTACACAAAAGTAAGAGAGTGAGTTGTACAAGGAACTCAATTAACATGTGGATAGTTTGTGCTGTACGTGAATATTTCCTCCAAGATTGTTGGTGATCGATTCGAATATATCCGTGATTTTTGTAGTGTGATTCAAATACAAGTGAGTAAATTAAATTCTAATTTGGGTCGAGCAATGCTTTGGTCAATCCAGACTGGTCTACTAGTTTCACGAGCTATATTGAATGGCCGCTAAAACATTTGGGCCTTGTGGACTTTGGGCCAATAATTTTTAATGAATTATATTTAAAATCGGCATGTCATTTTTGTAAATTTGCTGAACTCACAAGAGTACGCTCGTCTTGGTCCGAACACCATGGCATACTTGTAGTTTTATGAATGGGTGGGGGAACCATTGTCTGAGCAGTATTATGAAGCATAAAAATCATCCTAGGATGTCGTGTTCATCACTGGAATTGGGTTTCAAACCAGAGATTCATCTCATTTTTCACTTCAGTTTGAATATCTTTCTTCGTCACTAGGCATTCCATAGATTTTCTTCTTCAACGTTCTTTTTATTTAGAGCTTCGTCAATCCTTGTAAGTTGAGTTCTCACTTTATCAATTTTCACTTTCTCTGTTTTCTTCTTCTTCTTCTTCTTCTTCTTCTTCTTCAAATTACTCTGTAACTATAGCTAGGGTTCCTCTTTTCTTATTGTGCCCATGGCATAACTTGATAACAAGTCCATTGATGAGTTTAGGAAGTCGTATAATATTCCTGATTGGGTGGAGATCGATTGTGCCCCCTCTCCTCGAAATGTTAGTGACATTGAATGGGGGTAGTAGATTCATATCCTTCTAATAACTCAGGGGGTTTAATGTTTCCCCTAAGTAGCGTCTTTCTTTGGTTCTTCAAATATTTTAAAATTTTTCCTTCCCAATGTAACCCCGATGTCTGGAAGATAGTTAATGGGGTACAAAAAATAAATACCCTTTATGGGATAAAACAGGGCCTTGATGAGATCTGCTACTAGTTTGTGTTGTCACAAACCAGTGACGACCTTATGTATTTGAAGACCATGAAAGATTAAAGGGTCCTGGTTGTGAACCTTCCAGACTCCCATAAAGATAACTTAGATGATGGTTTCATTTCCAGAAATTGGCAATGCCCACTTGTTCGTGAGGGCAAAAGGCATTGGGGCCCTATAATTTCAAACTTTGGAGAGGACCATATAGGTCGCTTCTTCTTTTCTTTCTTTCACTATGCTGTTATATTTTTTATTTTTGTCCTCTTAGATAATTTTATGCTTTCTTTATTTTGAAATTCGAATTAAAAATCAAGAGCCTGACATAAGTGAGATTGATGTTAATGAGCTCTTGAAGGCTTGGAATATCAAGGAAAGGCTACATGACGATGAACACCCAAGGTCGATAGCCTATTTCTTGGAATACAAGAATACGACCACCCATTTTAGTGCACGCTCGGTTGATAAGGTTGCAAACTTGAATGCTCCTAAAATTGGTCCTTCTGACCCAATTGTGCTAGAGGAGGAGTAAGAAAATTCAAAAGAGGATGGAGAGGAAGAAGAAGAAGGATAAGAAGATTAAAAAGAGGATGGAGAAGAAGAAGTAGAAGAAGAAAAAGAATAAGAAGACATGGATCTATTAATTAAGATGAGGAAGTTGAGTCTTAACGATCATGATGACCAGATATCCTTTTCTGATCAGCTGAAATCTTAAAGATTTCTGAGATTGTCTCCCCCAGGGTTGGAAGCTCTAGCCCAGCTAGTAAGGGGAAGGAAAAGGATAAGGAGAATAAGAGATAAGAAGAAGAATAAGAGAAGAGGAGAGAGAGAGAGAGAGAGAGAGAGAGAGAGAGAGAGAGAGAGAGAGAGAGAGAGAGAGAGAGGAAGAGAAGAAGAGAGGGAAGAGGACAAAAAGAAGTTGGTCTTAAGGTCTTCCTTAGTACCCTATGGTGCTGCTGAGTCTGAGGAGGCTAGCGTGGGTGATCGCTCTTTCCTTGCCCCTAATCTGCTAAAGGGGGCAGTGTTTCACGGCTCATCATGAATGTTCTGTAAGGTTGGGGTCATCCCATCTCACCATTAAGTCTGCCCAGGGAATCTCCCTAGTAAGTCTCTTCTTGGTTCCCTGTGATTTTCTTCTCTTTAAAGCTGCCGACTTTATTACGGAATGTCGAGTTATGTCTTAATGTACACAAGAGACCTCCCTTAGACCTTAATGACATTATTAGAGAGTATATGCAGGGACTTATTTATGTACATTTATGATATATCATGTACCATTTTTTCCTTTTACTGGTTTAGGTTTATATCCAAATATAGATGAGGATTCTGTTAGTAGAGTGAAAGCTGTAGTCAAATGATCCTCCCACCCCTTCTTACGGATTTGGATTCTCTACTCCATCCGCATTTCACAAGCCATTAATGAGTGGATTATACCCTTGCCCTTGCTTTAGCCGCAGTGAGTGGTCACCCTGCATGGATATTACTTGGCCTACCTCCGGAAAGTCCCTTGCCTTCTGATCAGGTAGTCAGATATGGCAGTACATGAGCCAAGGAAGTTGATACTTCCACATAATATGGGTAACGAAGGAGACATCTCTATTTAAATTGAATTACTTTGACCACTGTGCTTTCCTATTCTGAATAGGCAGACTGACCACTAGACTAGCAGGGAGGAGTAGAATACTGCGACCAAAATTTGAATATTTGTGTATTTTGCTGCACCCGATACCATTGGATTCCGTGGAGTATTGATGTTGCATGAACCAATTCTTGTTAATTAGTATGGGGAAAGGAATATCTCCACTTATTTCATTCATTTAGTGCCTGCGATGAGGGGGGACCCACAACAAATGAAGGGGGAAAGCTTTCTTTGCTTTCTGTAGCCCTATTTTTATAGATTAGGCTTGGTAAGAGTAATCTATTTAAGTAGGCTCGAGAAGGGTAGGCTCATAGCTTCGCTCAGCAGAAGAGCATGAACATGACGAGGTCTTATTGCATTCCTCCAACTTCTTAGTAAGTCTGTTTAGCGCCTCAGTTACAATAATGAATAGAAAGGGGGATAATGGGTCCCATTATCGAAGACCCCTGGAGCTGTGGAAGAAGCTATAGCAATAGAATTACGAAAAAAGTAAAAAGTGACTCTAAAGGAAGGCAACCGATAAGTAATCGAAGGGTTTGTGTGAATAATGGAATGGTAAGCATTACTCATTTTAAAGTTTCCTACGATGATCTAATATCTTTTCATGGTATCACCGTTTGGAGTCGTAAAGAACTCTTTCGGTCTCACTGTTAGACCACAAAGAATACAAACTTATGATAATTAAGAGCTTGTTATGGGTTAGACCACTAAGTTGGCAGATAATTTTGGAAGATTGTGAGCTACTCAAGGGATTCTTGAATAAGATACCTTTAGTGGTTTCTGATGTTCTAACTAAGGATGTGTGCCTAGATCTACATTACCTGGTCGGTTGATGGAGTAACCACCCTATAATTAATGAGGAGTTAGCATCAGATTGTGCAGGAAATGAATAAAGACTAGATATAGGATTCCACCTCTTTTTAGGATATTCTAATTATATTATACCAGTGATTATGGGCTTATTGGATTGGATTAAATTCATTAAACGAAATATGTTAGCTGTAGATAAGCAAGCTAGGGTTGACCACATAGGATTTCTTATAAGTTGGATATACTATTTTAGGGTTAATCTATTAGGATAGGGCTACATATTTATGGTTCATTTATGTTAACGTCTAATTAAATTCAAGAAAGTTTGACGGCTGCTACTTTTAAATAAAATAAAGATAGCTATTTCTTTCTCCTAGTGACTAATCCAAGTAAAGACTACTGACCTTAACCCGTTAACGGGATTTTTGACGTTACTAAATAGATTATGAAGAAAGGCTTACTCGAAGGCATGGGTTCAATTTCTATAAGGGATATGTACTCATTCCCAACCGCTTTTAGTTAGTGTTCATTGCTGAGCGATCGCTCGATATCTGGATAGAAACGCTGGTCCAGAAGCTTCCTCTCTCCCAATAAGCAAGACGAGATCACCACTTCTCTCGGTTAATTCTATGGAATTTGCTATAAGTCAAGATGGTCGACTATCAAAGGAAAGGTGGGTTCGAACTTGTGATTTTGATAGGCTAAAAAGCATCTATAGTTAGAGGGAGGGTCTAACAAAAAGCGAGGAGCTCACAACATCAAAAATGAGGAAGATCTTGCTCTCAACATAAGAGAATCCAACTATAACTATTAGGATAACAGCTACGACTATCGAGTGAAGGAACTGGATCTCACTCTTCAACTCGAAGTCAGAGGGGCAGGCTAAGTATCACGAAGAGTACAAGAAGCTGGCATTAGTTCCTTCACTCGAGATAGTTGATTCTAAAAAAAGTGAACCCTTGTTTTTGTTTTGGCGACAAAGCCAGAATCACCGAACAATATGTTTTGGGGTCTCCTTTATGCACTTATGGTACATTTGAGATCTTTTACTTAGAGCCTCTTCTCAACACTCATTCACTGTCAAGGGAAGCATTTTCTTGGAAGAGGTGAATTCTGAAGAAAGCCTAAAACGAACTTTTCACTCAAGAAGGGGGAATTTCTTAGCACGCAAAAGGTCTTAAAAGCTCCTTTATCAAACCTATTAGTAAATCATCAAAGACCCTTGTATAGGTTAGGCACTAGCTAGCGCTTGACTAAGATAATCAAAAGTTAGGCTTTTCTTATGTTTCAAAAATCCCGAGTTGGTCAGGTTGATCGACCAATCTGGTCACAATCACCGTCACGTTACAAATCTCAGGGCGGGGGAGAGAGAAATGAGTCTTTATCGAATTTACTACTCGCTAAGTGGAGTGGCATCATCCCTAGTGACTCGAGAACATGATACGATAGGTTTTAATGAGCTAATTGAAACTGTAGCTTATACTCTTTGTCTTGAATCACAGAGGAAGGACAAAAGATCAGACAACAACTATTATAACTGAAAATGCGAAAACTACTTACTAGCTATCTAACAGTAGTTAAGATATGGGAAAGAGGGAGAATCCGCTACATCGAATATATTTAGCATCTAATTGAATTGTGGGAATATGATAATATATTTCATGAATAATAAGAACCCAACTCGTCGGACTCACACTTTACCATATCTTGAGTTTCTAGTCTGAAGACAGTAATGGAAATAAACCGTGTACTCGTACTTAATAATAGAAGGATTTGACTGAAATATGTAAAATTTTAGCTCCCAAAAAGATTATTCCAGAATAAATGGGCAATAGTTAGGAGAGGTGCGCCAGTGGCGAGCAGAAGCAAGGTTATTAGATACCTCAGAAAAGCCCGCCCAGAACCACATGCAACTTGATCCATAACTTGTTCGTGACTCTCCCTCCGATCATGGCACTAAATCTGCACAAAATCCATTACTTTACATTCAGCTAGCACTAAAAAGGCTACTCCTAGTAGAAGTGGTAGAATTATTCCAAGTATTTCATTTAGAACATCTATGTACATTTTATATTTTCTATTCACTCATGATATGGCATTTCATGGCCAACGTCTAATCGGTACGAATATGCCGACATGAAAAGCTTACTAAAATAGGAGAATTTTTTTTCTTTTATCTTCATCTCAAAGAACTGGCAAGCCTTTTTACTACAGAGAAGTTTTTGTATATATGAATTATGATATGGCTTAGCTTCTTAGCTCTAAAAAATGGAATAGGTTTTAATAAGGGGTTAGGGCAAGTCCTGCATATCCTACCTATTTGTTCTTTGCATTGAAAAGCCCAACATGTTGATATACAAAAAGAAGGTATGTGCCGTGTCCATCCAACTATTACAATTTCCATGTCGCCACTGTCGTAACTCCATGATTATAGTGAGTTTCATGATCCTTTCGCTTCGATCGCGTAAGCCGGTCGTTAGGAATTCTCAAACCATAAAAAATCCAATCCTAAATCAAACATAGATTGATGTTTTGTTCAAAAAATTCAAAAATCCAGATTTTATTATCATGTTGTAAGAAAAAATTTCCTTCTTTTTACTAACTTGTTATTTTCTTTGCGCGTGCAATTTTTATCTGACTTTACCACCCTTTTAAACAATCATTTTAGTAAGTACAAAAGTGCACAAGAGCTAAATGGATAGGGATAAGAAAGCCTTTACTGATGCTTGCCTATCATGGGAGCAAGAGAGGGAGAAATTGACCAATTCATGTGATGATCTTGAGGCATCTCGGAAGGTGGTGGTCATCTATCCGAGGAAAAAGAAGGTCTGTCTAACAAGGTTATAGATTTGGAGAAGATGCTTCCTTAAGAGAAGGATAACAACTACCTTGAGGGTTTCAACAAGGACTATGATGATGTCGAGCTCCAGCTCGCTTATGGATGAAAGGATGACTTTAAGAAAGGCTAGGACCTGGCCTTGAAAGTCGTGGAAACTTCTGCTGACTTTGAACTTTTCAGCCTTCATTCTCATAGGACCGAATCCGTTATGGAGGACGAAGAAGATGATGGTTGGCCTATAGTCAATGTTGAGAATGTGCCGACTGAGGGGGATGCGAACGTCAATTTAGAGCAGAGGGCCATTGACAAGGGAAAAATGATTATTGAAGTTGAACAAGTGGATGAATATGGTTTAGGAGTTTTTCTTTTTTGTATAAAGTTTTAAAGCCTTGTAATTCTTCCCATTGCTTTGACTGTAATAGCTTTTGGCCTCCTCTTTGTCTATGATGAAAGATAAACTTTTTTGCTCATTATGATTTACTCCTTTCGTTTATGTTAATATCTTGCTTGTGTTGTTTGTAGTCTAATAAGAACTGCATTCCCCCTAAATCACGTTTGGTAATGATTCTTGGGCCTAATATTAGTGCAAAAGCTTGTAAGGAATTTATGAAAGTTTAGAAATCCCTAAAGGCGGGGAACAAATGGTATAAGGATCAGTCCGAGGTGGTTGCCAAGCTAAAGGATGATCTTCAGACTATAAAAGAGATCAGGGCTTCAGTCCAAGATAAAGTAAACACTCTGAGGTTCAAGCTCATGAAGGCTTGTGATGTGGGCCAGGTTGGTGAAGTCCTTTAAGTAGAAAATGATGCTTTGAGGAGGAGGTTCTCGAGTTGAAGGGCGATGTCCAGAGAGCATACATGATTGCTTAAGGACTCTAGAGGTATGTGATAAGGTTAAGTCACCTATTTTGAATTGGTCCTCATGAAGCTTGGGCAGATGGCTAGAACCAAGGTTTGACTGATGCCTCAACAAAGTTGAAGGGGTATAAGATCTTTCCTTTGTTCGGGTATGGATCAGTTCCCTCAGAGAGGTCAAAACACCTAGGGAGTCTAGCCTGTGGTATAAGTACCAAGTCGAGTTCCTAGCTTACCGCCACAACCCCTTCTCGAAGAACAATAAGTTGATCCCTATTGAAACTATACCTAGACAACTCTTGGAACATCACTTAAAGGATGATGCACATATGTTTTCCCCATACACAGATGACGGTCGAAGAGCGTGACTTGCATACTATCTTGCTCTCCATCCTAGGTCATCTTCGGTCTTTCTGTATTGTTTCCTTTGATGTAATTGTAATTTCACAATTATGTTAATAAAAAACTTTAGTTATTCACCTTTTCCACATTTTAGGCATGTGCTGACTAGACATGTGTTAATAATTATTTTTTATACTTGAATTAGAATGAGCTATTACCCATTGGGTACTCAACATCTTTGTCGACCAAATAATATCGACTGACCTTCTTAGGCCCCTTATTATTAAAATGGACTAGTACTTAGGTTTTATCCTTTTGAGCTTCTCACCTGACCAAATAATATTAAGAACTAGTGATAGCCACATGTTACTATATGTTCGAACATTCTCCTAGACCAATATGCCTTAACAGTATCATTCCATCTACTTTACTTTTTAGGTTGTGTTTTTGCACTCCCTTAGTCCTAAGTAAGATTATGGAGAGAATGTACCTGGTCGATGGACCATCCTCCCAAGCAGGCTTTTGGCGGCCAACAAAATTGACAACCAACCGAAGTTGGCTTTGTCACCTAAGGATCACCTGTAGGGCTTTGGTTGTTGTCGGGGAAACTCATGAGGTCTATTGTGTTTATGAAAAATATCTGAGGGTTGTAGTTATTGAAACACTTTTGTTAACTTAGCATAATTACTTCCAACCCTGCTCACCACGTGAGACTATTTGATTGAAACAATTTTAAAAACTTATCATAATCCTCAGGAGTTTTACTGTGCATGAGGGAGTTATCATTTGGAAAAGGTGAGTATTAGTGAGATGCGATCAGGAAACATTAAGCAACCAATGCATAATATCAAAGTCTGAGGGACAACGGGCCTTTATTTATTGAATAATAACTAGCAAGCAACATAAGTTTGAAAATGAAAATTTTCTTGAACTAAATGTGCTAATAAAAGATAAAGAAGAATAAAAGTACAACTTCTTGAGATTGGTTGCATTATAGGCTCTTGGTATCTCCCTGCCCTCCAGCGTTTCCAAGTGATATGCTCCTTGAAAGTCGTTCTTGATTACTTTAAAAGTTCCTTACCCGTTTGGTCCCAGTTTTCCATCTGATGTTTTACGAAACTACCGAGGACTTTTCTTAGGACATAATCCCTTACTAGAAACCTCCTCGAATTGAATTTCTTGTTATACCACCTAACCAACTACTGTTAGTAAGAAGCCAACTTGATCATATCCATCTCTCTTCACTTGTGTGCTAAGTCAAGTTCAGTGCGTAAAGCATCATATTAAGGCCTTAGTCGACCAAGGTGATTGTTCTAGTGGAATGATTGCTTCCATATCGTAAGTGAGCACATAGGATGTTTCCTAAGTTGTTCGCCAAGGGATAGTACAGTGAGCCCATAGTACGTGAGGGAGCTCATCCACACAGGCACCCTTAGCTATTTCTAACCTCTTTTTCAACCCATCGATCATGGTTTTGTTGGAAACCTATGCTTGTCCATTACTTTGTGGATACACAATTGAAGTGGTGCTTGATACCATGCTAATCACAGAAACCCTAAAAGAAATTAATTTCAAATTACGTGCTGTTGTCGGTGATGATAATCCTTGGTACCCCAAAGAATTTTATAATGTTTCTCTAGATGAACTTGATCGTATTTGAATAGTGAATGTTCTCTAGTGGTTCTAAATCTACCCATTTGGTGAAGTAATCTATTCCAACCAGTAAATACTTGGGATTTCCAGATGCGGTAGGTAGTGGTCCCATAATATCTAGTCCCCATTGTGCGAATGGCCATGGGATTTTCAGGAGTTTCAAGTCGCTAGCAGACTGGTGGACCATAAGGGAGTGCTTCTGACACTTTTCACACTTATGAATGTAACTGCCTGCGTCTTTTTTCATATGAGGCCATCAGTAACCATCCTTAAGTGCTCGAAAGGACAATGATATCCCTCCTACGTGACTCCCATAAATGACCTCATGAAGGTTTTAAGTAATTTCTTGGTGTCATATGGGTGAATGCACTGAAGATAAGGGCCTGTGAATAACTTCTTGTAGAGCTTCCCCTCTGGGGTGAGGTAAAAATGAGTAGCCTTGACCCTTACCTGATGGGCCAACCTATTATCATCGGGCAGTATGTCGTTCCATAGATAAGTGATGATGGGATTTATCTAACTGGAAGAATTATTTTTTAGGAGGACTTGCTCGGCTATAATTGTCTGGTCAATGCTTGGGTGCTCGAGGAACTATATCTGAATGGTTCTCTTTAGGTTAGAGTCCACTTCTGAGCTTAGGGCTATTAAGGCATCGGTGCGACTCTTCTGCCTTTGGGGAAGCTATTGAATGTTCACCTATTCAAACCCGTCCATAAGTCCTCTTACTATGGAGAGGTAGGCTTCCATTCTATCATCTTTTGCATTAAAGTACCCACTTACTTGCTTGGAGACCAGTTTGGAGTCGCCGAATATGTGAAGGTGCTTTGCCCCTAGCAGTTGGACCTTGTGAAAATCAGTGATCAGTGCTTCATATTCAACTTCATTTTGGAGGCCTCAAACCCTAGTTTAATTCCTTACTCGATGATAACATCTTCTAGAGTGATATGGATGATTCCTACTCTCGCCCCCTTAGAATTGGAGGCTCCATCAACATATAGGGTCTAGTTCTTAGATTGTGATTCCTCTTATGTTGACTTCTCTGTTCCCTGTTCATTAATTAGCTGACCCCTTACGAATTCATCAATGAAGTCTACTAGAACTTGTCCCCTTAATTATTGTTTTTGGTTGAAAGTGGATGTCGAATCTTCCAATCTCCACCGACCACTTTGAGAGTCGTCCAAAGAGGTTGGATTTCCGAAGAACAACTTTGAGGGGGTAGGAAATGATTACTATTATTGAGTGGTCTTCAAAGTAATGTTTTAACTTCCTTGAGATGACTACCAATGCATAGGTGAGCTTTTCCTGGGGCAGGTAGCGATCTTCAGTATCTAAAAGTGTTTTGCTACCGTAATAAATCGAGTGTTGCCCTCCCTCTTTCTCACACATTAGAGTGGATCTTACAACGTGGTCTAATAATTGAAGGTAAAAGATACAATGGGTATCTACCCTTTGGAATCACCATTAGGGGTGGTTTTCTAAGGTAGGATTTTATCTCCTCCAAAGCTCTCGAATAGTCCTTGTTCCATATGAAGCCTTTGTCCATCTTCAAGAGCTGGAAGAATCGTCGACAATGTTCTGAAGACTTGGAGATACAGAGATTGAGTGCCGCGAGCATACCAGTGAGCCTTTGAACATCTCGCAAGTCTGAAGAGGATGGACTCTAGTAATATCATTGATTTGATTTGGATTGACTCTAATCCCTCTTTTATTGACTAGATAGCCCAATAACTTTCCGATTGGATACTGAATGAACATTTTCTTGCGTTAAGTTTTATTTGGTATTTCCTAAGGATCTCAAAGGTTTTAGCTAAGTCCGTGAGGTGGTCTCCCTTGTTATTACTTTTAATTAGCATATTATCAATGTAGACCTCCATCGTGTCTCCCATTTTCCTCTTGAACATCTTGGTCACCAGCCTCTGATAAGTCGCCCCTGTGTTCTTTAAGCCAAACGGCATAACCTTGTAGTATTATTATCCAATGTGGGTTATGAAGGACGTTTTATCTTGGTCATGGGAGAATAACAGAATCTGATGGTAGCCTGAGTAGGCATCCAATAATCTCATCCTTTTATGTGTTGTCGTAACGTTAACCAACTGATCGATTTTAGGAAGTGGGAAACTGTCTTTGGATCATGCTCTGTTGAGATCATTTAAATCAATACAGACTCTCCAACTATTGTTGCTCTTGTGCACTACTACTGAGTTAGATAGACATTTGAAGAACTAAACTTCCCTGATGGATCCTGCACCCAATAGCTTCCCTACTTCATTCTCTATTACTTTAACCTTCTCGAGGGCAGTTTAGTGGCCCTTTTGAGCGATCGACTTGAAGGTCGGATCGACGTGCAGGTGATGACAGACTACGTTGGGATCAATCCCTAGAAAATCATACAGTTCCCAAGCGAAAACATTTAGATTAATTTTTTAAAAAGGCAATCAGTTCTTTCTTCTCTTGATCGGCAAGTGTGTCTCTGATCAAGAATTTCCTCTCTGTACAGTTGTCATCGGGTCCAACCTCTTCCAGGATTTCGATGACCCTATCAGCGGGGTGTACCCTGATCTCCTCCACCCCTAGTCAACCTTAACTTAATTGATATTTGTAGGGAGTAACCCCCTTCTGGGTTTCCTTCTAGTCATCCTTTAGTTCCTTCTTCTTTTCCTTTTTGGGGCGAATAGCCATGATGAGATGAAACACTTTCTGGCAATGGTCTAGTCTCCACGAATTTTAACCACTCCTCGATCAGTGATGCACTTCAACTTTTGATGGTAGGTGGATGGTATGACCCTCATAGCATGCAGCCAACCTTTGCCCAAGATGACATGATATGGGGACTCTATGTCCACCATAAAGAACTCAATCATCTTTGAGATGTTGCTTGTTCTGACTGGTAGGACTATCTTTCCTAACGGTATTGTGATCTTCCCTATGAAGCTGATCAGTGGAACCATAGCCTCCTTGAGGTCGACAAGATTCAACTTTATCTTGTGGGACAAATCTAGGTACATCACTTCTGACGAACTCCCTTTGTCTATGAGCAACTTGTCATCATCCCAATTGGATATTCTGAGGGTAATCACTAGCGCGTCATGATGTGGGGTTCTCACTCCGACTAAATCTTCCTCGATGAAAACAATATGCTTAGTATATTCGATGTCCTATAATCTTCGGTGCTTGCCAACCTGGGTTTTGGCAGGGTCACTTTGAAATGCCTTCATGACGGTAGTGACCTTCTTCAGCTCCATTTGAACGATATTACCTTGGGTTTTCTTAAGGTCAGATGCCCCATGGATTATCGTGAACTCATGTCCCGTGTCATCATCAAGGATTTTGTTCGACTTCTTGTCTCTATTGGTTGTAACCTTATCTGCTTTATTCTCTATGTACTCATTGAGGTTCCCATCTTGGGCCAACTCCTTCAGGTGTGACTTCAGAGCATTGTATTTTCAGTCATGTGGCCACCCTCCTTGTGGAATGCATATCTCAACACGTTGTTTCTTTTTGTTTGGTCACCACCCATCTTCTTAGTCCAATTCATGAACTGTTGGTCTTTTATCTTGCTTGAGATCTTTTAAATGGGTTCCTTAAAGATCGTAAGTAGTGCATTCATCCGCTTATGGTGAGAACTGTTGGTTATGAAGCGAGCATTAAAGTCCTCTACTAGGTCCTTGAAGTTTCTGATCGACCTATGAGGCATCTTCTCAAACCACTTATATGCTACGTCAAATAGGTTAGAATGAAAAATTCGACACATCAGAGCATTGTTATGTCTCCATAAGGTCATCGCTTGTTTGTATTGCCAAATGTGGTCTATAGGATCCGTCTTTTTCAAAATAAATTTTAAACTTGGGAACAACAAACTTATTTGGGGGATCATCCTCTTCAATCATACTTGATAAAGGGGATTTCATTTAGGTATTGAGAGCTATCTTAACTAGATCCCTAGTGGACCTGGCTTATTGATGGGCTAGATGTTGGTCCATCTCTCTATAGATCAGAATCCTAATGTCCTCATTCTGTCGATAATTGCTCCTGTGGCATTTCTTTGGCTGGCCACGCTCTAACCGACCATGCTCTGATCTTCCATATTCAGTTCTATCCTGGTCGATCCTGAAGGTCTTCCCTCAACTGTGAGTATTACTTACCTAAGGACTAGGAGTCCTATCACGACATTTCCTTGTGTCCTTATGGATATCTCTCTCCATTCTTTTAAGTTGCCTCTAGAGGTGAGCGTTCTCTGCCACCTGGAGGCATATAGACTCCTCTTATTCTCGAAGCCTGGCTTTGTAAGCGTTAACCAACCTGTAGATCTACATAGACCTGGGTGGTCCTTATCTTTCTTCAGAAGGTTGCTTTCTTGGTGGAACCTAGGGTTTGTATGTTGGCGAATCTCTGACCTGACCCTTGGTGGAACTGGGTCTTCTTGCACATCGCCAACCTGAGGAATGTTGTTGCTATGGTGAGACATTACGGGTTTTATGTTTGTGAAGGTTTTTGCAGGATTAAAAGTCAATTCCCACAGCCGACGCTAAAGGTGAGTACAAGAATTATCATAATAAAAAATCCCCAATAATCACAAAGAACATATTGCAAAATCACACACATAACAACGATATACGTGGTTCAAAAACTTGCCTTCATTCACGGAGAGGCTAATATTTTATTATAGTGTCTCTCAATGCTCGAGACTACATCCCTTTACACTAGGTTAGGGTTTATAATTTATAGGTACACAAAAGGAATAGATTGAGTTGTATAAGGAACTAAATTATTACGTGGATAATTCGTGGTGTACCTGAATATATCCTACGATATTGTTGGTGACCAATTCGAATATATTCATGAGTGTTCTAGTGTGTTTTAAATACACGTGAGTAAATTAAATTCTAATTTCGGTTGGGTAGTGTTTTGGGCTATCCAGACTGTTCGGCTACTTTCATGGGATATATTGATTGGGACCCCACAGAAGGCAACTTGCAAGTCACTCTCCTTCACTTCTTCATCC
Source organism: Sambucus nigra (assembly GCA_949130495.1). NCBI lineage: Eukaryota > Viridiplantae > Streptophyta > Magnoliopsida > Dipsacales > Adoxaceae > Sambucus > Sambucus nigra. The sequence goes on along the minus strand of OX422215.1, from coordinate 465,466,129 downwards.
TCAATCACATCACATTCACTCTCTTGGTCTTCACTCATTATGGACATGGAAGAGTTATGTAAAAAATATCTTCATGTGAAGATTTTTGATCATCACCTAGCTGATTAGCCACGACGATGATAAGGTTTCAATCATTTGAGGAATAGTTTTTCTTTTCTCGATCACTATTGCTATTGGTGGCAACATAAGCCATCGATTTATTGCCATTCTTTCTTAGATTAGTGCTATGACCATGCCCCTCACAACAAAGACACCTCTCAGAGTCATCCTTTTTAACTAAAGTCTTAAGTGCAGACTTCATATACATTTTCCAATTAGACCCTTTAGACAAGTGTGTTCTAAAATCATCAAAAGCTCTGAAAGTCATACCTAAAGACGCGGGATCATATACACACTAGTTTAGTGTTCTATCTCTGATACCAATTTGAGAATTCAAATTATTGCAGGATGATTTCAAAAAACGTTGCAACACCAATTTATAAATGCGAAAGTCAATTTTAAAACACACTTTATCTTTTTATCCTAAGCATGCATCTATTGTGATAAAATAGATAAATCATTCAAGCATTCAACAAAGGTCAAGTTTAAGGAAAAATTCCCGCAGGGAAAAACCTTTTACTTCATTAAAGTTTTGCAAATCGCAACTTACAATACAACAGAGAAATACTGCAATGAATTCCCACCACTACACCAAAATGGGTAAATTGGCACCCTTCCAGCGGCTAGCCTTGTCACGGTCAATGACTGTGACAAAAAAACACGCATTTTTTGTCACAGTCATTGACCGTGACAAGTCCGTGACAAGGTATTGTCACAGTCAGTGAGCGTGACAAGACCGTGACAACTACACTTGTCACGGTCAATGACCGTGACAAACCTTATAATATTGTCACGGTCAAGGACCGTGACACGTCCGTGACAAATGTCCCAGTAAAAAACCTGTTCCCCTTCTGTTTTTCCCCGCCGATTCTTCCCTCCTTTTCTCTCTCTCTCTCTCTCTCTCTCTCTCTCTCTCTCTCTCTCTCTCTATGTTGCTCCCTCTCTCCCTCTCTATCTCTCTATCTCTCTCTCTTCCATTTATATATATATATATATATGTGTGTGTGTGTGTGTGCATGTGTGGGGGGTTGGGGGGTTGGGGAAGGAGTGGGGCAGGGTGGGGGGGGCAGGGATGGGGGTTGTTTGTGTGTGTGTGCGCGTTTGTGTAGTGGTGTGTGTGTATATGTGTGCGTGTGGTAGGGGAAGGGGGTGGGGTAGGGTAGGGGAAGGGGGCAGGGTGGGGTGGGGGGAGGGGGCAGGGATGGGTGGGTGGTGGGGTAGGTGTGGGGGGCTGCTTGTTTGTGTGTGAATGTGCGCGGGTGTGTGTGTGTATGTGCACGTGTGTGTACATGTGTGTGTATGTGCATGTTTGTGCGTAATGTCCCTTGTAAACTAATTGATTGGTTATTAGTTTTTTTAGCAAATTAATATATGATTGCCCCTCATTGTAAATTAGTAAATTAATATATGATTAATTATGAAAGTAGGATTGCCCCTCATTGTAAATTAGTAAATTAATAATTGTATACTTTAATTGGTAGTTTAATTGATGAACGTAATTAATTGAGTAGATGAATTAGAAGGACTACGGGATACACATTTGTTGTTGACATTGTTGTTGGATTATAGTGTATCGATGTTGGGTTGGTTAGTTTTAAAAGTGGCATGACCACTGGATTATTGTCCATATAGGGGTGGAATTTTTCAACTTTTTTTTAAAAATTACTTTGTATATAGAACAATATATATATAGTATGATAATTAAATGAAACATACTTGAAAATACATATGTGCGTGTGTATGTATGTGTGTGTGGTGGGTGGGGGGTGGGGGAAGGGGGGGCAGGGTGGGGGAGGGGGCAGGGATGGGGGGGCTATTTTTTGTGTGTGTGTGGTGTGTGTGAATATGTGTAGTGGTGTGTGTCCATGTGTGTGTGTGGTGGGGGAAGGGGGTGGGGCAGGGTGGGGGAAGGGGGAAGGGGGAAGGGGGTGGGACAGGGTGGGGGAGGGGCAAGGATGGGGTGGGGGTTGTGTGTGTGTGTGTGAATGTGCGCGAGTGTGTGTGTGTATGTGCACGCGTGTGCATATGTGTGTGTAGTGTGCGTGTATGTGCATGTTTGTGCGTAATGTCCCTTAAACGAATTGATTGGTTATTAATTTTTTTAGTAAATTAATATATTATTGACCCTCATTGTAAATTAGTAAATTAATATATGATTAATTATGAAAGTAGGATTGCCCCTCATTGTAAATTAGTAAATTAATAAATACATACTTTAATTGTTAGTTTAATTGATGAAAATAATTAATTGACTAGATGAATTAGAAGGGGTACGGGATACACATTTGTTGTTGACATTGCTGTTGGATTATAGTGGATCGATGTTGGGTCGGTTAGCTTTAAAAGTGGCATGACCACTGGATTATTGTCCATATGGGGGGTGGGATTTTTCAACTTTTTTTTTAAATTACTTTGTATATCGAACAATATATATATATAATATGATAATTAAATGAAACATACTTGAAATTACATATTTGCGTGTCTTCTTTTAATTCATTTTGGTATGTACTAATAACATTTTTTTATAGCAAATGCCTCCTTCAGGTATTAAGGCGAGGATGATGATGCTTGTTATGATGATGTCGTCTGGGCTCAGTGGTAGCGGAGGCGACGAGGGTTCCTCGGCCCCTAGGCTCCCCAAATATGGAAAATTGGGGATGGCCATCGAGAACAAGTCGGGGCTATTAGCGAGATCCCTCGACCTGGTAAAGACGATCATCTGCCCGGGGTACATTAGTTGGAAGGAGGTGCCATGTGAGCTCAAGTTAGCTGTTTGGGTGGCACTATAGGTAATGTATTTATATTTATATTTATATTTATATTTATATTCATATGAATATTTCAATTTTGATTTCAATTTCAATTTCATTTTATATTTATATTTATTTTTATTTGCAACTAACATTGTATTTGTTGGACAGGAACAATTCAGCCTGGATCCAAAGCTGTGTGATTCCGTCTTGGAGTAGTTGAGGGAGAAACAAAAGACGTGGAATAAAAATATGCGGACCCGATACTTTGGGAAAACACGAGAGTCTATTATCCAAAGGCGTGAATCCTTCCCTCCGAAGTAGCTGATCTCATTGGCACAATGGCCAAAGTTTGTTGACAATGAGATCGGGGAGTGACAATTGGCATCTCACCAATCAAGGAGGGAAAACAGGGAAAAGAAGACGGACGTGCACTACTCCGATCGGACGTCTTACGCCGAGGTGGAGCATAGGATGATGGTAAGATTTAATTTTTCTATAACTACAAAAATATATTATTCTGCATTATTTTACTTTGCGGGGCCGATATTAATTTTACTTTATTTTATTTCAGGGGACAGGGAGTGGCCCTGGGCATAGCCCAAATAGGCTCGATACTTATGTGACTCTTCGGACGAAGAAGGGGAACGACAAGGAGGTGTCCCCGAGCGTCACAGCCCCGATTGTAAGTAATCTAACAGTTTACTTTTTGTTAATTACGTTATAATTTTTTAATTTACTTATTTTACTAATCATGTGCTTTTTGTTATTTCAGGCAAAGCTTAAGGAAGTGCATGAGTTGCAATCTGATTCTGACAAGGCATCTTTGTCCACAGACGCACTCAGCCAAGTGCTTGGCTCTGATCGCAAGGGGAGGACAAGGGGGTGAGCTCGCGGGTGGCCAGATCTAGGATCATCGGATTGAAGACGAGAGACCCCGCATGACGCGAAGCTGTCCTGTTTGGAGGCGACGGCCCAAGATATGTTCTCATTCATGAAGCGTTCATTGGGCGGCAGAAAACGCAAGGGAAAAGGGAAGGAGAAGGTGGGGGGGAGAAGGTACGGGAGGATGAGGTGCAGGATGACGAGGATGTGGACCTCGCTGCTTCATCACCGACACGTGTAGACTTTGATGATCCACTTCCCTATTTGGCTCCCTTCGACTGACCGATGTCGACACTTGGTTGGCCGAGCATGTTTATACTGGACATATTTGATGGCCAGGTAAAAGGGATGGGGTTGAGGGCGGTCTTGTCATGGTTATAAACCGTGACAAAACTTGTCACGGTTATAAACTATGACAAAACATGTCACAGTCAGGGACCGTGACACGACCATGACAATTTTAACGAGATTGTCACGGTCCATGAGCGTGACAAAAAAAATTGTCTCGCCCAGAATTGTCAAGATCAATGACTGTAACAATTTGGCAGATTTGGTGTGGTGCACAAGAACTCACAAAGACCACAACATTCAAATCAATAATGATTCCCTCGATAATCGCAATGATTGCAGTCAATAATAATGATTCCCTCGAGAATCACAAGAACATCAGTCCTCCTCTTCAGTAGTGAATACCCTTGAGTATCACTAACATCAGCAGTGAAGAAATATATCCATGGGAATAACTTTGATAAAAAAGTGTTTGGGTTCTTAAGAAGATTCACAAAAGTATTTGGGATTGTTTTGGCGAATCTAAAAACTGTTTTTGCCCTAAAACGTGAAGACTATTTTGTAGTTGTTCTGCAGTTCGCGTAAATGAAAATTCTTAATAAAAAATCTTCACAAAACAGGTTTTTATACACAAACAAAATATTTAAGGCGAGCTAAAGTCGTTCGAATGATATCCTCAGGTCGTTTGAATGGCAGTACGATGTCGTTAGGAGTCCCTTAAAATGACCCTATCAAACGACCTTCAAAAAGCAAAACAGTACGCCTTTGTTTGATCCATATGAGATCTTGGGCATCAAACGAGGTATCAAACGATATGACAATGTCGTTTGAATGACATTGCAATGTCGTTTGAACGATTAAAATGATTTTTTTAAAGCTCCACCTATAGGTAACTCAGAAAACATTTTAAGTTTAAAAGCGCCTTATTTTGATAAAAAAAATAGTCTATAAAAAATATCCCAATACATAGTAAAAAATTTAAGTAACAAAAAACTAATTCCATGCCAAAATTATGTCTCGTCATAGAACTTGGTTGAGACGCTTGATATTCGGATCCGTCTTCTTTAACGTGTGAACGTGAATTGCTTTGATGGTTGGAACGGAATAATCCATACATGATATAAACTAGGAACTAGGTACAAGATGGAAAATATGTCCTTACATACCATAAAAAAGCAACTAATTAATACATGGTGGGTTCAATAATCTTAACCTAATTTAACTTAGCCAAAAAGCATGGTAAATATTTTATGATCAAACACTTAGGTTTTTTCAAATCTAAACCCCTCGGATGTTTTGTGATCACTTTATCAAACCTTAAAGAAAATATCACATGTTTATATCCCTATATACTCGATCATTCACTACTAAAAATAGTAAAGGAGTTTCTCGAGGCTGATTGGTGGGCACTGAGTCAAGTGGAGTTTATTGTGAAGAGTTGATGGATCTGCACTGCTTTCTGTTATCAACAAGTAAGGAGACATATCTGCGATACTTAATGGAGTCTAAGTCTGTAAGTTCATCTATGTAGTTCTGTAATACCTTAGTTGTAGCAGTGTTGACAAATGGGTTTTTTTCGAAAGGTTTTTCTCCTCATACCCTGTCTTGTGGTCTATTTAATTTAAATTCATTATCTTGCATGTTTAGTTTCACCTAATTAATTAAGAAAAAATAGGATTAAATTGAATTTGGTTTGTTTGTGACCTAATCTATGAATTCTAATTATGACCATATAATCGGATCACTCCATAAGTTTTTCAGGCCTAAGACCTATGAAAAGAGTTCAATAACAAGCATTAAACCTAAAAGACCTACAAGGCTTGAGAATATAAGTTTATTTGGGCCACAGTAATAATAATAATAATAATAATAATAATAATAATAATAATAATAATAATAATAATAATAACAAATTTTCCTCCCATCTTAAATTGATTTTAAGTCATTGAAGTTACCCCAATCCAAACACCCTAAATAAGAATGCGGTTCCAAACCAAAACCTGAGTGAGGCACATATGATGTGATTTCATCTTTTAATTAATTATTTTTTACTATAAAAATCTTAAGTTCGTCTACTATATTAAGAATCTGTTACTATACAGTAATCTCTTACATTAACAAAATTCACTTACGAAATATTATTCTCTTACATTAACGATCTCAAGTTATGATTCTAAAAGTGTATAACTTATTTGTAAGTATTTAATATGTTCGAGTCACAATTCATTATATACGTCTCCAGTGTATTCTATTATATTATTCCCGAGTCATAACCTCAAGGGTATACATCTCTAGTATATTCATTTATGTAAGGACATATTTTCATAGGTCCGTTATCATTTTGTTATGTCATATACCAATACACCGTCGAAGAGCATTCAAAAGCAATCTACATCAAAGACGGATCCGAATTACTCAAGTTCTTCATCATTTAAGACTCCGCAAAGTTTACTTTGGTAAGGTTATGTTTTAAATACCTTTACTTTTCACTTAGAGCTTTTGGGATATTTTTACAAAATATTTTCTAAGTGTTGGAGCGGACTTTTTCGTCAAAATTTGAGAATGAGTATTTTTTCTATGTGTTGAGGCGGACATTAAAATAATATTTTTTTCGCTTCAGTTGTTCGAATGACATAGCACGTCGTTCGCGCGAGATAGCATGTCGCGCGATCTCGTTCGAACGACAGATGTCCTTCGTTCGAGCGACATGCTGATCTCGTTCGAACGAGATCTGTTTTCGACACGACACGATTTTCTATAAAATCTCATTCTCTAGTTTCGTTTTCATCAAGAAGTCACAGCGTTTTGACGAACAGAAAAACTGCAAAAGCAGAATCCTTTTTGGCCTCTTCCTTTAGGGTTTTAATCTCTTTTTGTTTTCAATTCACAAAACTGCCATATGCTTTAGTGAATTGTTTTGGTATTCAAGAACACAACTTTTGCCCTTTTTTATTCTTTGTGGGGAGAGCTCTACAACCGATAGCTGCATGCTATTGTGGAGGGAGTCCTTGTGAATATTTCAGACTGCGTGTCTAGGATTGCGGTCCTTGTGGTATAGCTGCGCGTGAACCACTGCAGATTTATTGCGGTTGCTTTGAAGGTTTGACGAAGATACAGTGCGTTACTCTTGTGGGTGAAAGCAAGATGGTATGTAAGTCAATGGTCTTGTAAACTTTTCAAAGTTCTAGAAATAAAAGATTTTGCCTTGCGGGGATTTTTCCTTAAGCTTGTATCGCATGCTTTATTAATTTTTATGGTTTGATACACGCACTCATGCAGTTTAATGATTTGGGGCTGATTTATTTTGGTTTAAAAATAGACACTAATTAAATAAGTGTGCCAACATAGAAAGTTACGAATTTAATCAATTATCACACAGTCGCACTCTTTTCAAATTGGTATCAGAGCTTATTTAAGTGATCACCACTTTACAAATTGGTATTAGAGCGGGTTACGCTAATTTATCGTGTGATCCTGTTTTTTTCAAGGATTTATTTCTTGATACAATTTGACTTCTCACGTCGTCAAATTGGTATCAGAGCGGGTTACGCTAATTTATCGCGTATTCCTATTTTCCGCAAAATCGTGTGATATTGATTTTTTTTGAAAAAATCAGTTTTGTGAAAAATCGCAATTTTTTCAATGGTACGCCCGTTTAATGAGGAACCTATTTTTGAAAAAGTTCACGACCGTGCTGAAAAATTAAAAAGTTTGAATTTGAAACTTTGCAAAAGAATTAAAGTTTTGGAAAAAGAAAATTCTCTCTTTAAAAGTACGATTGAATATTTGCAAGCGTTTCAAACTCAAAGTGATATTTGTCGTGAGCACTTTGGTAATTTGTGTATTGATTTTGATTCTTTGAAAATTGCCAAAAATAAGATTGATGAGAAAGTCCTAGTTTTAGAGAATGAATTGAAGGACTTAAAAAATTCTAGGGTTCCCGTTTGTGCCGTCGAGGATAAAAAATTTAATCGATGATTTTACGGCACGTGAAAAGACTCTTAGGGATAAGTTTGTTTTAATTGAGGGGGAACGTGATAAACTGTTAAGTTTAATTAAAAATTTGAAAAAGAAATCCCTGTCTTTGGAAGAGTCTAATTCTTTGGTTGAGTCAAAAATTTTGAAGTTAAAAAATGATTTGACTGACTCAAGTAGGTTTGATAGTGATGGTAATGGCTCATCTTGTTCTCATGCTTCTAGTGCTAAAGCCAAAACCATTATTTGTTTTAGAGGGTCAACCGTTCCAAAGGATGTTAGAAAAGATCACACTTTAGGTGTCGTTCCACCCGTTTACACATGTTCATATTGTGGTAGGAAAGGTCACATTAGGAGATTTTGTTTTGATCTTGGAAGAGATCCTAGGAATTCGAAGTCTAGTGTTTTGTTGGTTCCCAAAACCCCGTGTCGACGTGTTACATTCGTTTGGGTTAGGAAATAACTTTTGGATACACTAGATTTTGGAATAATTGATTCTCATTTTCTTGCATATGATTCTTCTCTTTCCATATCATATAGATGATTGTGTTTGCATGTTTGTCATACGCTAGTTATGCTTTTTGATATATTTTTACTAGCGTTGTGACATGTACTTTTTGTATAGATTTTTGCTTTTGAAAAATACAAAAAGATTTTATTTTGACAAAATTTTTGAAAAATCTAAAAATATTTTTGTATTTTGCTTGCACCTTTTATGGATGGACACTTAGGATGATTGTGTCACAACAACACTCCATGTTTTTCATGTGACTATTTGATAGAGTTTTGAGACAATAGGTCAATTCATCCAAGTGCTTTATAATGTTTGGAGTCATTAAGATGTACTTAAGTGTTACTTTCTACATGCTTGACTCATGTTTCCTTTATTGCACACATGCACAGATTTGTTTGATTATTGTGCTTGTCTTCTCACATGTTGGTTGGGTGTTTTTACTTCAATCCTGTCCTTAAAACGAACCAAGCGCGATAAATTTTGATAAGGAAATTGTACATATAAGAACCGTTTTGTGAGTTTGTGTGCTTTGTTTAAAAACGGGGAAGGGCTGCGAAAAGTTCATTTTGCCTTTGCGAATACTAAGCCACCGTTAAATTGGACCTAAAAAATGGAAGAATTTTATTATCCGGGGTCCAAAGAGGTTTAAAAGAGCCCGAAAAAATTTAAAGGAAATAAAAAGAAATTCATGCCAATTATGGGCCATTTACGTTTTGGCACCAATTCTCGAAAGTTTGAGAATTTAGTTTATCCACCTCTAAAAGAAAATATATATGAGGGTGTTTGGTTGGAGAATTAAAACGGGTTTGCACGTCCTTAAAAGTCTTGAAAATGCACTAACTAGTTTTGGATGTCATTGGTGTGGAAATCATTTGACTTTGATTTGTTGATTTGTATAAGACGATGTAATTTAAATTCAACAAATTTTTACACCTAAGGATACTTTTGACGTTCATTCGTTTGGAGTACACATATGCATCGTGCACATATCATTGATTGAGTTGATTTACCTATCGAATGTGTTCACACCCATTCATTTCGTTTTCATGACTTGGTTGTTTTAGTTTAAATCCATGGTTTGTTGTTTTTTGTATCATTTTTTTTCAAAGTGGTATCTTATTTTTGTATGAAAATTTAAAAAATCCAAAAATAGTTTGTGAGATTTTTTTTGAGATATACCTTTGCATGCGCGTAGTTTGATCCTTGTTTGCTATCATTTTATCGTGACACTCCATGTTTTGATTGTTTATTCTTATATGTCTATTTGGGGACACCACAAAAAGGGGGAGAACGCATTATCATGTTATGGGGGAGTTTTTACATTATGGGGGAGATTTGATTATTAATGCTTTATTCATATATCATTTCAAACTCGATGCGTTACAAAGGTTTTTGCTTTATCTCATGTGTGTAGGTACAAAGATTGAAGATCATAATGTTGCACACCCTAATGAGAAAAGCTTTGAGATTTGACGAAGATGATTGAAGAACAGTTTTGAGGTCTTGCAAATTTATTCATGGGAGGGTAGATTTGTATAGGCATTTTGGTTTATGATAATTCGGATTTTTTATGTATGTACCGGCATAGACATAGGGGGAGATTTGTAAGGACATATTTTCATAGGTCCGTTATCATTTTGTTATGTCATATACAGATACACCGTCAAAGAGAATTCAAGAGCAATCGACATCAAAGACGGATCCGAATTACTCAAGTTCTTAATCATTCAAGACTCCGCAAAGTTTACTTTGGTAAGGTTATGTTTTAAATACCTTAACTTTTCACTTAGAGCTTTTGGGATATTTTTACAAAATATTTTCTGAGTGTTGGAGCGGACTTTTTCGTCAAAATTTGAGAATGAGTATTTTTTCTGTGTGTTGAAGCGGACATTAAAATAATATTTTTTTCGCTTCAGTCGTTCAAACGACATAGCATGTCGTTCGCGCGAGATAGCATGTCGCGCGATCTCGTCCGAACGACCGATGTCCTTCGTTCGAGCGACATGCTGATCTCGTTCGAACGAGATCTGTTTTCGAGGCGGCATGATTTTCTATAAAATCTCATTCTCTAGTTTCGTTTTCATCAAGAAGTCACAGCGTTTTGACGAACAGAAAAACTGCAAAAGTAGAATCCTTTTTGGCCTCTTCCTTTAGGGTTTTAATCTATTTTTGTTTTCAATTCACAAAACTCCCATATGCTTTAGTGAATTGTTTTGATGTTTAAGAACACAACTTTTTCCCTTTTTTATTCTTTGTGGGGAGAGCTCTACAACCGAGAGCTGAGTGCTATTATGGAGGGAGTCCTTGTGAATATTTCAGACTGCGTGTCTAGGATTGCGGTCCTTGTGGTATAGCTGCGTGTGAACCACTACAGATTTCTAGCCGTTGCTTTGAAGGTTTGACGAAGATACCGTGCGTTACTCTTGTGGGTGAAAGCAAGATGGTATGTAAGTCAATGGTCTTGTAAACTTTTCAAAGTTCTAGAAATAAAAGATTTTGCCTTGCGGGGATTTTTCCTTAAGCTTGTGTCGCATGCTTTATTAATTTTATGGTTTGACACACGCACTCACGCAGTTTAATGATTTGGGGCTGATTTATTTTGGTTTAAAAATAGACACTAATTAAATAAGTGTGCCAACGTAGAAAGTTACGAATTTCATCAATTATCACACAGTCGCACTCTTCTCAAATTGGTATCAGAGCTTATTTAAGCGATCACCACTATACAAATTAGTATCAGAGCGGGTTACGCTAATTTATCGCATGATCCTATTTTTTTCAAGGATTTATTTCTTGATACAATTTGACTTCTCACGTCATCAAATTGGTAATAGAGCGGGTTACGCTAATTTATCGCGTATTCCTATTTTCCGCAAAATCGTGTGATATTGATTTTTTTTGAAAAAATCAATTTTGTGAAAAATCGCAATTTTTTCAATGGTACGCCCGTTTAATGAGGAGCCTATTTTTGAAAAAGTTCACGACCGTGCTGAAAAATTAAAAAGTTTGAATTTGAAACTTTACAAAAGAATTAAAGTTTTGGAAAAAGAAAATTCTCTCTTTAAAAGTACGATTGAATATTTGCAAGCGTTTCAAACTCAAGTGATATTTGTAGTGAGCACTTTGGTAATTTGTGTACTGATTTTGATTCTTTGAAAATTGCCAAAACGAAGAGTGATGAGAAAGTTCTAGTTTTAGAGAATGAATTGAAAGACTTAAAAAATTCTAGGGTTCCCGTTTGTACCATCGAGGATAAAAAATTAATTGGTGATTTTACGGCACGTGAAAAGACTCTTAGGGATAAGTTTGTTTTAATTGAGGGGGAGCGTGATAAACTGTTAAGTTTAATTGAAAATTTGAAAAAGAAATCCCTGTCTTTGGAAGAGTCTAATTCTTTGCTTGAGTAAAAAATTTTGAAATTAAAAAATGATTTGACTGACTCATGTAGGTTTGATAGTGATGGTAATGGCTCACCTTGTTCTCATGCTTCTAGTGCTAAAGCGAAAACCATTATTTGTTTTAGAGGGTCAACCGTTCCAAAGGATGTTATAAAAGATCACACTTTAGGTGTTGTTCCACCTATTTACACATGTTCATATTGTGGTAGGAAAGGTCACATAAGAAGATTTTGTTTTGATCTTGGAAGAAATCCTAGGAATTCGAAGTCTAGTGTTTTGTTGGTTCCCAAAACCCCGTGTCGACGTGTTACAATCGTTTGGGTTAGGAAATCACTTTTGGATACACTAGATTTTAGAATAGTTGATTCTCATTTGCTTGCACATGATTATTCTTTTTCCATATCATATAGATGATTGTGTTTGCATGTTTGTCATACGCTAGTTATGCTTTTTGATATATGTTTGCTAGCGTTGTGACATGTACTTTTTGTATAGGTTTTTGCTTTTGAAAAATACAAAAAGATTTTATTTTGACAAAATTTTTGAAAAATCTAAAAATATTTTTGTATTTCGTTTGCAGCTTTTATGGATGGACACTTAGGATGATTGAGTCAAAACATCACTCCATTTTTTTCATGTGACTATTTGATAGCGTTTTGAGACAATTGGTCAATTCATCCATGTGCTTTATAATGTTTGGAGTCATTAAGATGTACTTAAGTGTTACTTCCTACATGTTTGACTCATGTTTCCTTTATTGCACACATGCACGGATTTGTTTGATTATTGTGCTTGTCTTATCACATGTTGGTTGGGTGTTTTCACTTCAATCATGTCTTTAAAACGAACCAAGCGCGATAAATTTTGATAAGGAAATTGTGCATATAAGAACCGTTTTGTGAGTTTGTGTGATTTGTTTGAAAACGGGGAAGGGCTGCGAAAGGTTCATTTTGTCTTTGCGAATACTAAGCCACCGTTAAATTGGACCTACAAAATGGAGGAATTTTATTATTCGGGGTCCAAAGAGGTTTAAAAGAGCCCAAAAAAATTTAAAAGCAATAAAAAGAAATTCATGCCAATTATGGGACATTTAGGTTTTTGCACCAATTCTCCAAAGTTTGAGAATTTAGTTTATTCACCTCTAAAAGAAAATATATATGAGAGTGTTTGGTTGGTGAATTAAAACGGGTTTGCACGTCCTTAAAATTCTTGAAAATGCGTTGACTAGTTTTGGACGTTATTGGTGTGGAAATCATTTGACTTTGATTTGTTGATTTTTATAAGACGATGTCATTTAAATTCAACAAATTTTTACACTTAAGGATACTTTTGATGTTCATTCGTTAGGAGTACACATACTTTTGAATGACACTTGCTTGTCGTTTGATCGATAGGAATGAAAAAATATTATTTTTTAATGTTCTCCTACAGGTCTTCCAAAAAATAATTTAACTTATAAAAACCCCTTATTTTGATTAAAAACGGTTTAGAAAAAGATCTGAATACTAAAGTAAAACATTTATGAAACTTAAACACATTACTTATCAAAATCAATCTCGTAGAGGACTGTTATTGAAGATACTTGATATTCGGATCCACCTTCTTGAACATATGAACGTGAACTTCCTTTGACGGTTGTAACAGTATAAGACATACTCAATGTAAACATGGGATTATGGAAAATATGTCTTTACAAATCTCCCGCTATGTCTATGCCGGTACAAAATAAAGAGAATCCTAATTATCAATCAAATTTCTTATACAAATCTAATACCCTCCCATGAATGCCAAAGTGTAAAGATACTAAAAATGCAAGTCTTCAAAAAATCTTCAACTTTTAATTCTCTTCAAGTCTCTTTGCTTTCCTTGCTTTTCTTTTTTTGAGATCTTCAAATGATCATCAAAGTAATACACACAATAAAAAAATACCTTCGTGATGTATCGAGTTTGAAATAAAATAAACTTAAATCAAATCAAGTCAAATCTCCCACATAATTCAAGCTCTCACTACCCCATAATTCATAATTCATTCTCTTCATTTCTATTTGTTCGAAATAAACAAGGAATAGAATAAACAAATTAAATACAGAGTGTCACGACAAACATAGCAATTATATATATCAACACACTATGCATTTTCACTAAGATAACTAAATTGTGGAAACAAAATGTATGGGTGCGAACATTTTCGATAGAAAAATCAACTCAAATATTCATAACATATGTGCATGATGAATATGGATACTCCTAATGAATGTACTCAAAATCGTCCTTAGGTAAAAATAATGTTGAATTCAAATGAAACCGAATCAATCTAATAAAAAAAATCAAAGTCTTAAATGATTTCCATAACAATAACATTTATAACTATGTAATTCTTTTTCAAGACTTTATCCGGACGTGCAAGCCCGTTGATTTCCAACCAAACTCCCTCGTAAATAATAATGCTTTTTAATTTTTTATTGAGGATCTAAATTCTCTTTTTAAGAGATTCCCTATTGGCCCCTTTTCTTTTTGGAAAATATGCTCTTTTAATATCTTTATTTTTTCTAGGGCTCTTTTCAAACGGTGTCTTTCATGACTAGTTTATTATACTCTCGCGGCCTTTTCCTGTGTACACTATTATTTTTATAATATTAATTAAATTCCTCATGGGTAACTGTTCTTACACGCACTACTTTCATTGTCAAGTTTTATCGCATTTGGTTTGTTCTAAAAACAGGATTGAGATGAAAATACTTCGATCAACATGTGATAGATAAGTACAATAATAAAATAAATTCATGAAAGTATGCATTAAAGGAGACTAAGAGTGAAACATGTAGTAAGTAATCGTAAATCTCATCTTAATGACTCCAAACATTATAAAGCACATGGATGAAATGATGTATCATCTCAAAACGATATCAAATAGTCACATGGATATGGAATGGTGTTCTGACCAGGTCATCCTAAATGTCCATCCATAAATGGTATAAAAAGAAATACAAAATTTTGTTTGTGTTTTTCAAATTTTTTTATCAAAGTATAATCTTTTTGTCTTTTTAAAACTTTTCTCAAAGAAATAGAAAATATTTTTGTAATCTTCAAAAATATTTCAAAAACAAAAATCTTTTTGGGGTTTTTGAAAAAATAAACCAAAATGGAAAAAAGTTAAATACAAAAGATACACATCATAACACTAGCAAAATATATATCATGAAGTACGACTAGTGTATGACAATTATTCAACACGATCAACCGAATGATCTAACATGGAGAGAATCACGTGAAATCACATGAGAGTCATGAAGGATAATTCTTAAAGCCTTTAAGTCTGATTTCCTAACCCAAATAAATGTATAACTACGCATGGGGGTTTTAGAAACCGGAGTTACTCTATTCTTAAACTTCCTAGGAGCATTCATAAGTTTGTAATAGAAATGCCTAAGGTGACCTTGCTTAGAGCAATGTGTGCAAGTGTAGATATGGTGGTAAAAGTTACCTGAATATGGTCTCCTAACATTCCTATGTTGCTCTCTCATAATGTTCCTAGGTGGATCTCTCGCATGCACGGTTTTGGATTTGGGAATGGGTGCAACATGATCATCAAAGCCAATAACACACCTATCATCCTTGATTTGGACGGTGCCTAACATCTTATCTATCTTTTGCAACCTAGACTCCAAATCAAACTTCACCATACTCGAACATCTTAATCTCTCCTCAAGCTCACCAATCCTAGACTCGAGAAAATGCCTAGACTCCTCAAACTCTAAAAGCTCCTTTTTCATAGCCTCCATTAAACCTCGAAGACTATCTCTCTCACCCTTAACGTATTCTAGCTTCTTCGAAGAGTCTTCTCATATGACCAAAGATCCTCAATCAAAGCATCGGTATTATTATTATTATTATTATTATTATTATTATTATTATTATTATTATTATTATTATTATTATTATTATTATTATTATTATTATTATTATTATTATTATTATTATCTATGGCACGTTCTTTTAACTTAGCTTTTAACTTCAAGTTTGCCTCATTTACCTTTAAAGTTTTTGCATACAATTCATTGAAGCCAACTTGCAAGTCTCTCTTATCCACCTCTTCATCCTCACCCACATCACCATCACTGTCTCGGGCTTCACTACCTATGGCTACAGAAGAATCATGTGAAGAAATATCTTCATGAGAAGATTTATCGTCATCACTCACATGATTAGCCACGAAAGTGGTAAGGGATGGCTTACTAGCATAAAAAATTTCTTCTTCCGGGTTACTATCACTAATGGTGGAAACATGATTTATCAGTTTATTAACATCCTCCCTTAGATTAGTGGGGCACTCAGCTAACTTATGACCATACCCCTCACAATACTCTTAGAGTTATCTCTTTGAACTAAATTCTTAAGTGAAAACTTCATACGTGTTTTCCAATTAGACCTGTCAGACAAATCTGTTCTAAAATCATCAAAACCTCCAAAAGGTATACCTAAAGACACGGGAACACTCACACAATAAAATAGTGTTTCTAGCTCTGACACCAATTTTAGAATGTGAGTAGTCAAAAGGTATCAGACGAAAAAGCGTTTAAAAAACTCAGGATCACTCGATAATTTGGAGCAACCAACTCTGATACCAATTTGAGAAGGCCCTTTTGTGTGTGCTTTAAGTAACGATAACCATTTTCCAAATTTATCAATTTTATTATGCACCAATTATGAGAACCAATTTTATCTTCTTAATCCTAAAACATGCATCTAAGTGATTCAAAGCATTAAGTAGATAAAACATGCAGGGAAAAAAACACAATTTCAAGAAAAAAACCTTTCGGGTAAAAACCTTTATTTCACTATTAAATGTAAATCGCAACTTACAATTACATTGAGAAATCTGCAACGAATTTTCTGTAAAAAATCCATATAGACCACAGCCTAGAACTAGTATAGATTCCCTCAAGAACCTCAAGAACCGCAACTCCTCCTTCTGCAGTGAATACCCTCAAGTATCCTTAATGACCACAGTCATCAGCAATACCTCCCATAAGAACTATCACTCCAGTAGTAAAGAATCCTTCTCTATAAGAGAAACTTCAACAAAGAAGTGTTTTGGGTTCCAAAGCGATCACAAAAGAATATGGGATGTTTTGTGTGAATCAAAGACATAAATTTGCCCTAAAAAATGAAGACTAAAAGTTTATAGATATGTAGTTTTCATGCGGTAAAAGTCTTAATGAAAAAGCCTCAAAATATAGGTATTTATAGCAAAATAAAATACTTGAGACAGCGCACGTCGTTAGAATGACTTCTTGATCTCGTTTGAATGACATTAGATGTCGTTTAAATGAACCTAGTAACGACCTATTAAAACGCAAAACAGTATGTGGTCGTTTGAAGAAAACAGGGAATGGCCTAAGTAACGACCTAAGAAATGACATGCGATGTCATTATATGAGGTCGTTTGAATGACTTATCAATGTCGTTTGAATGACACTGGCTTGTCATTTAAACGACAGAAACGAAAAAATATTGTGTTTTAATGTTTGCCTACAGGTCTTCCAAAAAAATGTTTTAACTTAGAAAAATGCCTCATTTTGATTAAAAATGATTTAGAAAAAGATCCCAATACTAAAGTAAAACATTTAAGAAATTTAAACACATTCCATACCAAAATCAATTTGGTAGAGGACAATTGTTGAAGATACTTGATATTCGGATCCTCTTGCTTTTACGTATGAACGTGAACTTCCTTTGGCTGTTGTAATGGTATACGACATACTCAATGTAAACACGGGACTATAGAAAATATATCCTTATAAATAGGGCCTAGATAGATCCCGTGTATATCACTGGGAATACCATGCATGGTCAACGTCATACGCACCTTATAAAATTCTGCCTAGTAGGTCACCCATAAAGCACGCACACACAGAGTATTATTACACATAAGTCAAACATATCAGTACGAACCCTACTCGAGAAGGTTACCCATAAAATCTCTTTTATACAAGTTAATACGCATGATAACTATAATCGTTTATATAAAATACTAGCACGATCTCCTCAGGTTCAAAAGTCTATGTATTACCTCACACCTAATTCTTATAAGGATCATTCGAAATCAATAACTACTCTACTCAATGGGTTATGACTATATCCTTGACTATCATAGCTTCTACAAGATCTTTAAGCATCAACCAGTGCTATAAATCTCGTTCCGAAACATAGGGCTCCTAAACGAGGTATAGTATACAATACATTATTTACCTCATCATTGTAAACTAGCTAGTAACCTACTCATTGGATCATAATTACGTTCACAAATTTTATTTCAGTTATGTTATCGTTAAATTCTACCCGATATTTCAAATTTCAACTCGAATCCCAAAATCTCTAACCTAGGCTTCAATCTCCAAACCTACTTTCCTACTATCAATTTGAAATGATATAAAGTCCCAAAACAGAGCCCTAATCGAAACCCAAAAAAATAACGTTTAGCAAACATGATTTAGGAATTCATCAGAGTCAGATCAATCCGGTCTTAGGCTAGATCAATCCGATTGCATAGGCACCCTCCATTTTCTACATTTATTCTATTACGGACATAACTAAAATGATTTAATTTAATAAACCTCTATAACTCAAAATTAACCATTCTTCTTTACAAATAAACATCACATGACTACTGGAATTCTATTTCTACAAGTTCTAGAGCATTAAAAACTCATTTAAAGATGTAATATTAAAAATCATAAAAGAAACTCTAGGTGTATGTTCTTTACATGAATGATTGTCATTAATTATTGTGATTATGTTAGGATTTTTAAACATTAAAGAAAATATGACACACATCTAATTATTTCCAAATCAGATTATTAAGATTCATTATTCATTTCATCCATTCTTTAACAAAGTTACATGAATTCCTTAATACACAACTAGGGTTCATCATTAGATTAATCTTAATTATAACCTATGGTTTGATTATAAACAAAATCTGATTTACAATGTTATGTTAATAGATTCCAACACATTATTATCATTTTAACATATTCATAGACAAAGTAAGATCGATTGTACGAATCAAATCCCCAAATTTCCAATTCCTCAATCCAAGTTGCTCCCCTTTTCTCCTTAGCTGCAAGGGTTATTTTCTAATTATGTTTTGTGAGTTTAAGTTTACCTAATTAGATTATATTAAATACTAATCCCAAAATTAGTCTTAGGCCTTAAATAAACTCAATTAAAAAGTTTAAAAAACCAGATCCACATGACCTAAAACTTGACTCAATGGGATTTTCTAAACATCTCACGGACCTACTAGAAGTTTAACATCTTTTACAAGACAAACATATTATCAAGTTAATTAGTTATCTTATTAAATAGCAAATAAATGTATATTAAGTTTAAATCTCAATTATTAATTAGGTTGTGACCTGGTATTATAAGAATCTACTTCACGGTCAGTGGGACATGATGCCGAGAGAATAATACAAACAAGGAAACCCCCGGCACCTAGACCTGACCATTCCATAGACAACCATAATACTAAGTCACTCAATTATTTATTTTAGTGAATTATTATGAGTTTGCTGACATCTATAACAATATAGTCCAATCAATACATAATATAATATCTCAATGTCAGATCTCAATCTACTAAATAACATATCGAAGTCTAGCATATGAAATCATAAAATGACATACCGCAAGCCATACGAATATAACAACTCAGTAACATCCGCTAATCATTTTATATAATTAATTAATTACTATAAAAATACGGAGTATTACAGTTAGTTTCCTAGTTATTTTTCTTTATTTGTAAATTGATTTTAATTAATCATAGGTTGTAGCATCAAATTGATTTGTTTGTGTTGATTGTGGGTTTTGCCCATGGAGGATGATCTTGGGTTTTATGTGGTTTCAGATTTAGTTAAGGTTTGGCTTGAGCGATAGTTAAGTGAAGAAGAGGTAGTGGTGGAATTTCAAGCTTGTTGAAAGGATAAGGCTTTGGGCTTTGACTACTTTAATATGCTCTAATTTCAAAGTTATTATAGTGTGGTAAGGGAGGACAATGAATGGGCATATTTTTCTTATAATGTGGCCATATCTTTCTTATAATGTGGGCAAATTTTTCCCATAATTTTTTTATTTAGTTTGGTAATTTTTAAATTCCTACGTTTTACTGATTTTGATTTTTTATATATATTTTTGCTATAATTTTTATAATTTAAAATGTAAATAATCGAAAGGCATAGTGACAAGTTAACTGACGTTCTAAACCCATAATAAGGGGTGTTTTCATAAATATTTTACCTTTAGTTTTTAACATTCTTTGCACACGCATCCCATGCACATTTATTGCTTGTAAGATTTAATATAGATTTAGAAAAAACACAATAAAACTATTTATATGGCTAGGAATACAACGTGATATGATTGTGGTCGCCCCCAGGTGAGGCAAGAGAGGAGGTTGGTTAGGGCTTCAAAATTTTATCAAATTCCTTTCGGCTATTTTTCGCTGAAAATAAATAAATAATTTATGATTTTTTTACCAGGCATAAATAAATAAACATATTCAAAAAATGTTTGATGCATAAAATTTATGATTGTCAATCATTAAATATACACATTCAAACTTTTTGGGGCGGCATTTACTAATAAATCCCTTAAAAGTATATTTATATATGATCAGTCCAACCGATAATCTTGTGCAAACCATAATCTTTTAATTAATTAAAGATAAATCCAAATGATAGAATTAAACTTATTAATGTAGATAGAATTAAACTTATTAATGTAGCTACAATTACAATTGTAACTCTATCTATATTAATAAGTGTAATTATATCTAAATTCATGTGTCTACATCAATAATTGTAACACACATGAACTTATTGAAAAATTTTGTTTTATTTGTGCTTATCATTATTTTCTAAATAGTCAAATAACTTA
Source organism: Sambucus nigra (assembly GCA_949130495.1). Classification (NCBI taxonomy): domain Eukaryota; kingdom Viridiplantae; phylum Streptophyta; class Magnoliopsida; order Dipsacales; family Adoxaceae; genus Sambucus; species Sambucus nigra. The sequence continues at coordinate 465,445,274 of OX422215.1, read as the reverse complement.
TCATCATGTTTTTATATTATTTCTATAAATAAGATTGAAAATCATCCATGGAAAACATAAGTAAAGATAATATTTTGAGGAGTAATGTTGAACATTTTAAAAGAGGTTACATTAGACTAATGACAAAAAAAATATGTAAGATATATATGTCCTCTTTGGGGTCGTTTGGTTGTCCCAAAATTATAAATTGGATCATTAATAAATTTATAAATTTACAAATTGAGCCATTAATTGTGTTTGGTTTTATTTATGAAATGATTCATTAATTGACCCATTTTAACTCATGTGCGAAATCTAAAATTTGATCATTTCATAAAAAACATGAAATGAACCCATTAGAAATAGGAGTCACATAAAGTGCACGTTCCCTCTCCCTCTCCCTCTCCCTCTCCCTCTATTTTCCCTCCTCTCTCTCTCTCTCTCTCTCTCTCTCTCTATATATATATATATATATATATATATATATATATTTACCTTTTTTGATAGAACCTTTAATATCAATTTCAAATTACCAAACATTCTGTAAAATTGGATTTAACTCATTTCAAATTCACTTATTTACAATTCACTAATTCATAATGAACCAATTACATAATCAAACAATTTGCGCAACCAAAGTGGGCCTTTATGTATGAGCAAGCCAGATCAATACAAGTTTTTTAAGGCTTTTTATTTAGAATTACACTAATAGATGCACGTCCAGATGTTACAATTCATTTTATATAGGAACAAATAAAAACACTAGCAAACGCAGTTCAGGTGATTTGATCATAATTTTGAAATATTTATGCGACACTACCTAAGCCATCTTATGACTTTTTAAAAATTTAGGATCTAACTTGTCACTTTATAAATTTCAGTAAGAGCTTTGATATTTTCGTTCCTATTAATTATATAATTGTATAATTAAACTTTTCTTTTATGAGGGGATAATTGAATTTTCTTTTTGAATTTTTAACATGAAAGGACACTTAGAGAGAAGACGTTGATTAGCAAGTGAATACAACTAGGCCCAATATGTTATTTTTGGGAAGTACAAAAAGACTACCCATTTTGGATAAGTGCAGGGAAGTCAAAAATTTTTAAGCATGTAAAACCCTCATCCACAACAAGATTATGGCCTGTTACGTACTTACATTCATCTGAAGCCAAATACAGGGCAACACGGGCAACATCAATTTCCTCACAATTGGCACCCTTCAGCACTCCCAATCCATTCACTATTTCCTTCACATGTTCCTTGCTTGCACCTTTGTAAATCTTGGACAACTACCCAAATGCCATAGGTGTTGGAACTGGACCAGGGGACACGCAGTTGATCCGAATACCGTGCCGATAAAGCTCGTTGGACATAGATTTCACCATCCCTCCTATTAGCCGACAAATACTAGATTTGCACAATATAGAGCCCGATCACACTGAGATTATGACCCGGGCAACACGTTTTATACGGGCAATGATGCCCCGAACCAGTGGCGAATCCAGGATTTTTGTTCAAGGGGAGCCAAATTTGCGAGTGGTGGTGGAGGTTCGGGGGCGGGAGCCCCCGAGACAAATTTTTTTGGGTTAGCTCAATTTTAATTCGAGATTTATACAAATTTTTGGAGTTATTTTTTTTTTCAATAATTTTTTTACCCCACATAAATATATACCAAAATTAACAATAAGTTAATTTTTAATAGTAATACAAATAAGTTAATAAAACTTAGTTATTAGACCCCACAATATTCTGTCTAAATAATTTGAACAACATCAAAAATGAACAATATTAAAAATGAAATGAACACCTTTCAACATTAAAAATGAACACAAATCTCAAACTGTGAACAGTAAAAATGAACAACATTAAATCTCAAATCTCAATCATATGGCAGCATTCAAATTGTGGACAACAAAAGTGAAAACAAAACAACAAACAGACATACCTTCGGAGTTGGGTCGGCTGGAGAAGCGAGCTGGGGATATGACCAACAGGCATCGGTCGGACCGGAGGCAGGGGCAGAGAGAGAGGTGCGGGAGAGAGAGAGTCATGAGAGAAATTTGGGATGAAAATGGGGAAAAGAGGCGTGAGATTTAAACAGGCAGCTATTAGGGTTTTTTTAAAGGTTTTCAAAATATTTACGTTTTCTTACTCTGAACTTGCGAAAAACTCATTAACTTAACCTTTGAGTTTCTATGTTTACATACTGCACCCCTCAAAAAAATTTCTCGATAATTTTTTTTCAAAATCTCAGGAGGAGCGACCGCCCCTCCTCGCCCCCTGAATCCGCCCCTACCCCGGACATTAACCTGCATTAGGTTGTCAAACTCATCAAGATCCGGGTCATCCACGCTCAAGGTTGATGGGCTTGTTATTCCTGCATTATTGTACATTATATCTAAGCATATTACTTATTCGGCACACCAGGATATTCCGATCCAAGAAATACGTTGTCAATTAATATATATAGTCTATAGATATAGAGGGAGGGGAAAGGAGAGATAGAAGTCTCCCAATTATACCCTTCGAATTGGGTGATTTTGATTAAATCGCAGTAATCTACATGGAGCCCCTACTATACTCAAACCCTTTCTTTTGGGTTGACAACCTGTTAACATCCCCATAAATACCGGTTTGACAAAAAAATTTACAAATTGGGTATATTTATCATCACTTGATTTTAAAACAACTTCCAACAAACCCTGTCCATTATCTCTCATGAGGCCTCCATCCTCACTCATTTTTTTCCATCCGATCCATAGCAGCATCTCCATCCTCAACAAAACCAGTCCTTTCTCTCATCTGGCCTAGTATGTTGCTTCGATTTGTACTCTTCCGTTACACGTTCTTCCATGTCAGAGCTTGCAAAAAAAAGGGTAGCACACTTGTTTAAATAGTTTTTGTATGATTTGCAAAAAAGGAAACGAATAGTACAAATCCCAGCCATATGTGATTTTTTTTAGGATGGAAATCTCGTAGAATCCTAAGAGGGTTATGATATTTGTTGTCTCTTTTTTTAGTTTCTTTCATATGATTTGTAAAAAATGAAACGAACAGTAATCCTAGCCTTATTTGATTTTTTTGAGGCTAGAAATCCCGTAGAATCCTAAACAGGCTTGTGAAATTTGTTTTCTATTTTTTTTTCTAATTTCTTGCGCATGAAACATGGTTGTGGGAGAATCTTTTTGATATAGGTATTTAAAGTGAGATTATCTTATGAGACCTTATGATTACAGCTGTTGTTCGTTCCACCTTTTTTTTAGGATTCTACAAGATTTTCATGTTTTATGGAGGCTGTTAACAAGGACATTTTGGTATTTTAATAAGTTTTTTTAATATAATAACTGCATCAGAATTTTGTGGGGCTGTTGAAAGAAGCGGTGAGTTTATTCAAAAACACCCTTCGAATTATATCCCCTAGGGGTGGCCGTGGGCCGGGCCTGGGCAGGTCCGGTCGGGCTCGGGCCGGGCTTGAAAAATTAACGGCTATTTCAAGCCCGCTCGCCCCAGATCGGGCCTTATTATGTAATCCCAAGCCCGCCCAGATTTGAAAGCTCTTTACCCAGGGCCGCCCGATCGGGCCTTATTATGTTAATTAAAAGATTTTTAAAAAAAAATTAAAATACCTATTTTTTTATTTAAAGACCAATTTTTTAATTTAAAATCTGTTTTAAACTCCATATATTACAAAGTCCAAATATAAAGTTTCCCACTCTACATGAAAAGACTTGGTATGCGTTTTTATATTTATAAAAGTTCCCCCTCCCACATATATATATATATATATATATATATATTTTCGGGCCTCGGGCCTGGCCGGGCCTCATCGGGCTTAAGAACTCATGCCCAAGCCCGCCCGAAAAAAAATCGGGCCTATAAAATTTAGCCAAGCCCGCTTTGCGGGCCTATTCACCTTACCCAAGCCCTATTTTTTTATCAGGCGGGTTGGGCGGGCTTGGCGGGCCTCGGGCCTATGGCCACCCCTATCCCCCAATTTATTCTACAACTAAGATGCCATAAATAACTGTACACTTTAAAAATCAATATAGACCATTAATCTCTTGTTCAAAGTAATGTTCTCCCTCTCTCTCTTCACTCTAATGGACATTTACTAAGTGATAATTTTGCTCAATGATATTTTCTGAGATATTTTAATTTATTTTAAATTGCTACTTAAGTAGAATCAAAATTTACTTAAAATATGAGTAAAATTGATGTTAAATTAAAATTTAATTAATATAGTCTCCAAAAAATATTTGACTTAACATTATTACTTTTATTAAGTATTTATTTGTAGTGATATGTATACAATCTTTTTAGTTCAATACTTTCTTTCTTTTTTGTATTTATAGTGATTTTAGGTCGTAATGATTTTAAATAGGACCATTTAGGGTGGGTTTTGATAAACGCACTACTAATTTTTATCATAGACACCACCTACCAAAAATGCTGCATAAGTTGTCAAAATTTATTCCTACCACTCAACAGTGAGACACCCCAAGTCAATGGTATTTAAACCATTTTTTTAACAATTTTTTTTTCTCTCATCATTTTTTCTCTCTCTCTCAAACTTAAAAAAAACATAACCCTTACTTCTATAACACTATAACACTATTGTACATTCGACAATGAAGTGCCGAAAAAGATGATATAATTCAGCACTATAATACCGATTCGATATTGTGGTGCTGAAATTTATCTCTATATTCGGTATTACGATACTGAAGCAACTGAACGTCACATTTTTAGTTCACTTTGGCACCTAAGTGCCAAAAATAATGGTATAATTCAACATTCTGATATCGATTCAAGTATTCAAATACCGAAAGAAATAATTTTTTTACATGTGGTGTCATCAATAACTTTTTTATTATTCTTGCGGTGCCTAGAGTGTTTCGGTATTGCGGTGCCAAAATTTGTCTTCAATTTCAGTATTAGAATACAAAATCAAAGCTTTAAAATTAGACCTCTCCATTCGGTGTTAAAGTGCCAAAAAATGTTGCCATTCTTGGCACACACTACACCAAAAATCCAAAATTGTCACATTTTTCGACAAGCTATTGTCACAGTTAAAAACCTTAAAAGAAAACACACGAGTGTTGTCACGATCTTTAACCGTGATAAGACCGCAATAACCAATTGTCAAGGACTTGTCATGGTCAAATGATGTGAAAATAACTTAGGTCGTCCATTTTTTTCTCAGCCATAACACTAAAACCACCGCTTAAAAAAAACCTCCTCCCCCTCTAAAAAAAGCTCCCATCGCCAATTTAACGATTTCCCGAATCTGCTCCTCATGTTGAATATCCAACTCCCGCCAATGATTTCCCTTTTCCACCACCGTCTCCATCACTACTCGTCCCATTTACACTTTTCCACTCCGCAGATCTGCGAAGTTTGGGGAACTCTACCTCCTCTCTTTCACCACAAAAGTCTTTCCTTTTCCTTCTAAATCGATAATCATGTTTCTATTCCATTCTCTTCCTTTTATAATCAATCTATCTATTTCTTTTCCAATTCAATCAGTTTTTATTTATATGCACATTTATGTTATGGTATTGATGTACTGAGTAGTTAGCTTTATTTGTTTTTTAGGAAACCGTGTGCCCTGTGAATAGTTGAAAGCTTCAATATTTGGAAGTTTTTTGGATTTCATGAAATTGTGTAAATCCTGATTATAATATTTCAGTAAAACTTTTATACAAATATATATTAATTATATACTATACAGAAAACACATATGTGTTTGTGTGCAGATTATAATATTTTAGCAAAAATTTTTATACAAATATATATTAATTATAATATTTTTTGTTCTTTCGTTTGGACTGGATTTAGATTTGGGTCTAAAAAGGAAAAACCGCCAGATTATAAATGTTTTAGTAAATGAGTTATAGACAAATGTATATTTAGAAAGAAATAGGTGTGTAGGTGTGTACGTACGCAAGTTATTTCTCCATTAATAATGTATGTATGCAATTGTAGTGCGACACCTTATATATTTAACTCTGTTTGTATATGTATGCTCGTATGTTGAAAATTGATATGTTAATGGGTAAAAAGTATTTATATATATATATGTATGGTATATATTATTTGTATTTGATGTTTGTATGTTGGAATTGACCCATAAATTTGTCAATTTATTTGTGTATTTGAATTAGCCTAACGTTCTTGAATTTTTCACACCTTTGTGTTTAAATTAAGCAATGAATATATGTTTGTGTATGTATACATGATGTTTGTTATGTGTATATGATTTTTTTAGGTTGGAAATAACCCATAAATTTATTAATTTATTTGTATGTTAGAATTAACCTAGGGTTCTTGAATTTTTCACACTTTTATTAATGCTAATCCATAAATATGTGCTTCATAACCATAATAAGGGATTTTTCGTAGTAGCTGTGATGGGGTATCCTCTATACAAAGAGTGGATGAGTGAGACGAATAGACTAGGGGATGAGTATCGTATAGGTGCTAATGAGTTTGTAAGTTTCACAAAGAGTTGTCTTAATGATGAAGAGTTCCCGTATACATGTGCACATTATAGGAATGGTGAGGTGCAAGTGGAAAATAGTTGAACTACATCTGCTTAGATGGGGGTATGCAAGATAATTATCGATCGTGAATTTTTCACAGGAAAATAAGTATTCCCTTTGTCCCTACACAACCTTCACAAAAATCATCAAGTATGATATATGTACAAGGTGAGGAGGATAATTTAGATCATAATATGTTAGAGGATTTAACAGATGATGCTTATGGAATTCATGAAGTGGAAGAAAATTAGGAAACTGGAAACGTAGAAGGTTATAGTGATCATGATGATATTGCGATAAACCTTGACGATGACTATCAAAGTTTCAGATTTGATCATTGTTGAATTGTCCAAGATGAAGGGCGACGGGCATGTGCATAATGAGCCATTTATTTGTGCTTTTCAAAAGGTCAAGCAAGTGTTTTCCTCGGAGTATATCAACAACAAGTCGTGGTCAATCGTGTTACACACGCCAAAGCATCTAATTAGCAGTGTGAATGACTTTGCTACTCCTGCCAAATATCAATCAATTTAGGATGATAACCCAACTTTGAAATAATTCTTAGATTTGTAATAAGGATTATAATTATTTGTAATAATTCTTAGTTTGACTTATGATATGGATTTGTATTCTTCTAATGTCATTGTTAATTTCTATTCTTCTAATGTCGTTGTTAATTTATAAGAGTTTAATGCTTCTTTGGATATATTATTATTGAATGTCGATTTAACCTCGTATTGTAATGGTGCGTTGCTTGAACCTTCTTAAACGGGTGAAATTATTGGTTCTATCTTTTGTCAGTCACTGGTTTAATATGTATAATGTGTTGCAATCTAGTGTTATAATTAAGTTATAATATATTATATTATAATTACCATATTTTATGACATTGTCACAACTTGTGGTAACATGGTGGTGTAATAAATCCATTGTTTTTTAATATGGAGTTACAAAACATTTGTATAAAGTCAGTTGCAAGTTTTGGCCCAAAACAAGTACTATTATTCTTATGTAAACTGATACTGCTTTGATTGTGCAAACTAGATCTTTTACAACATTGCTAAGTATTGCTATAAAAGGTACTTTTATGTTTATGTGCACTAATACTGCTATGCTTGTCTTGTTGACTAGGAAAAAACATTAATTAAAAAGTGACACGGTCCATAAATTTCTCCATTTCCTTTGTTAAGAACATTCTCCATGTTCAAGTATGATAAAAAAAAGTTTCAATTTGCAATATTAGAGAGGGTTGGTGTTGTTGCAACTTTTGGTTTGGATGGTGTAGGCAAAACTATATGACTAAAAATATATGACCTAATAGTAGCTTATTTTCACAAAATCTCACGTTTTTACTAGTAATGGTTATTTGTTGTTGGATATGTGTACTTCTGGTAGGACCCGGGCAGTGATGGAGGCGAGGATGTCTTATCCAATAGTAAGACCATCAAGTGGGGCAAACCTGGGACACATTTAGATAATAAAAACACAGGGTTGGAGAGGGCCTTAGAGTCGAAAAAAATCATTATTGGACTCAACTTTAGGGATTGGAGAGAAGTCCCCCCAAAGTTTAAATTTTCTCTATGAGGTGCACTACAAGTATCATTATTGCAATAATATCTATATTTTTAAATTTTACCACTAATTCACTCACTTTATTATTTATGTATTTTTTGAACATGAACAATTTAACTTCAACCATGTTTATCGCAATTTCGTACTGGCACAAGTGAGAGACCGTTGGAAAACATGGAAGAAGAATATACGGGTCTGTTCTTTTAGGAAGGACCATAATTTCATATTAAGTCTCAGGGACAAAGTTCCAGAGATAGATTCCATCAGATTGGAAAATTGGCAACTATTTATAGATAATGAGACTTCTGAATGGCATATGTCCTCTTGTGAATTAGGAAGAAAAATCGAGCGAAGAAGGTTGATGTACACTACTAGAGGCATACATTATACACAGAGCTGGAGGAGCGGATGGTAAGTACATAGTAAAAATTCAATTTTATTTTTATTGGTGATAGGTAATTACTAATTTAATGTTTTTATTTTATTTTATTTTATTTCAGGAGACAGGGACTAGTTTAGGGGGTATGTCATATAGGCTTGATTCCTATATGACGATACGAACAAAGAAAGGAAATACAAGCCCTAATGTCGAGGCAACACTTATATGTTATAATTGTAATCATGTCGTTAATTATGGTCTTTTTACTTATATTTTATTTTAATTCTGATCATGCATATTTTTTTTTATTTCAAGATAAGCTGAAAGAGGTCCACAATTCGAAGAGCGATGCCGACAAGGCATCTCTTGATATGGACGCACTTAGCCAGGTTATCGAACGCGATCACAAGGACCGGATTAGGGGCGTCAGCTCTGAGTTGGAAAACAGAAAGTGAAGGGGATGACACCGAGTACGGTTGAGTTAGCATTGAAGGTCAACGACCATAAAAATGAGACGCAATCAAGTCTTAGCGGTCTAAGAAAGTCGGTGAACAATGTGGAGGCCATGGTCAAGTAAACCTTAATTGAATTTGGTAGGTATATTAAAGGTAAGGTAAAAGAAAAGGTGGTGGATAAGGGAACTAAGTCTCTCTCACAGTCCCTCTCCGGTCTTCCCTGTAAATTCCTCTCCCTATGGCTTCCACTCCTCCATCCAGACTCCATATCCCATTGATGAAAAGATAGTAGTTCCCCACGACATGATTGGAGTTGCTAAAATTGCAATGGGGATAAGGGAGACGATTGTGCAAAAGAATGATCTGGTTCATGGACGTCTAATTAATCCCTTCGAGCACAAGATTCGCATCACAAGTATCGCCCTGAGAAAGAAGATGAAAGATTTTAGTTGGGTACTTAATGTGGTGTGAGTAACATTCGGGGTTGTCTGAGTTCATTTATTAAGTGGCATACCTAACTTATACATAGTTCGGCTCAGTAAACATTAATTAATTGTTGGTTTTGTAACATTATTTTTGTTTTTAGGTTTTGTGGTTTGATAACATTATTTTAGTTCGAATTTGTGACTGTTGGTTCTGTTTGATAATATTTTTTGTTATTTAATGTAATTATGATTGGGTTATGATTGGGTTATGATTGACTATTAATTCTTATTGATTGATTGTATATATGTTTGGATTGCATTGACATGTTTGATTGATTATGTAAGCAAGAAAATGAAGAAATAATACTGTTGGCTATGGAAAGTGGCAATACTGCTGAACATTTTTTTAAAAATTTCCCTAGATTTTTCACGGCCAAAACTTGTGACATAAGAAGACCGTGACTAAATTATCACCGTCATTGACCCTGACATAAACCTTTATTTCCCATGAAAAAGTCACGACCGAAGACACATACGCACACATATATGATATTGATCGTGACTAATGAATATTTAAAAATATATATTCTTGATGTGATATTTTTAAAAGTAAAAAGAGAATTTAAAATATTTTTAATTCATTAGTCAAGTGTGTGTGTATATATATATATATGCACTTGACTAATGAATAAATCTAAGCACACACACACACAAACACACACACACACACACACACACATACACACACATCATCATATTCTACCACTTGTAATGTGCACTCAAAAAAATTTCCCTCATAATATATATTATATCGAATAATGATACACTAATCGAAAAAGTGTATTTTGGATTACCGGATGTGCTCTTTTGATGCATACGTACACATATGTTCACCAAAACAAACTTCACCATGACAACTATTTTTTTTATTTGTACCTAGTTTATTTTTCTAGATCAGGAAATGAGAATTATATCTTAGAATACATAAAAGAATGCTTGAAACAAAATAATCTACATATAATATTTTAAAGTCAGAATCCATTTTTTTAAATCATTCATTAGTCACACACACACATGCACACACTAACTATATATATGGAATCATAATAGTCTTACTGACTCCATTCCCAAATTGTTTGAATTCTTGCATTATATTGTACCTTACACCATATAGAATGGTGTATAACACATCTAATGCATGACTTCGCTGCAAATTGTGTGAGAATATATATATATATATATTCTCACACAATTTACAAATTCTTGACAAATTATTTTAAAATTTAATATGCCAAAAATTTAAATTATTTTTTATTCATTAGTAAAGTAGTACATAAATACACACAATACTCACATACATGTAACTGGTACACACACATATGTAGGCAATAATTAATATACATCTCCTGTAATGAACCACTTCATAAATGAAATGAGAAATCCTTATGTAATACATATTGATAATGTTGAAAGAAGGAAATTCTACTGAATGATGATCCAAAGTAACTTTTAGTTGACAACTTTCTTTCAGGAGTTGGTTAGATACATATGTACTTGCTCTGAAGCTATATGCAAAGAGGAAGGGTAAGAGTTTGGGCTGGGGTGAATACGAAGATAAAGAATGAAATTGATTTTAAGTTCAATACAGTGGAAAAATTGTAAGAACTGTAGTTTACTTAACCCCCAATTTTCTAATGTCTTTTATATACCCCTTACATGAGGGAGTTATGTTAAATTATTGGATAAAAATAGGGTGTTAAATCTAAGAATTTATTTTACTTCGCCCCTTTTATATAATGTAAATTTTTACTTAACCCCATATGTTTAAGACAAAGTCAAAGGATTATGACATTTAGAGGTTAAGTCAAATTATGCATTAAGATTTTTAAACTTAAGTATAATAACACAAAAAATAAATAGGATATTATGTGTTGAAGTAAGTATAAATATAATTAATAGAGATGCGACAAAATTAAATAGGTGGAATGTTTAAATGTTGTAGGAAACCAAAAGGGAACGTGAGAAGAAGGGTAAGAGTCATGGATGGAAAAGATTTTTGGGCCACATGGATGGCTTAGAATTGAAGAAAAATTAAATGTTATAGTTCGTGCGTGTGTGTGTGTGTATCTATTTAATAAGGAGTAAAATTTTGTTACTATTCCATAAAGAGACAACACAATTAGGGGCTAGGATCGATTCTTAAAAAGTAGGATCCAATGGTTGAAATAAAAAGAACCCTCATTTACTCTTTTGTCCTTTCATTATTTGTTTTACCCCTCTTTTTTTCACTTACTTTCTCCTACCCAAAATTTAAAAACATGGATAAAATAGAAAATTATCACACTGGAACCTTTTTTCCACTAGGCGGGCACACTTTTCTCTCTCTATCAATCGTAGGAAGAACAAATCTCCATCTCTCTCCATTTGTTCTTTGGTCGAGTACACTCATCTCTCTCTCTCTCTCTCTCTCTATATATATATATATATATATATATATATATATATATATATCGATCAGAATAACTCTCTCCTGACCAGAGGTAATGGGTTTAGGTTTACTAGTGGGTATAATAAAAGTTTTATCAATGGGTTTCATTTTGTTTTGTTGATTGACGCTCGAAAATTCTTTGTTTTTATCTATGTTGTTGATTGAAGCACTGGGTTCAACCGAGTTTAATGATTGATTCGTTGTGAAAATGCCAACTTTGGTTTAGCTCAGTTGATTGATTCGTTGTCCGTTTAGTGGGATACATTTTAATCTGTTTGTACGGGGGATACATTTTGATTGAATGATTTTTCTGACTCAGGGTTTTATACACATCATTTTCTATCAATTGACTTAGGGTTTCATGTAGTATCATTGAATTAACTTTCTTACTTTTTCTAAATGACTTTGAAAATCTAAAATTTACGGGTTCGATTTTCGAATCTATTTGTGAAAAATTGATATTTGGTTTTACATTTTGCAGATCTGAGCTCCTTTGAAGATTTAATCTTTATTCTGACAACCATCCTTATGTGGTCCCAAGTCAAGGTATTTGGTTTTCTTTCTCACTTGCTTAGTTTTTCTCCCCCTAATCTATTTATGGGTCTTAGTTATTGAGTTTTTGTGATTTAAAGGGATTAAAATGGATTTAGTTGTGTGGATGGTGATATATTGGTTGATTTGATGTTTAGTCTTGACTATATACAGTATAGTTAAAACTTGAAGTTGTTTCTAAATACGTGATTCCGATGTGTAATATAAATACCTACTTCTATATACACCTTTAAACGGTTTAACTTCAAACATTTCAATATTTTACTTTTGCGATATCATTTATATTTTTTTAAGTTGTTTGGATCTTTTAGATTAATTTATTAATATGTTCTTATTAATTTGCCATAATGCATTCTAACTGTTTGATGAATCTATATAAAAGAGAGTCATACATGCCTTGAGAATATGTTACTCTTTTGACTGTTCAAATAGATTAATTAAAGTTTTGTGTGTTGTTTTCCACTTTTCCCCTGACTTTGTGTTCGTTGCAGTCTTTTAAAGCTCAGGTATGTGTGCGTGAAAATTATTTTTTAAAGCTATTATATTGATGTTAGTGTCAATTAAAAGTTCAGTTATACTCAAAGTTATGCAGAGTTTAATATTATTCAATATTCGAGAAAATTAATGCGTTTAATCTACAACTAAATGCAAATAGTATGTCAAAGTCACACGATTAGATATTGATGCAGAGGTGTAGAGTTATTTAGTGTTGAAGACATGTGACATTAAGTTTTTTGGAATAGATGCAGGGTGAGTGTTTGTGCGATTGTTATGTATTTGATGGCATAAACGTGTATATTTTTACTCCGGCATTCATTCAGAAGAAAATACTCTATTTTATAACCACTATCCCACCTCTTTTAGACCCCGTTTCTCATTCACCGCCTCTTATTTTTGAGTTCCAGTTTAAAGTATGGATTGTGGTGGTCTTGGTATATTACTTTTACCCCTTCAAATTTGCTGACGCCGTTTATTCTTCTTTTTATAGTTTATTGTGATTAGAGTGTTAAATTCGTATTTCTCAAAATGGAACATAAACTTTGAACATGTGAATTGTTGTCCTAAAAAATATCATATGGAACTATATACCCCATCAATTTTTTAGTTCGTTAGTGACAAATAACATTCACAATACTTTATTTCGATTGTGGAAAATAATTATGTTTTATTTTTCATTTGTTAGCTTAGTATGGCGATATGTTACTAAGCATGTGCTCTCTTTTGTAGTTTTTTGGTTGTCAAATAAAACATTACATTTTACACTAAGATTTAATTTGTTCCAAAAATAATCATACCATTTGTTGGATATGAGTTTGTAGTTGTGGGAGAGTTGGCTATAATTATGTGTAATTTTGTGATTTGCAGGCTTTATAAGTGAGAAGGCTTACATTTGTACATATAGATTTTTCCAAACCCAGTGTTGCTCTCGTGTCCTTCAATTTTACACCGAAGCACAACAATATGGATGTGGAAAAGTTAAAACTGATTGGTCGTGCTGCTTGCACTGGCGAAAAGGGAAGCATGAGAGTCTTTCTGAATCTCTTCTCTTTGAATCGTGCGTATCTAATTCTCTTTGAATCTGCACAGCGGCCACCAGAACATCCTTTACCTAATCATCAAAGGTAATAGTTCTCTACTTTTTGAGCTTTTAAATCTGGATAACTGATGCTAAAATTCAGTTCAACCAACAGAAATGAGCAAGTTGATATAACCGAGGGGTCTACTAATTATCTAATGAACTTTTAATTTTGCTATTATGTTTCGATGGTTGGGGGATTACTGTTATTTCTTTCATTTATTCAATTTAATTTAATGTAATAAATGCCAATATGGATGAATCATTTAACTTTATATGTATTATATTGTATTGAAAATAACATTTAACTTTAGATAACAAAATATTTTTTCAGTTTTTTGGGGTTGGAAAAAATGCACATTATTAATGCCTACTGCTTTTCTTCGTATTTTTTACACTATTATGTGATGTTTGGTGTATTGGAACTAGAATATGCATGATTAAGATAGTTTTCATATTTAAGTCATTTTAGGCGACACCTATTTTAGTCATTTCAATCTCAACATTAGCTCTCGACCCACAAACTGTATAACTTTTAGCCCTACCCCAAAATACTCGATGCCTTCCCTGTCCTACAAAAAAACTGAACCCCCGGCACAAAACGCACACCAAATTAACTGTACTATTAAACCAATCTCTCCTGATGAAATGCTACATAATAAAGGGTTGTGCTACCACTGACAAACCATATAAATTTAGCCACAAATGCAAACCATATAAACCTGCATAAGGAGTGTGAAGGGGTGGAAGAAGGCACTGGACTTTCTATATTAGTGAATGTATTGACTAGAGTTATCTCTCACCGAACCTTGAGATTCACAGGTTGTATTAGGAGATTTAATCACAATTTTGATAATCTTTGGCAGTTACACAAACAGGGAAGGCATTGTCATGCCACAAAAGGTGGTTCGAGTCCTATTTGCAGAGATGAAACAAGTATAAGCAAGGAGCAACGAGGCCATTTGACAAGAATGTATGGTCATTTTGTAGTCTGTTGATAAATGAATGAAGTGTCAGAAGTTTTCAAGTTGAGACTTATCATTTAGGTTGTTAATTGTTAGTAGAGTCATTCCATATGTAACAATTGTAAGCAAGGAGAAAACCGTGATTTGGAATATACTAAATTACGAGTCAGATATACTGACATCTTTTGTATAATAATTCTACATGGACTAATTGATGCAAAAAAACCTCAATTTATATCTTCTTTATCAAAAGAATAATCTTACATGGACTAATTTTTTATTCTCTTTCTTTTCAATTGATGTTTCGAGTGATTTATATGTTTCTATAATTACTTACTCTTTCTAAATAGGTATTGATATTCTCTTAACACTTTATTTGGTTTCACATCAGGTGTTTAAAGAAGTTGGTAGTTTCAAATATCTGGAAAAAATCATCAAACAAACACAAACATTAAAATTGGCTTTGTGGTCTTGAATATGGCATCCATAAAGATGATTTTGCTTTCCATATCTGCTGATTTGGTAGTGCTGATGTTTTGGAAGCCTTGGGTGTAATCATAGACTTGGAGACTGAGGTTAGCATATAACAATGCAGTTATGTATTTTTTATGGCAAAGTTTGATATTTGAAATCACAATGCAATTGTGTGAATTGGGAGGTATTTGGGAAGTTTGCTAAGATATTCACAACTTTAGTTTTAGTCTAGCTTTGAATCTTATATTTTATTTTTAATCACTTGTAGATATGCTTCGATTGTGATTGATGGGAGCAAAATCATTAAAATAGAACTACAAAATTTGAGGTGAACAGACTGCAAAATCATTTCTAATCCCCGTAATTTCTAAACCCCGTAATTTTAATTGTTTTGTATCCCCCCTTAATGGCTTTTCACAACAGAACTCACAAAAAGCTCTATCCAGTGTTTTCGATGCAACTGATTCTAATAGGGAGTGACCTTTATTTGGACATAAGTTGACCCATTTCATCTTTTAACTAGAGGATGCTAAAGTCCATCATCTTTGTATTAATTTTAATTTTTTCTTTTGTAAATTTGCTTCGACAATAGTACCGTGAACTGGAAATTTGGAGTGAAAACATGCAGGTATCTGAATATACGTGCATCCCTTACTGACTTTTGCGGGTGCGATTACTCTTTTACTTAGCACTATTATACAACTCGGTAAGTTAATTTTTTTATTTTTATATGTGCAATTTAGTGGTTTAGGAAATATAGCGCAAATCTTTCGATTTTAAAAAGTGTCACACCCATGTTTTTAAAAAGGAACATTTTTAAAATGGAAGGTTATCATTATATTTCTATATTACTAAAGGGGAGTAATATATCTTATTGACTAAACCCCTTATTAGTAGAGTTTTGGTCATTAAGCTTGCTAGGATTCGCTCCCATCCATGCTCAAGAATGGGTAACTTCATTACTAGCAGATGTGGAGTCCTGCTTATAATCGAGTATATGCTGTATTGACTACTATTTTAGAGGAGTTGCCAGATGTTCCTCTATTTTTGAATTTTCACAATATTTCCAGAACACTAAAAGGCAAATCCCCGTCAATAGTTATATTCGCTCTGCTATGATCAATGCTGGATATCGTATCTCGGGAACTCATGTGAACCCCTTGGGGTTAAAATCAGATTCTCCCATGAATGTCATTTGGGACATCATGCATTGTTGAGGTACTAATTTAAATAATGTAGTACATTTAGTAATATGGAATAACGGGTGTTTTACCGTATAAAATTAAAGATATAAGTTCATTTTTTATTTTCACTCAAGTTATGAACTGATGTTCCTAATTCATTGTCCATTTGGTGTAGATACTCTCAGCATGAGCAACAGGGTTTGGAGAGTCTAATCTCTCAGCTTTTCAGCAACATTAGCTGATGAGATACGTCAGTACGAGACTTCTCTAGAGGTCACGATTTTCCCAACAAGGCAGTAAGGGAATGGTTAAGATGAAGTGATTCTACTGAAGCTTACAAATGGAGTTACTTTAATTTTAATTATCAGCAGTACCTTTATTACACAGTTTCTAATGTTAACTCTTTACTTCTCTCAATCACGTCCTTTCACTCATGTTCTCTCAATCACGTCCTCTCTTATGCTATTTAATTTCTGATGCTTTTAACATAGGGACTTTTGAGTTTTTGGTTTTTAATTAACCTAAGGCTAATCAATCATATTTTCTTCTCTGTGTTTACACATATACTTTCATCTTAAAAGAATTAATGAATTCTGATGGTCGACCTACTTTGGTACAATAGATGAATTAATGAATTCATATAGGTGATTAGGTTGTTTAGCAGATTCCCAATGTGAATTGTGGATGGCACACCCCTGTGAACTACTCCAACATGTCTTTTGATTGCTAGTTGTTCAATGATAGAACTTTGAGATCAATTTATCAACATGAATGGTGATATCATCTATACGAGGTCGCACTGTGGCTTGGGGCTAGAGCATCCATGTAAGAAACTGGTGAAGATCCTCTAGATATAAAGGCTTACGCCTAGCTAGCCATTTCATCTGTGTATTTTCAATGGCCAACTGCAGGCTTCCTCCAAATTCCCCTAGTGCATACTCAAATGGGGATACCCTGTCATCAAGAAGCGCTCCTGCTCCTGATTTGAAGTTCATTACATCCTTAATAATCTTTTAATCAAACCTCTACATACCGTGTGAATGTAATTCATAAAGTTTCACTAAATACCACTCACACTCTTTATAATCTTTTACTATTTATAATTATCCCAAATGTACTTTTTGTTTGTTCCTTTTCAAAACAACATGTTTTAGTTTCACCATCTTCAATTTTGATTTTATTGATAGCCATTATGCCTCTTTTATATTTAACTGTTGAATGGAAAACCTTAGTGTTCAAATTTCCCTCTTTGAGCCTTTTAATATCAGATTTCTTCTGCTAAACATTTCCTTCAGTACTCTATGCTTTGTGAAACATGGATTTAGATTCATTCATATTTCCTTCAATCTCCTATGGTTTAGACTCTTTTGCTTCCCTGCTCTATGTGATTGATTAAAGCTCTCCGGATGTGATTTAAACACTTCTTCTGGAAGGTCCCAGATACCTAGATCACTACACGTTGCTGTTGTGTGATTGATTGAAACTCTTTGGCTGTGCTTCAAACACTTTTCCTGGAAGGTAAGCAGTAGAAATATACTATTAACACTAAGCATTTACTGCTCAGGCTAAGCATTTATGGTTGAAAATGAATGACAACTTCAATCTAACTTTTATTCCGAGACGAAGCGTATTGAAGAACTGCATCAGCTCGAGAGGTCCCTTGAAGTTATTTTGGGTTGCATGATAGAGAAGAAGGTCTATATTTTTCTTCTTCGTATCAACATTTTTCACTTTCAATACTTTAACCTATACTTTGCTTGAGATTTTGAACCAGAAAAATCAAATGATTCAGAAGAAAGGGTTGATTTTGGCAGAGACAATGATAGTGAGGAGGTGATGGATGAAGAGGTTGAGTATGACAGGAACAAGGGGAAGTAGAAGATATAGAAGAAGAGAAGGAATAAGCTATTGTTCCAAATAAAGGTACTTCTGCTCAGTTTGTAAGTCTTATTTGATTAAGTTATATTTTTGAATTTAGGTTGTGTTCTTCTATTATTTGATTAAGTTATATTTTTGAATTTATTTTATGTACTTCTTCTCAGCAGCGTGGTACAATTCGGTAGGAGGTGAAGCATTTTGTTTAACGTGGGAGAAAGAAGGTTTTAAGGTATCAAATGATGGGTGATGCCTTATCTGCTTCTATATGTTTTATAATATGAATTATGATTTTACATTCATGTATTTGACATCTGCAAATCAAATATGTTTAGGTGTAAATTTATTTCAACTCTTGTAGGTTATGTCCCTCCCAATCTCACTTCTGGTCTCCTTTTAAATGCTCGGTGGTGGGGGATAATTAGGGATTTTGGTATGTGCTTCACTTCTGATTGTATAGTTTTGTCTCGAGATTGTAAGACTTTTGGTTTGATATCGTGTTAGGTTATTCGAGTTTAGATATTGTGTTTGATTTGTATCATGTTTTGCTTGACTAGGGCCGGAGGGAATTTTGGCTTCGTTTTGACTCAATCGATATTTTTCACGAGCTCCAGATTCACAACTGGAGAAGATCTATCCTATATGGATATTATGATTGTTTGTACAGAACTTCCCATGGAAACGGTGCACTTCCTCGAGTGGGGGAGCTCTGTTTTAATAAAAGTTCATCGAAGAACTCAACAAATCCTTCAAGAAAGACTTCTCATTTATCAAAAAGGGAAGGGGGTTATGTTTTAAAACAGATAGCTTCTGTTGTGATGCAAAGTTATGGGGCAGTTACATGTCACAAATGTGGAGAGCAGTTTGGGAATTGGGAAGCTCATCATCTCTCCAAGCATGTTGGTAAATAAAAATCCTCTTTTTGCATCTTTTTGAAGTTTGTTTTATTTCCCTGATCTCCTAATTTGTACAAAAAAACATATCATTTTGGTTTGTATTTTATCAAGCAATTGCTTTTCTGACAAAATATGATTTTCTGTTTCAAAAAGAGGTGAAGAACAAATCAATACTTTTTTATGATTATATTATTGTTGATGTAAA
Source organism: Sambucus nigra (assembly GCA_949130495.1). Lineage (NCBI taxonomy): Eukaryota > Viridiplantae > Streptophyta > Magnoliopsida > Dipsacales > Adoxaceae > Sambucus > Sambucus nigra. The sequence continues at coordinate 465,425,706 of OX422215.1, read as the reverse complement.
AAATTAGATTATCTCTAATTATTTAATCACAGATAAAAAATAAATAAGACAAGAGCTTTTTAAAGTGGTTCAACCTTGAAAGAATTTTTTACGTCCACTGTTTGTGTTATTGCTGACTGTTTACAGAATTCTCGATAATGGTTTTACCAAGAAATTCCGAATCCCTTGCTAATGAGGAGGTTACAATGTATTTATAGCCTCGAGGCGATACAAATGAAAGAATAATACACAGCTGTCCAATAGGCGTATGCGTTTGAGTGATAATAATGAGCATTAAATGTGCAGTCATCCTCTTGATTATCTGGATATGAATGCTCTGTATGAGATGCAACTCGGACCGCCTAAGATGCTCGGACCGCCTAAGTAGCTCGGTATACATGAGTTGCTCGGTACAGTAGAGTTCCTCGAGAACACCTGTTGCTCGGAGCGTTCTGAGTTGGTCGAGGAGGTTGAGTTCCTCAGGGTCAAGGTGTTGTTCAAAAATGTTTGTGGGTACCATGTAAGTTTACACGTGTCTCCATATAATCGGTCCACGTCAGTATACTAAATTTGGTATCAACAGAAGCCCCCAATGTTTCGTAGTTTGATGTTGAAGAAAAGTATGGAACATTATGCTGCCTAATCTTTATGGATTTTAGACAATCGTTCGTTGTTTATAGCCCCTTTTTGAATGCATACTATCAGGATTTTTAAAGTATTTCGAATTTCAATAACCGCTTCGTGTTTCGTGCCTTTTTCTTCTTTTTAGCCGTCGTATACGCAATCGTCCATCTTGGTAATCATTGCTTTTCTCCATTCTCGAGGTAAAGTATTTAAACGCTTCAGAAAACTCGATCGTCTTTTACTTTTTCAAATCTTCATTTTTAGATCTTCTTCACTTCATCTCTGTCTTGTGTGTTCGTTTCTTCCATTGTTCGTTGTCACCTGATTCATCTTTTTTTTCTGTAAGATCTTCTTCCTTCTTTTTTTTTTTTCATCATGGTTTACCTTGTTGAGTCGCTTGATAAATTTCGTTCTAATTTTTCTATTCCTTCCTAGGTCATATTGGAACAACTTTCTAAACCCTCTGACTATTTTCGTTTGGCTGAGGGACATTGGTTCCCCAGTCTCTTTGTAGTTGAATGTGGCTTTTCTTTTCCTCCAAACCCTTTGTGTTTGGAATTCTGTCAATATTTTAACGTCGTACCTGCAAAATCCGCTCCCAATACCTGGAGAATGGTTAATAGAGTCCATAGGTTAAATTAGATTCATGGAACCCGTTTAGTAATTCCAGAAATTATGTTTTGCTATAGATGGGTTGTTAGTGATAGCACTTTTTATTTAAAAATTAGGTTTTTAAATAGGGCTTTAGTTGTCAATCTCCCCGATGCCAACAGGGATTACTTCGAGCATGGGGTTGTTATGAAAAATTGGCAACATGCTCCATTAAATGGAAATGATGTGTATTAGGGTCCTAGATGCCCTCCCTATGGAAATGGCATAGGTTGTTTTTATTTTATTTTATTTTGAAATTATGTTTTCTTTGTGTTTGATAAAATGACTCATTGCCATTTTAATTTTTGTTTATTTGCAGTTGATAGCAAAAAGAAATCTCCTAAAGAAACAGATGTCAATTTGAGGCATTTGAAACTTATCTGGATTTTGCACCAAACTGTTGTTGATGAATATATCAGATCAGCCTCGTACTTATTGCAGTATAAGAGTTACACTTCATCTTTTACTGCTCGTCCAGTAATAAGTGACATATAACCAGCACCAACTTCTGAAGGTTCCTCTCCTGAATCAAATATTCCTCTCAGTGACAAAATGAAGAGAAGAAGAGCTCCCTCATACTTTGACAAATCAGACTCTGCCAATGTAGAGGCAAAGAGAAACAAGAAGGATGTCCCAGAATAAAGGATAAGAAAAGTTGATGCACCCCCTCCTGCTGCTGCTAAGAAAGTTACTGAGAAGCCCCCTATGGCTCTGAGCAAGGTTGTAGCTATTTCTCCTCCTTGCGAGGTCATCGTTATATCACCGACCAAGACAACATCCTTGGTTGAGAATTTTCCTTCTCCCACGAGGAAGTTGAAGAAAAGTTCCTCGGATAAACTGGTTGAACCTGTCTCTCAGCCTTTAACTGCTGGAAGTGGTGTTCCCACTTTTGTTGCTTCGAGCTCTGCCATGGGCTCTGTGAAGTCTTGGATTATCCCAGAAATCTAAGGTCTTGAAGACACTCTTTCTCGGGATAGGGTTACCACCTTTGCAGCTCAACATATTGCCTCAGTAAGTATTACTAATCTAAACTTTCATTTTTTAATGTTCTATCCCTGCACTGACTTATAATTATTTTCTTTTTCCAGCTGGTAACCTTTTTCAACACTATTCTAAAAAGGGATGAAGCTCTTAAAGCTTCGAGCTCCTCGGGAGGTGTGTAGGAGGATTTTGTAGGTCTGACTCAATCCTTAAAGGATTCTCGTCAAAAATATGAAGAATATAAGGTTTCTTGGGAGAAGCAACTGAAGTCCGTCGAGCAAGAGAGAAAAAAAGCTGTGGAGGCCTCTCAGGAGTTAGAGAGGAAAATGAAAGAGTTTAAGAAGAAAAATGAAGAGCTTGAAGAAAAGCTCAAGAATGCTGGAAAGCTTGAGACCAAGCTTAAAACTGTTGAAGAGGAACTTGGTAGACTTCGTGAAGCTGATTGTTAGAAGGTAGAGGTAGAAGGAAAGTTGAAGGCAGCCAAGGAACTTCTTTTTGAGAGGATTTCCTCGGAGAAATCAAAGAGAAAACTTTCCGTTAAAAAGTCCTTTAGTGCTGGCTGGGACAAAGGTTGGAACAAAGGACTAGCTGCCATGTCCTCTCAATTGGATTTTTCTAGACTCAAATTCTTTAGGGACGGATGGATTGCTGCTCAGCAGGAGTTAAAGGTCTCCGAGAGTTATGAACTTTTTCAGCGCCATGTTCATGGTCCTCCTCCCTCTCCTGGAGAAGAAGAAGAGGACGAAGCTGCCTCTGAAGAGTCTTCAATGATGATTGGAGACCAAGTTCCTCCCATTCCGGTTGTTCAGACTTTCTATGAACAACTTCAGCCCACCAGTATTTCAACCGAGCAACTGTCGCTATCCTCCGAGCAACCAGCCTCCTCATCTCAGTTTTCCGAGGAAGTCACAAAACACAAGGAGAAGGTGTAAAGTTGCTCAGGCTTTAATTTTATTATTTCTTTTGAATGTAACCCTGAACCTTGTACTTGTCTTTTGATGAATAAAAATTCGAGTTTTTATTGTTTATGTTGACTTTCTTCGTCTTGCTCTACCTTTATCGTTTATTAATCCTGTTTATGGCTTTTCTTTGCTAGTTTATGGCTAGGATGGAACTCTTGTCAGCTCACGATACTGAGTTGATGAAAAAATGTAATGAATATTTCAAAGCTGGCCATACAGATTTGGATAAATCATAAATTTTTGATATCCTGGGCTCAGATGCCTCTGAACGAGCAGTGGAAGCTTACCAATATCTGAAATGCTTACTCGACCGAGCTATTGCCAATAATGTGGCTTATTACGAGATGATTGAAGATCTCTAGGGTATCATCGAGGAACTTTAGCAAACAATACAAGGAATCTTCTGCCCTTTTGCATCAGGGGTATGAGAAAAAGTATCAGCAACTAAATGCTGACAAAGGATATGATAAGTTAGTCGATGCTTATGATTTTAAGGAGAGGACTTTGAAGACCGAGGTTGAAGAGCATAGGCAGGTCACGAAACTGCTGGAGCAAGAAAATAATAACTTGTGAGGAGAGATATCCCAACTAAAATCTGCAACATCTACCTCAGGAGCCTTGTTCCCTATCAATGACGAAGGTTTCTCATTTCTGGAGGTTAAAAATGCCAATTTGAGAGACGAATTGGAAACTTTAAAGAGAATTGGACCCTTTACATCTGCTCGCGGACGAGCAAGAGCTTCTCGGGGATGAGCAAGAGCTGCTTGGGTTACTATTGAAGAAGCTAGAACACAGGAAACCTTGGAGAATCAAGCATTCTAATTGATGGCGAAGAATCAATCATTAGCTGAGATGTCCAAGAAGATTCAGACCTTCGATGAGCAACTTGCTTCCCAAAATTCTACCTTGGATAATAAGACAAATCTGGTGAAGAATCTTCATGAGCAGTTAGAGAGGTTGACCTACCAGTTCCATAAGCATCCCAGATAATTTTATATGGCTGGTTACAATGAAGCCCTTTACCACCTTGATGACCGGATCCAGCAGTTGAATAACGAGGGGTACAAGCAAGGATGACTGAATGCCTTGGGTGTGCTACAGTTGGAACAGGGTCACTATTTGTGGGACTATTATGATCTTAGGTTGCTCTATTTGCTAGTGCCTTCATTTAAGCTTGACATGAGTTGGATTTCTGCTCGGGCCATTCCTTAGTGCCTGATCTCAAAGTATCCCGGTGACTACAATTTTCATTCAAAATTTTAAGATATCTCGGCTAGAGCACCTGCTTGCTCGTCCTTCTGTGATGAATATTCGAATGTTGAAAGACATAAACTTCATAAACTCCCCCTATGCCTTAGATGATCCTCCTGCCGGAGTGGAACCTTCTTCAAAGGCAGAGGGAAAGAAACCCATAGAATATGATTTTATGTAATGAATTGTACTTTTCACCACTTATGTAATTCTATTTAATTTGAATGAAAAATTGTCATTTCATTTTTCTTCTAAATAATTTGTAGAATGTTTTTGCTTGTTGGTTGCTTATTTCATTGCAGTGATTTATCAATCTTTGATCTTTATGTGATAAAACATCCTTTATCTCATGATCCTGTTTAATTTAAACAACTGGAGATGATTGCAATTGGCTTACCGACCAACTGGAGTTTATTAAGATATTTGTTTCTGACCAATCGGAGTTAGTGAACTTTTATTCCCCGACCAACCGTAGTTAGGGGATTTTATTTATCGACTAACCATAGTTGGTAGACCGACCAACCGTAGTTGGTGGGATTTTATTTATCGACCAACCGTAATTGGTAGACCGACCAACCGTAGTTGGTGGGATTTTATTTATCGACCAACCGTAGTTGGTAGACCGACCAACCGTAATATGTGGGATTTTATTTATCGACCAATCGTAGTTGGTAGACCGACCAACCGTAGTTGGTGGGATTTTATTTATCGACCAATCGTAATTGGTAGACCGATCAATCGTAGTTGGTGGGATTTTATTTATCGACCAACCGTAGTTGGTGGGGTTTCATTTATCGACCAACCGTAGTTGGTAGACAGACTAACCATAGTTGGTGGGATTTTATTTATCAACCAACCGTAGTTGGTAGACCGACTAACCATAGTTGGTAGGGTTTTATTTATCGACCAACCGTAATTGGTGGGATTTTATTTATCGACCAATCGTAGTTGGTAGACCGACCAATCGTAGTTGGTGGGATTTTATTTATCGACCAAACGTAGTTGGTGGACCGACCAACCGTAGTTGGTGGGATTTTATTTTGAACTTGATGCATAGTGTGTAGCACTAATACTCCGAAAAAAAAATTCAACAAAAAGAGAGAATTGGGTAAAACATCCAAAGCTTTATTCATATCGAAGAAAACTGCATTACATAAGGATTGAACTACTGATAATATTTGAGCAGATGCTCTGTGTTCCATGCATTCTTAAACTCCTCTCCTTCTAAAGTTTCAATCCTATAAGTTCCTGGACGAACAACTTCTGTTACTCTGTAAGGTCCATGCCAGTTGGCTTCCAATTTATTGTGCTTTTGAATTACTTTCTTTAGCACGTAGTCTCCTTCCTTCAAATCACACTTTTTTACCCTCTTGTTGTAGAATAGAGTTGTTCGTTGTTGGTATGCAACATTCCTGATTACTGCTTCTTCTCTAACTTCCTCGAGCATATCCAAGTCTAATCTTCTCATCAAGTCATTGATAGGAGAATTGAAATTCAGCACTCTGTGTATGGGGAGGCCCATCTCGGTAGGTATAACATCTTCACTTCCAAATGCCAGCATATATGGAGATTCTCCTGTTGCTGCTCATGGTGTAGTACGATAAGCCCACAACACAGAATGTAGCTCGTTAATCCAGTTTGCCTTCGTGTCATCCAGTCGTTTTTTAAACCATTTAGTAGCGTTCTGTTCGTCACATCAGTTTGTCCATTACTCTGAGGATGGCCTGGTGCAGAGTGGGTTTTCAATATGTTTGATTGGTGACAATATACAACAAACTCCTCGTTATCAAATTGGGTTCCATGATCAGTAATGAATGCATGGGGAAGACCATATCTGCAAATGATATTCTTCCAAATAAATTGATACACCTTCTCATAAGTCATATCAATAAGAGGTTCAACTTCCACCCATTTAGTAAAATAATCCACAGCGACGACGAGGTATTTGAACCTTCCTCTTGTCGTCGGGAGTGTCCCGACCAAGTCCATTCCCCATATGGCAAATGGCCAAGGGGATGTTATGGGTGTTAGCAATGGTTGGGGAGTTCTTCGAATAGAGGAGAAGCATTGACATTTATCACATTTTTTAGCATAGGCTATACAATCAACCCTCATTATTGGCTAATAGTATCCTTGTGTCATCACTCTTTGCAAAAGCGTTCAACCTGCTACATGAGCTCCACAGGACCCTTCATGGACCTCTTCAATCAAGTCTTTCACCTCGGAAGGGTGCACATATCTTTTCATACCTGATATAATTCCTCGTCTATATAGAATACCATTAATCAATACATAACGAGCAGCTTTAAACTTCAGTTTCTTGGCTGCGAGTTTATCGGTTGGTAATTTCCCTTCCTCAATATATGCCCTGATGGGATCCATCCAAGATGGTCCTAAATCAAGGGTAATAAAGTTCATCATTAGATCTTCGTCTATGGTTCGACTAGCCAAGACTTCTATTGGGATTGTTCTTCGTAGCTCGGTGCGTGTGGCTGAAGCTAACCGAGCTAAGGCATCCACTCTTGCATTTTCTAATCTTGGTATTCTAATTATCTGTACTGCGTTCAGGCTTAATAAAACCTCCATTGCTTTTGCATGATACCTGATCATTAATTCTCCTTTGGCTGCATATACTCCCGGCATTTGATTTACGTTCAATTACGAGTCGCTGAATACGATAACCTGCTCTGCCCCCATGGTTTTTTCCAGGCCAAGTCCTGTAATCATAGCTTCATATTCAGCCTCATTATTAGAAGCCTTGAATTGGAAGCGCAAAGCATACTCCACATCGACCTCATCCGGGTTGTTCAAAACAATCCCTTCCCCACAGCCTATAATGCAAGATGAACCATCCATATATAGATTCCATATAGGTATCTCATCCTTAAATTTTTTATCGGATAAAGTTCCTCGGTGGAATACTTGTTGCTTCCTTTTTATCCTCCTCTAATACTTCTTGCTGCTCGTCGACCATCCCCCCTGATCGTCAACTGACTTAAGTTGATCGGGGTTTAAATTTGATGATCCTGTAACATCTACAGGTTGGTCGGTATTCAGCTTTTTCTCCTCGGAGGTGTCAGGATAAATGAATTATGTGATAAAATCTGCTACTGCTTGCCCTTTAAGTGACGACCTAGGCTCATAAATTATATCATATTCACTAAGTTCTACTACCCAGTACATCAATCTCCCTGATTTTTCTGGTTTATGAAGAGCTTGCCTCAGTGGCATATCGGTATACACTACTATGGTATGAGCTTGGAAGTACGACCTCATTCTTATACTTGCTTCGATCAATGCTAGTGCCAACTTTTCTAGTTTTGGATATCTGATCTCTGCTCCTCGGAAGGCCTTGCTAGTGTAATAAATTGGTTTTTGCACTCCATCCTCCATTCTTATCAATGCCGAGCTAACTGCATTCTCCGAAACTGCCAGATACAAGTACAATCTTTCTCGCATCACTGGCCTGGACAACAGTGGGGGCGCTCCCAAGTATTTCTTTAACTCTTGAAAGGCCTTCTCGCATTCATCATTCCATTCAAATGTTTTTCGGAGTGTTTTGAATAATGGGAGGCATCTATCAGTTGCTCGTGATACAAATCTATTAAGTGCTGCAACTCGCCCTGTGAGACTTTGCACTTCCTTCTTCGTCATTGGAGATCGTAGCCCCCATAGAGCCTTGATCTTTTCTGGATTTGTTTCAATACCTCGTTGGTTGACAATATACCCGAGGAACATGCCTTCTCGTACTCTGAATATGCACTTAGTAGGGTTCAACTTCATTTGATATTTATCTAATTGATCAAAGGTTTGACCTAGATCAATTAGATGGTCAATAGCTTTCTTGCTCTTCGTCAGCATATCATCAACATAAACCTCCATATTGTGACTGATTTTCTCTGCAAAGACCTTGTTCATCAGCCGCTGATATGTTGCACCTGCATTTTTCAAACCAAAAGGCATAACATTATAACAGTATGTTCCCCTAGGGGTAATAAAAGAGGTACCCTCCCTGTCTTCAGGTTTTATTTTAATCTGGTTGTAACCAGAATAAGCATCCACTAATTGATCAATTCGTGGCAAAGGAAAATGATCCTTTGGGCATGCCTTGTTGAGGTCGGTGAAGTCTACACACATCCTCCACTTGTTGTTTTTCTTCTTCACCATCACCACATTAGCTAACCAGTTTGGATATTTGACATCTTCAATAAAGCAAGCTTTTTGAAGCTTCTCGACCTCCTTTCGTATAGCTTAGTTCTTCTCGGGGCTGAACACTCTTCTTCAATGCTTCATAGGTTTAATTTCCTTGTTCACATTAAGTTCATGACACAAGAAATTTGGGTCTATTCCTGGCATATCTTCGTGGCTCCATGCGAAAGTTTGTTTTATGATTTTTAGGAAGGCTATCAATTCCTGTTTTAGTGGGGTGTCCAACTATGAACCGATTTGAGTTGTTCGTTCTGGGTGTTCGTCGTCCAGAATGACGTTTTCAGTACCTTCCACCAACTGACCTTTTACGAGCTGTGACTCATCTCTAGGATCTAATGTTTTAATTTCTGCACCTTCATCCACTTGATCGGTGGTAGTCTTTTTCCTAGATTCTTCCAGTTCTTCTTGCTCGGCCGATGAATAGTAGCATTCCCGAGCTACTTTTTGGTCACCCTTCACAATTCCGACTCCAAAGTTGGTTGGAAATTTTAGGCATTGATGTACAGTAGATGGTACTGCTTCGAACTTCTTCAATCCTACCCTTCTCATGATGATATTGTAAGCTGATTGAACATTCTTATCCATCACAAAAAAGTGCACTCTTTCTGTTCGACAAGCAGTCCATGTACCGGTGAACATATCTCACTTGATCGTCCCAAGTGGAAAAACTTTCTCGCCAGTAAAACCGAGGAGGGTCCGATGATATGGCTCCAACTAGGATAGCTTTAGGTTCAAACTATCAAAACATGGGTAGAACATAATATCTGCCAAGCTACCATTATCCACCAAGACTCGCGAAATCACTACTTCCTTCATCCTCATTTTGATCACCAATGGGTCATCATGAGGATATAACACACCTGCGAGGTCATTCTTAGAGAAACCGATTACCAGTTTATCTTTGTTAACCTTCCTCGGGCGATCTTCTTCAGGTATATTTATCCGTTGAATATACGAACAAGCTTGAGCCTCGTTGAGGTAAGCTTTCCTTTCTGCAGTAAGGTCTCCACCTCCTGCATCTCCATCAGTAATAACATTGCAATCAAATGACTCAAACGGATAGAAAATACCTCACGTTCTGGCTGTCTTGGTCTTTTAGGGAGATCGGGTGTGACAACCCGCTCCAAATAATAACGGGTGGCCATCCCTATACTATAATAAATCAGGTATCTCAGATGGTACAGTCTCAACATCAACTACTAAGCACTATAATATAAGGCTAACTACCCGAAATCATTAAGTGCGAATTGCCAAAAAATTAAAACTTTTATAAAAACAACAACAACAAAACCAATATTGCACATAACCAACAATATACATCTAACTATGGTGAGTGAAAGTGCATGCTCCAATAATATGAAAGAGTACAATACATGGTACAACAAAATCTCAGCAATGAAATACCTGAATATGCTGTCGGGTAACAGATAATACAATAATTTGAGAAATGGAATATGAAAGTGTTAATCTACAACACTTGAATACTAACTCAATACAACTGAATCCTAATCTAGATTTACAATAAATAGGAATCGACTAAAGAAAAGTGCCGCAACAGTCCGCTACTGCCACAGCTCCACAAATCCTGAACGGAGGAATATCAAGGCGTCCTTGCGGAGGAACACCTGAAGTAATACAATATATATAAGGAGGAGGAAAATATAAACGGGTCAGAGCCCGAGTTTGGAAAACATTTTATAGCAAGTGTATTAAAAAGCATAATAATTATAAATGCATTATTACATGATTTAGTTGGAATCGAACTCTCCATAAAAATTCAACTCACCTCTCATCTAAAGCGCGCACTAAGCGTATGCACGTGTCTCCAAAAGGATGTCCGATTCTAATTAGGTAAGAGGATTCTAACTTAAACCCAAATAAAGTATTTAAGTGAAACCATCTAACCTATCTCCCAATATATTCGTTCCCATAATTTATAAGTCATATACATTAACTTTAATGTAATAGTTATAGTTATCTTTATAATGTTCATTTGTTGAACCTATAAAGTTACATGATCCAATCATGTCCACATCATCACAATATATCAACAATCTCATTTACTAGAATTTATATTCTAGTGATGCCCATATAAGGCATGACACCATATACATAATTATTATAGATGAGTTATTAGCATCAAGAGTTAAGGACTAAACTCCTCCCGATTTTCAACACGGTACTGCGTTTCGTGCGAGGGACGTCTCGCCGAAGCGAAATCCAAACGAGGACCCCCCCCCGTTACACTACTCCTGGCCGTATCGATCCTCGGGGCTAATTATGCCCTCAAAGCAAGATGCATGTAACCCAAATGATTGTTATCCAATTTTAATTAATTAATATTCCCAATTCTCAACAGTACACGACGTTTCATGCGTGGGACGTCTCGCCGAAGCGAAATCCAAATAAGGAACCCCCCCGTTACACTACTCCTGGCACTGTCGATTGTCGGGATAGGTGATATATATGTATATATAAATATGAGCATTAAGGACTAAACTTATCCCCGAGTTCCAACATTACACTGCGGTTCTTGCGTGGGACGTCTCGCCGAGGCGAAATCCAAACAAGGAACCCCCCCGATACACTAATCCTGGAAATGTAGGTCATTGAGGTCCATTATGCCCTTGACACCCAAGTACAAACACAAGAAAATAATAACCATCCAACAGAGCTATAACTCGAAGGACGCAGGCTCACATGCTATCATCTTCCAGCAGCCCATATACGTAGCAAACTGGGGCCACCTGGTGGGGATCAACTCACGCACACAATGTCCCGAGAAGCGGTCATAGTTCCTAACAGGCAAGTGAGAGCGACACATACCCACGACCTATCACCCTCAAAAATAAATAAATGTATATATATATGTCATTTCCTGACCACAAAGGACGACTATGACCTGGGGAATATCCACATCCTGCTTTTCTAGTCAGAATGCTCACCCTCTACGCACGAAACTTCCCAATGATAGCAAGGATGGGGTATGCTTAACATGTATATACACCATCATATAAGGTATACATACATCCCACATAATAAAGATATACCATTTTATATAAGGTATACCTGCAACATCATATTCATTTTCATATTCATTATACGCTCTTAGGCGTAATTTGATTAACATCATTGTTTAGTATATCCATCTCTTGATACACTAACCGTCAATACTCACACATTTACCCTACTTAGTATATACTATACTAATTCTCACTTTAAGCTCTCATGTCGCTTCTAGTATGAATTGTCTTTCAATTCTACTTAACTATAAGATATTCTATATCTTATTGCTCCTCAATTTATATTTCTCATCGTGTGAGATATCTACCAAATCAATCATCAATAAGTATATTTCTATATCCATATGCCCATCAAATAGCATTTATTATTCTCCATTCATAATAGGGTTCAATTCATTTTATGAACCTTTTTAAGGTTATCCCGTTTGGGATTTGGATCCTAAGATCCGACATCTCTAAGTTATTCACATTCTCAGATAGTGAAAATCATTTATTATCACCAATTAACATCCCAAATAAAAGTGGGCTTCCCCACTTAGAGAAATCCCAAAATCTCCAATCGGTATTCTATATTCCTCAAATACTAACCTCGATACTCAGAGGATTTTTCCCCCAAATTGATATACTCTTTAGATTCTCACTTCACAACATAAATCACTAAGACTCTCCGACATTTACATTTAGTCTTTCAATTATCAATTAACCTCATATATCGTCTTTTGACTTTAAGTCTATAATCCCCTTATATAATCACTTAATCCTTTATGATACTTTGATTATGGAAGTCCAGTTATACAAACCCAAAGAAGAAGGGGATAACTTAAATTCTCAAGCTTGAAACCAAAATAGGGGACCGGTCAACCGGTGCCCAAACCGCGGTCGACCGCGTTTCTAAATTTTGCTTAATCTCGAAGACAGAATGCCCAACTTTGGAGGCGCGGTCGACCGGTCCTCTATACGCGGTCGACCGGCCCTAACAGGTATTACGGCCAACTCCATTTTTTCACATTTCCAACTTCTCAAAAACTCCAATAAAACTCCATTCAACCACAAATCTTCAACCCAAACATATTCATAACATTTATATTCATTCTAGAATACTTAAAAAGTGATTTTTATCATTTAATCCAAGATCTATACATTAAATCTAAGATTATACCCAAAAGTTAGGTTTTGTTAAACTAAACCTAAAACCCAAAATATCAATCCACAAATCATGCAATAATTGGTTCACAACAATTATTTAGCAAGTTTAATCACTAGCCTCGGGTTCGTAGGGCCTGAATCCGCCTTGAGATCGTGTGGAAACCGGAAATCTCCACTTTCTCTCTCTTTTATCCTTCTTTCTCTTCTTCTTTCTTCTTCTCTCTTTCTTTATAGGGTTTTCCTCATTCTCTTAAGTGAGAATGACTTCTCACTTGGCTTTTAAGCCTTAACCCACAAGACACACATCTTTGAATGATAATACACACTTTAAATGACCCGGAAACTTTAATTCGAGTCAAACGGTCCTAAATTATTTCGGAACCTAAATATACCCCAAGTATAGTCATTTCGACTTTCTCGAGCCTTCCGAAAACGATGGTACCCTCAGAATCGACATTCGACACTCTTTCTAACGACTCTAAATTTTGACCTCAATTGCCAATTAAATTATTTCTCCAATAAAATATTATTTATTTCTCCCAAAATAAATAAATTATCGACTCCAAAACCTTGGGTTGTTACAAACTTCCCCACTTGCAAAAATTTCATCCTCGAAATTTAGCTAAGCCTATTTCTCCAAAGCTCAACTAGTCCTACTATGCCCAATCTTGCTAATCCCATCTCCAAACTTCTAACTCCCCACGACGAGTTCATTTTAAATTCATTTTATTATAAGTTAATTATGAATTAAGTAAAACCAATTTCCGCAACAAGGGCGCCCATACACCCTTTATATTTGAGATTTATGCTCACCACCATCATAATGAGGCTCTATTTGCCTCGAAAGTTCCACCATTCCAACAATAAGAAATACTAAAATTTTAATAAAGTAGAAATGTGAATGGTCCAAAGAAATAACTCCTCTCAATTCCTGACAATCGCCAATTTTCGTGCGGGGGACGTCTCGCAAAAGCGAAATCCAAACAAGGAACCCTACCAATACACTATTATGAGGCGACGCCGGGGATTGAGAGTTTGTTCAATCCGGACTAGAAGTTTGAAAATATTTTAGTGGAAAGTTTATTTTGAAAGGGCCCGAAGGCCGATAAAAGTTTTATTTTGAAAATAGTTTATTTTGAAAACGGCTCATATATTATAACATAATATAAAATGCCTTATGTCCAACACAAGGTCTTTATAGATCATCATCTATATAACATATAGCTCACAAATATGATCATATATATGAGCTAAAATTTTACCTGCGTCCCATCAAACCACAATCAACTTTTAAACATAAACAACATCTTACACCATTTCAACATATTGCCATATATAAGGCAAATCCATATCTGGAATACAACAATCATAATAGTCTATTATGACTGTTGATACCAAATTTAATCTGCTAACTTGGATCAATCATATGAAGACATATGGCTATCTACATGGCAACAACAAGCACTTCCGAGATAATCACACGCTCTGAGGAACCATGTTACTCCGAGGAACTCATACACTCGGAGGAACAGACCTCTCCGAGGAACTCATACGCTCCGAGGAACAGACCTCTCCGAGGAATTCTTGAATACCAGGAAGCTTAGGCGGTCCGAGCTGCTCAGGCGGTCCGAGCTGCATCTCGAACAGAGCATTAATTGATGAATAACCAACAGTTCAACTGGTTCATTAAATGCTTATTATTTAGACGCACACGCTTAAAGGGCATTAAATGTATTACCCTTTCATATGTATATCATTCAATGTATCATCCTTTCATAAGACAGCCTCAAGGCTATAAATACGTTGTACAATCCTCATAGGGAGGACCGGATTTTCTTGATAGAATTACATATCGAGAACTCCAAAACACTTGGCAATAACAGAAAATAGTGGACGTAGGCCATTCTTATAAGGCTGAACCACTTTAAAATTCTTTGTCTCATTTATATTTATCTGTGATTAAATAATTAGAAGCAATCTAATTTTTTACATCAACAGATTGGCGCCGTCTGTAGGAATGTGTTACAAGCATTGTTCTCCATCATAAGCTAAGTTTTTATTTTCTATATGTATAATCAATTATTTATTATACATACATCTTTTGATTCAATCATGATTTTTATGTTTATATACATAAATTAATTGTCCAATTTTTTTCTCCAAAATGTTTCATATCATGATTTTTAAATCATAACTGCTAGATTAATTCTTATTTAGATATCTGAAAAATAGCGGATTTCATAAATCATAACATTTTGCTTGATTCTCAAGTTTAAATTTTATATCATGGAATAAATATTTTAAATGATTAAATATACCAATATATACGATGATGATAAGATTTGATAATTTTCTTTGTTGATTTTGAAATAATTTGTGAAAGATCTTTGATGACTATTCAAATTCCCATTATATTTTTGTTCAAATCATGATTCTCATATGTTTATATCCATAAACTTAGAGATCAAATCAATTATATATTATGCATACATCTTTTAATTCAATCATGATTTTATATTCACAAATTGTTGAATCTAATTTTACAAATCTGTATAAATGTACATTTCATAATCACAAAGTTTGAGAAATTTGTGTACATATTATATTATTTCTTCTTTAAGGAGATAAAATAATTTCTCTATATTTATAAATCTCTTTTATATGAGTATATACAAATTTGATTCATTTGGAAATCTTTTAATTTAGTCATAATTTTTATATGCACTAACTGTGTGATCGATTTCAATTTGGGGATCTGGTGAATTTTAGACTCATAAATATTATACAAATCCTTGCATCTATGGATCCACTTGAAGATTTTCTGAACAAATATGTTAGGATAGGGATAAGCATTAAGAACGATTCTGTATTTTCCATTCCGATATTAACATGAATTGAATC
This sequence comes from Sambucus nigra, assembly GCA_949130495.1. NCBI lineage: Eukaryota > Viridiplantae > Streptophyta > Magnoliopsida > Dipsacales > Adoxaceae > Sambucus > Sambucus nigra. Next base: position 465,409,979 of record OX422215.1, on the reverse strand, counting down.
AGACCCATTTTCTCTCTCTTCAAGAAAACTATGTTCTCTATACAAATAATCATATTATATAATTGTGTTGATACGATCAATTTGATCAATATATGAATAATCAATTATATGTTGTACATACATACATACATATTTTGATTCATTCATGCTTTTTATGATTATAATCATAAATTAGTTGTCCAATTTTTCATTTATCAAATCTGCAAAATATTGCAAATCACGATTTTATTAAATTAGTGGATCGATTTTTATTTCAAATATGAATAAACGAAAATTTCATAATCACAAGTCCGTTAAATATTTTTATGGAGACACGTTTATGTACTTCATATTTTTATGAGAACATGAGATATTTTGATTGTTATCTCTCATATTATTATCTGGAAATTTAAATTGTCCAATATTGAAGCCAATGCACACTATATATTGGTCGGCTGAATAATTATTCTAATCGTAATTTTTATATGATTCAGCCTCAACAGGTGCTCAGAAAAAATTATCTACCCAGTACAATTCTTGGATGCTCATCAACAGCACATAAAGACCTTAAAAGGTCAATACCGAACAAAAACAATGCAGCTAGACTACACACATCACAGCAGCAAGACTGCAAACAACAATTCAATTGGCACCATCAGATTCATTTCATACATGCCCCAATCCTGGGCATAGAGCTTCATACTTGACTTAATAGAGTTAATAGAAGAGATACATGTAGGCATTTCTAATTAAGAATTCAAACATCTATTCCTCAAACACTCGTACTGAGCTAAAGAACACATGTAGAAACTCCCAAGTTGGAATTTAAACAAATTCTTCAAAAGCCGACAAGATTCATATGATGGAAGAAATGTAGAAATTCATAATTGAAATTTCAACATATATTCTTCTTAAACACTTGAATTGAGCTAAATAATAGAAGCCAGAAAATGCAAACATGCAAAGATCTCAGGGAGTCATTTCATGGAATATTTCCTCGGCCTTATTTTTCCAGCAAGACCAACATATTTCAAGGCCAAGAAAGTACTCAAAGTTCATATTCCACACTTGGGGGGCTTCTATTACAATTTCCTTGTGCTATCAATCAAGTCTAAAAGACACTTATTTTCTTTTATTTAAATTTAAAGTGCTATCAATTGAACAACTTCCTTGTGTCTTATTCTCAATAGTTATGCAAGACATTGCCATCCTTGCAAAGGTATTGGGAAGCACTTGAGATCATCAATCTCAATCTAAAGTTAGCTTGCAACTCGTGGTCCGTAGAGAAGAAAGAAGAGCTTCGATCCCTTGGAGCTCGTAAGTGTCAAACTTTGCAAATTTTGCACTCTTTTGTTTCTGTCACTCTTCCTCCCAACAAATGATTACTGTTTGTCATAATAGTTATTTGAAAAATCTTAAACCTTCATTGCAATGTATCTTCAATCTATGGCTTCTTTTTTAATGGAGAAAGAGTGGGAGATGTTTGTACTTATGAGTGTTCTAAATATCCCCGCCTACGTGCTAGGATATATACATATTTGGCTGCTATTTTATTTTGATATATGTATATTTATTGATACATTGATTTGACTATTTATACTATGTTTAATTGTTATGTTTAATAGTTGATATTTAATAATAAAAATAAAAATAAAAATGCCTAGTGCTTTTCAGAACCTTGAGAGAGAGAGAGAGAGAGAGGAGGGCCTTCGATTTGAGAAAATCGAACGTGAGAGTCCCGTCACTGGTTCGAGAGAGATCGTGATAGAGCAACGGTGAGGAGGAATTAGAAATGAAATGGTATGCCTAGGTTTATTCACTTACTTAGTTAGCTCTCCTCATTCCTATTGATGTATTCTCAATTTTAGCTAAATGCAAATTAAATCATGTTAACAATTAAACAATCAAAATCAACTAATTAATCTTAAAACAAAAAATTGTATAATATACATATTAAGCTCATAAGAATATATACATCAATATAGATGTTAAATGAAAAAATTCTCCATCTACGAGGACAAATCATAAAAGGACACATATCATCCTATGTGGCAATATTCGACACTCGAAAAGAGTTGGTCAGCCCCCGAGGAGAGTTGGTCAGTACCCGAGGAGAATTAGTCGGCACCCGAGGAGAGTTAGTCGGCACTCGAGGAGAGTTGGTCGGTATACCAACCAGGAAGATCAAAGGATAACTATGAATTTAATGTGCAATAATGAAGATGACAGCGCATTTAATGAGCCTTAATGTACATTTATACTGTATTAATAGATGACAACACATAGCATACCAAGCAATTCAACAATTAGATTCGTTGAATGTAGACATAAATGTCTACATACAATGAATCTCTTTATCTCTCATCACTATAAATACATGTATCCCCTTAGCCAAAAGGAGGAGATCCGACAAGGAGATCCGGGAAAAAACTAAGAAACACCATACACAAGATACACATCCTCTCTCTCTCTACACCATATTGTGCTATTGTAAACCCCTGAGAATAAAATAACAGTGGACGTAGGCTTTATTCATAGCCGAACCACTTTAAAAATATTTGTCTCTTATATGTTTGATGTGAATGTTTATCTTCATCTTCAATCTCATCCTCATCATTTATCTGCTGTTGACGCCACTAAAATGGCAGTGGCCATTTTCTATCTTCAACAGATTGGCACCGTCTGAATAGATCCAACGACGAAGAAAGAGGTGCAGAGTCTTACAGGACGAGTTGCAGCGCTCAACAGATTTGTATCTCGAGCAACTGATAGATGCCTCCCATTCTTTAAAACACTTCGAAAAACTTTCGAGTGGAATGATGAATGTGAAAAAGCCTTTCAAGACTTGAAGAAATATTTGGGAGCACCTCCACTGTTGTCCAGGCCAGTAATGGGAGAAAATTTGTACTTGTACCTGGCAGTATCAGAGAATGCAGTTAGCTCAGCATTGATCAGAATGGCGAATGGAGTCCAGAAGCCAATTTATTACACAAGTAAGGCTTTCCGAGGTGCAGAGATCAGGTACCCAAAACTGGAAAAATTGGCATTGGCATTAATTGAGGCAAGTAGAAGAATGAGGCCATATTTCCAGGCCCATACCATCGTCGTGTATACCGACATGCCATTGAGACAAGACCTTCATAAGCCAGAAAAATCAGGGAGACTGATGTACTGGGCAATAGAGCTCAGTGAATATGATATTGTGTATGAACCCAGATCATCATTAAAAGGGCAAGTTGTAGCAGATTTTATAGCAGAGTTTACTTATCCTGATACCCCCGAGGAACAAAAGTTGCTCGATGATCAACCTGTGGATGTTACAATATCAATAAACACAAGCTCAGACCAACTCCGGTTGGTAAAAGGGCTTGTGGATATTGAAGGATCATCAAATTCGAGCTCAGACCAACTCCGGTTGGTAAAAGGGCGAGAAGAGATGATCGACGAGGAGCGAGAAATATTAGGGGAGGATGAAAGGAAACAACAAATATTTCACCGAGGAACTTTGTCAGATAAGAAATTTGAAGACGAGTTACCTACATGGAGATTATATGTAGATGGGTCATCTTGCACAACATGTTATGGAGCAGGGATTGTTTTGAACACCCCAGACGAGATTGACATGGAATACGCCCTGCGATTCCAATTCAAAGCTTCCAATAATGAGGCTGAGTATGAGGCCATGATAGCAGGTCTTAATTTAGAAAAGATTATGGAAGCACAACAAGTGATGGTATTCAGTGATTCTCAATTAATTGTGAATCAGATGATGGGAACATATGCAGTTAAAGGAGAATTAATGGTCAAGTATCATGCAAAGGTGATGGAGTTGTTGGCAGAATTTGATGCCATTCAGTTGATCAGAATACTAAGAATGGAGAATGCACGAGCAGATGCACTAGCCCGACTAGCATCAGCTACTCGTACCGAGCTACGAAGAACGATACCAATTGAAGTATTAGAAAGTCGGAGCATAGATGAAGACCCGACGATGAATATTATTACCCTTGATTTAGGACCATCTTGGATGGATCCCATCAGGGCATATATTGAGGAGGGAGAATTACCGAAGGATAAGCTCGCTGCCAAGAAATTGAAGTTTAAAGCTGCTCGGTATGTACTAACTAATGGTGTTTTGTATAGACGAGGAATTATGGCAGGTTTGCAAAGATGTGTACATCCCTCCGAGGTGAAAGAATTTATTGAAGAGATCCATGAAGGGTCCTGTGGAACCCATGTAGCAGGTCGGACACTTTTGCAAAGGGTGATGACGCAGGGATACTACTGGCCAACGATAAGGGATGATTGTATAGCCTATGCTAAGAGATGTGATAAATGCCAACGTTTTTCCTCCATCCGACGAACTCCACAAGCATTGTTGACACCCATAACTTCCCCTTGGCCATTTGCCATGTGGGGAATTGATTTGGTTGGACCACTTCCAACGACCCGAGGAAGATTCAAGTACCTCGTCGTTGCAGTGGATTATTTTACTAAGTGGGTAGAAGCTGAGCCACTTATTGATATGACATACGAGAAGGTGTACCAGTTCGTTTGGAAGAACATCATCTGCCGATATGGTCTCCCTCATGTCTTCATCACAGACCATGGAACACAATTTGATAACGAGGAGTTTGCCGCCTATTGTCATCAGTCAAACATTTTGAAGGTTCATTCAGCACCAGGCCATCCTCAAAGCAATGGACAGACTGAAGTGACGAACAAAACATTACTAAATGGTTTGAAGAAGAGGCTAAGTGAGTCTAAAGCTAATTGGATTAATGAGCTACAGTCAGTATTGTGGGCTTACCGAACAACCCCCCAAGCAGAAACTGGAGAATCACCATATATGCTGGCATTTGGAAGTGAGGCTGTAATACCTGCCGAGTTGGGTCTTCCAACACACAGAGTGCTGAATTTCAATTCCCCAGTCAGCGACTTAATGAGAAGATTAGATTTTGACATGCCCGAGGAGGTTAGAGAAGAGGCAACCATTAGGAATGCTGCTTACCAACAACGAACAACTCTGTTCTACAACAAGAGGGTGAAGAAATGCGACTTAAAAGAAGGAGATTACGTGTTAAAGAAGGTTATTCAAAAGCACAATAAGTTGGAAGCAAACTGGCATGGACCTTACCGAGTTATAGAAGTTGTTCGACCAGGAACTTACCGAATAGCGACTCTAGAAGGAGAGGAATTTAAGAATGCATGGAATGCTGAACACCTACGCAAGTATTATCAGTGATGTAAAATGTAAAGCAGTTCCATCAATATGAATAAAACGATGATATTTCGCCATCTTCTCTCCTTTTATTGAAAGTGTTTCGGGGAATACTAGTGTTACACACTACAAACTATGACAGTTCGAGCTCAGACTAACTTAGGTTGGTAAAAGGGCGAGAATAAAATTCCTAAAAATGCCAGCCCCGGTTGGTTAGGAAACCATACTCCTTTGGTTAGGAGGCGTACACTAGCTCAGACCAACTCCGGTTGGTAAAAGGGCGAGTGGACATGATAGTTCGAGCTCAGACCAATTCCGGTTGGTAAAAGGGTGAGAACACGACATTCCTAAAAATACCAGCTCCGGTTGGTTAGGAAACCATACTCCTTTGGTTAGGAGGCTGACACTAGCTCAGACCAATTTTGGTAAAAGGGCAAGTGGACATGATAGTTCGAACTCAGACCAACTCCGGTTGGTGAAAGGGCGAGAACAACATTCCTAAAAATGCCAACGTGTTTGGTTAGGAAACAAGATATGCTCTCAAATACCAACTTATGTTGGTCGAAAGGTAAGATTATTCCAGAAAATACAAAATATTCCAAACTGTACCAAGTATGGTTGGTCGGGGATAAAAAACCACTAACTCTAGTTGGTCGAAGAGGAGAAAATATTCCAAATTGTACCAAGTATGACTGGTCGGGGATAAAAACCCACTAACTATAGTTGGTCGACAAGCACAATTTAACAACCTTGGTTGGCTGGAAAATTTTTCAACATTTTTATACAAACTACTTTATTATTAGGTGATTGAGCAACATTACTGATACTTGTAACTTTTTTGGTCGATGAACCACACGATATTGTTATGCAAGCACAAATATAAAGTGTTTGACAAATACAAGACAATAGCAATACAAATTTGCGAACAAAAATGAAACTCTTTCATTGAATTCAAAATGAATTACACAAATTTATTACATTGATATTAAATTGTGTACTAATTATTACATCAGAATTTCCTATTCTACTGGTCTTTTCCCTTATGCTTTTGAAATAGGCTCCTCGCCAGTAGGAGGATCTTCCAGGCAAAGGGCGAAATTAATGAAGTTAAGATCTCGAAGCATTCTGGCGTTCATTATTGAAGGTGTATCCAGTAAATGCTCAGGACGAGATAATTCTGCCTGTGAATGAAGGGCATAGTCACCAAGATACTTGGAGATCAAACAACGAGGAATGGCCCAAGTAGGGATCCAACTCATGTCAAGCTTTAAGGGCGTAATTGGTAGATCGAGCAGCCCAGGAGCATGGTAATCCCATAAATAATGACCTTGCTCTAGTTTTAATACATCCAGGGCGTTCAACCATCCCTGTTTGTAGCCTTCATTATTAGCATTTTTAATACGATCATTCAAGTGAAAAAGGGCCTCATTGTAGCCTGCCATCCAGAATTCACGAGGTTGTTTATGGAATTGGAAAATTAGTCTCTCTAACTGCTCATGAAGGTTTCTGGCAAAAATATCCTTATGATCCAAAGCAGACTTCGTCGCAACAAGTTGATCCTCCAAAGTTTGGACTTTCTTGGACAGTTCAGATAAGGCTTGATTTTTTGCCATCAATTGGAATGCTTGGTTTTCCAACGCTGATTGAGTACGAGCTTCTTCAATAGTAGGACGAAGAACTCTTGGTCGTCCCCTAGCAGGTTGAGTACTTTGTTCCTCGTCAACATTCTGAGCAACTCTTCCTCGTCCACGAGAACCTCTTCCTCGTCCCCGAATAGCAGTAGAAGGCCCAACTCTTCTCAAAGCTTTTAACTCTTCTCGCAACTTGGCATTTTCCACTTCTAAAAATGAGAATCCTTCATCGGTGACCGGTACCAAGGCAGTGGAAGATGAAGCAGCAGACCTCAGCTGAGCTAGTTCTTTTTGCAGATTGTTGTTTTCTTGTTCCAATAGCTCAGCGATTTTCCTGTGCCCTTCGACATCTGCTTTCAATGTTCTCTCTTTCACTTTATAGCCACTAAGCATCTTGTCGTAGCCTTTTTCAGCACTAAGTTGTTTGATTTTCTTCTCATACCCTTCGTGCAAAAGAGCTGAAGACTCTTTATACTGCTGCTGAAGTTCATAGAGAGTACCTTGCAAGTCTTCAATCATTTCGTAATAAGCCACATTATTGACTACAGCACGATCAAGAAGACATTTCAAGTATTGATATGCTTCCATTGCTTGGTCTGAAGCATCTCGACCAAGAATCTCTACAATCTGGGAATTATCCAAGTCAGTGTGGCCAGCCTTAAAATAATCATTACATTGTCGAAGCAGAGTTGTGTCATGGGCAGACATCAATTCCATTCTAGCTATAAACTAGTAAAGAAGAGAAGGCAAGATTTAATAAAAAAGCAGACAGAACATCAACAACATAGAGGGACAGAAAAGGTGATTTTTTATTACATCATAGAAAGGAGTACAGTGTTCAGAGTACAAAGTACAAGTGACAAAAGAAAATAAAACAAATACCGAACAAACTTCACACCTTTTCCTTGTCTCCCAAGACTTTCTCGAGAGGCTGGGACGAGGAGCTTGGTTGCTCGGTGGGAAAAATAATTTGGATTGCAGGAGCTGGAACTGGTTTAGGTGGAGCAGGCAAAGATGAAGGCTCCTCGGTGACTGTCTGAATAGGTTGTGAGGCAAGGACTTGATCACCCACTGCCATTGAAGACTCCTTGGATGCAGCTTCGTCTTCTTCCTCATCTTCAATTTTAGGAGGGGGACCAGGAAGATGCTGTTGAAACAGCTCAGAGTCCTCGTCAACCTTCAATTCTTGTAATACAGCAACCCAACCATCTCGGAAGTATTTAAGACTCTCATATTGCACTTGGGACATCATGGCTGCTACCCCCTTGTTCCATCCTTTGTCCCAGCCAGTGTTGAAGGACTTCTTTACTGCCATCTTTCTTTTTATTTTCTCCGAGGAGAGCTTCTCAGATAAAATATCCTCGGTGGCTTTCAGTTTAACTTCCACATCCTCCTTCTGGCGATTTACTTCTCGCAGAAGGGTTAGCTCTTCCTCAGCCAATTTAAACTAATTTTCAAGCTCCCCAAAGTTCGTGAGCTTCTCGGTATACTTCTTGTTCTCTCTCTCCAAATCTTTCACTTTATTCTCCAAACCCTTGGAAACTTCAACGAGCTGCACCTTCTCTGCCTCAACTGCAGCCAACTTCTTCTCCCAATCAGCCCTATCCTCGTCATACTTTTGACGGGAATCCCTCAAAGATTTGGTCAATCCCAATAAAGCATCCTGCACTCCGGATGAGGAGCTAGAAGCCTTGATCGCTTCATCCTTCTTCACAATGGTGTTAAAGCAACTCACCAACTAAAAAAAGGAGATCTGTTGACAACGAACGAAGAAAAGGATGAACGCACAAGAGAGAGAAAGACTATGGAAAACTCGAAAGCAGAAATTAGAAAAGGTAGAAGACGATGGGATTGCCTATGAAGCTTAAATACTTTGCCTTGGGAAACGACGAAAGAAATGATTACAAAAAAGAAACTATTACGCTACCAGCGGCTAAAAAGACGAAAAGTGACGCGGAAACCGAAACAAGCAGAAAAGTCCAAAAAAGCATGATTCTACGAATTGGGATGGAGAAATAAATACAAGGGAGATGATCCTAAAAATCAGGAAGAACTATTTAAAGCTACTGTATTCCGAGAAAGAATGTTCCATACTCCTCAAATTTCGAACTATGAAACATTGGGGGCTTCTGTTGATACCAAATTTAATCTGCTGACTTGGATCAATCATATGAAGACACGTGGCTATCTACATGGCAACAACAAGCACTTCCGAGATAATCACACACTCCGAGGAACCATGTTACTCCGAGGAACTCATACACTCGGAGGAACAGACCTCTCCGAGGAACTCATACGCTCCGAGGAACAGACCTCTCCGAGGAACTCTTGAATACCAGAAAGCTTAGGCGGTCCGAGCTGCATATCGAACAGAGCATTAATTGATGAATAACCAATTGTTCAACTGGTTCATTAAATGCTTATTATTTAGACGCACATGCTTAAAGGGCATTAAATGTATTACCCTTTCATATGTATATCATTTAATGTATCATCCTTTCATATGACAACCTCAAGGCTATAAATACGTTGTATAATCCTCATAGGGGGGACCGGATTTTCTTGATAGAATTACATATCGAGAACTCCAAAACACTTGGCAATAACATAAAACAGTGGACGTAGGCCATTCTTATAAGGCTGAACCACTTTAAAATTCTTTGTCTCATTTATATTTATCTGTGATTAAATAATTAGAAGCAATCTAATTTTTTACATCAACAATGACTATATAAAAGAAGTAGATTTTATCATTACTACTTATCACCTTTACCATTCTTACATTTACCATAAGGTTTAAAGCTCTTTGTGAGCGCCTTGCAAAAATTATCTACCCTTCTTACAAAATAATAGTATAAGAGCATATCTTGCTCAAAATTTCCCTTTTTAAGGTCATTACATACATAATAGGGCTATATTTCTACCTTTTCACAATTATCTTACATATGATAACCCCAAAACTCATTTTAGCAATTATCCTTGTAAGGACATTTTTGTCTATTATCAATGTATTATGTCGCACGCCGTTACACCACTGAAGAAATTCAAGATTCAAGATTCAACAGATCCAAATATTAAAAGAAGAAGAGGAATCATAGTCTGACAGCCGGACCGATCCTCTGAAATAAAAGAACCGATCCGGCTAATCGGACCGATCCGCCTAAAGACCCGGACCGATCCATTTATTTGTCAGAAGGCCAGTATACCCCGGAACGCAAGAGAACCGATGAAGCTGGAATAAAAGAACCGATCCAGTCACATCCGAACCGATCCGCCCCCAAGCCGGACCGGTCCGCCTGGGATAAACTCGAGCAGTTACGTGAATTGTTTTACCACTAATTTGTTTTTCCTATATATATACCTATTTCGGTGGTGTATTTTTTAAGACTTTTCAAGACGAATTTCAGAGTCCAAAATACTCTAAGTCTTCACCTATTGAGCCCAAGACTCTAGGTTTTTGATTCACACAATTCTTCCAATCCTTTGTGAATCTTTTTGTGTAACCCAAGAACACAACTTTAGTTTGTTCAACCCTTGTGGAGAAGTCGTTCTCTTCTTCATTGCTGCCCTCCTGGAAAGGGAAAATTCCAGTCGCCGACATAGGAACCGACACCTGCGGGTATTTCTGTGTCACACTGTTTCTAGCCGTTGCTTTGAAGGTTTACCGAAGACACCGTGCGTTACATTTATGGGCGATTATCAGGTTGTATGTAAGTCAATGGTCTTGTAAATTCTTTAAAGTTCTATAAATAAAAGGTTTTGCCCTTCGGGGATTTTTCCTTAACTTTGTGTCGCATGCTTTACATTTGATGGGTTGATTTAGATTCATGTTTAAGGGTTGATTTATTTGGTTTAAAAGTAGACGCTAATTAAATAAGGGTTCTTGGAAACTAGCGAAATTAATTTAAATCGATATTACACGCGTTATCAAATTGGTATCAGAGCGGGTTGCGCTAATTTATTGCGTATTCCTTTTTCCGCAAAATTGTGTGATATTGATTTTTTTTCAAATCAGTTTTGTGAAAAATCGCAATTTTTCCAATGGAACGCCCATTTAATGAGGAGCCTATTTTTGATAAAGTTCACGACCGTGCTGAAAAATTAAAAAGTTCGAATTTGAAACTTTGCAAATGAATTAAAGTTTTGGAAAAAGAAAATTCTCTCATTAAAAGTAAGATTGAATATTTGCAAGCGTTTCAAACTCAAAATGATATTTGTCGTGAGCACTTTGGTAATTTGTGTACTGATTTTGATTCTTTGAAAATTGCCAAAAAGAAGAGTGATGAGAGATTCCTTGTTTTAGAGAAGGAATTGGAGGACATAAAAAATTCTAGGGTTCCCGTTTGTGCCGTCGAGGATAAAAAATTAATCGATGATTATACGGCACGTGAAAAGACTCTTAGGGATAAGTTTATTGAGGGAGAGCGTGATAAACTATTAAGTTTGATTGAAAATTTGAGAAAGAAATCCCTTAATTTGGAAGAGTCTAATTCTTTGCTTGAGTCAAAAGTTTTGAAGTTAAAAAATGATTTGACAGACTCAAGTAGGTTTGATAGTGATGGTAATGGCTCATCGTGTTCTCATGCTTCTAATGCTAAAGCCAAAACCATTATTTGTTTTAGAGGGTCAACTAATTCCAAGGATGTTAGAAAAGATCACACTTTATGTGTCATTCCACCGGTTTACACATGTTCATATTGTGGTAGGAAAGGTCACCTTAGGCGTTTTTGTTTTGATCTTGAAGAATGTCCTAGGAAGTTTATGTCTAGTGTTCCCGTGGTTTCCAAAGCCCCCACACGGTGTTTCACATCTATTTGGGTTAGAAAATCACTTTTAGAGGCACTAGATTTTAGACAAGTTGATTCCCGGTTGCTTGCACATGATTCTTCACTTGCCATATCATATAGATGATTGTGTTTGCATGTTTGTCATACTCTAGTTGTGGTTTCATGATTTATACTTGTTTGCTAGTGTTATGACATGTGTACTTTTTGTATATATTTTTGTTTTGAAAATTTTTGAAAAATACAAAAGATTTTGTTTTGACAAATTTTTTGAAAAATCCAAAAAGATTTCTGTTTTTGCTTCTTTTATGGATGAGCATTTAAGGTAGCCAAGTCACAACTTCATTTCATTTATCCATGTGACTGTTTGATAGAGATTTGAGAGGCTACATCATTTCATTTATGTGCTTTACATTGGTTGGAGTCTTTGAGATGTAATTAGTGATATCTTCCTACATGTTTGACTCCTATATCCTTTATTGCACACATGCACGACTATATTTGATTATTTCACTTGTCTATCTCATATTGGCTTGAGTGTTTCCATCTCAATCCTGTCTATACAATGTACAATATGCGATAAAACTTGACAAGATTGGAATGCATGTAAAAACCGTTTCTGGTGAGACTGTGTGTTTTTATATAACGGGGAGGGGCTGCGAAAGGTAATCATCTATCCTTTGCGCAAAAGCCACCGTTAAAAAGGACCTAAAAAATGGAGGAATTTTTAATATCCGAGGTCCAAAGAGGTTAAAAGAGCCCGAAAAAATTTAAAGGCAATAAAAAGTAATTCATGCCAAATATGGGCCACTTAGGTTTCACCATCAATTCTCCAAAGTTTGAGAATTTAGAATGCCTCTATTCAATATTATATCAGAGGGAGTTTGGTTGGAGAATCTTTAAACGGGTTTGCACTTCCTTGAAAGTCTTGAAAAGCATAAAATCATTTTGGACGTTATTGGTGTGAAAATCACTTTGAGCTTTGATTTGTTGATTTGATTGAGTCAATATCTTATATTGTCATTATTTTACACCAAAGGAAGCATTTGAGTTCATTCGCTAGGAATATCCAATATTCATCGTGCACATGTGTCATGTTTGTATGCATTGATTTTCCTATCGAATTTGATCACACCACTTCATTTACGCTATCATCGTCTTGGTTGCTTTGTGTTCATTCATGGTGTGATTTTATCCTAGTGACACCCCGCACTTGCTTATTTGATTTATTTATCTCATTTGTCTATTATGGGGACATCATAAAAAGGGAAGAATGAATTATCCTATTACGGGGGAGTCTTGAAAGTTTTGAAAGTTTGAGTTTGCTCATAAATTGGTATACATGTTTATTTCATTTCAAACTCGATATGTCACTTGGTATTTTGCTTTGTCTCATGTGTGTAGGTACTACATGGATTATCATTGGATTGCACACCCTAATGAGAAAAGCGTTGAGATTCCTGCAGAATTGAAGAGCAAACATTGTAGTCTTATTCAATTGTATGTTTCCTGTTTTGGGTTCATGGAAGGGTAGATTTGTATAGGCATCATATTTAGTTGTTTGATAATTCGGATGTTTGTTTTTATGTATGTAGCGGCATAGACATAGGGGGAGATTTGTAAGGACATTTTTGTCCATTATCAATGTATTATGTCGCACGCCGTTACACCGTTGAAGAAATTCAAGATTCAAGATTCAACGGATCCGAATATCAAAAGAAGAAGAGGAATCATAGTCTGACAGCCGGACCAATTCGCTGAAATAAAAGAACCGATCCGGCTAACCGGACCGGTCCGCCTAAAGACCCGGACCGATCCGCTTGTTTGTCAGAAGGCCAGTATACCCCTGACCACAAGTGAACCGATGAAGCTGGAATAAAAGAACCGATCCGGTCACATCCGGACCGATCCCCCCCAAGACGGACCGATCCGCCTGGGATAAACTCGAGCAGTTCCGTGAATTGTTTTACCACTAATTTGTTTTTCCTATATATATACCTATTTCGGTGGTGTATTTTTTAAGACTTTTAAAGACGAATTTCAGAGTCCAAAATACTCTAAGTCTTCACCTATTAAGCCCAAGACTCTAGGTTTTTTATTCACACAATTCTTCCAATCCTTTGTGAATCTTTTTGTGTAACCCAAGAACACAACTTTGGTTTGTTCAACCCTTGTGGAGAAGTCGTTCTTTTCTTCATTACTGCCCTCCTGGAAAGGGAAAATTCCAGCCGCCGACATATGAACCGACACCTGCGGGTATTTCTGTGTCACACTGTTTCTATCCATTGCTTTGAAGGTTTACCGAAGACACCGTGCGTTACACTTGTGGGCGATTATCAGGTTCTTTATAAGTCAATGGTATTGTAAATTCTTTAAAGTTCTAGAAATAAAGGTTTTTCCCTTCGGGGATTTTTCCTTAACTTTGTGTCGCATGCTTTATATTTGATGGGCTGATTTAGATGCATGTTTAAGGGTTGATTTTATTTGGTTTAAAAGTAGACGCTAATTAAATAAGGGTTCTTGGAAACTTGTGAAATTAATTTAAATCGATATTACACGCGTTCTCAATCCTATTTATAAAGGAAAACTAACTTACATCACCCATATCTAGTCTGATTGCTCATCCTCATCAATGGGCTCCCAAACGTAGTCCCCCGGTCTAAAACGACCTCGAATATGTTGTTGGGGTTGCACTTCCAAAATTTCATCAAATTGCGGTCCTTTGCCTCTTTGAGGACAATCTCTCTTTTTATGACCTATTTCTTTACAAAAGAAACACTTACCCGCAAATCCTTTTTGCGCATTCGCATTACTGGCACTCTCTTTGCCAAACTTACTTGACGAACTCGAATCTCCAAAATTCTTACCCTCTTGCGAACGAAGGCGATATTCATGACACTTTAGTAGTGCCGCATTCACTACCTCAAGGAAAGTCACTAACCTAGGACTTTCTAACAAATGTTGTCGGATTTTCCAATCCAAACCTCGAACAAACTTTGATATACATTTCTCTTCCATATTTACCTCATCAGGTACTAACTTCGCCCATCTAGAGAAGTCTTCTTCATATTCTGCCACCGTTCTATTTCCCTGAAAAATCTTTATGTTTCGATTAGAGGAAGAAAAATACCTTCGATCAAAAAGTTCCCAAAATGTTGTTATGGGTAAAGTATCTCTTTGTTCAGATGTGGTGACAGACTCCCACCATTGAAGAGCTGCACCCGATAACCTAAAGGTGACTAAAAATTGTTTCTGCACCTCACTACACTCAACCATACGAAGATGCCTCTGCATGATATTTTTCCATCGACTTGCAGCCATTGCATCAATCCCCCCCCCCCCCCCCCGCAAACTCGGGAGGATGCCCCTTACTAAAATCTTCCTTCACTCTCTCCCATAAAGACAATCCTAAATGGGGTGGGATGATCGAGCAGCAGATTGCTGAGCCATCGTAGAAACGGCAGCAGTTACCGCTTGTGCCACTATATTGGCAACATCATCCGTAGTCATGTTCCTTTGAGGCATTTGGGGTTGCACATTCCTTTTATTTGCCCTGACTGAACAACCTCCCTTCGGTGGCATCTGAAACAAGAACAATTGTATCAGAACGCCTTTCAAATATTTTCGAATCACAGAAAGATATGGACGTATGAATGTAACCGTCCTAATAATAAGGCTCTACATCAAGAACGCTTACGGAAGATCGTAGTAACGCACACAGATCATAAAGACACTAGAACCTGATGCTCTGATACCACCTGTGACAACCCACTCCAAATAATAACGGCTGGCCAGCCCTATACTATAATAAATCAGGTATCTCAAATGGTACAATCTCAACATCAACTACTAAGCACTATAATATAAGGCTAACTACCCGAAATCATTAAGTGCGAATTGCCAAAAAATTAAAACTTTTATAAAAACAACAACAACAAAACCAATATTGCACATAACCAACAATATACATCTAACTATGGTGAGTGAAAGTGCATGCTCCAATAATATTAAAGAGTACAATACATGGTACAACAAAATCTCAACAATGAAATACCCGAATATATTGTCGGGTAATAATTAATACAATAATTTGAGAAATGGAATATGAAAGTGTTAATCTACAACACTTGAATACTAACACAATACAACTGAATCCTAATCTAGATGTACAATAAATAGGAATCGACTAAAGCAAAGTGCCGCAACAGTCCGCTACTGCCACAACTCCACAAATCCTGAATGGAGGAATATCAAGGCGTCCTTGCAGAGGAACACCTGAAGTAATACAATATATACAAGGAGGAGGAAAATATAAACGGGTCAGAGCCCGAGTTTGGAAAACATTTTATAGCAAGTGTATTAAAAAGCATAATAATTATAAATGCATTATTACATGATTTAGTTGGAATCGAACTCTCCATAAAAATTCAACTCACCTCTCATCTAAAACGCGCACTAAGCGTATGCACGTGTCTCCAAAAGGATGTCCGATTCTAATTAGGTAAGAGGATTCTAACTTAAACCCAAATAAAGTATTTAAGTGAAGCCATCTAACCTATCTCCCAATATATTCGTTCCCATAATTTATAAGTCATATACATTAACTTTAATGTAATAGTTATAGTTATCTTTATAATGTTCATTTGTTGAACCTATAAAGTTACATGATCCAATCATGTCCACATCATCACAATATATCAACAATCTCATTTACTAGAATTTATATTCTAGTGATGCCCATATAAGGCATGACACCATATACATAATTATTATAGATGAGTTATTAGCATCAAGAGTTAAGGACTAAACTCCTCCCGATTTTCAACATGGTACTGCGTTTCGTGCGTGGGACGTCTCGCCGAAGTGAAATCCAAACAAGGAACCCCCCCGTTACACTACTCCTGGCCGTATCGATCCTCGGGGCTCATTATGCCCTCAAAGCAAGATGCATGTAACCCAAATGATTGTTATCCAATTTTAATTAATTAATATTCCCAATTCTCAACAGTACACGACGTTTCATGCGTGGGACGTCTCACCGAAGCGAAATCCAAACAAGGAACCCCCCGTTACACTACTCCTGGCACTATCGATTGTCGGGATAGGTGATATATATGTATATATAAATATGATCATTGAGGACTAAACTTATCCCGGAGTTCCAACATTACACCGCATTTCGTGCGTGGGATGTCTCGCCGAGGCGAAATCCAAACAAGGAACCCCCCCGATACACTAATCCTGGCAATGTAGGTCATTGAGGTCCATTATGCCCTTGACACCCAAGTACAAACACAAGCAAATAATAACCATCCAACATAGCTATAACTCAAAGGACGCAGGCTCACATGCTATCATCTTCCAGCAGCCCATATACGCAGCAAACTGGGGCCACCTGGTGGGGTTCAATGACACCCACCTCGTGATCAACTCACGCACACAACGTCCCGAGAAGCGGTCATAGTTCCTAACCGGCAAGTGAGAGCAACACATACCCACGACCTCTCACCCCCAAAAATAAATAAATGTATATATATATGTCATTTGCTGACCACAAAGGACGACTATGACCTGGGGAATATCCACATCCTGCTTTTCTAGTCAGAATGCTCACCCTCTACGCACGAAACTTCCCAATGATAGCAAGGAGGGGGTATGCTTAACATGTATATACACCATCATATAAGGTATACATATATCCCACATAATAAAGATATACCATTTTATATAAGGTATACCTGCAACATCATATTCATTTTCATATTCATTATACGCTCTTAGGCGTAATTTGATTTACATCATTGTTTAGTATATCCCTCTCTTGATACACTAACCGTCAATACTCACACATTTACCCTACTTAGTATATACTATACTAATTCTCGCTTGAAGCTCTCATGTCGCTTCTAGTATGAATTGTCTTTCAATTCTACTTAAGTATAAGATATTCTATATCTTATTGCTCCTCAATTTATATTTCTCATCGTGTGAGATATCTACCAAATCAATCATCAATAAGGATATTTCTATATCCATATGCCCATCAAATAGCATTTATTATTTTCCATTCATAATAGGGTTCAATTCATTTTATGAACCTTTTGAAGGTTATCCCTTTTGGGATTTGGATCCTAAGATCCGGCATCTCTAAGTTATTCACATTCTCAGATAGTGAAAATGATTTATTATCACCAATTAACATCCCAAATAAAAGTGGGCTTCCCCACTTAGAGAAATCCCAAAATCTCCAATCGGTATTCTATATTCCTCAAATACTAACCTCGATACTCAGAGGATTTTCCCCCCAAATTGATATACTCTTTAGATTCTAACTTCTCAACATAAATCACTAAGACTCTCCGACATTTACATTTCGTCTTTCAATTATCAATTAACCTCATATATCGTCTTTTGAATCTAAGTCTATAATCCCCTTATATAATCACTTAATCCTTTATGATACTCTGATTATGGAAGTCCATTTATACAAACCCAAAAAACAAGGGGATAACTTAAATTCTCAAGCTTGAACCCAAAACAGGGGACCGATCGACCGGTGCCCAAACCGCGGTCGACCGTGTTTCTAAATTTTGCCTAATCTCGAAGACAGAATGCCCAACTTTGGAGGCACGGTCGACCGGTCCTCCGTACGCGGTCGACCGGCCCTGACAGGTATTACGGCCAACTCCATTTTTTCACATTTCCAACTTCTCAAATACTCCAATAAAACTCCATTCAACCACACATCTTCAACCCAAACATATTCATAACATTTATATTCATTCTAGAATACTTATAAACTGATTTTTATCATTTAATCCAAGATCTATACATTAAATCTAAGATTATACCCAAAAATTAGGTTTTGTTAAACTAAACCTAAAACCCAAAATATCAATCCATAAATCATGCAATAATTGGTACACAACAATTATTTAGCAAGTTTAATCACTTGCCTCGGGTTCGTAGGGTCTGAATCCGCCTTGAGATCGTGTGGAAACCGGAAATCTCCACTTTCTCTCTCTTTTCTCCTTCTTTCTCTTCTTCTTTCTTCTTCTCTCTTTCTTTCTAGGGTTTTCCTCATTCTCTTAAGTGAGAATGACTTCTCACTTGGCTTTTAAGCCTTAACCCACAAGACACACATCTTTAAATGATAATACACACTTTAAATGAATCGGAAACTTTAATTCGAGTCAAACGGTCCTAAATTATTTCGGAACCTAAATAGACCACAAGTATAGTCATTTCGACTTTCTCGACCCTTTCGAAAAAGATGGTACCCTCAGAATCGACATTCGACACTCTTTCTAACGACTCTAAATTTTGACCTCAATTGCCAATTAAATTATTTCTCCAATGAAATATTATTTATTTCTCCCAAAATAAATAAATTATTGACTCCAAAACCTCGGGTTGTTACATCGGGGTCGTCTTCTAGATCATCTTCATTATCTCTTTTCTTATTTTCTTCTGCTCGATGAGGAGATCTAGATCTCTGTCTTGCTCGGTCGTTATTTTTTCCTTCAGTTCTACGATCAACATACTTGGCCAGCTTTCCTCGTCCAATGAGCGCTTCAATTTCATTCTGAAGAGCTATGCAATTTTTGGTCGTGTGACCATGGTCTTTATGGAACTTGCAATATTTGGACTTATTCCTTTTGTCAGGATCTGTCTTCATTTTCTCAGGCCAGTTTAACTCCTCGCTGTTCTTAATCTCTTCCAGAACGTGGTTTATATCTACCTTCAAAGGAGTATAGTTTCCAAATTTCTTCAACTGTTCCAATGCTTGCTTTGCTTTTGACTGCTTTTTGCCACAATTATTCTTCTGTTCCTTCTTCTCAATCTTCTCGGCCTCAACTTTGGTCTCCTTAGTGTCCATGCTCTTCTTTGCAGCCATAGCTTCCTCGACATTCATGATTTTGGCTGTTTTTGCCATTAATTCTGGCATGGTCCTAGGTGGATCTTTGGACAAAGTATAGTACAATTTATTTGGCAACAATCCACTCATCAGAGAAGTGATTGCTGTTTTTTCCTCGTAATCAATAACTTCGAGGTTCTCGTTATTGAAACGAGTAATATAATCCCTGGTGCTCTCACCTGCTTTTTGTCTAACGCTTAGCAAGTGTGCTACTCGCTTAACTGGTTTTTCTCCAAAATAGATGTTTCCAATAAAGAGCTCGGCCAGTTGAAAGAAAGTTGCAATCTTCCCCCGAGGAAGATTGTTGTACCATATTTGAGCAGATCCAGTGAGAGTTCCTGAAAATGCCCTACATCGCATCTCGTCTGGAACAGCATAGATATCAGCAGCTGCCTGATATTGTTCTATATGTAGAACAGGATCAGTTTTTCCATCATATTTTGGTGTTACCACTGAGGCTTTAAACTTTGATGGTGTGGGAAAATCCACAATTGCTTGGATAAAAGGTGTCCCGTGGACAAAAGTTCTTTGTAGAGGATTTTTGGCCTTAGCCATTTCCCCTAGTCTATCCTCCAACCTCTGAATAGAACCTTTCCATGCTTCATTTGCCTCCTCGGTCCTGTTGGTCCGAGAAACTGATCGTGTTGAGTTTGCCTCTTGGGATTTTTCACGACGAGCACCTGGTCGGGATTGGGCAGAACCTTCCTTTAAATCATAGAATCATTGAGAGTTCCTCGACACCATCCTATGGGGACTTTTATTCCTCCTAGGACCCAAATGATCAAAGGGAGAGACTCTACTCAGTCTTTCAAGAGCACTGGTCCTTTTTGGAGATAGAGTGACATTTTGTTCAGTATATGTTGGTTGTACTGATGAAGTTCATCCAGGTTGATAAGAAAAATCATTAGATATATCAGTGTGATATGAATCGACATGTCTAGATCGAGATTCCTCTAGGAGTAATGTTCGTCTAGTTCTTGAGGAAGGCAATTAGGTATTTCTCTGAATGATTCGTTGTCCTGACTGGGCAGGTGCTCCATCCTGGATAGTTTGCATGAGTTGTCGCATGGTTTCTTGCATGGCGGTTTGGCCCTGAGCTAAATTAGCCATTATTCCAGCCAAATCTTGGACACTTGGAGGAGTGGATGGATTTGGGGGGTTTCCAGCATTTCGATTACTGGATTCAGGATTATCAGCTATTGAGGATGAATTGTTTTGGTGAAAAACGATAGTTTCAGTCGTTTCCCACAGACGACGCCAATCTGTTGATGTAAAAAATTAGATTATCTCTAATTATTTAATCACAGATAAAAAATAAATAAGATAAGAGATTTTTAAAGTGGTTCAGCCTTGAAAGAATGGCCTATGTCCACTGTTTGTGTTATTGCTGATTGTTTGTCTTGATAATGGGTTTACCAAGAAATTCCGAGTCCCCTGCTAATGGGGAGGTTACAATGTATTTATAGCCTCGTGCTCGGACCGCCAAAGTAGCTCGGTATACATGATTTGCTCGGTACAGTAGAGTTCATATCCGGCTAATCAAGATGATTATTACACATTTAATGCTCATTATTATCACACAGACGCATATGCCTATTGGACAGCTGTGTATTATTCTTTCATTTGTATCCCCTCAAGGCTGTAAATACATTGTAACCTCCTCATTAGCAGGGGACATGAAATTCTAGGTAAACACATTATCGAGAATTCTGCAAACAATCAGCAATAACACAAATAGTGGACGTATGCCATTCTTTCAAGGCTGAACCACTTTAAAAATTTCTTGTCTTATTTATTTTTTATCTGTGATCTGTTGATGTAAAAAAATTATATTATCTCTAATTATTTAATCACAGATAAAAAATAAATAAGAGAAGATATTTTTAAAGTGGTTCAACCTTTAAATAATGGCCTACATCCACTGTTTGTGTTATTGCTGACTATTTGCAGAATTCTCGATAATGGTTTTACCAAGAAATTCCGAGTCCGCTGCTAATGAGGAGGTTACAATGTATTTATAGCCTCGAGGTGATACAAATGAAAGAATAATACACAGCTGTCCAATAGGCATATGCGTGTGTGTGATAATAATGAGCATTAAATGTGCAGTCATCCTCTTGATTATCAGGATATGAATGCTCTGTACGAGATGCAGCTCGGACCGCCTAAGCTGATCGGACCGCCTAAGTAGCTCGGTATACATGAGTTGCTCGGTACAGTAGAGTTCCTCGAGAACACCTGTTGCTCGGAGCGTTCTGAGTTGGTCGGGGAGGTTGAGTTCCTCGGGGTCAAAGTGTTGTTCAAAAATGTTTGCGGGTGCCATGTAAGTTAACACGTGTCTCCATATAATTGGTCCATGTCAGCATACTAAATTTGGTATCAACAATTATTATATTACTCTACTCACAATGTCACAAGAACAGTTTATGAGAAGAAGCTATTTTCTGCTTAAAAAATATAAAATAGTGTAATATATTGAGTACTGTTATAAAATGTATATTTTGTAAGGTGTGTAAATGCTCTTTGGTACCTGTTCCTCTCATTACGGTTTTAAATTAATCTCTCATTTCTATAATTTTATATATTTTCATGGTTTCTTTTGTGATAATTTACCGGATCATTTTTCAAGAAACCACCAAACTTAAAGGTGTATCTCACTCTTTACTTACCACACTCCTTACTTACCATACTTGAAGAGTCATTTTAGGATTATATCTATTCAATGATCCGATTTAACTTTTCTTAGCTTAAAAAATTGGAGGCACAATTGAAATTGATGTTTTGTTTTGTGGATAGGAATCTTGACGAGTTTAGGATGTTGGTAGTACTATATTAAGTATAAGTATCCTAATCTAGACATTTTTATTATTCGTTTTAGGTTACACATTGCAATTATAATGTATAAGAGGGTTGAACATTCTTGGTCTACCAATGGCCGCAACATTAAATTATGCGGAAAATATCGGGGCTAAGAATGTGTACATTATATCTTTGAAGGGGGATCAAGGGAAGATTGAGTTGGTTGCCTTTAGCATGTGTGGGTGATATGATGTTGGGACGAAGCATTTTGCTGGGAAGTCTTTATATTTCTTAAAAGAGATTTTAAATTTGTTCAAAATTATGTAGTTGTAATTTTTTTAGTAGATTTTTTTTCTTTATTTTACTTTCTATTTACACTTTAGTTGTGTAATTTATTTTAAATCTTAGGCCCATTCATTGAAGTAGTTGTGTAATTTGTTTTGTTGAAGTATTTATTAGATGAATTTGGGTTTTTTGAATATTATTGGATTGGTTGTTACCCCTACATAGGGCGGATAGTCCAATAAATAAAGGATATTATGTCCATTTTTCTAAAAATTGACACTATTTATTTGAGGCACAATTTGAATTCGGTTGAAGAATATTGTATTTTCATGTCATATGTGAATTTGTTTGATGAATTTTTTGAATGTTGTTGTTGGACTATTTATTATTAGTTAAGTAGGGTAGATAGTCCTATAAATAAATAGTATTATGGCATTTTTTAAAATTACACTTTGTTTTGATAAAGAACGAATTTTTTGTCGTTACTTTTGAAATTTTTGCTATTTTGCGATTACGTATTTTGAAATTTTTTGCCGTGCCTTTAGGCACGGGCATTCAGCTAGTGTGTGTGTGTATATATATATATATATATATATATATATATATATATATATATATATATATATATATATATATGTATATATATCAAGGTTCTAAAAGGCGCGAGGCGTGGTCGAGGCGTAGAGGTCAAGCCCCAATCCTTGGGAGCCTAGGCGTAAAAAGGCGTTTTTTATTTTTTTATTATTTTAATTATTCTAAGGCTAGTAATATAATAAAATAATACATACCTTGAATTTTGAAAGCATATCCATATGTTTGGTAGCCATCTTTTTTATATTCATGCTCCATAACTAATATTTGTCAACTAATCCTTTGTTTTTTTATAAAAAATGTGTTTTAAGCCTTTTACCAAGAGTAAGGCGTAATAAGGAGTAGGCGGTGCGTTTCTCTCAAGCCTCAAGCTTAGGTGGGCCTTTTAGAACACTGATATATATATATATATATATATATATATATATATATATATATATATATATATATATATATATATATATATATATATATATGTGTCGTCTTTATGTACCAACAATCCACATAAGTACAAATTTTTTTAAGCCTTTTCATTTAGAATTACACTAGTAGATGCACGTCTTGACGTT
The DNA here is from genome assembly GCA_949130495.1 of Sambucus nigra. Classification (NCBI taxonomy): domain Eukaryota; kingdom Viridiplantae; phylum Streptophyta; class Magnoliopsida; order Dipsacales; family Adoxaceae; genus Sambucus; species Sambucus nigra. Next base: position 465,386,202 of record OX422215.1, on the reverse strand, counting down.
GCAATTGTTTATACATAGAAAAAAATTAAAATATTAGAAAACGCAGCCTAGATGACATGATCATTATTTCAAAATACATATGTTCTTTTAACTTTTTAGAACTTTAGGATCTAACGTATCACTTTATAAATTTAACTAAGATCTATGATATTTGCGTTCCAGTTATTAAGGACTTGTCACAGTAAAGACCATGACAACCACTTAGATCGACCATTTTTTTCTCAGCCAAAATACTAAAACTCCCGCTTCTAAAAACCCTCCCTCCCTGTAAAAAACACTCCCACGACCGATTTAACGATTTCCTGAACCTGCTCCTTCAGCCACCGATTTCCTTTTTCCACCACCGTCCCCATACCTGCTCACCCCATTTACTCTTTTCCACGGTGCAGATCCATGGAGTTAAGGGAACCCTAGCTCCTTTCTTTCACCGCAAAAATCTTTCTTTTTTCCTTCTAAACCGATAATCAGGTTTTCATTCTATTCTCTTCCTTCTATAATCTATCTATTTATTTATTTTCTAGATCAATCCGTTTTTTTTTTTTTATGTATATTTATGTTATGTTCTTGATGTATTGATTTAGTTATCTCTGTTTGTTTTTCAGGAAACCATGTGTCATCTTAAATAGTTGAAAACTTCAATATTCAGAGGTTTTTTGAATTTCATGAAATAGGGTAAATCCGTAATATAAATATTTTAGTAAAAAGTTATATGCAAATATATTGTAGGCGAGCATACTCCCCAGCAAAATGGGTTAAGCACATATCTATGCTCCCATTCAACCGTCGAACTATCATATCTCGAATAACACGTTTCCAAGGTCTTATGCTCACGGTACGAATCTAAAATCCCTCCCAATTGGGTTAAAAAATATAAGACCCTCCACAACGTGAAACCTCCACCCCGATAGCAAACAGTGTAGGTATGTCATACACATAACAAACTATAATATATGTATACATTCCACGTATATAAATATAACATCAATAAGGTATTCACACAACCATATGATAATAATAGGTAATCATCTCACCTATATATATAATAACAATAGGTATTCATCATACATGTATATAACTATAGCGCATATGCAAAACCCATAAAATAAATCCCATATGTAGTATAATTATAACCCGAATATCCTATGTATATTTTCGATTATGACTTTATTCTCAAAGTATATATATTTTCAAACTTATCTACCCGCACGATGATAATCATTTAATCCTCAAATAAATTCAGTAGGTAAACATCACGTCCTACAAATCCATGTCATCACGACTCCCGAATTTTCTATGAATTAAATTCATTTTAATTAGGTTTATTCCTCGATAATTTCTAATTTACTCTTAACCCTTTTATCCCTTCTCTTAAGGTTAATCCCAATTATATGTAAGGTTATACCAGTAATTTATGACTCTATTACCACTTATCCTAACCTTAAATTATCATATACACGATTTAAACTCTAAGTATTATAATTCTCCAAAATAACTCGTTTAATTAAACACTCATTAATTTTCCCTCATTCACAATCCCAAAATAATATTTTTCGGGGCTTAGGTATATCCTACTGCCCTTCTCTAAGTGCCATTATATTCAAATAATAGTTACTAAATATTTATAAAAGTTTTGGGATTAAATCAAGAATTAAAAAGGGACGAGTTCATCAATCCTGGGAAGGTCGATCGATCGATAGTCAGGGGTCGATTGATCGATTGATCGCCCAGATATCAGCCTAGATTCTGCAACTTTTATCTTACGGGTTTCACATCTTTTAACCAATCAAACCTCTATTTTAACTTCCCAAATTTCTTATAATCCATATCACGTTCTATAGCAACATATTTAAAAGATTCCTACTGAACCAAACAACCTAGAATCATCAAGAGATTGGATTAAAAGCATGTATCTCATTTTTTTCATAAAACTAAATATGTGAATATTTCAAGAACAATTCTATAATTCTCAGAATTTCTCCAAACATGTGATTTTTATTTCGTGGATTAATATCTACCAACAACATGAGATTAATCCTACATATTTCTAATTTCGACAAATGAATTAACATCTAACTAGATTATCTCCAAAACATGTAATTTCTCATAATTTTCAGAAAAATCATATTTTATTATTAGTCCAAAAACCTCATATAAACCAAGAATTTCTTCACCAAGACTTCTCAAATTTCACGGGTTAAATTCTATACTCAAAATAAAATTAATCTTGCATCATTCTCCTTTCAAATATTCAATTAACATCACCATAATTCATCTTTGATTATGCATCTTTCAAAATTTTCTAAACAACCTAACATGGACACTATACAAGCTAAATTTGCAATAAATAATCACTTGCCTTTAGATTTTAGGTCTGATCCATTGGGGATGATACTCTACTGGTGGTCCTCACTTTTTTTGGCCAAGTTCCAGCAGTGGTGGTGGTGGTGGTTTTTGGTGGTGTAAGGTGGTTGACCTTTGGTTTCCTAGAGAAGTCTCTTCTTTTCCCTCAATGACTCTTCCTTTTCCCCAAAGAAACTCTTCACTCTCTCTCAATTACTTTCTCTCTAAGTTTTTATAATGGAATGAATGATCTAAACCCTTTATACTTATAAATAATCTCCCAAATTCATACATACTATTCACCTTCTAAGTCAAATGACCATATTACCCCTCCAGGGTGACTATGCGGCTCCAAAGTGCCCCGAGACCCTATACAAATGTCCGAGTAGACTTTTTCAACTCATTGAACCCTTATGAATACTTTGGCATAGTCAAAACGACCATTCGGATGACATAATAAGAATTTACTTTTATTTCATTAAATTATAATCCCGACTCAAATGCGCGTCCCGACTAAATTACCATAATTTCCGTACACATAATTCGCGACAAATTTATAAAGTTATAGATAATTGTAAATTCATATTTATAAATATTACTTTAATCACTAAGTAATATTTGACATAAATCACATATTACTTTATTCTCGAGTAATATTTAAATTCGGATTAATTTCCAATTATATCACAATTAATTCTAATTAATCCCATTTTAAAAGTCATTAAAAATACGGGGTATTACATACTTTCCCCTTACAACGGAATTTCGTCCCAAAATTCAAAAAATAAAAGTATAGCAGGCATGAACAATTTCGGATAAGTATTGCGCATCACGTACTTGCTCTATCAAGTAGACTACTCTGCACCGCCCATGCAGTACGCTATCGAATACTCCCAATAATGAACACCTCATTTATACACTGTCACATAGGTTCTTGTCCAAGCCTTATAGTTTAAGTTTCACTGCTTATACTATATTCTATATAATCACTATCTAACCTTCTACTATATGCACTCAAATAGATTAACCGTTCTTTAGATAAACACCATATTGTCTTGCGATTATCATACACAAGTAGGTTAATTGTGACGTATATATTCTACACACAATGTATACTATAAGTTTCAAATCATCTATACTATTCGCAATAGTTCCCGATTCCTCACTTTTATCCCACAAGGAGGAGAAACAATAAGACTTACCATACCATACTTCAACTGGAAACATTCCCAACAATAAACTTATAAGAGTTATAGTACACCAACTTCACTAGTGGAACGTATGTCTCTCTTCCTCCCTTAAGATTTAAGGTTACGAACATAATTTATCTTCCAACATCAGATTTGTCCGCTTAGTCTGCCCATTATTCAGTGGATGATAGATCATACCAAATTACAACTCGGTACCCATGCCTCATGAAAATTCTTCCAAAATTGGGAGACAAAATCTCTTCCTAATTGGACACCATATTAAACGGTACCCCATGTAACCTCATTATCTTGGTTATATTAGATCAAAGCATATTGTCTCGTAGTATGATCAACCCTAACTGGCATAGTGTGATCTACTTCAGTCAACTGATCCACTATCACCCATATAGGATCATAACCATCTTCGCGATAAAATCCTCACAAATATTATCCCAATACTACTTAGAAATCCCTAACAGTTGGGGAAACCTCTGCTGGTTTCGAATGGTCCACCCTAATTCCAATAGACAGGTGGCCTTCTACAAGAGGAATCTAGCCAAACATCTCTTCATTTAAATCCTATTACGATAGTCTTGTATAGCCTGATACATTTGTTATTCTACTGAATATATCTCTAATCGTCATAAATGACCAGACATTCAAGTCCCGATATCTAAACCTCTATCTTTATTTTCTTTATCCCATATCTCCAAAGTGGGGAACAATATCAGATTCAATTACCTAGGGGGCCCATACACCCTATATTTCTCGCATTGATGCACAAATAACATATACTCTTCTTGAATCAATTTTTCTCTCACTTGGCATACTGATATGGTAGGGGTACACTTAATCACCCCACTAGTCATAACTTGATCACTCTATCATTGACATCATTATTTTATTCATAATGTTACTAGGACTAGGGAACTCTTAAGCCATAATAGAATTATCAACTCTAAATCTATATTTTTATATTTAAAATGACTAAGTTACGAACATTTGTACTATAGACCAAAACTTCTCTCCCACTCTCGATGTTTGCTAGTTTCATGGGTGGGATGTCTCGTAAAGCGAAATCCAAATAAGGAACCCCCTTGATACACTACTACTTAACATATTCGGTCGTCGAGATCCAAAATAGCCCTCAGTCCATAATTTGTACCTTCCCATAATTTGTATGTTGACATAAAAGTCTACTAGTCCATGTTTATATATCCCCAAAAATAACATAAACCATGTTTCTCTCACTATCCCAAATTCCCGACGTTATGTATAATGAGCTATTTCTCTCCGTTAGACAAAAACATAATATATCCTGAATCACATTAGTAGTATAAATTTCTACTCACATATATAACTATACAACATTCTCACTACGGTCTATGATATCATGAAATATAGGCCCAACCCTATTTCAGTTGGTGCCGCATAAAATTAATTTTACTCACCCCGGAGTATCTAGTACGATAGTCTTTTCACTCAATCTACTATAATTTAAACATTTGGTAATTTATCACTACACATTACCATAATAAGTTCTATTATGCTAACTCAAAGCAATAAAAAAATTATAATAACAAAAATATACTCTTAGGACCCACTCGGTTCACTCACGGGAGACAATAAGAAGTCCTGATATCAACGAGAAATACTTTTGTAACCAGACTATTAAAATTATCATTTCCACTAACCTCGACTCACACGCGAATTTAGGGTTTTCGATGATATGTGACAGTTGTGACACACCATGTCACTAGAATTAATACTTTATTCACAAGGATGGGATAAAACTTCTGCAGCTCTCCTGATCACTTAGGGTCCTTACATGCACTTCTCACGATCACTTGCACCCGTTATTCATTTAAAAGAAATGGTATTTTCTTGTAAAAGTAGTCTTAAGCATAAATATATTTCTTGAATAAAGAGATAAATAAATATAAATGTTGATAAAAAGTATTAGTTAAGTGTTAATTGGCAAACATGGAATGGTTAGTGCGTGTAACTTACTAATAATATGAAGTATTAACACTTATGGGATTATAAAAAGATTAAGGTGTAAAAATGTTTTCAATCAAGATGAAGGTACTCCAAGTGTAAAAACGTGTTAAAGGGTTAAAATACTTAAGAAGTTGGTATGTATAACTTGATAGTATTTTGGGTGAGGAGTAAAAGTGTGATTTGGAAACAAATGGATAAAATGATAATTTTACTTAAAGTGGAACCTTTTTATGAAGTAAATTTTTTGAAATGGGTGTTATTATACAAAGGGGAATTAAATGAATATGATTTTGGAATAGAAATCAAGGTTAAGGTGTAAAGGACACAAAATGATAAATTTTCAAGTGTAACATAAATTGGGGCGGTAAAGTCCCTAGTTTTGGCTTCAACCGGATAAAAAGAAAAGGAAATAATGTGGACATTTATAAAATGTTAAAGCATATTAAAGGTACTCAGATGACACCGGGAAAAAGAAAGAAGGGCCCGGAGACCTTGGGTGAAAAGTCCTAAACCACTAGCCAAAGCATATGGTGCACATAGCCATAGGTGTATAGCCCGCATAAGTATGCGGTATAGGAAGATTATGATAAAAGTTAAATGTAATGTGGAACACAAATTAAGAAATGGGTTGTGTGGTAAATGTGTAAATACAACCTAACCTGAATGAATGAAATGAATGTGCCGTTAAAGGCTAAATGGAAAAGTTGATGCGTAAAACGTACTAATGTCCATAAGATAAGGAAACGGGTTAAAGAAGGTACATAAATTAGTGGTTAAGCAGCCTAAATGGTGAAATCCATATATAACACATGAGTGCATTGTAAAAGGATTTTCAAAGATTAAATAAGTATTTTCTAAGACGGTGAATGCATGTGCCCAAATGGTGATTTTCAATGAAAATACTAAAGGATATTTAAATGAATAAAAGGATAAATTAAGGTAAAGGAATGGTGTCGCTAAATCAAGCATAAAGGTTTTAAGTGTTGAACCGGGTGTGTGTCAAATAAAGTGGGAAATACTAAGTATGAAGAATATAAGTCTTTACTAGATCAAGGTAAATTAATCTAGATAAGTAAGATTTTTGAAAAGTAAAATGGTTAATGCATTGACATGTGTATTTTCCAAAGGTATACGTATGTAGAAATATACGTATTTTTCCCATGCATGTGGTTGTAGCATGTGAGTATTCCTTTCCTCCGTTAATTTCTATCTTGTTTGTATAAATCCCACTAGGCATAAGCTCACGTCCCCACTTTGTTACGGCAGGTTGGGAGAGGTTTCGAAATTCGAGGGAATTTTACAGGTAAGTATATTTTATTTATGTTTATGTTAGTGGCTCTGTTTACTTGGACTTCAGGGTTATCCCCATGGCCCCTCACATAGTTTATCTTAAAACCGAAATCGCAGACTAACAAGTGAAACGTAATTAAGATAAAACTGGATTAGGAATCTCATATAGGTTGTTCCATCGCACTTCACACCTAACGACTCGATTCAGATTGAGTTAACTTACGAGTAACCCATAACTCCTAGTCGGGGGGTTATAGAGAAAGTGTCAGAGATAGAGGCCATATTATTGGAAAATTGGTAACCGTTTATCGATAATGAGACTTTTGAATGACACTTGTCCTCCTATGAATTGTGAAAGAAAAGACGGGTGAAGAAGGCTGATTTGCATTGCTGGAGGCATACATAATACGCAGAGGTGGAGAAGCGAATGGTAAGTACATTGTAAAAGTTTAATTTTATTTTTATTGGTAATAAGTAATTACTAGTTCAATATTTTTATTTTATATTATCTTATTTCAGGAGACGGGGTTTAGCCCGGGGGTAGACCACATAGGTTGTGATTCATCCCGAATCATAGCACTTATTACCCTCAAAACTTATGCATTTTAGGCCCCTCGGTTACTTTAATTCCTATTATTATCATCTTTAACTAGAAAACCTTAATTTTATATGCTAACATGTTATTTGAGGTATTATTGAGTGTTTGTAGGTGTTACGGTGCTTAGTGTGGAGTTTGGGTGCATTCTGGTGAAGATTCGTTGAATATCGTACGTTGAGGAGCATTATCATCATTTTATAGTTCAATATTTTTTCCCAAGTTGAATCTCTCAGAACAAGCTTCATTTGGCCATGAAAGGTGTGCGAATTTGAATCCAAACGAAGATTCTACAGGCCTTTGAGCGGAGGAATAATTATAAGGGGATTATAAAAGAATAAAACAAATTAATAAATAACCTCTATGTCCTGGGTCTAAATTGCAGCTACGGGTCAAAATTTGAGAATGGTTATTTTCACTACATATGATTTTGGCTCGGTTCATGGTTCGCCCAATTGGATTTTTGGTCTTGGTTTTAGAGAAATTGGGGCTCAGGTTTTTGCCCACGCACATGTGGGAGTGGAGGTCTATGGTCACAAACGATGGTTTCGGGTCTTAGACCACCAAAATTGCAGTTGGTGTTTTCCGCAATAGCAGGTCCCATTCAAGTTCGCCGATGAATCTTAGTGTTTGCTGCAATAGCAGGTCTCGATATTGCACGAGGTCCTTTACAATCATGGATGGTGGTTGGCCTTGGTTTTTTGATGGCAGAGGATAACAAGTCCGAATGACTATAGCAATAACTGACGCAGGTCTGGAGTGACTGGTCGATCAGCCTTGCCCCGCTGATCGATTGGTTTTTTCATTTTTCTATGGTTCCTTGGCAGTGCTCTCCCCTCTTTCACCGGTCGACGGACCATGTTCTGGCGGTTGACCAATCCCCAGTTTGCTGCTGGCCGAGATTTTACTTTTCTCTTTTTTTTTTTTTCTTTTCTTCCTTTATTATTTATGTAACTTAGTATAAAATCAAAGACTTGTTTTATTCTTAAGGCATCTAGTTTATATCTCATTTTTTCTCTCTTAGTTAGTTTAGTTCTTAGGGTTAGGAGATCTATTTTTTTTTTGGTGGAGATCACCCTCCTCCATTTTCTTCTTGCATTTCTCCACCATTAATGTAAGCTTCTAGTACTATTCATCTTCTCTCTTAGTTAAGCTTTGTATTCCTTTATTTTTCATGCTTTGTATTTATTTAAAGCCTAGATAGTTACTGTAGTTAATTTAATTAGTGTTGCATTAAGTAATTAGTTAGTTAATTTATTCTTTTAATTATGTGTAGTGGCCAATTTAATTTAGGTTGTGATGGATTGAACTCACCTAGGGTTGATGTTTGTTTTTCTTTGGTGATGGTTTTTACTTATTTATTTCGATTGGGATGTCCTATTTATTATGCCTAGGAGATTTAACGGTGTATATCATGTATGCTCCGTATTTACGACCTTGCATGTATAATTCTCATGGTATTTTTTGACGCCAAAATTATAGTAGTCTTTTATGCGAATTTAGGGGTGTGGAAACTCTTGATTTAATTAATTGACAAAATGAGATGCAATCTTAATAACTTATGAACTCATGTAACCATTTATACCAATTAACTCGGGGTGAGGGATATCTGCCGCAACTTATAATTTTTATTCCTTTTGTTAATCTAGTTCAAATACACTTGCCTGGTTATCTTTTTCTTTTTGTTAAAAGTACCATTTTACACTTTTATTTTAGAAGTATTAAACCGATAAAATTCTAGCAACTTATTTCTGTGGATTTTTCGATACTCGGGCTGGTCTCTATACTCCCTTAAAAGAGTGTAGTCATAGCTTATGTTTTTTTATATAGAGGAGGTGAATCGAAAATAACGATAAGCGTTTTGACACGACGCAAATTTTTACCCTCGGTCAGCTCGATTCTTATGTGGCAATATGAATAAAGAAGGTAAAGACTAACCCTAATGTCAAGGAAACATTTATAAGTTATAATTGTAATCATGTCGTTAATTATTGTCTTTTGACTTATATTTTATTTTAACTCTAATCAGGTATATTTATTTTTCAAGATCACCTGAGGAGGTCCACAATTCGAAGAGCGATGCCGACAAGGCATCTTTAGATATGGATTCACTTAGCCAGGTGCTGAGACGCGATACAAAGGTCCAGACTTGGCATTGAAGATCGACGACCTTAAAAATGAGATGCAGGCAAGTCTTGGCGATCTGAGAAAGTCGATGAACAATGTGGAGGCCATGGTTAAGTAAGCCTTAACTGAATTTAGTAAGTATATTAAAGGTAAAGGAAAATAAAAGATGGTGGATGAGGGAACTAATACTCTATCTCACACGCCCTCACCAGTCTTCCCTTCAAATTCCTCTCCCTACGACTTCCACTCCTCAATCCAAACTCTATATCCCATTGATGATGAGATAGTGGCCCTCTAGGACTTTACCGGAGGTGCTGAAATTATAATGGGGATAAGGTACACGAGTGTGCAAATAAATGATCTAATGCATAGCCGTCCAATTCTGCCCTTCGAGTATGACATTTGCATCACGAGTATCGTTTTGCGGGAAAGAAGATGAAAGATTGTGGTTGTGTACTCAATGTGGTGTAAGTAATATTCATGATTGTTTAAATTCATTTATTATGTGGCCTACCCAAATTGTACATAAGTCAGCTTAATAAACATTATTATTGATTTGGTGACATTATTTTTGTTATTGGGTTTTGTGGTTTGATAACATTATATTTGTTTGGATAGGTGGTTTGTGGTAGTGTTTGATAACATTATTTGGTTATTTATATGTTTGTGGTTAGGTTTATGACTGAATATTAGTGCTTATTTATTGATTGATTGTATATATGTTTGGATGGTATTGGCATGTTTTATTGATTGTGTAAACAGGAAAATACATAAATAATACTGCTGGCATGGGTAGTGACAATACTAACCAGTTGTTTTTTTGTTAATTATGCCCAAATTTGTTATGGTCTTTGACCGTGATAGGATCTTGGCAGTTCTATAATTTTCACAATCAAACTTTATAATGCAAGAAGACCGTAACAGAAACCTTTCTCTCCCTTGAAAAATTCATGGTCAATGACCGTGACAAAGATGATTTGCCATGGTCTTTAACCGTGACAATTTGGTACTTTTGGTGTAGTGGTAACCCCGAAACAACTGGTAATGACTTTTTTTTACGTTCATTTCCATTATTTAATGTATTAATGGCTATATAGAGGTTAAGAACATGGTTTTATACACCTAGGAGCCCATCTTTTTTTATTCCTTTGAGTTTTATAGACCATGTTCATCCACATTATTGTATATTATTTCTTGGAACTTCATTGTCTATAAAAATCATCTGACAAATATTAGTCACTTCAATGGAGGTTTGTAATCGATTTGAAAGAGTTTCAATTGAAACTTGGGTAATGAGTAATTTTAATGGAGGGTTGTGGTGGTGAAATTTTAGTTAGGGTTTGAATTACTTTGGATCAAAACTAATTTTAGAATCTTTCAATATTAAAAAGTTAAATTATAGAAAATCATTATGGTTTTGACTTCTATTTTTAAAACTTTAAAAAAATGGTTAAATTTCATGAGTGCCATTATCCATGTTTTTTTTACTAAAGTGGTGATGGTGATGAAAATTAGTGGTGCCTTTAGCACCACCCATTTTTGGATGGGGGTCCACTTGTAATTATATGAGCATTGAGTCCCCATTCTGGGATGGGGTCGACTACATATATATATATATATATATATATATATATATATATATATATATAATCCCAATAATGAGGAGATCATCTAAAAAAATCATCAAGCTTGGAAGTTGCTGATATGAAAATTGGGTATAAATGTGCATTTTTGACCGTTCACTAAGACCATTTATATTAAATTTATATTTGTATGTTTAAAATGGGTATGTTCTTGGGGTATGTTTAACGAGTTATGTTAGCTAGCTCCATTGCATATATATATATATATATATATATATATATATATATATACAGTCTTGCTCTTGTGCAGACTAGTCCGCGTTTTAAAAATGCGAACCGGACATGTGTCACCTGACGGTGAGCTCAGAAAAGAGAAAGAGTGTGCCTATAATTTAGGCGATAATTTCTAGGTGCACCGTTAGGTGACACATGTCCGGTCCGCATTCTTAAAATGCGGACTAGTCTGTGCAGACTAGTCCGCATTTTAAGAATGCGGACCGGACATGTGTCACCTGACGGTGAGCTCAGAAAAGAGAAAGAGTGTGCATATAATTTAGGCGATAATTTCTAGGTGCACCGTTAGGTGGCACATGTCCGGTCCGCATTCTTAAAATGTGACTAGTCCATACAAAAGCATTATATATATATATATATATATTATTTCAATGGCATTTGTGTAATTAGGAAAAAAACTAGTGTTTTTTCATGTCGTGTCACGTATTAACTAGGTGGGGTCGTTTGCGCTTTATTTCAGTCGTGTGTGTAACAAAAAATAAATTATGTGTCATGTTTGGTAAAAAAATTATATTTCATGTCATGCCGCGTCATGTCTTATTTTGGTCATGCTCTCGTCGGATAAAAAATAATAATAATTTTTGTTGTGACATGTGATGTTGCGTTTTAACTACATTGTGTGTGGCAAAAAATAAAATTTTGTTCCATGTCACGTGGCTCTTATTTTAGCACTGTTTGTGCTATGAAAAAAACATTAAGATTACATGTTGTTGCACATCGTGTCACGTTTTAATTGGATAGTATTCATGTTTAGTAGAAAAATATTATGTGTCGTGTCGCCTTTTTTGTATCGTTCGTGTTGGGTAAAAACATAAGACTCATGTGTTTTCTTATCATAATTCAGATGTGTTTGTGTTCGGTAGAAAAAATAATCTTTTCTCGTGTTGTTTTTATTGGGGCATGTTTGTGATAGGTAAAAAATACGATTGTGTACAGTATTATATTTTAATTTAAAAATACAATTTGATAGCTAGTTGTCTTTATAGTTTTTTATGGGGGTGAAATGTGCAATTTTTAGGGGTTAAATTACAATTTAAAGTAGCTACGAGTTTTATTTTTGAGATGGGTTAATGCTACATGCCTTCTTTACCAGTTTGGTTGGTTTAACGAAATGTTACTAGTTACTTATTGTTGTTCACGTTTGTGTATATTACTCGTCAAACCTTCAACTTGGTTTCGAAGAGAATAAATTGGTAAGAGTAGGAATGTTTTTTTTTAAATTGCTCGAGTATATCTTAGATTCCCCTAACTAGAATAATTATTTGACCCCTCATACTTTTGTTGGGGTTGTGTGTACACATGAAGCACTTCACACCAAGATAAAATGGATTTAGATTCTCTCTTCTCTCAAAGGTGGCTTGGATTGATTCTTCAAATATTTCAGAGCCTCATCATTTGGTTAATTTATTGTATTTTCTGGTCTTTTTGTTTTTCCAATTTTATAATTCATTTTTTTCTTTTATGTCTTTTTAGAGGTAAGGTCCATATTTCCCTCCTTTATGTGATCCACTAGGGAGAGGATTTTTCTCGCTTTATAGCTTAATAAAATGCGTGGGGGTATTGTCCCTCTTGCTTAAAAAAAGCCACACCTAAAACACACATTAAAGTTATAAAGCAAAAGGCATAAACAAATTTCCCAATTATATTTATTCGGTCAAATTGATGAACGTTATGCAAGAGCAATAACTAAGATGATTTAAAGTGGAATTCAGAAGAAAATTGAATCACATAATTGGATTAAGGTAAATCCTACTGTACTATTAGTATTGACATATTCTATGAGATATATGAAGATCAAAGACCCTATTATTAAGAACAGTTCACTCAAATTAATAAATATGTGAATAACACTACGTTATTCTTAATAATAGTTTTACATGTGGTATGAAAGATATAGTTTAAGATCTCATTTTTCTTCATTGAGGTTAGATTATGATGCAATCGGAATAAAAATTAATAATGTATGCATGGGACTTTTGGTGATATTTTTATTTTGTTGCCAATACATACTAGTTGTAGTAAAAACTTCAAATTGCTTGTAAATTTATAAAATTCACATTGTCTCTTGGAAATGTCAAAATAAACAAATCTCATTGTATACAAGGAAGATCACCTTATTTTATCGAGTTGAAATTACGTAGGCTTTTAAAGGTGCATTTATTTTCTTCTAGCTTTTGGTAATAATGTTGACGTCAATATCTTAATCCGGAAAATAAAGTTTTGTATTCCGTCGAATATACAGAGATTTTGGAATGATTCTCTACAACCTTGTGGTGCTAACTCAAATACTCTCATTTTTTGAAAATATTATGATTTTTACACATATTTCATATATTTTCACCACATGGGTTGTTGCGTATGTTCATCCTGACTCTAATACTCATGTGTAGGTTTGAATTATATGCCAAACGAAGGATATAATTCATATGTGGCGATATTAGATGTATAATTGACTTTTATCACTAACATTCATATTTATGTTGGTTTAGATGCTAAATGGAGGCAATAATTCAGATGTGAGATGATTTGGACCAGTAAGTAAGACATGTGGCAGGAACTACCCAGTTTTGGGTCAATTTGATCAAGCCCGAATAAGACTGGTTACACCAAAATTCTTGTAATTACCCGACCCGAATTTATGGGGCACCCGTAGTCAACTCGGTCCAACTTGAGCGTTAGGTGTGAAGTACAATGAAACAACATATATAATGTTTCTAGTCCAGTTTTATTTTAATTAAAGTTTCACTTGTTTAACTTGCGATTCCAATTTTAAGTTAAACTACGTGAGGAACGCATGGGGAGCACCCAAAGTCCAAGCATACAGTGCTACTAACGTAATATAAAAGAAAACACTTACATGTATAATGCTCTCAACAAACGAACCCGCTCCCAACCTGCCATAACAAAGCGGGGGAGTGAGTCAAATGCTCAGTAAAAAGTATACAAATTCAGTATAGAATCGAATGACAGAAAGAAGACTCTAACATGTTATGACTACGTGCACATGCAACTACCTTGTATACATATATAGACATACATATACATATATTTAATATATGAAATAGTTTAATTTTGAAAATCTTATTTATTTAGATTAATACACCTTAATCTTATAAAAGACTTCATTTTTCTCTTTTTGACATTTCTCACATTATTTAACATACACGGTTAAATACTTAAAACCACTACACTTGGTTTGGCCGAAAGCTATTTCTTTACCGAAATTACCCTTTTTGTTTTAACCAATCCACATTAGTATTTTCATTAAAAATTACCATTTCAAAACATACATTTAACGTGTTAGCAAATACTTATTTAGCCTTTGAAAATCTTTTACAAAACATTCTTGTATTAATTATGGGTTTAATCACTTAGGTTGCTTTACCACCCATTTACCCACTTACTTTACATTTTCTTTACGTTATGGACACTAATCAATTTACACATTTACTTGTCCATTTCATCTTTACTGGAACATTAATTAATTAATTCAAGTTAGCTTGTATTAACACGTTTTACCACACAACCCATTTCTTGACATGTTTCTTATTCCTTTATATTTTCTCGAAATCTTTCAATAACTGCATGCTTCAATGGGTTCCATATCGCCGGCTATGCACACCATATGCTCTGACCAGTTATATTGGGTCTTTCACCCCAGGGCTCCGAGACCTCCTTAACTTTTTCGGTGTCATACGAGTTCCTTTACATGTGTTCTAATATTTGTTCACATGATTTCACCTTTCCTTTTACCCGACCGAAGCCAAAAATCCAGGGTTTTACCCTAACTCGTGTTACACTTTGAAATTTACCATTTCATGTCCTCTACACTTTAACCTTGATTTTATTCCAATTTGTGTAACACCTTTTTTCAGTATTTTTATTTCATTAAAATATTCCACTTTGAGTACAATTATTATTTTACCCATTTGTTTCCAAACTTATCTTTTACTCCATTTTCACAAGTGTTAAATTTCTCAACACACTATTGAGTTACCCACACTAACATCTTAAGTTTTTTAACACCTTAACACCCTTTTAACCTTGGAGTAATATTCTTATTAATTGGAAACATATTTTTCTCATTATTTCCTTTCCAATTTCATAAGTGTTAGTCTTTTACCATATTATTAAGTTATACATACCAATTTCTAATCTTTAACCATTAACACTAGTTCAACACTATTAATAATCATTTTTTAAAACTAGATATTTCTTTACTCCCTTTATTCAAGAAATCCATTTACACTTAAAGACTACTTTTATAAGAAAATACCATTTTCTTTTGCTTATCACATGTAGTCTTACAACTTCGTGCTGATCACTCATTTAACCCCTTTTCCACAAACCTTAAAGACAAGAATTTCTATTTTCTTTATTCCATATTTAAACCCAAAAAACTGTTCTTTAACTTTTTTATACATTCATCATCCAAATACTATAAGTTTATATGCATGAGCAGATGAATTTTAAACCTAAAATCCCATCAAACGGGTTAAACACATTTTTCATTCTGGAAATTCATTATACTTGCAAATATATACTTTCAAGGTATAAAAGCCATTTAATTTTATTGAAACTCAATAAATGTCCATTTTAATAAACCTTACATTTTTGCAAGAAACTTTAAAACATTATTTCACCAATGTTTAACCAAAAAAAATATTATCTTCAAACATTTTATTTCACAAAATGTTTAACATTATTTTTTGTAGAAAATACACCATTTTCACAAAATACCAACTTTTAATATTTCAAGAGTTTGAAATATTTATTAATTCTTTATTTTTAACAAAATAACATTTCTACCAACATTTTTATTCCACAAAAATATTTGTTATTTACTACACATGATTTTCATCAGTTAATCAAATACACCATACACATGTATTTTAACTACAAGACTACAAATAATGCAAAAATACAGTCTTAGTACTAAGAGTAATATTTTTCTATCTCTAAAGGCTCCCATGGTGGTAGAAATGCTGGTATAGGAGGAGCAATTTCCACCTCCAAAGGTGACCACAAGGGGTTACCAAATGCATCCTATAAAAATTCCCCAGATCTGCTCCATTAAAGCTTCCAAGCAAAACCCCTTCAAAACCCACTTCAAACTCCATGAAAGATCCATCTTTATCTTCTCCAAAAACTCCCAACAACACTTTACAAATTCACAGCTCTTCTTCAACAACGGTAGAAATGAGTGTATATGATTATATATGGTGGAATACATTAAGAAAATGGTATTTTATTGCGGAATAATGGTGGGGAGAAGCCCTCCCATAGTGGAAGACCCCCCTCTCTCTCTCTCTCTCTCTCTCCCTCTTCTTGCATTTTTCTCCCAACAAATATTCCAAACAAGCCTTATAAAACCCTCTTAAAGACCAAAAATTCCGTTTTGCCCAATCTAGGCTTGATACTAAATAAATGGCCAGAAATACGACAATGCACAAGGACAATCTAATTAAACATTTTCAAGGCACATCGTTTGAGCGATAAGAATCTCGTTTGAGCGACATATCGACCTCGTTCGAAGTTTGGCTTCACGTAATCTGGGATTGTAATGTAGTGTCATCTTGTTTGAGGGTCTGCTTCGCGCGACAACCTCATCTCGCTTCTAACGACAGGCCTATGTCGTTAGAATGACCCTTCTTTATATTATTTTATTTTCTTTAATTTTTTACCCATAATTTCCAATCAATTCTCATCAGACCTTACTCCATTACAACTTATACAAAATTTAATTGAATTACTAGGACATGGTATTACAATTCTTTAGCACATATGGATAAGTATGAACCAAGACGTCAAGCAATATAGTCTTACTCCAACTCAACCATATCATAGATGATCAAATCGAGAAAAGACCAGCTACAACAAAACTCAAGTGTTATACTAGATATGACTTAATATTTGTTATAATAACTCCTACTATGAGGAGGGGACGTGTTGACAGTCAGTCACAACTCAAATCCTTGTATACCCCCACTTAATATATGTACATAATGTATTTAAACTGAAAACTACCCACTATACTATACGCTTTCAAGGATAACTTATCAAGATAAAAAACTACTCCCATCTACACACAACATCTGCAAAATGCTTTATTTGAAATAGAAAAAGTACATAGAGAAAAAAGTCATGTCATTTTATTAATAGGCAACACGATGGCCAAAATCAATAGAGACTAGCCCTTAACCACCTTTTATTACCCAAAAAAATAAGTTAGGTGTCAATATTGAAGATCAATGTTCCTTACGGAAAACTCTTTGTTGCCCTAATTTTTTTAACCTAATTGAGAACTATAATGTATACCATAAGTTTATTCTGGTTCTATTGTTAGTCACTTTCTAGTTCTAAAGTCGATGGGGTGACAAAAGTAGTCAAACTTACAAATGAGTATTAAGTCGCATTTGGGTTCCAAATGTAAGGTTACATAGAACTGCTAATTTTTCATATGTGTGTTCTGGTCCATGTGATGATGTACGTAGTGTTATGGTCATGTCCGTAGTGTCCTAATTTCTACATGTGTAAGTCAATCACAAAAGTGGTGGGAAGGCTGAAATATTATATATAGCTTAATTTTAAATCGACACATCTACATTTTGGTTGATATACTGACATATCGTGTCTATATTAATTGATATTTTGAATGCTAGTTACAATGTAAATAAGACACATCATCATGTCTATCAAAATATGTCAAAATTGTGTGTCGAACTAAATTACTCATATATATTGTTAAGTCGCTATTCATATACATAATATTCTTACGGGAAATAAAAATGTATAATGTGTGGGATATAAGTACATATATATAACTAGTGATAATTGAATTTTAGAGAAAGATACTCTCATATAGTGTTTGGCGTAGCAAATTTCAACTCCATATTTTCTTTTATAGTTGTTTTGATACAAGTCAGATTAAGTGGTAGAAATGAGAATTCCATTGCCTCATTGACCAATGTTAAAATAAAATGAAAAATAATCCCATAATAGTTTAAAGTTCAGCAACACACCTACACACTCATCTCAAGTACTTAATCATAGATGTTAGGTGGAAGATTCAAAGGTTCATAAAGGACCGCCTTTATGTCATCAAATGTTCGTCCCGGACGCCTGAATTCATAACTACTACCATATAAATAGTGACATATCTTGCTTAACTTGAAAAACGATTCTGTGAATGCCTTTCGTATCATGTTTCCTTTGGTTTGAAGCATTGTCCGGAGCTCTGCCCTTCTACTACTTTCAATCATATACCTCACCACTGTCTTGGCCTCTTCAATAGACATGTCCCCATGATTTACTAGTAAGGAACAACCGTTCATTTTCCTCTTTGCAAGTTACCCCCGATTTTAAATTTTATTATGGATACCTAATTTAAGAGAGAAAAATACACGGACAATGTTATGCGTACCAACTATTTAAGCTAAGGTCGAGCACCAAATGCATTGAAGTGTTGTATATAAACCAAGAGTGCAACACCTTAATGAACTTGGTGCAGAACCTTAGTATAAATCTTTGTTACATATAACATTTTTAGAAATCTCTCTCTCTCTCTCTCTCTCTCTCTCTCTGTATATATATATATATATAATACTCTTGTGCGGATTAATGCGTATTTTGAGAGTGCGGACCGAATATGTGTCACATGTCGGTGAGCCTACACTCTCTCTTTTTTGGGCTCACCGCCATGTGACACATGTCCAGCTCGCACTCTTAAAATGCGGACTAGTCCGCATTTTAAGAATCGGGACCGGACATGTGTCACCTAACGGTGCCCCTAAAAATTATCGTCTAAATTTTAGGGACACTCCCTCTCTTTTTTGGACACACCGCCAGATGACACATGTTTGGTCCGCATTCTTAAAATGTACACTAGTTCCCACAAGAGCAGGACTATATATATATATATGTTGTGACAACATAAATATGAAAAATAATATAATTTACCTCATCCAAACCTTGGTAATCATTAAAAAGCCTCCCAATTATGCCAGCATGCCTGTATAATGTATTATATTCCTCTCTTTCGAATAGATCATTTGGAAGTTTTGGTCCGAGAAAATAGAAGTTAATGGCGTAAAGTCCAATGCCAATGGTTTGACACCCATTTGTGATATATTCATCAAGGGTTGGCTTTGAGTTATTTGTCCACCATTCAACTTCTTTAAACATACATTTGAAATATGCTAGCCACTGCACATGAATGAAAATTTGAGGATGTCAAAATATTATTAACTCAAACAAACTAGAAAACGGATAAATTTAATTTGATAATTATTTTCTCATGGTCTTACTAGTTCAATTAACTCATGCTTGATGCATCGGCCCTGTGTTATGAAACCCTTGACTGCTTGCTCGTTAATTGTTTCTTGGAATGCAGAAAATAATATCTCAACTCGTTCAGAGCAATAACCAACATCTGAATTCTCACCCCACCTACATATATATACGGAAGTTTGATATAATATTTTTCTAAAGCCGAATATAATGCATGTAGTGAGAGATCTTGGAAATTTAAGAGGGAAATATTTATACCTTTCAGTCAAGTCAATAAGATTGAGTAATTCTTCTCTCGAACCATCAATGTCGAACAAATCATCTATGATAGTTCAAACAGTTGAATTCTTGCTCCATGCTATGCGCGCATCAGCTAATTCAGGTGAAAAATGAACGGCAGCGAGCTGAAAATGCGACGATACTAGTGTGTGCCATTCAAACTTCAAAGTATCCATCTTGTTCTCCTTTAACCATCTGATTGTACATTTTTTGGATGGTTACAAATCAATATTTTCCGAATTTGAGTTTAAATAGTGTGATGTAAAGAGTTCATACTTCTCAAGTTGTTTAAGTTCTTCAAGTTGTATTGATTGGCACTTGTTAAAATCTTGAATTGAAAATATAAGAAAGTCTTTGTTATCAGTGTTGGAACACCTGCAAGGGAAAAATTACAAGAACATATTAGGTCTGCCACATGAGTCACTTAATGATGGTTAACAGGACTCTTAAGTGTTATTGGTTTTCCTATTGATAATTCAACCACTTGGTCCTTCATCTTTAAATGAGTTAATGACTATGTTCATAATTAATTGTGAGGAAAAACAAATTTAAATTCCACCCAAGGCGGGTCTCGATATTTTAGAAGCCTGAGGCGAACTCTTGAAATGGGGTCTCCATATATAATAATAGATTTTTTAATTAATTTATAAATTGTAGGGTTTTTTAACCGAAAATATGCTGACTTATTTTTGGAGAGTTGCGACAAGGTTAAATGTTTGTCCGTTCAGTTTTCAACAAATTCTTTTTGGTACAATTAAAAAACGATGCTATAATTATATGTACACATATAATATTTTGGGCCCTAAAATGCGTCGAAAATTGGGGGCCTGAGGCTGCCGCCTTTCTCGCCTACCCTCAAAACCGGCCCTGATTCGGAATGGGGTGGTGTGCACGGGTCGGTTCGGTTTTGGACGGCAATTCAAACCGAACCGATCGGTTTGGTTTTCAAAAAAATCAGACCGAAACCAAATCGACGATGAAAAAATCCGCGGTTTCGGTTTGGTTTGGTTTGGTTTCGGTTCGGTTTTAACCGATTTTCAGTTTTGGTTGAGTTTTTTTTAGGTCGGTTTTCGGTTTTGGAGGTTGGTTAATGATTTTTGGATATAAAAATAAAAGATATTTAAAAGTTTTTTAATATAAATATTGATGTCGGTTCGGTTTGAATCGGTTTTTTCTTTGTCTAAATCGCCAACCGAACCGACATTGTCGGTTTTTTAAATTCTTAAACCGCAAATCGAACCGGGCTAAAAAAAAACGCCGGTTTCGATTCGATTTTCGATTCGGTCGGATTTTTTGCACACCCCTGATTCCACCTAATTTACACAACCCTTTTGAAATTAAATTGAGGTATGAGTCATTGAACTCATGACTTATAAAGATTCAAATTGCTAACCCTTAAATATGATTAATAAAAAAAATATTCTCTTACTTTTTGGTTTCCAACATTGATATCATTTAACATTGTATTTCCTATAAGAAGAAAAAACATCATAGAAATAATAATTCTATGACTTGGTACCTTCACAAAATTCAAGTGTAGCAGTATAATTCTATTCTCTGACCTGTATGACGTTTTGAGCATTCGATAATTATCAACATTGTAAAGCTCAATGCTTCTCTTGTGTGCAAGTCGATCAAAACTGTCAATGGGATATTGGAGGGTATATTCAACCTGAAATTGGCCAAATAATTTTTAGTATCTTTGGAAAAAGATAATCGTTATATAAGAAATTAAGAGTAATCATTTCTCAATTTACCAAATTAAATAAATACACGAGTGAAGAAAATAGTTACAGTGAGAAAACTATTTTACATGTAATTTTTTACCTCTTTGTTTAATCTGTGATCATAAACCTCTTGATTCAGAAGCTCGTGCTTCATGAAATCAGTTGTCCAAGCATGTATTTTATCAAGAATTGGTTCCTCTTGAAATATCTTGACTTGGGAAGCCCGGTTCAACTGGATAATTGTGTTCATATCTATAAATTTTGGACTTACAGTTTTGAAGAACTGGTCTTTAGTAACGAATTCTTCCAACGCATCTGCTCCATGTAAAAGTTTGAGCATTTACTATAACAATACATAATATTTCAATATCAATTTTCAAGGCATACCTGATGCAATATCATATCCATTCATTCTTAATAACCGAAATGCCATGGCAAAACATTCAATGTCCAAATGAATATCTTCATTCCTCGGTTGCCAACACCTTGACGTATACGTGTGTGGGTAAGTTAGTTTACATACACACGGAACAACATGCATTCTATAATTTAGGAATTACCGGTGTGTTTCCTCAAGTACAATTTCTATCTCACAACGGACATATCGATCTATTCCCAGCCTCTCAAGAGTATCAACCATGCGGAGACGAGTATATAAAAATATGTGCATTTATGACAATATATTTAGGCGTATGAAAATACCCATGGAAGTGTCAAAAGCTTGAAAGAACGTTTTCACAAAGAATTACCTGCTTTTCCACAAATTTTCAAGAGGGAGTGCAAGTACTCAAAACTTTTATCATCCTGAAGGTGAGTTAAAGCTGTTGCTGTAGTAGCTGGCGAGTTGAAAAGAGACCCGTTACTTCTTTTCTTATTCAGCAAAGCTTTCCAGTCATATGATTTACCAAATCCTTCACTAATGTATGCCAGTTGACCTCCACTTCGTTGGATACTATAATTGCAAGAATCATTGTTAGACAAATTAATATACTTAGGCCCTCTTTGGTTGTTCTAAAATTATAAATTGGATCATTAATAAATTGTCCCATTTACAAATTGACTCATTAATTGTGTTTGGTTTCATTAATAAAATGATTCATTAATTGTCCCATTTTAGCTCATGTGCAAAATCTGAAATTGGATCATTTCACAAAAAATGTGAAATGAATCCATTTGAAATATGAGTCACATTAGGTGCATGTCCCCTCTCCCCCTTCCTCTTCCCCACCCCCTCTCCCTCTCTCTTTCCCTCCCCCTCTCTCTCTTGATTTGTTTTTATATTTTTTTCATAGAACCTTAACATCAATTTCAAATTACCAAACATTGTGTAAAATTGGATTTAACTCATTTCAAATTCACTCATTTATAATTCACTCATTCACAATGAAACAATTTACATAATCAAACAATTTGCGCAACCAAACTGGGCCTTAAACAATATCCAGATCATGTGGCAAATGGTCAAAATCATAGTAATTTACATAATGTTTTTGTCATATTATGGTTAATGAAAACTTGGGAACATTGGAACATATTGAGCCTCTCACGCATCATTTTATATATATGAGCCTCATATAACATTGGAACATATTGTTATATATATGAACCTCTCACGCATCATTTTATCTCTCAAGACATAAATCATCTCTCTATCCTTCTTCCCTATTTAATCATTCCCCCTCATTTTCCCACACAGATTCCACCGTAGACAATGAGGAGGCGATCAAAGGGTATACCAAAGAAATTTTTAAGAAATTTGACATGTATGGATGGAAACTTCATCGAACATGTCCCGGGGTTAGTTGAAGCCAAGTTCCTATTACAACCATGGGCGGAGCCAAGAGTCTTCCCCCACAGGGCCACACCCACCCACACACACAACAAAACAATTCAGAGTTTATGTTTTTAAAATTTAAATTCAGCCCACCTCTAATAGGATTTTTGGTGTTTTTTCAAATTTTTTTCTTTCTTATGTTACTTTTTGAGTATTTAAAAGTTTATAATATTAATTGTTAGGTATTTATATAACTGTTAATTAAAATAATATATAATTATTTTTAAGTAATTATTTTGTGAATACTAAAAAATAACGTTGAAAAAATTCGGTTTGGAGGCTCCCGCCCCCGAACTCCTAGAAATCACCGTTAAGGTCGCCAGCACGGGCATGAAATCCTGGCTCCACCCCTAGTTACTGTTGTGCCCAGTAACAATCCAAAAATCAAACTCACACTCAATCACACACAATAACAAGAGATTTACGTGGTTCGACAATTTGCCTACGTCCACGGGGGCAACGGAATTGTATTATTAGAAGAGGAGAATTACAAACACTCTTGCTCTCTTCATTCTCTCTCAAACAAGACTCTCCATATGCTTTATTTCTCTCCTATTTGCTGGTATGTTTTCCTCTCAATACACATGGTTTATTTATAGGTGAGTAAGGGGAATAACGGCCACATCAAAATGGCTTAGTTGAGTGTCCACTTAGAGCACTTCTTGTGGAGAAGAAGACTCCACCACCAAATGGGTGAGAGCTTTGACATAAACAAATATACTCCACCAAATGGTGGAGAGCTTTGTCATAAATAAATATACTCCACCAAATAGTTGAGTCTTGTCATAACCCAACAATCTCCACCTTGGCAAGAGTCCACCATTCAATGTTGCCCTACATGCACCATTAGGTTCCACGAGCTCGAGAGATGTTGATCAAGTCCAAACAGTATTGGAACTTGATCCCTGTAACCACTTTTATCAGCATATCTACAGGATTATCTGCAATCCCGATTTTCTGGAGTAGAATATCCCCTTTATTTGTAATTTCCCAAATGAAGTGAAAGCGGACATCAATATGCTTGGTGCGAGAATGATGAACCTGATTCTTTGCCAAACAGATGGCACTCTTACTATCACCGAAAATCTCCACGTTTTTCTGAATAATACCCAAGTCATCAATCAAACCATGAAGCCAAATGGCTTCCTTAAAAGCTTCTATTACAGCCATATACTCTGCCTTTGTTGTAGACAAAGCCACTGTCGACTGTAAAGTTGATCTTCAACTCACTGGTCCTCCTGCTATATTGAACACATAACCAATAGTAGATCGACGCTTATCAAGATCTCCATCATAATCAGAATCCAAATATCCGACTAGATGCTTACCAACTATCGTGTCTCTCTCAAACTTCAAACCGACATCCAGAGTACCTTGAATGTATCGTAGTATCCACTTCACTAACTTCTAGTGTTCTTTCCTTGGATTGTGCATGTAACGACTCACCATGCTCACTCCGTGTGAAATGTCTGGTCTGGTACACACCATGGCATACATTAAGACACCAAATGCATTTGCATATGGAACATAATCCATCTACTTCTTCTCATCATTTGTATCTGATGACATCAGCGCACTCATCTTGAAATGTGGAGCCAATGGAGTACTTACAGGTTTAAACTTGTTATCGATGTCAAACCTCTGAAGTACTTTCTTCAAATATTGAGTTCGCGTCAAACTGACTGTGCCTTTTACTCTATCTCGCTTGACTCCCATCCCAGGAATTTTCTTGGCTTCTCCAAGATCCTTCATCTCGAACTCTAAAATCAATTGAATCTTCAGTCTGTCGATCTCCACCTTGCTCTTAAATGCAATCAACATATCATCCACATATAAGAGCAAATAGATAAAATTCCCATGTTGAAGCTTACGAAAGTAGACGCAATGATCAAACTGACTGCGTGTGTACTTGTTATCCATCATAAAATGGTCAAATCGCTTGTACCACTGTTGTGGTGACTGCTTCAAACCATACAACGACTTGCTCAACTTGTAAGCCCAATTCTCTCATCCAGGAGATTTAAAACCATATGGCTGAGACATGTAAATTTTCTCCTGTAAGTCACCATTGAGGAATGCAGTTTTCACGTCGCGTTGAGATAACTCGAGATCAAACTATGCTACCAAAGTCAATAATATTCGAATGGACGAATGCTTAACAACAGGTGAGAAAATCTCGTTATAGTCGATTCCTTCCTTCTGAGTGTAGCCTTTCGCCACCAGCCTGGCTTTGTATTTAATGTTGTCTTTTCCAGGAACACCTTCCTTTTTAGCATAAATCCACTTGAAGCCGATAACTTTCTTACCCTTTGGAAGCTGAACTAACTTCCAAGTCTGATTCTTATGAAGTAATGCCATTTCTTCATCAATCGCCTTCTTCCACTTGACACTGTATGTATTTTGTAAGTCTTCTCTGTAAGTTCACGGGACATCATGATCGGTCACTGTAAGTGCATAGGTCACCATGTATGTTAATCGAGCAGGTTTTTGAGTATACCTTTTAGGTTTGCCAGTGGCAATAGAGTATGGCTGATGATTGATCACCGGTGCTGGTGTTGGAACCCCCCACCTCAACTGAGATTTCATCCTCATCATTTGATCCCAGATCAAGAAAATTAATTGTCTGAACAGTTCTTACTTGAATATCAAGCTCCACCTGTTGTAAAGAACTTGGATTCACGTTCTCTTTCTTCGAAACTATCGGTTTCAACATTACAGACTCGTCAAAAGTAACATCTCTTATTAGAATAATTTTCTTTGATCCAGAGCACTAGAGTCTATATGCTTTTACGCCAGCACTAAAGCCCAAGAATACAACTTTCTTGGCTCTAGGATCTAACTTTTATTGAGTCACAAGATAATAAGCAGGACAACCAAAAACATGTAACCAATCATAATGTGTAGTAGATTTACCAAACCATACCTCCATAGGAGTCTTCCCACCAATTGCCGCTGTAGAAAGTCTATTGACGAGGTGAGAAGCATAATTCAGTGCTTCACCCCATAATGCCTTTCCCAATCCAGTATGGGACATCATACACCTAACTTTCTCCACCAAAGTACGGTTCATATGTTTTGCAACTCCATTTTGTTGTGGAATTTTTCGTACAGTAAAATGTTTGATAATTCCCTCATCTTAGGAGATTTTAAGGAATGGGTTTAAAGTGTAGTCTTCACCATTATCTGTTCGGAGTTTCTTGATCGTTCGACCTGTCTGAGTTTCTATCATCTTTTTCCAGTTAAGAAAAATCTCCAGAACTTCATCTTTTCGACGCATCATGTGTACCCATACTCATCTGGAGTAATCATCAATGAAAGTCACGAACCAACGTTTACCTCCCAAAGTTGCATTTTTGGTAAGTCCCCATACATCTGAGTGAATATAGTCAATAATTCCTTCTGTGCGGTGAACAACAGTACCAAACTTGACTCGGGTCTGCTTACCCAAGACACAATGTTCACAGAAATCAATATTGGCTATCTTAGCTCCTTTTAATAGGCCTTGCTTTATCAAACCTTGTAGATATTTCTCGCCAGCATGTCCTAAGTGCATGTTCCATAGTCTAGATTCATCTGAATCATCTGAGCTTTTGGAGACTGTCGCTATCCCAGTGACTATGCTCCCATCGAGGAAATATAAATTTTCTTTTCGAGTACCTTTCATGGTTATAAGTGCTCCTTGAACCACCTTCAGGACTCCACATTTGATGATAATAGAATAGCCTTTAGCATCAAAGGTTCCCAGTGAAATGATATTCTCCTTTAAGTCTGGAATGTATCGTACATCTGTCAGTACTCTGATTGATCCATCATGCAGCTTCAATCAGATCGAGCATATTCCTTTTGTTTTATAGGCATCGTCATTACCCATTAAAACACATCCCCCATCAAGCTCTTGGAAGCTTGAAAACCAGTCCCTGTTGGGACATATGTGATAGGAACACCCTGAATCAAGAATCCATTCCTCAGAATGGTTGATGATGAAGCGATCAACGCTAACTCCAGGTCATCTTCTTCATTTTGTGCAACGTTCACATTTGACTCTTTTTTTTTTGTCTTTGTTCAAACAGTTTTTCTTCAAGTGCCCCTTTTGATGACAGTAGGCACATTCGTCTTTAGCAAGTTATCGCCTATCAGATGATTTTTCCCTTGATTTTGAGCGGAATTTTCCTCCTCGTCCTCTGTTGGGTGTCCTCCCTCTTACTGTCAACGCTTCTGATGATGAGGGGTCTTGATTGACCTGCGGATCCTTCTTTTGTACCTCGTTGTTCATCAAAGCATTGGAAACATCGTTAAATTTTACCTCATTTTTTCCATAAAGTAAAGTAGTAGTCAAGTGATCATACGAATCAAGTAATGAATTTAGCAATAACAGTGCCTTATCCTCATTAGAAATTTCAACCTCTAAATTTTGCAAATCGGCCAAACTTTTATTGAAACTGTATAAATGAGTATTCATAGGCGTACCATGCTTAAATTGGAAGCGAAAAGGTTTCTTCTTGAGATAGAGCCAGGTTTCTATGCTTTTAATCATGTACTTCTCCTCTAGCTTCTTCCAGAGACTTATTGCCACAGTCTCCTTCATGACAAAATACTTCTGGTCTTTGGATAAACATAATCGAATTGTACAACAAACTTGATGATTTACAAAATTCCAATCTTCCTCCGAAATATCCTTGGGCTTGGAATCCAAGGCAATATGTGACCCTTCTCGAAATAACAGATCCAAAACTTCACACTGCCACATGCCAAAGTTATTTGTACCGTTAAATTTTTTGACATCAAACTTTGCATTTGACATAGAACTTCTTTTCCAAGAGCTATTGGTGGTTGTCGGAGTTTGTACTTCAATTGAATCGAAAGAAGTTTCACCTTCCCTCAAGGGAAATATTCTGTTAAAGTTAACATAATATTACTCATCCGTTTGATGACATCAGCAGCTCGGTCAAATAGTTTGATGGCTTGGTCAAAAAGCTCAGTGGCTTGGCCAAACGGCTTAATGGCTTGGTCAACGTCTTGGTCAACAAGCTCAATGGCTTGGTCAAATGGCTTGGTGGCTTGGTCAACGGCTTGGCTGAATTTTTTTTCTTTTTTAATTGGCAAATTTGGGAGCTTCAGAGATTCGTTTGGCACCTGGTTTGTTTCGTTGGACTCGTATCGACGATACGCTCCTCCTGGTGTGTTCAAATTTAAGATTTGAAGATTTTGATTTCTAGCTAAAAAAAATGAACAAAGCACCAATAACGGCTGTATCTGGCTCTGATATCAATTGTTGTGCCCAACAACAATCCAGAAATCAAACTCACACTCAATCACACATATTACAAGATATTTAGGTGGTTCGTCAATTTGCCTACGTCCACGGGGGCAACAGAATTGTATTATCAGAAGAGGAGAATTACAAACACTCTTGCTCTCTTGATTCTCCCTCAAACAAGACTCTCCATATGCTTTGTTTATCTCCTAAATACTGGTATGTTTTTCTCTCAATACATATGGTTTATTTATAGGTAAGTAAGAGGAATAATGGCCACATAAAATGTCTTAGTTGAGTGTCCACTTAGAGCAATTCTTGTGGAGAAGAAGACTCCACCACTAAATGGGTGAGAGCTTTGACATAAACAAATATACTCCACCAAATGGTGGAGAGCTTTGTCATAAAAATATATACTCCACCAAATGGTGGAGTCTTGTCATAACCCAATAGTTAGAACCACAATGAACTTTCAAAACACAACAAGCATTTCATTTGGAAATCAGAAATTGCATAAACTAATTACTAAGTAACAAGTGCAAGTTGGGTTAGGAGATGAATAATCTTTTATTTTTGCATTGTCCAGTGGCTAAAGATTTGTGAGATTTTATCACTTTGTTATTCCAGCACGTTGTGTGCTATCTAGGTCGGTGAAAGATATTTCAGGAAAGTGGAGATTCTCTATGGGAGGTCGGGGATCACATATTATTGGGCATCTAGGTATTTTTTGGACATTGTGGAGAGAGAATAAATAGGTGTTTTCAAAGTATGGAGTTAGCACTATCGAGATTTTGGTATATATTATTGAGTACTCTGCTATTGTGTTTTAGGAGAGAGCCATCGATTTCTCTACCAGTTTTGTTACATTTTTTTGGAGGAGTTTTGATAGGAGGGTTTATGGCGTTCTGTTGGCATGGGATTTTTTTGTTTCCCACAAGACATTCTCAAGTGTGTTCTGTATTTTTCCTCCTCTTTCTCTTGTATACATCGTGTATATGTATTTTCACCCTCTTATAGAGGTATATATATATACATAGTCACATATTAAAAAAGTAATAAGCCTTTGGTTTTAGACAAATATATGTAGCCGTCATAGTTTTTCTCTCTCCATATGTTATATTTTTAAATGTAATTTCCACATACATTTTGTTTATTGATATAACATGTGAAATTCTTAAATAAATGAAAGCCTCATCTATATTATACTTCTAATGCAATAGTATTAGAGGTTTTAATAACCTTTAATACACTTTAACATCAATTGATCCATTCTTTTTGAAATGCCACTATCTATTCTATTTTTCATGTAAAAAGATCATTTAGTTTATAGCCTCCCTCTCTTCTTATTCCGTCTAACGCCATTCCCTTCGGTCTAAAGCCCTTTCGCCCATTTCACTTTCCTTCCTATTTTATATCCATATACCCATTCAGATAACACTAGGAACCCAACCCAAAAAAAACCAATGTAGAAATCATAGATTTAGTTCACTCTCTTGCTCTATCTAAATATATAAGATTGGTCGACGACTTTCATTAGTGTGTTCTGTTCTTATATTTTTTGGATTCTGCAGGTTGTTTAAGCTTTGAGACCCGTGAGAGGACTGTGAAAATTTGTTGAGGTATTTTCTCAAGCTTATGAGGTTCATTGGAGGAGAGGAATAGATACTCATTCATGAATATGTCGCCAATAAAAGTCTGGACTACTTTCTCTTTGGTTAGTTCTTCCATACATAAGTCTCCAATTATGTCCTACCTTTTGACTTTACTCACTTTATGTAGGGTCTCTGATTTTTGCAAGATTATGTGTAGGCGCTACCATACCAGTGTAACAACTCCAGATTTTTGGGATAATAATTTATTTATTTTTGGGAGAACTAAATATTAATTTAATTAGAGAATAATTAAATTAGCATTTGAGGTCAAAATTTGAAGATGTTAGAAAGTGATTCGAATGGCGATTCTAAGGGTGTAATTGATTTCGGAAGGGTCGAGATAGTCAAAATGATTGTACTTGGGGCTTATTTAGGTGCCAAAATATTTTAAGTTCTTTTGGCTCGAATTAAAGTGATCGAGTCGTTTAAAGTGCGTATTATCATTTAAAGTTGTATATTTTGGGAGATAAGTCTTATTAAGACTACGGGAGAAACAAATCTCGTTACAGAGAAAGAGAAAGAAAGAGAAGAAGAAAAGAAGAAGAGAAAGAGAGAAAAGTTTGGGAATTCCGGCCAATAAAAACGAGGACGAATCAGACTCTAAAAATTTGAGGCAAGTGATTAAACTTGGTAAATAATTATTGTGTATCATTTATTTCATTATTTGTGGATAAAATTGTGAATTTTGGGATAGAATGTTAAAACCTAGATTTTGGGTAAAATCTTAGATATGATGTGTATATATGGATTTGAGGTTATAAAATAGGTTGCTTGAGTTATATAATGAATTTTGATGTTATATATATGTTTGGGTTGAAGAGAAGATGATAAATATGATTTTTGGAATTTTGGATTTTGGAGAAAACTTACCATTTTCGTAGCTGCTGAATCGGCCGAATCGATTCAAAATTTTCCAGCTTGACAGGTCTGAGTGACCGAATCGATTTGGACCAAAGCCGAATCGATTCGGCCTGAGACAGAAGCCCAGGTCTTTTGATCCGAATCGATTCGCCTTAGAGGCCGAATCGATTCGCTGGGCCGAATCGATTCGGATTGGGCCCAAATCGATTCGAAAACAATGCAAGTTTGGGGATGTTTTTCTAGGGTGAGTTCCATACTGTTTAGTTTGAGGTTATCGATTGGTAATCTCTATATGATTTATGAGAACTGTGTTTTGGAGACTTTTAGGGAGTTTCCCTTATGAGAAATTGTTAGAGTCATATTGACTTAATTTGAGAGACTGTCGATTGGAGAGTATCGCACCGACTAGTGGGGAAGCCCACTATCATTAAGATTTCTATTTAGAGATAATTATGGATTTATAAGAGAGAATTAAGATGCATTAACTGATAATGGATTTTAGAATTAAATCCCAAATGGAATAAATTTAAAGGTTCATATGATAAATTTAACCATATTATGGATTGAGAATAATAAATGATGATCGATGTGCATACGGATATAAAGAATATCCTCAACATTAGTAGAATTGAGAGATGATTCATACAAATAGAAGTGAGGTGTAAATTTTAAGTGAGAAATAGTATAGTGTATATAAAGTGGTGAAGTTATGTGAGTTATTGATGAATAGTATATCGAGAGTAGAATATACTAATAAATGATATTATTTCATTTATGCCTAAGAGCGTAATAAGAGTATGTAAATAGGGTGATAAATATATATCTTGTGTAATGGTATTCATTTATATGATGTGATCGATGTATGTATATGCATGTGTGTGTGTGTGAAGTATACCCCCTCTACGCTATTATGGGAAGTTGCGCGATGTGGGTGCGAACGCTGGCTTGAGGAGTAGGGAGCGTATAGTCCCCAGGTCATAGCGTCCATTTTTATTGTGTGATTTTTATTAGGGGTGAGACGTTGTGGGTATGTTTCGTCTCATTTTCGAGGAGGAACTATGACCGCTTCTCGTACGTTGTGATATGGTTTTTGCTAAGGCGGTGTGAGATTCAGACCGTTGGTACCTAGGATGATATGTGAGTGATTCCCTGGTAGATGATAGCTTTGAAAACCTGCATCCTTGAGTTATAGCTCGTTGGGATGGTTATTATTATACTTGTGTGAATAGTATATTAATTGTATATGATTATGAGATATCATATTTATCTCTAGAGTAAAGAGATATAAGAAGATTGATTGAATCTCATTCCGGGAGATTTTATCCGGACAAATTGTGATGAATATTAATGAGAAAATGAAGCGTAGATAATTATATTGAGTATATATATAGTACTTTGGGTATCGAGGGCATAATGGACCTCAACTACCAAAATTGACGAGGAGTAGTGTATCAGGGGGGTCCTTGTTTAGATTTCGCTTGCGAGACGTCCCACGCACGAAACGCAGTGCAATGTTGGGAGTGGGTGGAAGTTAGTCCTTAGTGATCATATTTATATATTAGTATATCTCGATGATCGACAGTGCCAAGGATAAGTGTATCGGGGGGTTCCTCATTTGGATTTCGCTTGCAAGACGTCCCACGCACGAAACGTCGTGCACTGTTGAGAATTGAGAATAATAAATCATTTATAGTATATAAGAATTGGGGTTGTATGCGTGATGCATTGAGGGAATAATGAATCTTGATAATCAATACTGCCAAGGAGTAGTGTATCGGGGGGGGTTCTTTATTTGGATTTCGCTTGCGAGACGTCCCACGCAAGAAACGCAGTGCAGTATTGAGAATTGGGAGAAGTTTACTCCTTAGCACTTAGATGCTAATAACTCATATATATATATATATATATATATATATATATATATGTGTCAATGACTAGAATATGAGAAATTCTAGTAAAAGAGAATGTTTAGGTATATTTTATATGTTAGCAAGTTGACGTAGAAGTTGAGGGATATGATTTAGATGGTGAAAAACGTTGCTAATGCCGTTTAATACAAGATTAAACTGTATAAGCAACTCCGAGATGTTTGTTGAAGAAACCCTTTTCTTTTGAAAATAAAAATGATAAACGACAAGATGTGTTTACAAAAACTTATGTACGAGAGTAATCAAGACTTTGTAATCAGTTTTAAAACTAAGACAGTTACAAAAATTCAGCACACTATAGAATGAGATGAGTAGATGAAGATAATCAGAACACACAGTTTTTAACGTGGTAAAACCTCTCCCAATAGAGGAAACATCCACGGTGACTTCTAAGTCACGAAAGTAAAAATCCACTAACAACAAATAACAGTTACAAACAATACAACATACATGCACACAAATCAACCTATTCTAAGTTTAGGAATATACCCCACTTGGTGTCCTTCTAACTTCTCATAGATCTGATTGTTGATGATGTTCTTCCAGTTTGATAACTTCCTTTTGCTTTAGCTTCCTTGCGTCGACTCAATAATCTTTGATCTTATTCACAACACTTCCAGTGTAGTAGTGTGTTAAGTGTTTGTGATGTGATTCCTATCAACACGCATGAACTCACACACACTTAGTTTTTACAGACAGTCCTAGAAAATTACATATAAAGACTATATGCTGTGATTTTCTTTTCTTTCTTTCTTACAGAACTTGAAACCTTTTTGACCTTTAAATATATCCCAGATTCCACGGATATCTTGCTTCTAAATCAGTCAAGATCTTAATCAATCTCTGTTTTAAAAATACTTTTGAGATCGAAAATCTCCAAGTGTGAATCCAACTAGGTCAAGGTTAAGTTTCGTAAGAATAGAAACCATAAAACATTTTCAAAACTAAATCAGTAAGGATTTTCTTAAATCGAGAAAGAAACATGCAGATCTAGTGAAATATAACATGCAGAGTGTAGATCTACAATTTCTATGAAGAAGAAATACAGATCCTCACACGAATGTTTAAGTTGGTAATAAGATCACTGATTAAGAGGTTACAGCTTCAATATGAACAAACCAGTAACACCACTCTCTCTCAAACACTCAAGGTTGTGTTTGGGGTTTTGAGTATACGAAGGTTTGAATCAGATATGAAGTGTTTAGGGTTAGGGTTAGGGTTTGGCTAACACAGTTTTCCCTTTCTCTCTCTTCTCTCTTTTCTTTTCTCTCTTCTCTCTCACTTCTCTCTTCTCTCTATTTTTTTCTCTCAGAAATGACGACTGCCAAAAAACTTGAAAGATTGAGAATTAGAGGGCTTTTATAGGAGTGGAGGAAGGTTCTGGATAGTCAAAGGTAATCAAGGGCTGAGATTAAGTCTTCCTAATATTGACTTGATCTAAGGGTTATAAAATAGCGGTGGTTAAGTTGAATGTGATTGGTTCACAGGATAGCACAAGGATAGGTTTAAAACACATGCAGACCATCGATAAGGATAGATCTAACGATCAGCAAACCACCAGGCAACCCTCTCACATAACAAACACAAATTGATACATCAGGAACGTGACAAGTGTTGGCCTATAAGTGGCTTGCAAACGCGCGTCAAAGGTAATTACAGGCAGCACCCTGAAGTCTCTAGCGCATTTACATTCTGACCAATCAAACATTCTAATGAAAAATGAAATTTTCAAAATAGCAAATTAACCCCACAAATTTTATAATCACACTTTTATTAATGAAAACATTATTTTAAAAATGTTTAAAAATGTTTAAAAATTCCCAAAAAATTATTAAAACAACATTTTAAGGGGAATTTAACACACAATCAATTTTAAGCAATATATACACATGTATGCACTTCTAATGTGTGTAGTGTGATTCAATTTATACCTTCTTGGATTATTGAAGAGGATTAGAGAGATTAATTCTGAGGCTCTTTGGATTCTAGGTTAGACAACCAATTTTGTCACTATTTCCAAATTAGTTGAGCACTTATACAGTATAGACTTAAGTAAGTCAAAGGTATAAGGTGCTTCAAGTGTGTCTTCGAGGTAGGAGCTAGGAAGTTTCTTCGATTCATCGTCAATCAAAGAGGAATAGAGGCAAACCCTGAGAAAATCAAGGCTTTGCTCAACATGAAGACACCTAGGAGTATCAAAGATGTTCAGAGGCGCACTGGAAGAGTGGCTGCGCTCAATAGATTTGTTTCCATGGCGACCGACAAGTGTCTTCCGTTCTTTAAGGTGCTTAGAAAGGACTTCGAGTGGGACAAAGAGTGTGATGAGGCTTTTGATCAACTCAAGTCATACCTTGGGTCTCCCTTGCTCTTATCTCGGCCAATAGCGGGAGAGGGGCTGTTTGTTTATCTAGCGGTCTCTGAATCGGCTATAAGTGCGGCCATTGTACTAAAGGATGTTGGGGTTCAAAGGCCCGTATACTTTAACAGTAAGGCCCTTCAGGGATCTGAACAAAATTATCCTCACATAGAAAAGTTAGCCTACGCTTTTATACATGCCTCTAGGAAGATGAAGCCCTACTTTTAAGCCCATTCTATAGTCGTCCTCATGGACTCCCCACTAAGATAGGTCCTCCATAAACCTGAGAAGTCTGGAAGATTGATGGCGTGGGCCATTGAACTAGGGGAGTATGAGCTTACTTATCATCCAAGAACGGCCATCAAAGGGCAGGCGCTTGTAAACTTCATCGCAGAGTTCACGTGGGAAGAGGTCGAAGTTGAGAATAATCAAGAAACTGCAGAAATGTCAAATGTGAACGTCTTCCGAGATCCGGAAGAGGTTGTATCCAGGGGGACCAAAAACAGAGTGGCCAAGAATGAGGAAGATCGGCACCTCTTCAGATAAGGAATAATATTAGAAGGTGGCTTCTCATCAGATAGAGACATCTAGAACCTCTTTGTCGATGGGTCCTCTTGCGAAAGTGGGAGCGGTGCGGGGTTGATACTCTCAGCCCTGGATGGTACTAACATCGAATATTCCCTAAGGTTTGACTTCAAGGCATCAAACAACGAATCAGAATATGAGGCCATGATAGCAGGCCTCTCCTTAGAAAGGACCATTGGTACAAGACGACTCCTCCTTCACAGTGACTCAAGGTTGGTTATTAATCAAGTATTGGGAGTTTATGAGGCCAAGGAAGAAAAGATGGCCAAATACCTGAAGAGGGTGAGAACGATACTGCAAAGCTTCAAAGAGGTAAAGATGAAAAGAATACCTAGGCAAAACAATAGTCATGCAGACGCATTAACAAGGCTAGATTCGGCAACGAAGACAGATATCAGAAGGACGGTCCCTGTTGAGATCTTACCCAGAGCAACCATCGAAGAAGAAGAGGTCAGTAACCCTTACCTCAATTTGAACCTAGGGGACTCATGGATGGATCCCCTTATCAGATACATTAGAGAGGGGGTGCTACCGGAGTCAAAGTTAGAGAGGAGGAAAATGAGATACAGAGCTACAAAGTTTTCAATAGTAGGAGATGTCCTGTATAAGAAGGGATTCCTATTACCTCTTCTCAGATGTGTTTATCCCATCGATGTTCCCCACGTCCTACAAGAGGTACATGAGGGTTCTTGCTCCAGCCACATCGGAGGGAGACCTTTGGCCAAGAGGATTCTTACGCAAGGATATTGGTGGACAACCTTGGTAAAATATGTTGCAGCTTATGTGAAGAGGTGCGACAAATGTCAAAGATTCTCCATAATCCCCCATCAACCTCATCAACCTATGACGTCTATCAGTTCCACTTGGCCATTCACAGTATGGGGGATTGACTTAGTAGGTCCCCTGCCAAGGGCCGCAAATAATTATCGATTTTTGATAGTTGCCATTGATTACTTCTCCAAGTGGGTAGAGGCAGAGACGATGATCACGATTACAGAGCAGAAGACCTTCCAATTTATTTGGAAGAACATCATATGCAGACATGGCCTCCCGAATACCCTCATTTTGGACAACGAAACCCACTTCAAGAATTCTTCCCTAGAAAAATACTGCGAAAGAGTTGGGATAAAGAAATTTTTCTCTTCTCCTGGACGACCTCAGGCAAACGATCAAACCGAAGTCACCAACAGAACAATCCTCAACTGGATCAAAAAGAGGTTGGAAGAGGCTAAGAGAAGAGGGACTGAAGAAGTTTATGCTGTTCTGTGGGCCTATAGAACGATGGTTAGGACACCTACGAGGCCGTCATACCCACAGAGGTAGGACTCCCTACTCATAGGGTTCAGACCTACAACCCCGAGAAGAATGGATAGGAAAGAAGACTCGACCTAGACTTGATTGAAGAGAAAAGGGAAGACGCAGAAGTCAGGAAAGTATCTTACCAAAACAAAACAACAAAGTTCTACAATCAAAGGGTAAAATTAAGGCCCATAGCTATAGGGGACCTGGTGTTGAAGAAGACGTTACAGAAGGCGAACAAGCTCCACCTAAATTGGTATGGTCTTTACACAGTGATTGAGGAGGTTACCCGGAACCTACAGGCTAGAAAACCTCGAGGTTGAACCTTTTTCCAATCCCTGGAATGATGATCATCTAAAGAAGTATTACATATGTTGTTGCAAGAAAGTGTGTAAATGTATCATCTTAGGAAGAGATTATTAATGAGAAGATCAGTTTCCCTGTCAATTCTTGGTTCATTATTCTCTAGTAGTAAAATTTTATGGGGGTAACATCTGAGGTGATGACCTCATACCTTATAACATCATGATTTGGTGATAAGGTCTGAGGTCAGACATCATACGTGGATGACCTCAGACCATTAATTAATTTGGCAAAAATTTTATGGGGATAACATATTAGGTGATCACCTCAGACCTTATAACATCATGATTTGGTGACAAGGTCTGAGGTCAGACATCATACGTGGATGACCTCAGACCCTTAACTTCATTAATTTGGTGAAAATTTTATGGGGGTAACATCTTAGGCGATGACCTCAGACCTTATAACATCATGATTTGGTGACAAGGTCTGAGGTCAGACATCATACTTGGATGACCTCAGACCCTTAACATCATTAATTTGGTGAAAATTTTATAGGGATAACATCTTAGGTGAAGACCTCAGACCTTATAACATCATGATTTGGTGACAAGGCCTGAGGTCAGACATCATACTTGGATGACCTCAGACCCTTAACATCATTAATTTGGTGAAAATTTTATGGGGGTAACATGTTAGGTGATGACCTCAGACCTTATAACATCACAATTTGGTGACAAGGTCTGAGGTCAGACATGACCCCAGATCCTTAACATCATTAATTTGGTGAAAATTTTATAGGGATAACATCTTAGGTGATGACCTCAGACCTTATAACATCATGATTTGGTGACAAGTTCTGAGGTCAGACATCATACTTGGATGACCTCAGACCTTATAACATCATGATTTGGTGACAAGGTCTAAGGTCAGACATCATACTTGGATGACCTCAGACCCTTAACATCATTAATTTATGAAAATTTTATGGGGGTAACATCTTAGGTGATGACCTCAGACCTTATCACATCATAATTTGGTGACAAGGTATGAGGTAAGACATCATACTTGGGTGACCTCGGACATTAAAAATCATTCATTTGGCTCAACAAAGATATCATTGTATCGAGACTTGAGAACTGAACATAAATTGCATGGAAAAGAAAATCATCCAATAAATAATTCAGCAAGAGAAAAAACAAAAGCCCTCCTCAGAGGTTGACATATTAAGTTAAAAAATGCAAAGATATAAAGTAATAGTGTTTATCAAAGGTTATAATAAAGAGTTACAAAAGATTGATCAAAGCTTCACAAAAATTTAAGTGTTCGCAGCCTCAGGGTTAGTGGTCACATCTGCATTTCCTTGTCCGAGGGTGTCTACTTCCACCCCATCGTCTTGAGCACCAACATCTTCAGTCATGGTGTCTCCTTGAGGGGCAGTCTCGGTGGGTGCAGTACATCCCTCCTCTTCAACCTCCCGTAGGGCCTGAGCAAATTTGGGGTCGGCATAACCCAGGCCAATGAAGTCAGCGGCTGTAAGGCTTCCTGATTCCTTTTACTTCATGGCGGACCAATTACCAGTGCCCTTAACCCCTCTATCCAGATATTCAAATCCAAAGCTGACAAACTCGTCAGAGACCTTGTACTCCTCCAATATCTTCTCAGAGGCATCATCCAAGGTAGCCTTAACAGCCACATCGACCTTATGCTGAAGAGAGTCGGCCTGAGTCTTAATGGCAGTATTATGATCTTCCCTCTGCTTGTCCATATCCTTTTGCAAACCCTTCACCTTATTCTCGGCCTTCTTTAGAGCAGCCTTCAGACATTCCACTTCGGCATTCAAGGTGGCTTCAGTCTTCTCGGCCTCTTGGCCCTTCTCAATCAAAGGAAGTTTTCCCAAGGTCTAGTTGATGTAATGATGCATGGTGAGAATATCCCGCAGAACATATGCAAAGATGACAATCTAGGGTCTGATATAGTCCAAATGACAATGTCACACATTCAGAAGCAAATAAGTTAAAGGCCTTACCTGGATGGTACGGTGAAGAGAGAATTCAACCAACAGGGGCGTATCCAAGGACCGGCAAAAGCTCTTGTCTGACTCGATCATGACACCGCCGATAGCATCCAAGGCCTTCATAGTTTGACCAATGACACTATCACCAATCTTTAATTGCTCAAGATGAGCAATCAATCCATCCTCAGAAGAAATAGGGATGGCACGATCCCCCCTTTCTTCTTCTACCTCTGATCCTCAGGGGGAGGGTCGACAACCTTCCTCTTTTTGGTGGCATCAGCCCTCGAGGTGGAAGGAGGGGGAGGAGGAGCATTCAAACATGCCTTTTTGACGAGATTCGTTAGACTTGGAGATACTATCTCCCACAACTCGTCAGATATTCCTTTTGGGCGCTCTGCAGGATAGAAAGGTTTGAGTTAGAAAATTAGATATACATAAATTCAGAGGTATAACTTGTTGTAATAAAAAGACACTTACGAAGCTCTGTCAGAGGACTCCCCCCAAGCCCTGTCTCAAAGAGGTAATAGGGGGTCATCAGGTGCTCGAATTTGATAAGCAGACCATTCTCCCCCTGGTCCTGAAGGTCTTTGACCTTCTGAAGATTATTTTGGCTTAGCCCAGGGTCGGCCCTAGAAGCCATTATAACCTTTCCCCACCTCAGGGGTATCCTCGGCTCTAATGAGGAAGAGGGGGAATATTGACCAAATTCCCATGGCCCTGATGCAAAACGTGGCTTCTAATTATGGTTTGAGGTTTGGGTAATTTGAAGCATATTTTTGTTTGACTTCCGAGCTAAGAAATGATAATAGCTCGGATGGTTTCTGGCAGATGAAGGGACATAACACCCTGTAAAGACTTGGACAGGAAGGTCTGAGTGATGGACAACCCTCCATAGGACAATGGCTCCAATTATCACCCTCTAAGCATTGGGTGACAACTGGGAAGGATCCAAGTTAATATAGGTCAATATAGCCCTGATGATGGGATGGATGGGCAGATAAAATCTTAACTTGAACATCGACTCATATAGGAAAATCTCCCCATCTCGACCGTCATAAGCCCTCTCTTCCCTCAGAGGTCTCTTGAGTTTTATAGAGGGACTTATGGAATATAGATGTCTAAAGGCCAGAAGGTCGACATCACTGACTGTATTCTCAATCTTGGCCACCTCAGAGGTGTCAGTGTCACTCTCCACACCATCATCATCATTTGGCTCAACGTCGGCCCGGGCAGACGATGGGGCACCACCTGGAAACCTCTGAGCGAACTCAGCCCGTGTGACTGCTGATAGAGGAATGGCTTTAAGAATCGGTGGAACAGCCACACTTGGTCCAATAATTTCAACCTTTGAAGAAGAGGTTGAGGTTCTTGAACTATTGTGGGACGAGGCCCGACTGGAAACCTCAGCCTGATCAGGGACCTGATCTTATTGATTTGAGAGGTCCATGGCCTCTTAGAAGGAGTCCAAAGACATAGGGTCTGAGGTGGATGACTCAGACTAAGACATTGGAGAGGGTTCAGGAGGGACCTCTACTCGGATAACTGGCTCAGATGGTTCAGGGTATATGACCTTGAGAGGTGGTGGAAAAATAGGCTTGATTGGGAACGCCTCTGCCCTACTAGCTTCCTCTTGAGCTCTTTTTATTTGTCTAATTTTATCTAAGGTCTTCTCCCTAAGAGAGGGGAATTCCTCTAAGAGTTGGTAAAGGGGTCTGATCATATAAGGTAGACCCTAGACTTGTGACTCTTCTAAACAAACAATGTTGGTAATTTGACTAAGGATCCAAACTGGGTTTTTAAGTAAGAACATTGAATGAACAGTTCACCAGAAAACTCATAGGTTCACCGAAAAATGCTTAAGCTCACCGAAAAATGCAAAAACAAGAACAAGGTAAAAAAAATGAAGAAGAATGGATGGTAAAAGATACCTGAAGAAAAGTGGTAAGGATGAAAGAAGGGATTGCAAGGAGCAACCACCCAATGAGCTTCAAATCGGATTTCTTCTAGAGAGAGAGAGGCAGAAAAAATTACAGGCGAGGAATACAAAAATGAAGAAGAAAGAGAAGAAAGGGGGGTATAACCCTCGACACACAATGCATGCGTCCCAAGACCCATCATTGCCTTGGGAGCCCAAAAGACAACCAACATCATTACCCTTGTCAGGAACGCTAACCACTTCAGCTGCTGACACTTGTCAAAAAAGTATCAACACCTACAAAAATTCAACCTCAGACCAACATTCCACTTAGGCACCTGATCATACAGGTAACTAAGGGCTAGGGGTGATTGATATACCTGAATATACCCCCTCAGCTCAGAGACATCAACCTCGTCCCATGATGATGGTCGAGGTTGGAGGGGTCCCAGCTCATCAACCAGTGGTCTCGTCCCAAGAAAGGTCGTCTATTGCGCAACCGACGTTCCTGCTACCTCGGTAAGTGAGGTCACCTATGATCCAGGGAAGGTTATCCACCTGGTCTTCCAAGGATTTCAACCTCGGCTCGAAAGATGAAGAAGTTACCTGTCATCAGCATCAATCTCGGCTAGGGATCGGCCGACGTTGCTGCTTTGCCACCACTACCTCGGCCCAGGCCGACGTCATAGCTCAACATGTCATACTTCGGCTCTCCTACGGAACCAAGGTCACCACTGCGTCCTCTTCCAGGATGAGGTTATGACCTATCACAGATGGCCGAGATCTTCTGCGCATATGTGGGACTAGGAACACGTGTATACAAATCAGTTATAACCGAATCATTCCCCCCCACATGAGGGAATATTGAGGTCATCATTATCTACATGAGATCAGCTAGGTGTCATTCTCATACTAGTTCGATCCTCACACACATACTCATGGCATGCTTGGGGGGTACACAACACCCCCCAAGCACTATATATAGAGGTCATCCTCTACCTTGAAAAGGATCCGAAATCAGCAACCCTAGCTGAAACTCTGTCTAAATACACAATAGAGAGAGAAATTTTGAGAGTTTGTATCTAAGTCCATTAGAGCCCTCATGCAGTAATACTAATCCCATACTTTCACAGTGGACGTAGGCCTGATTGGCTGAACCACCTATATTCCGGTGTGTTCTCTCTTCTCCTCACCTCCTTCTACTATATACCTTTATATTGCCATTGTTAACACTGAATTGAGCTTGCAAACACCTAGAAGGGTGGTGTTATTTCCAGCATCATCACACTAGAAGAAACGACACCTAAATTCGAGTTACGTTAAAGAAGTTATGCACATTTGAAGTTGGGATGAAAATTCAAGGGCAAAAAATGTAAATAAGAGAAAATTGACCACAAAAGGAGCACTTGGGCAGAGCAGGGGGCCAAAATGATTCAGCTTCCTCAGCGAACTGGTTCATCTTGCAAACGGGTTGGGTATTCCAAGGAAAATGGGTTCGGTTTACGTGTTACGAGATTTTTGAGTTGAGCCTATCTTTTAACCTAAAGAGTGTTAGAGACTAGGGACTCTTCTAACTGACTTCTAACTTATGTATTTAGTCATTATGAGTCCTTGATGATCATTATCATTCACTATAAGGTTAGAGAAGAATAGGAACATCAAAGAACAAAATTATTTCTTTTCTTCCATGCAAATTTCAATCAAGAGCTTATTAATTTCTGATTTTCTTTTCAAAGTTGTTCTCGTGCATGTTCTACTTTCTCTTCAAACTTGGTAATCTTTTTTTTATTCTTTGTTCTTATTATTAAGTCATGACTTATTGTAATTTCATTATCACATGCATAGTTCATACAATCATGTGAGGAAAAATTTATAGAGAGTTGGGGAACATAAACCCGACCTAGGTATGAGAGTGAGACATAAAATTGGATATATATATATATATATATAATTACTAGGTTTGATATTTTATCGGGACTATATTATAGGTCTCTTAACTCCGTTTGTCGTAGGCAACCGGAGTGTTTAAGGATATGATATACGTGTCGACAATCTCGTCATTCACCTTAATTTAATTATTGACTCAATATCGTGCGGAATAAAATTCTCATATATTTTGTGCTTTTATTTAATTAATGTCTTGTCGTAATTAAATACATAATTATGAAAAAAATTATATCTAATGCAAATATCTACGATTCGGGCGATTGGATCCTGGCTCGACTTTTCCCAAATAGTTTTCGAAAATTAAAATTTCCATTTTTACTTTCTTTTAAATTAAAATTGTTGTTGCTAAATAGGATTTCTTCATAAATCGATTTTTCAGAAAAACCATCACATTTTCTTTTCTTTTAGAGATTCGATACCTAGGTTTTAGAACCATACCTTATCATCACATTATTCATCTTATTCCTTGCTGATCCAACCTCGACTTACCAGGCATTACTTGAGTGATCGACTTGCATTTGAGTCGTAGGTACACACATAGCACACACATTCTGCGTCGCGTCAAGTTTTTGGCATCACTGCCTGGGCCTACGTTGACACACTAGGTTAGGTCAAATTAATCTAAGATTTTTACTCTAAATATTAGAAAGAAAAAAATCATAAATCCTAAAAATTCAAAAAAATCAAAAGACCCAAAATATCCAAAAAAATTCAGAGAAAAAAAAAGAAAAAAAAAATTCTCTCGATTTTAAGTGAAAGATGTCATCCTAATACCTGTATAAAT
Source organism: Sambucus nigra (assembly GCA_949130495.1). NCBI lineage: Eukaryota > Viridiplantae > Streptophyta > Magnoliopsida > Dipsacales > Adoxaceae > Sambucus > Sambucus nigra. The sequence goes on along the minus strand of OX422215.1, from coordinate 465,341,752 downwards.
CCTCCTATTATACATAAAAAATCCTATTATTAAACTCATTCCTGCTAGCCCTCCACTCCAAATCCTCCAATTTTTTCGGTACCACCTCCTACACCGAGTAGTCACAGCACAAGCCGAACGTCTAGGAATTCCGGTAAGTAAACTGATTCTATAAGTGTGAGTGTGATGTCTAATCACTCTAGTTAAGGAACGTGAGAGGAAGTGATGCCTTAATGGACAATGAGGGACCTATTATACCCCGAGTGAACCATCGCTCCGGGATGCATTATATTTTCGTATAATGCGGGGAAATTCCCCTTTAGGAATGGGATGACTAAAATTCTCTGAACTTTTCAAGGTATGGTGTAAAAAAGGCCTTATGTCCATATTATAGAGTTCGAGAGGGCGTGTGAGACATTTGACAACCAAGTTGCACCCAAGAGGTTGTGCGCCTCAAGCTTTTCTGGCTTTGGTCACTAGTACTGAACTCAATAGCTATGTGGAAAGACATGCTGGCTAAATTTCTCCAGAACTTCATTCACGCACATAGGACCAACTCTATCCGGGATCAAATTAAGACTTTTAAGCAAAACATTAACCAACCTTTGGACAAGTGCTTGGAGAGGTTCAATGAGCTAGTTAACATGTGCCCACATCATGACTTTGATAAGTGGAGGATAATCTTTTACTTCCATCATGGGCTTAGTGTAAGCTCAAAATAACTCACTGAAACTATGTGCTCGGGAGGGTTCTTCGGGTAAGATACAGATGATGTAGAGGACCACTTTAAGTACATCTTCAAGAATACTCAATCTTGGCACACATTGGATCTCAACACCCAACCCAAAGCTAGAATCACATCCACAACTCCTTTTGCGTTCGGACTTTATCACTTGGACAAGGGAGCCGAGTTGAAACTCCAAATTAACTAATTATCCAAGAAGCTAGAAGAGGTGGTCGAAGATAAAGGAGAGATATATCTAGGCTACCTCAAGATTTACCGAAGGAGTTGCGCGATTTGTGAGGCATGACATTTAACGAAGTAATGTCTGACTATACCCACCTACAAAGTTATGCTTCAAGAGAAAGTTGAGGCGGTGGGATTTTTAAGGGTAATTTTAATGCCCGGCAAGGGATTTCTTTTAATCCCTCGTCGATAAATCATTTTGTTTTTAGTTATGGGAAACTGAACATAGCGATGAACCCAAATCTACACGTTTCCCAATAACCGCCACCCCTCATACCTTACCTACAAGTGCCACCCATGAAAGATCCCCCTACTGCTCCTTATCTGATCCCACAACATAATAGTATTGAGGACAATCTTACTAAAAATATGTAAACTTATTCAGCGACAAACGCCCAAAAATTTGCCTACTTAATCGCATCACTTTCTATGTTTCAATCTTCCTTAAGTGTCCAAGAGAAGGGAAAGTTTCCTTCCCAAGGACAACGACCTCCCAACGTACCGGTGTGGCTTCTAATCCCGATGAAAATAAAGGGCAATGTCAAGAGGTAAGCACTCTACATAGTGGTAGAGTTGTTGACTTTTTACCTCCTCCACATGACGTGCAAAATGACAAGGAGGTTTCGCCCCACATGCAAGAGGCCGAAGATGCCCCCTTGGAAGAGAGTCAAAAAGATGACACGGTTAGGCCCAAGGTGGTAGTGAAACCCCCTATAGCCTCACCTTACCCTCAATGGTTGGTCCCTCCTCCTAAAAGGGCGTCCCGTGATGACATCCTAGAAGTTCTTAAGCAAGTGAAGCTTAACATACCTTTTTTTAGGCTATTAAACAAATTCCCACATATGCTAAGTTCCTAAAGGACTTTCTCATAGTGAAACTTAAATTAAAGGTCAAGAACAAAGTGTTCTTAGCACAAAATCTGAGTTTGGTACTTTTGAGCGACCTCCCACCCAAGCATAAGGATTTGGGTGCGCCTACCATTTCGTGTATTATTAGAGAGAATAAAATCGATAGAGCTCTACTAGACTTAAGGGCAAGTGTCAACATTCCCCCCTATACCATCTATAGGAAGCAAGATTTCGGGAGATCTTAAAATCCCATAAAATTACTCTCCAACTTGCGGATTATTTTATGAAGGTACCCCGTTGGATAGTTGAGGATGTGATCGTCTAAGTTGACACTTTATATTTCCTAGTAGATTTTGTCAATTAGGATAGGTAGCCCTCCTCTCCCTCGAATCATCATGTTCCCGTTATTCTTGGTCGCCCCTTCCTTGTCACAGCTAACTCATTGATTAACATGCGTAATGTCGAAATGCAGCTCACGTTCGGGAATATGACACTTGAAATAAATATCTTCAACATTACCAAGAAAAGGGGTGATGAGGATGACTTACATGATTCGAATATTATAGAGGAGATAGCACACTAACACTTAAAGGGTAATCACACTAGGGATCCACTTGAGGCGTGTCCAGTGACAGTGAGTGAGGGCGAGAGTGAGTAAACCGATTTTGATTGATAGGTGAGGGAGATGAGAGAATTATTGGATGAGGGAAATAGTGAAGATTACAAGAGAGACGTTAGCTGGGTCTCTCTATTTGAGTAATTTCCACCGAGGGAATCATACATGGTTCCTTATGAAATTAAATTTCCAAAACTCGAGTTGAAGAAGCTTCCTTCCAACGTTAAATAAGCTTATTTGGTAGAGGATGAGACATAGCCCCTAGTTGTCTCCTCGAGCCTAAACGAAGAGAAAGAAGGGAAGATTATGGCCATTTTGAAAAAGTACAAAGGTGATTTTGGTTGGTCCATCGCCGATTTGAAAGGTATAAGTCCCTTGATTTGTACCCATAAAATCCACCTAGAGGAAGATGTGAAGCCCTTTAGGGAGATGCAAAGACATTTGAACCCGAGCATGAAAAACTTCATTAGAACAAAGATTACAAATTTATTAGATGCGAACATCATCTATCCCATCTTGAATAGTAAATGGGTGAGTCCTATTTAAGTCGTTTCGAAGAAGTCGGGAATGATTGTGGTATAGAATGCAAAAGGGAAACTTATTAAAAAACGTACCACCACCGGGTGGGCATTTGTATCAACTACCAAACGCTTAATGTCGGCACTATAAAATACCACTTCCTCTTTTCATTCATGGACCAAATGATTGAAAGAATCTCAGGCCATCCATTTTACTAGTTTTTATATGTTTATTCTAGGTATAACCAAATTGAGGTGGATGTGCTAGATCAAGAGAAGACTACTTTCACTTTTCGTTTGGCACGTTTGCCTACAAGCGTATTCCTTTTGGATTGTGTAACGCACGTGAAACCTTCAAAAGCGCATGGTTAGTATATTTAGCAACATGGTCTAAAGGGGACCTGAGGTGTTCATGGATGACTTTAGTGTCTTCGGCCACTCTTTTGACCATTGTCTTGCTAATTTCAAAAAGGTGCTTGCCCGGTGTGTGTAAAAGAACTTGGTAGTAAATTGGGAGAAAGGCCATTTTATGGTTACCGATGGAGTAGTTCTTGGCCACATCTTGTCATCGAAGGGGATAGTGGTCGATAGGATAAAAATTGACATTATTGCAAAACTTACCCCATCCAAGTCACTAAAGGATGTGGGCTCATTCTTGGGCCACGCGGGGTTTCATTGTAGGTTTATTAATAATTTTAGCTCAATAACTAGGTCCTTAAGTAGCCCAATCATGAAGGATGCCCCTTTTGAGTAGAGTGAAGTGTGCCAAGAGGATTTTGAAAAATGGAAAAGCATGATAATATTCACTCCCATTATGCAAGTTACAAGTTAGACCCATCCATTCGAGCTTATGTGTTATGTGGGTGATTACGCGGTAGGGGATGTTTTAGGGCAAAGGATAGATAAGAAGGACATGTTTTATACTACTCTATCCGTACTTTAACCAAACCTCAATTGAACTACTCCACAACAGAGAAATAATTACTAGCTCTAGTGTTCGCCCTCAACAAATTTCATTAATATCTTATCGGGTCACCCATAACGTGATTTAATGACCACACAACTCTAAAATATATCCTCTCAAAAAAGTACGCGAAGTCGCGCCTCATAAGGTGGATCTTACTACTGCAAGAGTTTGATCTTTCTATTAAAGATGAGAAAGGAGTAGAGGACGTCGTAGCCGATTATTTATCTAGGCTCTCGTACGTTGTACCTAATGATACCATACCCATAGATGAGTATTTTCTCTATGAGCTATTTTTTGCAACTTCCTCTCTCCCTTAGTGTGACACCCTGCTTAATTAAACCTTGGGTGATCAAGACATAATTTAATTTAAAACAAGTTTCTTAAATGGTTCATTCTTAGCATCACTGTCGAAAACCTTTTTAATTACTAACCACCTAAGTGAAATTAAGCGAGTGACAAATTTCATCTTTATTAAAAAACAGATACAAGTCATGCGAAATAATATAAATTAAGCAGTACTAAAACTAACCATCATAAATAACTGAATAAAGTAAAGTCTTGCCGAAAACCACAGCTGAAATAAAACCAAATCAAAATCCAACACAACAGAATAACTGCAAAAGTAACGAGTGGACAACATGTCCCAAAATGAGAGTACTAAAATTGAGATCCTACACTAGATCCGGAAGGATAAAGGAAACGTCTAATCAATGCCCTACAACACCCACCTATGTTGCAGCTCCGAAATCCTTGGAATGAAGTCAAGTTTGGGGTCCCTGTGGCTGGACACCTAAAAGGTTTTAAAAATATATAGGAAGTGTTAGTACACAAAACGTTTTGAAAATATTTAGCAAGTAATTTATAGCTATAAAATATCAGTTATTGATTACACATGTTAGGATCACGCACACTCTCTTGAGTATCCTCACCTCTCATCTATCGTGTGCACCTAACATTCCTACCTAGTCTCCCTACCCACTTTCACTAGGTCTCCAACGTCTACACACCTCAGACACTTTAGCTCATCATTACCGCCCATACCGTACGCTACATGCTACCCTTAATTTACATTAAGTCCTTAGTAAAGTTTCACTATAACCTTCCCATACCTCCCATACAGTATTGTGTCCGAACATCTAGTAATTATCATTACTCTTACTTTATTATCAAAACTTTAAAAATTAAGTTCTCACACTTAATAAAATCTTAGGTACACACTGCCTACATTCTCTATGAATCACACTCAAGTAGATTCTATATCTATTCTAGTTGCACACTTATATGTTCCAGCCCCCTTACCCATAAGTAGTTTATAAAATTTTAGTTATGCACTAATAATCCTCACTACTATCATGCTCGAGTATATTGAAAATAATATTTAGGTACACCCCGCCTAATCTTACTACTATCACACCTAAGTAGATTATTCAGAAGGTATATCTTCCACACACACACATACCCAATACATCATACACTATCATCGGTCCTATTTCATACATTAAGGACAAATGGTTCGAAATGCCTCCTCGAGAAATGTTCGGAATGTCTCCTCGAACATGGTTCAGAATGTCCCCTCGAACTTGGCTGGGAATATCTCATCGAGCATAGTTCGGAATGTCTCATCGAACTTATAAATCCGATCACAAGGAAACATATAATAGGCATTCACAACCCAAGTAATACTATAGAACAATAGGTATTCACACAACCCAATTATTCCCATGTGTACATAGTAGTTTTTCTCTCGTATACTTACCGTACTTATTCACCAACGACTTATCTCACTATCGTACATATTAGAGTATTCACACAACTCTAAGATCTCTCGATGCCTATTTATTTATAACAGTAGTTAAACTATCTCTAACCTACTGATATACACCTTATATTGACGTTGGCTCTCCCCATAACTCAATTCGCACATTTTCGATGTGCGACTCGATTGGTTTATCTCTATCGGTCCATATTCCAAGCCTTACACTCAACGGTCATAACGGACCATAATTATACTCCTTACTGGTCTTTATTAAGTCCCTCATAGGTATCGTAACATCTCTAAAAATTTCCCCCATCGTTGGAATTCAAAGAAAAGTTAATAAATACAAACAATCCAAAATCAGCTTGGGTCGATTGATCGACCAAAGGCTTCGATCGATGGATCGACATTCTCGAGTCGATCAATCGATCGAACAGGTGCATGTCGTCTTCTTCCTTGTTTCACCATGTCTGTCGAATCCAACACTCCATTACACCTTGTGAAAGCCTTTCCCAACATCACCAATCATCTTATAAATGTATAGGGATCATTCTCAACGTAAATATATCATCAAATCCTCACTAAATCCATCGAAGGACTATCCAAATCTAACTTTTCTCAAAACCCTAGATAATTTAGTTCTTCATGGTTATACATCATAAACCCAGATTTAGATTCATATTTATCAATATAAATTCATTTGTTATCATTCCTCTACAAATGTAAATGCCAACTACATGCAATCCTACTCCAACAGGTAATCAATTCATTCTTTTTCTCTAAGAACTTTCAACAAAAACAATTTATTTAAAAAGCCCTACACATGGGTATTATAACTTCATAAATTTGCAATAAACCACTAGCCTTGATTATAGTAGGATCTTATTTCGTGGTTGATGAAGGTGTTTGATTGATTCTTTCTTCAATTTCCCTTCCCAATTGTCCTTTATTGCAAGAATCCCTTTGGAGCCTTCACAATCTCCTCTTTAAGCCTCGAGAACTCTTTCTCTTTTCTCTCAGTTGGTTCCTCTCTATTTTTCTATGTTATGAACCCTAACTTAAGCCCCAACCCATCTGATATAACTTGAAAATTTCGTGGGTCTCCCCACCTCTATTTGCTAAATGGCCATAATGCCCTTAAGAGGTGTTGGTTTGGTCTACAATTGACCCGGGACCCAAACTGTACACCTGGGTACACTTTTCCGACTATTTAGACCCTTTCGGGACTAACCATGACCTCAAAATTACTATTTGAGTCACTCAAAAAAATCATCTCATTTCCACCTTGAATTACGACACTCGCATGGTTAAACCTTAAACCAAATTAATTAAATTTAAATCACCGAATTAAATAATTTCTAAATCTCCCCAAATTAATTAAATTTAAATCACCGAATTAAATAATTTCTAAATATCCAATTTTAATTAACTTCTATATTCTTCAAAAGTACGGGGTGTTACATACTTCTCCCCTTACAACGAAATTTCTTCCTCGAAACTCGGATTAAGTTCTCACTCCATGCTCTCTACTCTGCCTTAACCCTTTACTCTTAAGTCCACTATGTATTTTAGTTATGTCCTCCCTAATCACGTATAATATTACAATTACTTAATTATCTAGGGAGCCCATACACCCTATACCCGTGCTTAACTGCACGAAAATCACCCGACTATACTAGCCGTGAACCGTAATATATCTTCCAACCCGTAGTCAAATCACATATATGAATAATAACTGGGGTACCCAACCCATGTAATAACGACCAAACATTTCTCCACTTCCAACGTTGTGCTATGTTTCATATGTGGGACGTCTCGCAAAGCGAAATCCAAACAAGGAACCCCTCCGATATACTACTACCTAACATTGTCGGTCGTTGGAATCTGTTAGACCCTTAATTCATAGTACGTACCCCCAAATACCTGTCTCTTAATACAAAAGCACACAAGACCACTCTTATGTTACAAGAGACAACATAAGATACCGCGCCCTTACTATTATTAGTTCTTGAATAAAATAAACCCCGAGCTATATCTCCTGGCTTGAAAATAATGGTGACTGCCCTGAATTACCTCAGTAGACATCCCTACTTCACGGGATAAGATATAACTATATAATCACATATTCGTATTAGTCTATTATGCCACACATAATAACATGTATACACACATACCTAGGTTAAACCTCTTTCAGGTGTTACTTATTAAAATACATCTTATGCTGGAATAGCGAACCCAAAATCTTGCTATAACTACCACTATAGCCTAAACCATCTCTAAGTGGTCAAAACTCAGCAAGTAGTCTGCTCAATTCTCATAATTCTCGAAGGTAGTAGACTACCATGTCATGCAACCACCCTTGGTGTACGCCTCCATTCTCTCTCATGCTATATAAAAGTTTCGCTACCCCCCGATAACTAATCGTGTTCGTACCCAGTAAGGTTACTACTGCTACCGCACTCACTAATCCTGACTCTCTCGTGAATTGCAGTGTTAACAGTGTCATTTACGAAGCATCCAAGTCACTAAAAAAAATTTCCATACTCATATGGATAAACATAAAAGAAATTACTCCACATCCTAGTCTATCATCCTATCGCAAGATTTAACCTCCCAAATATAATATCGACTCCTTCTCAGATCGAAAGCATCAATGTGCCACAATTCACTAGTGACTCCTCACACACAAAGGGACTATCGGGTATCTCTAACATGCCAACGACTCGTGCAAAACAATCCCTAATAAACAATTTTTAAGTCCTAGTATCACACAAAATCTAGATCTCAGGATAGTAAATAGAAAACGTACCCTCTTTCGCGAGTGGTGCCTGTGGAGCTAGAGGCATTGGTACGTCCCGAACGTTATACACACACCTATAGTGCACCTGGCCCTACTGTTGTGGGGTCGATGATGGTACTGGAGCTATCAAAGCCCGACGGTCCTGTTGGGAATCCTGCTATGGACATTGTCTCTTTCTGTGACCCTGCTAGCCATATCTAAAACACTGTCCCAAAAATGGTCTCCTCTGGCCCTGCTGTCCTTGCCAACACCCCCCGCCAGGCTGGTAACTTCTAGACCTGAACCTCTTGGAAAAGTTCTCGTGCCGAGAATTCTGCCCATGTTGACTACATGACTGCTATTGGCTTGGCTCCCCTTTGTTGCTCCCCTTCGTATGTAAGCGATGATCCTGAAAGTGTAGTAAGGCTACATGAACGACATCAGTGTATATCACCAGTGCAGGGTTACTTATCAAATCTTGCCTGATCCTCCAAGCTAAACCCCCCATGAACTTTTCTTTCTTCCTTTCTTCATTGCTTACCTCATTTGGCACAAAATTAGCCAGGCGGGTGAATTCTTCCTCGTAGTCTACTACCGAATGGTCACCTTAAGCTACTTCATTAAATTTCTTCATCGTCTCTGAATCCACTACGACGAAAAGTACTTATGATCAAACCGCACCCAGAACTCAGAAATTGTCATTCGATCTCTCTTCTCAGCAGTGGTCACCAACTCCAGCCACTGTAGTGCTGCCCCAGCTAATCTGAAGGTAACTAACATCTACTTCTGAACTTCGCTAAAATCAAACATGTGTCGGCGGCGCTAAATATTTCTCTTTTATTGGCATGCCGTCACTACATCCGTGCCGCCTGGGAACTCTGGCTGGTGACCTTTCTGAACGATTTCTCTAATTTGTGCTAAGTGGGATACCCTGGATGGGCCTGAATAACTGGAACTACGGGTTGGTCTTCCTAGAGCTGAGGGAAATGGGCTACCATGCCCCTCACAGCTGTCTCCACGGCCTGTGACACTATCACCGCCTCCTGAGTAGCGAAAATCATCTCGGGTGGTGGTGGTGGGGGTTCCCTGCTGGTCCTGAGGGCCCTCTCTAGCCTCATCTTTGGCATCTGCCCTCTCGGCTCACTCCCTCCTTGGCTGCATTCTGAAATAAAATTCAAGTTTGTATAAGTACACAGTTTATAGAAAATTATAATAGCAGAAGAGCATTATCACAAGCACGCAAGGATAATTCAACAGTCCTATTAATAGGGCTCAATATAACGATACGCTGGAAATGTAGTAGGCCGCGCAGATCCTAAGGACACTAGAACCTGATGCTCTGATACCATATGTGACACTCCGCCTAATTAAACCTTGACTGATCAAGCCTTAATTTAATTTAAATCAGGTTTCTTAAATGGTTCATTCTTAGCATCACTGTCGAAAACCTTTTTAATTACTAACCACCTAAGTGAAATTAAGCTAGTGCCAAATTTTATCTTTGTTAAAATAGATACAACTCATTCGGAATAATATAAATTAAGCAGTACTAAAACCAACCATCATAAATAACTAAATAAAATAAAGCCTTGCCGAAAACCACGGCTGAAATAAAACCAAATCAAAATCCAACACAACAGAATAACTGCAAATGTAATGAGTGGACAACATGTCCCAAAATGAGAGTACTAAAACTGAGATCCTACACTAGATCCTGAAGGATAAAGGAAACGTCTAATCAATGCCCTGCAACACTCACCTATGCTGCAGCTCTGAAATCCTTGGAATGAAGTCAAGCTTGGCGTCCTTGTGGATGGACACCTAAAAGGTTTTAAAAAAATATTTTATTGCAAGTGTTAGTACAAAAAACGTTTTGAAAATATTTAGCAAGAAATTTATCGCAATAAAATATCAGTTATTGATTACACATGTTCGGATCACGCACACTCTCTTGAGTCTCCTCACCTCTCATCTCTCGTGCGCACCTAACGTTCCTACCTAGTCTCGATACTCACTTTCACTACAACTCCAACACTACACACCTCAAACACTTTAGCCCATCATACCGCCCATACCATACGCTACATGATACCCTTAATTTACATTAAGTCATTAGTTAAGTTTCACTATAACCTTCACATACCGCCCATACAGTATGTGTCTGAACGTCTAGTAATTATTATTACTCTTACTTTATTATCAATACTTTAAAAATTAAGTTCTCACACTTAATAAAATCTTAGGTACACACTACATACCTTCTCTACAAATCAGACTCAAGTAGATTTTATATCTATTCTAGTTGCACACTTATACGTTCCAGCCACCCTTACCTATAAGTAGTTTATACAATTTTAATTATGCACTAATAATCCTCACTACTATCACGCCTGAGTATATTGAAAACAATATTTAGGTACTCCCCGCCTAATCTTACTACTATCACACATAAGTAGATTATTCAGAAGGTATATCTTCCACACACACATATACCCAATACAACATACCCTATCATCGATCCAATTTCACACATTAAGGACAACTGGTTCGAAATGTCTCCTCGAACCTGGCCCGGAAGTCTCCTTAAGAAATGTTCAGAATGTCTCCTCGAACATGGTTCGAAATGTCCCCTCGAACCTAGATCGAAATAGCTCATCGAGCATAGTTCATAATATCTTATCGAACTATAAATCCTATCACAAGGAAACATACAATAGGCATTCACAACCCAAGTAATACTATAGAACAATAGGTATTCACACAACCCAATAATTCCCGTGTTTACGTAGTAGTTTTCTCTCGTATACTTACCGTACTTATTCACCAATGATTTATCTCACTATCGTACATATTAGAGTATTCACATAACTCTAAGATCTCTCGATACCTCTTTATTTATAACTGTAGTTAAACTATCTCTAACCTACTGATATACACCTTATACTGACGTCGTCTCTCCCCGTAACTCAATTCCCACATTTTCGACGCGCGACTCGATCGGTTTGTCTTTGTCGGTCCATATTCTAAGCATTACACGAAACGATCATAACGGACCTTAATTATACTCCCTACTGGTATTTATTAAGTCCCTCATAGGTATCATAACATCTCTAAAATTTTCCCCTATCGTTGGAATTCAAAGAAAACTTAATAAACACAAAAAACCCAAAATCAGTTTTGGTCGATCGATCGACCAAAGGCTTCGATCGACCAAAGGCTTCGATCGATTGACGCCATCGATGGATCGACATTCTTGAGTCGATCGATCGATCGAACAGGTGCATGTCGTCTTCTTCCTTGTTTCGCCATGTCTGTCCGATCCAAAACTCCATTACACAATGTGAAAGTCCTTCCCAACATCACCAATCATCTTATAAATGTATAGGGATAATTCTCAACATAAATATATCATAAAATCCTCACTATATCCATCCAAGAACTATCCAAATCTAACTTTTCTGAAAAGCCTACATAATTTAGTTCTTCATGGTTATACATCATAAACCCTGATTTAGATTCGTATTTATCAATATAAATTCATTTGTTATCAGTCCTCTACAAATTTAAATGCCAACTACATGCAATCCTACTCCAACAGGTAATCAATTCATTTTTTCCTCTAAGAAATTTCAACAAAAACAATTTATTTAAAAATCCCTACACATGGGTATTATAACTTCATAAATTTGCAATAAACCACTTGCCTTGATTATAGTAAGGTCTGATTTCATGGTTGATGAAGGTGTTTGATTGATTCCTTATTCAATCTCCCTTCCCAATTATCCTTTGTTACAAGAATCCCTTTGGAGCCTTCACAATCTCCTCTTTAAGCCTTGAGAACTCTTTCTATTTTCTCTCAGTTGGTTCCTCTCTATTTTTCTACGTTATGAACCCTAACTTAAGCCCCAAACCATCTGATATAACTTGCAGATTTCGTGGGTCTCCCCACCTCTATTTTCTAAATGGCCATAATGCCCTTCGGAGGTGTCAGTTTGGTCTACAATTGACCCGGGACCCAAACTGTACACTCGGGTACACTTTTCTGACTATTTCGACCTTTTCGGGACTAATCGTGACCTCAAATTTTCTATTCGAGTCACTTAAAATAATCATCTCATTTCCACCTTGAATTACGATACTCGAATGGTTAAACCTTCAACCAAATTAATAAAATTTAAATCACTGAATTAAATAATTTCTAAATCTCTTCAAATTAATTAAATTTAAATCACCGAATTAAATCATTTCTAAATCTCCAATTTTAACTAACTTCTATATTCTTCAAAAGTATGGGGTGTTACACTTAGTTTGCGTATATCGTGAATTACTTAGTCATGGGGGTCTTTCCTTTCGATTTGACATCGCAAGAGAAGAGAAAGTTCATTACATGGTCGCATATGTTTTTCTATGAGGATACCTATTTTTTTAAATATTGCGTACTAAGAGAATACTGTGAATCAAATGAAGATAGGCGTCTAAGCAATAATCCATAGCTCCATAGCTCGTCATAATTCACTAAGGTTGGCGTCCCTGCTGCTGGACACCTGATATAGAAGATACAATAGAAAAGAAAATATGCAAGGAAACGGGTCAGAGCCCGATTGTGAAAATGATTTTCAAAACAACAAGTATTTAACAAGTGCAATAAATCTTTTATTATGTACATGTTAGACCCAACTCTCACTTGCCATTCTCACCTCTCAACTAGAGTGCACACTTAACGTCTCCTATTAACCTCCTAGTTAATGGTTCCTCCTCACTAGTTCCATAATATAATTCCATTCCCATATCATAACCCCGTATGTCCCATACCATACATTATATAATTCTTCTTATACATCTTTCATTTATGAATTGTTTCTCATTAACATGAAACAAGCTTTTCAATTCTTTAAGAATAAACATTCATTAACTTTCTTCAGTTCTTTATCTCAATTTGCCATTATCTCCAGTTATCACACAGTAGATGACTTAACCACAATAAATCCATTCATTCATTTAATTCATTATATATACATATATATATACATATATAATACAGCACCCCGAGTCACAGCTATGGTGCAATGCATTACTCTGCTATCATGTCCCATCATCGTTGGTCGCCGAATAGTGGACAAAAGGTTCGGTAAAGATTCCTCGAACCATAAACTACAACACAAACATTGGAGGCGAACATAGTTCTCGTATCCATGGGTCACGCACATACCTACGTACCCACAGTCAGCGGACTTATCAACTCCCCAATAAGTCTTTCATAGACCTAGGTTCTCGAGCAACAAATCAAAGATCCCATGGATTCATCAGGATATGATTGCCCTCACGTGCAAACCTCCCGTCGATAGCAAGTAAGCTAGGTATGTCATACACATAATCATTAATCAATCAAATAGGCATTATCATACCTATAATATAATATCAATAAGGTACTCACATAACCCTTAGATTATTCCCATACGTAGCTTTATATCACTTTAATTCCCACATATTAAATTATCATAACTTTACTTCTTAAATTTAGTTACCCCCGAGCCTCACTCATTACTCAAGGTTCAAATAGGTTTTTCCTCAACATATATTCACTAAGAAGTCATTAATACTCTACTAGTCCATATCGTCATATCTCCCAAATTACTACGAATCAAACTCTCCTTTTAATTAGGGTTAAAACCGATAGTTACAATTTTCTTATGAACACCTCTTCTTTCACTTAGGATTAAACCCTCTTGTAAACTTAAGGATACCCAGGTATAATATTCAATCACCCCTACTGGTCCTATATTTAATCCTCATGCATACCAATAAGAATCCAACAATTGAATCTAGCAACCGAAATTCCTTTAAATTAATTATCATTATTCTTTATCAATTAATTCCCAATTAAATTAATCCAAGTCTTATGAAGGGTCTACTGATCTTTTCTAAGTCCCATAATATCCAATTAATAATCACCAAAGATCTACCAAAGTTTTGGGATAAGAATCAACATTAAAAAGAAGCAACTTTAGGAATTCTGAGTGATCGATCGATCAGATGAGGAGATACCGAGTGCCATCTAGTTTTATCATTTGGAAGCATGTGGAGGCCATTTTTCCACGAAAAATGCGTCCGCAAAGATTCTTACATGCGGTTTCTATTGGACCACTATCTTTTGGGATGTGAACTTTATTATAGATCTTATGATAGGTGTCAAAGTATAGGAGCCATTACTCGCCATGACATGATGTCATTGACCCCTATTATCACCATTTAGATGTTTGATTATTGGGGAATTAACTTTATGGGCCCTTTTTCTCCCACTTTCGGTTTCCTATACATCCTTGTTTTGGAAGACTATGTGTCCAAATGGGTAGAGGATACAACTACTAGGACGAATGACACTAAGGTGGTGGTAAATTTCATTCATAAACATGTACTTTCTTATTTCGGTAATACAAAAGTCGTCATTAGTGACAATAGGACACACTTTTGCAATAGGTTGTTTGAGAAGTTAATGAGAAAGTATGGCGTCCTTCACGAGGTTAGGATGACCTACCACCCATAAATGAATGGGAAATATGAGCTAGCTAATTGAGAGATCAAGCACATACTCAAGAAGACTGTTTATCCCAACCATAGGGATTGGCCCAATAGATTACTCGATGCATTATGGGATTATCAAACCGCATATAAGAACCCCTTCAAAATGTCCCCATTCCATTTTATGTATGGCCAGCCTTTCCATCTCCCCGTCGAGCCAGAGAACAAAGCATATTGGGCCATTACGAGGTTGAATTTTAATCTCGATAAAGCCGGTGAAATGCAAAAACTGAAATTCAGTGAGTTGGAAGAGATAAACAATGATGCGAATGAGAGCACCCGCATTGCCTAAGAGCAAATGAAACTAGCTAACGATAGAAATATAAATCACAAAGAGTTTTGTTTCGGCCAAAAAGTGCTTTTATAAAACTCACAACTTCATTTGCTTCCCAAAAAGTTACATTTGTGGTGAACCGACCCATTCATCGTGAGAGTGGTGTCCCCACACGGTGCAATAGAAGTTGAGAATCCAAAGAATAGGACCACATTTAAGGTAAATGGACAATGCCTTAAGCCATATCTAGAGGCGTGTGTTGAGGAAGCCGACGCAATCTGATTATCGGACCTCGTTACGGGAATGAGTAGGTTTTTGGAAAGAGGTCGTCGCACCCCCGACGCATATGGAGTGATTTTTATTTGTTTATTTTTTGATTCGTGTGTGTGTTTATCTCATTTAGGTGTGAGTTGATTCTGCATTAGTAAGAGATACGAGCATCGGTTTTACCCTAACACATCTCGAGAGAGCAAAAGTAAAAAAAAATAAGTGAACTTTGAGTGAACTCGATCACCATTAGTAAAATTAGGATCAATGTTGAGAATTTGTAAGTTTAACCCATCCCTGTGCCCAAGACGATGCGAAATGGTGGAAAAAATTAAGTTTTAGCAGCACGTTGAGCCGAATCAGTTCACCTTAGGGCCAAACCGATTGTCTCAACGAACCCCCTGTCCTATTAAAATGTGAAATCACTCCCTTTTTTCCATTTCCCTCCAAAAAATTCATCCCCCTTTCCTTCCATACACAAAATTAAACACCTTTTACCTCCCTCCAAATCATTAGGTGAAAAATGCGGGCCGAGAGGGTGACTATGTACGACAATTACTCATACACAAATTCCTCTCCACCCCTCACAAAGAAAGAATGTGCCAATCATTTGCCCCCCGGTGTTTAGTGGACCAAAGACACTTTCCTCGCCGAGAAACTCCCCAAGCATGTCCGCTACGTCAATCTCGTTACATGCGCCACGATACTCCCGACAATGAACAAGTCTTCCATTAGACTTCGGTACGGCACGTTCCTCTATTACTTCCTTGACGAGCAAGCCCACATAATCCTACTGCACAATTATCTACATGAGATCACTATCGTGACCTTTGACAAGACCAGTAAAATGCCTCTTCCTTGTGTCAAGTTCATTTGTTCACTTTGTGTTGACTATTCTATCTCTGAATGGGGCTCCTCCATACAGGATCCCAAGCCCATTAACTCCACTTCCATTGGGAGGATCACCATCCAAATAAGGAATGTGTAACCTTCTCCCCCACCTTTTTTTAACATATCGAAATAAAGGAGGGAGGTGACAATGAAAGAATGTGCGGAGGAAGAAGATGTTAAGGGGAGGAATATGGTGATCAATAGGGGGTTGACCCAAACTACGAGGTGGAGTTTGATGAGCATGCATATAATACGTAGGTAACTAATAGACGTATGAACCAATTGGAGACTCGCCTTGATGGGTCCATTACCGTGTATAGAGAGGATCGCAAGGTGGACCACCATTAAGAGTGGCACGATATGAGTATAATCATGTTGGTTCAAGAAGACATGTACCATTTAACATGGGTCCGAACGCACAATTTTCGAATTATTTTAATGACCCATACACCCGTGACCCCAATGCCCCCGGCCCCTCATATTAACTTTGGTGGGCATGTTTATTTTTTATGAAGTTTCTTTAGTTTTACTGTTGTAATTATTCTAAGAAACTATGTAATCACTATCTTTTGATTAATGTTATGGTATTTGAGTTAAAATTGTCCATTTGCATTTTAGTATTTGTTCATTTTATTTTCGCACTATGCTTTTCTTATTTAGATTTTAGACCTTTTGCTTAAGGACAATGCCAAAGTCTAAGTTGGGGGGGGGGGGGGGGGGGGGGGGGGTACACGTGCATCTTTTAAACTTCACAAATTTTAAAATGCCCCAAAAATTGAAAATTTTCAAAAAAAATTTAAAAAATGAAAAACTCTGAAAAAGTCACGAATATTATTTTTTTTTCAAAATAGATTAAAACGGGAATCTAAATTCTTCAAAAATATCACTAAATTTTTGTTTGAAGTCTCAATTTGTAAAAATCTAGTGCATTAAGTTGAAATTGACCAAAAATGAAAATTGACGGCTTAACGAATAAATGTGGAAATTTCTTAACCCAGTGATATTTTGTAGCCAGTCATTTTTTTTTCGTGTAATTAAATCAATCCCAGTTAAAAGTTAACTCAAAAATTCTTTTCATTATTAAAAAATCGTTGATGATTTCTAAATCATTGTTTCATAGGTTATGGAAAATTAGTGAAATATTGTTTTGAAAACACGCTAAAAATGTTTAAAAATTAAAATAAATTCTGAGACGCCTATGGTATTGTGATTAGTAGTTTTGATAAGTGAAGTTAGGCCATCATTTATTCACCCAAAAATATTAGCCATAAAAAGTCGTAAAAAATACCCTTTTGCAAGCCACTTTGAGCCTAAAAATTGATATACCCTTTTCGTTTGTTAACCCACAAAACTCAATTGGACCAAATTTGTGAAAATCGATAATTCATCAATTAAGTTCAAATGGTGCATAAAAGTGGGGAAAAAAAAAGAAAAATCCTCAAATAAAATAGGTAGAAAAAAATGGAAAAATGAAAAATGAGAAAAATATGAAAAATATAAGGAGAAAGGAGAAAGGAGAAAATGAGCAAAAGCCCGAAAAAGTGGAAAAGGGAATCGCGAGAAAAAATTTCAACCTCAAAATTCCCAAACATTCCCATTTTTCGCCGAAATAGCCTAACTCGAAAAAGTCCTAATCGAGTCCGAATAATGAAATTAATTATCGCGCGGAGAGCTAAAAAACAAAAGGCTAATATAGAGACAAAACGGTGCGAAAAAGGAATGGTGTTTTTACGTTTTCCAGTGACCGTAATTCATTCATGAGATCTTTTAACCCTAAGTATTTATGTCATTCAATTTATATGCATGAAATCGTGTTCCATTACATTTACTCAATATCACGCACACCGAGAGAAAATAGCCACAATCTGAGTGATTCATTTGTGAGAGCATCCCGTGAGAAATTTAATAAAATCGACTTTTGAAACGTAAAGTAATGATCAATTTGTGGAAGTTAGCGGTTTAATTTTCAGCTTCGCGCGCACACTTTATGAATTGAGATTTTATTGAATAAAAATTTGATGTGATTTCATTTCTATTATTTAAATTTTTTATTTTTTTAATTATTTTGATATTTTCTTTGAGTCTTCCAAAACAAATTTTGTGGGTAAATTCACTACGAACCCTCACGAGACACCACTCATCCTGATAGGGTAACTTAGGGATTTAACGAGTTATTACATATGCTAAATGCAATCTCTTGCATGCGAAAGAGGTATCATATCCCATTATTGGTTTAGAACATCATTTAGACTCCTGCTCTTATTCGTTTACATTGCTTAGGACAAACAACGTTCTAAGTTAGGGGGATTTGATTAGGCATAAATATTTTATATTTATCCCGTTAATTTCGGTATTTTTATGATCCCGTGCAGTGAATTTAGATGAAATTTATCCCATATTTATACTACCAACCCTTTTTGGCGATTATTTCATGTTTTGTATATTTCTCTCTTGTTTTAAAGGTAATTAGTGCAAGTGGGTGCGAGGGAAAAACTGAAATGGTGAAAGAATTGAAAGAAAGAAAAGATAACGAAATATTCATAATTTTCTAGTCAAAAGAGGAGGATCCCAGTGAAAAGTTAAAGAATTCGGAGTTATGAGCATTCTGGAAGAAATGGCACCTAAATCCAAGCTACGGTGAAGATGTTATGCACAATTAAAGTTGGGATGAAAATTTAAGGGCAAAAAATATAAATAAGAGAAAATCGACCACAAAAGGAGAACTTGGGCTGAGAAAAGGTCCGAATCGACTCAACTACCTGAGCGAAGCGGTTCACATTACGAAAGGGATTTGGGTATGCCTAGGGTAAATGGATTTGGTTTACCTGTTATGGGATTTTAAGTTGAGCATATCTTTTAACCTAAAGAGTTTTAGAGACTATGGACTCTTCTAAATGACTTCTAACTTATGTACTTAGTCATTATCAGTCTTTGATGATCATTATCGTTTATTAAAATGCCAGATAATAAGAGGAACATCAAGCAACCAAATTATTATTTTTCCTGCCTGCAAATTTCAATTAAGAGCTTGTTAATTTCTGGTGTTCTTTAGAAGCTTGATCTCGTTCATGTTATACTTTCTCTACATCCTTGGTAATCTTATTTTTATACTTTTTTCTTATTATTCAATCATCATGCATTCTTTGAATTTCATTATCGCATCATAGTTAATACAATCATGTCCGACTAAATTTCTGAAGAGTTGGAGAGCATGAATCCAACCTAGGTATGAGAGTGAGATATAAAATTGGATATAATCATATATGTAATTACTAGGTTTGATATTTTCTTGGGTCTATATTATAGGTCACTTAGCTCTGTTTTTCGTAGGCATCCGGAGTGTTTGGGGATATAATATATGTGTCTTCAATCTTGCCATTCACTTTAATTTAATTAGTGACTCAATATCGTGCGGTGTAAATTCTCATATATTTAGTTCTTTGATTTAATTAATGTTTTCTTTTAATTAAATATAATTATCAAAAATTTATATCTAATGAAAATACCTACAATTCGAGGGCTTGGATCCCGACTCCACTTTTTTTGAATAGTTTTTTAAAATCAAAAGTTTTGCTTTTGCTTTCTTTTAAATTAAAATTGCACTTGCTAGCTAGGTTTTCTTCATTAAGTAGAATTTTCACAAAAATCATGACCTTTTCCTGTCTTTTCTAGAGTCAATATCATCGTTGTCATGCTCTTCATCCTATTCCCTGCGGATTTAAATCTCGAGTTACCGGCCATTACTTGAGAGACAAACTTTCACTTGAGCCATAGGTATACACGTATCACACACATTTCAAGTCACGTCAGTATCAGAGCATGGTCCTAGATCTCGAGGGTTATAGGTCCATGCTTTCCGATATCATTCATTGATACACTTTGTGGATTTGTACTCTTTTTAGACTTTAAGTTTAATACATATTTTGTTCTTACCCTTATGGATGGTGAACACCAAGATGAGTGAAGCTAGGAGAGCCCTAGCGGTTAAAGCAATGAGGGGTTTGGTAGAACACACCATACAAGGGAAGTTATTCTGAGAGTCGAAGATTTGGAAATAATAATTTGTGAGGCCATAACGAGCGGAGTTGAGTTAGGAATCCATATATCTACAACTCAGTTAGGGCCACACCATAAGTTCCCATATCAGCTTAGGATGAGGTGAGGGAAAGTTTTCAGAAGTTTAATCCGCCCACATTCTTGTGAGAGTTTTACCCAATAGTGACTCATCAATGGAGGCGAGACTAGGAAAAAAATCTTAGGATGGTGGAATTCACTAAGGTGTAGAAACAAAAGCTAGATACCTTTAAGTTAATAAATAATGGTTTGGAATGATGGGAGGGTATTACCACTCTCGAGGAGAGTGTTCGAATTACTTATGAAGAATTTACGTCAAGATTTAATATTTTCCTATACACTATTAGATTTAAGAAAAAGGGAGTTACTTACTTTAGAGAAAGGTTTACATAATGTGACCGGGGATATTCACAAATTTATCTACAATTGTCCTAGAAGGAGTAGACATTGAGGAAAATAGGAAGGAGTGTGTCATTAGAGGTTTGAATTTTCCGATTAAGAAGTTTATATTAGGAAATCCGACTTTCATCACTTATACTCAAGTCGTGAATGATGCTCCAATGCTTTGGCAGTATCAGTAAATTCTCATAAGAGTTTAGCTAAAATGGGATAAATGAGTGTTTTAACGTGACTAATATGTGGATAGATGATTCCAGGATTGAATTTAAGGATGAGAAGGATCCTCATGAGGAATAATATGGCAAGAGGAACCAAGTAGAGAGTGATCAGAGTCAGGGTAATAGAGGCCCACAGTTTATTCCAGTGTGAGTTCAAGGATCCTAGTGGGGATAGATAGGAGCAGTTTGGTGATGAGGCCATTTTTATGTGCTTATTATACATGTGGATATAAAGGATGCCAGATTACGAGATGTCCTAGAAATCAGGCTCATTATGAGCACACATTTATAGCTGAGGAGATACTATACGATGTTGTATCACTTGTAGATTGAAAATGGACCGCTTCTCTTAGATCCCAAACGTAAATTTGTGTAAGATGCTCATGAGATTATCATTATATTTTATTAGGGTGGGATATTACTTATGATTCCACATATTATAACTACTAGATTTCATTTTGAGTTTATGGACACTCTAGTTATGGCCTATTTATTGGGAAAATATGAACCACGTTTAAGGTATTTTATGTGTTAGTCGATATATAATCACTATAATTATGGTGGCTCAGCTATTAGAGCATTTATGATAGGAGTTGATGGGGGAAAATAGTAAAGTGAGAGAAGAAAGAATAAGGGCTAAAACATAAACAAGTTTAAGAAGAATTTAAGGTTAATTCAAACATACTTACAGGCATATAAAAGATTCTAAAATTTTATTGCCTTCACAAACTTTTTGGTGGGAATTATTTTCACAATTGATCTAGCAAATGTTAGGAAAGTAAATTCCCCTAAGAAGTAAATTCAAGGCAAGAATAACTTACGCTAGTACATAAACGATTTAAATATAGTTCAAATCTATATATGAATTCAACTAAAAGAAATTTAGAGATCTAATAAGGGTAAGATGAAATTAATTAGCCCCATGATAGTATTTGTTTATATTCAAACTTGAGACCCTTGGAAAGTAATAATGCCTACGTAATGGGCATACAATGTAAATTGTTTAAAAGTGGTAATGACAAGATGGGTAGTGTGTTAATGGGACAATAATTTAAAATGTTTGCCTTATAGTTCTTTTGCAAATCAAAATATGAAATATATTTACGATTAGTCCCTAAAATTTTAATGCAAATTACTTTTAGTGATGTTGGGACATGATTATTTGTGGTCAATTCATATGAATCCTATTTTTATACACATTTTCTCGAACCTTGTTTGGATAAATGAATGAATTGATAACTTATTTGGTTATAGTATCCTTGGATAACTATGTTGAGACTTATTTACTAAATTAAGTATTCGTTATATAAAAAGGGCTATTGTGGGTATATGATCCTAATATTAATCAAATAATGAAATGATAATACACGTAGTATATAAATGGGTATATTGGGTCTAAAATAAAAAATGGCTTAAAAGGTTGAAACCCGTTGGTGTATTGGTAATATGTGGTTAGCATTAAAATATTTACAAAGTCTCTCAATATATTTTGATTTTTTGATAATTCATATGAATCCCTCTTGAATATGGATTATATAACGTAATGAACTTACTCTTAATTTTGCAAAAAATTGTCATATATGAGTATGATTAGACAAAATAAGGTTGATGAGTAAAAGAATGCATTCGTTGATATTACAAATTATTATGTAAAAGTTTGATTCTATACTTATGTTATTTAAATTGTAAGGTGGGCATTGAGTAATTGGTATTGTTTGGAAGATCATGTCGAGAATTTTAAATTCTTATCTTATGTTGTTGGAGAAGAAATTTTATCTTGGGTTATAGGGATATTGTGTTGAAGGATGTTGGTGGTGATCATAGATAGTGAAATTGTTGTGTATTTAGTGTGGGTTAATGTTGGAGGACTTGAGATTATTATAAGTACGTGAAGTATGATAGGAGGAATAGTCACACACTAGATTAAGGGATGTGTCCTTGGTGTTTAGTATCAGTTGTGTTCTAATTGTTGAACGATATTATCAGGATCTGAAGTTTTTGTATTGACATCAAGGATGTTGTGATGATAGGTGGATTATGTTAATTTCATTCACTGGATATGGATGAGTGTAGATAGAGGTTAGGTTGTTGAAACAAATTAGCGATATATGTTGACTTATAATAATGACCCCTGGTAATTATTGTGCTTGAGATAGTATAATGGTGCATTTGATTTATGAGTGATGGGATATGTACTTGTAAGGCTAGAATGAAAGAAATGATGAATTGAGAATAGTTTTGTTAACATAAAGAGTATAATTAAGAATTTTCTTTTATAATATCTATCCCTTAAGATTTTTGAAATAGTTTTAGTAAATGAGAATTTCAAAAGCGAATGGGAATACTTGGAGAAAATAACAACACAATTAAGAGATGTGAGAGTATGATATGTTAATAGAAGAGTAATATATAGGTTTCGTGAGGGAAAAGTGTAACGGTATAAGTAATCTTAAAATAAAGGATATATAGAAGGATCGATCTAACTTTTGTCTAAAAAAGTAACTAACCTAGACAAAAGTGTATCAGGGGGTTCTTTGTTCGAATTTCATTTATAAGATGCCTCACGCATAGAGTCTAGGAAAGGTAGGGAATCAAGAGTTTAGGATGTTTCAATTCCTTAATTTAATTAGCTTTGTGTGTCTGTTAGTGTGGGGTATAGTGTCGAGTGTCTATATAAAAAAATCGTATGTGAAAGGCATATACTGGCTGATTACTTGGACGTGTATTGACATTTTTCATGGTGGGTCTAAAGTTGACTGGCTAATGATATATCATATGTTCAGGACCTAGATTGTTCATCGGTAACGATGATTCATTTTACCTTAATTTATAAGGTGATTTGGATTCAGATATTGGCCGAGATTTATACGGTTATGAAGGATAAGGTGATTATGTTGACTCATTTATATGAGGTCATATATTTGACTCATTCTTACATGAGGAGATTTTTTGACTCATTCTTATATAAGGAGATTATTTTTCACTCATTCTTTTATTAGCACATTATTTTTTACTCATTCTTCTATGAGGAGATTATTTTGACTCATTCTTATACGAGGATATTATATTTTACTCAATCTAATAGAAAGATATTATTTCATCTCGTTCTTATATGAGGATATTATTTTGACTCATTCTTATATGAGGAAATTACTTTGACTCATTCTTATACGAGGAGATTATTTTGACTTATTCTTATATGAGGATATAGTTTTGACTCATTTTACACGAGGATATAGTTTGACTCATTTTATAGAAGGAGATAATTTTGACTCTTTCTATATGAGGATAGTGTTTTGAATCACTCTATATTAGGTAATATAAATTTTGACCCAAGTAAGTAAGGGATTTATTATGAGTTCCGAGGATGGAATTCTGTTTGTTATGGGAAATATTGTAATACCCCGTGATTTTAAATGATTTTTAATTAATTAAATAAACAAATAGTTTTGGAAATTGATGAATTTGAAATAAATGGATATAACTATTTTAATTGAAAACTTGAACTTTATAATTATTTTAGTGAGAAATATGGTTTTATAATAAACTTTGAAGTTGGAACAATTATAGGTGGTTTAATTATAATTTGGAATTTTATTAAAGTAAAGTTTAATTTAGAATTGTATTAAAATAAAAATTAAGAAAAAGAGGGATTTAGGCTTAAGAGCATGGAAATAATTGTAACTAAAGAAATCGTGGGGAGAAAGCTAGGGTTAAGGACGAAAGAGCAATGTAACAATTAAGAGGAGTTAATGTAGAAAACTAAGGAAAC
Source organism: Sambucus nigra (assembly GCA_949130495.1). NCBI lineage: Eukaryota > Viridiplantae > Streptophyta > Magnoliopsida > Dipsacales > Adoxaceae > Sambucus > Sambucus nigra. Next base: position 465,316,848 of record OX422215.1, on the reverse strand, counting down.
CCTAATGAAACCCCAATTTCTAATTCTAAACTCATAAAATCCTCCACCAAACTTCATACCAATTCATATTTTCAATCCATAAAAAGGCTTTTGGGGATATCTTTAAGATCAATTCAATTTTCTGTTTAAGGAGGTCTCTCTTATACATCTTTGGGGATTTCCTCAACACAAATTTGAGGTTTGTATTTTTCATACAAGGCAAGATAATTCCACTATCTCCTCTTTTTATGTAAATAATGATTTTTAACTTAATAATATTTTCATGAATTATAAAAATATGTAGAGATAATTAGGGTTTATCTCATGTATTGGAACAATTGGGATTTTTAGTAAGTGTGGCCATCCCTTCGATTTTCCTCCTTCTTGGGGTTCGACACTCGCATGCACGCGGTTGGAGAGGGAGAGAAGGTCTCGTGCCCTTTTCTAGGAGTGATTCGACTATAATCGATGTGGGGTGATGTAAATAGATGGATTCGCCAGCCAATTTTGCACAAAATATCCAAAAGAACCTGTCACCGCCTTAAGAGAGCGGCATCATTGGTGAATTGATGCTTACGAAACTAATAGTTCAGAGGTTCAGGGGCAAAGTTACGAAATGGAAAGGTGTTAGGCACCCATTCTGCCCTTTCGATCTCTCATGGACTTATGTTACTATTTTCCTTAATTTTTTCGTGAACTGTGTGCAGGTGTATATATAAATGTAATCGAAATCATTCGACTCATATCATGGAAAAGGTAGAGTGAGATCGTCCAAAGGAATGTTCCCAAAATACTAATTAGAAAATATGATGGATACGCTTATCGAGATATTGATCATTATAATGGAATGATAATATTTTTTAGATAAAAATAGATATGAATCACAAGTATGGTAAATGTGAGTAATGTATGGATAAAATAGGAGAAAGAAAAAAATCGGAAAATTGGCCCCGAGTCTCGAGTTTTATCCCGAAATGCTTACGTAGCCTATAAGGGCATCAATGTCCACGTAGTTCTCATGCAAAACAAGGGTGGGGTTTATCCCATAGATTTTAATTGGAGTTTATTATATGTGTTTGTGTAGAAAAGATACTTTTAGTTTTGAGAAAATGTGGTGAATAATCCTGTTGGAATTTATAGGTGTAACCCTCTTTTTCTTTATTTTTTATACAAAATAAAGTATGGGTAATATAACTAATAAAGGATGAGATGTTAGTGTGTATGACTTAAAGTTAAAGCTAAATTGAGAATTTATATAACTAAGGGAAAAATAAAGAAATTTAGAGAGGGAAAGGGGTATGTGAACCTTCTTTGGAGAGTTAATGCTTGATCTTGATCCTTGATGAGCACCCTTTCAAGTTGGGATGAATGTTGGATAAGAGAGAAAGATATTTTTTTCAAAATTGGGTACAAAAATGATGGGAATGAAAGATGGAAAGGAATTGCAGGAGAATATTGCTGAGATCACTAATATTAATGGATCTGAGGTATCCTTAGAAGTTAGCTCATGCCCTAATTATATAGGGTAAGGCTATCATCGATAACCATATCCGTATCCCTGCTAATCGACAAGTGACCCTAGACACACTACCGATAGGCAGGGAAATGGACCTGCCAATCTACAATCTTGTGCATATTTTTTCAAAAAAAAGATCGTAGAACGCAATTCGTAAATCCAAATCATGCATTGGATATGTCGTTAGAAAGTTAATTAAGATAATTTCAAGATTACTCAGGCTTCTCTCAATTTCGGGAGTTGAATTTTGGCCAAACGAAGCTCGGAAGCACCCGTTGGTCCTTTGGATAGGAGATCAATGTACGATAATGGATCGTTCATCCAAACCGTAAGTCAGAATCGTGCATGGGATGAACCTTTGGAAATTTTATGCATGGTACTTCGATGTTATAAAGATATTTTCATAGTTTGAAGAGTTGAATTTGGTCAAATGGGGCCTGGAAGCGCTCGAGGACCATTCAAAAATAAAACGGTTCGTTTGTCCATATCGTAAGGCTAATTTGTGCACGGGGGCGGACCTTTGGAAAGGGTATTTAGTGACCTCAGAATATTCATTTAGTCTCATTCAAGCTGAAGAGTTGACCATGGTCAAATAGAGCCCGAAAGTGCCCGATGGACTTCGGATTAGTTTTCAGGGGAAAACGAATCATTCGTTCGAATGTCTATGCCATTTCACGCACGGGGTGGATTATGGTAAAGGGGTTCCAACACCTTTTAAGGATCCATTGATCTTTCACTCTGACAGTGAAGTTGATTAGGTTTAAATAGGGGCCCGAAGTGCCCGTTGGCCTCTAAATCGAGTTTAACAGTAAAATGGTTGGTTTGTCTGAACCATTATGTCGATTTACACATGGGGTAGACCATTGGAAAGGGGATTTAGATCCCTAAAGATTCATTAAGCTTTCGCTCTGATGATGAATTTGTTCAGAGTCAAATGGGTCTAGGGAGTGACCGATGTCTTTCATAGCGGTACTCAGAGTATGACCTAGGGTTTGTAGCGAATAGAGTAGGTGCTAGGGAGCTAAAGAGAGACTTATGGGGTCCTAGAATGTGGTGTCTATAGAGTACATCGATAGGTGATCTTGACACAAGTGAAAATCGTTGAATAGACACCTCATAATGTTTAAGAAATAGGTCGATTCTAAGGACCCAAAAGGATACGGATGACCAATTTTGAGGATTGGGATCGATTTTGAGGACCTATGATAATTTTGGGGTGGGCTAAGGTCAATTATTAGGACCTTAAGTAGGAAGCGATGAATCTTGAGGGTCGAGGCCAATTTTGAAGACCTTAAGTAGGGAGCGACCAATTCTGAGGGTCGAGGTCAATTATGAGGACCTTAAGATGGAGTGACCATTTCAGAGGGTCGAGGTCAATTCTGAGGACCTTAAGTGGAAGTGACCAATTTTGAAGGTTGAGGCCAATTCTGAGGACCTTCGGTGGGAGTAGTCAATTCCAAGGGTCGAGGTCTATTTTGAGGACCTTAAGTGAGCGACAAATTCTGAGGGTCGAGGTTTAATTTTTAGGACCTTAAGTTAGAATGACTAATTCTGAGGGTTGAGGTCAATTTTGAGGACCTTAAGTGGGAGTGACAAAATCTAAGGATCGAGGTGAGGACCTTAAGTGGAAGCAACTAATTTTAAGGGTTGAGGTCAATTCTGAGAACCTTAAGTTTGAACAACCAATTCTGAGGGTCGAGGAAAATTCTAAGGACCTTAAGTTGGACCGACCAATTATAAGGTTCGAGGTTAATTATGAGGACCTTAAGTAGGGAGCGACCAATTCTGAGGGTCGAGATCAATACTGAGGACCTTAAGTTAGAGCAACCAATTTGAGAGTTGAGGTCAATTCTGAGGACCTTAACTTCGAGAGACCAATTCTGAGGGCCGAGGTCATTTCTGAGGACCTTAAGTTAGAGCGACCAATTTTGAGGGTCAAGGTTAATTCTGAGGACCTTAAGATGGAGGGACAAATTCCTAAGGGTCTAGGTCAATTCTGAGGACCTTAAGTTAGAGTGACCAATTCTGAGGGTTGAGGTCAATTCTGAGGACCTTCAGTGGGGGATAGCTCTCCTGGGGAATTTGAATTTTCCTTTTTTCTGTAGACTTCATTGGGGAAGAGACATTCGTCTGGGGATTTTGTCCTTTTGAGAAAAGAAGAAAATCTTAGTCTGGAAATTCAATTTTGGGAAAACAATTTAATGACATAATATCTTGGGATTCCGTTGGGGAATGTGTTTTCTGGGAAAAGATGCCCAGTTAAGGCTCCTAACTCTACTTGGGGAAATTGAAATCTTTCTGGGAAAAAGTTATATTCGAGAATTACTGCTGGAAAACAAGTAGCTCTGCCGAGGAAGCATTTTGATTTCTAGTGAGGATGAAGTTTTTGGGATTCCATTAGGGAGTGGTAGTGAGTTTTGGGGACGCGGGTGCACTAATTTTTAGGGTTTTAAGCTGGGGATAAAATGTGGTATTAATCTATCTGGGGATTTGGGGAATTTAAAAATTGATTTTCTTGGTGAAGGAATATTTTAATATTCATTTGGCAATTTTAGAACTTTTTTGGGATTTTTTTTGGAATTTTCTAGCATTTTTTGTATGAAATTTCAGGGGTTGCCGACCGATGGGTTGTAGAGGTTGCCAAACAGAAGTGGCACAGTCTTTTGGAATGCCTATGGAAGGGGAAAGGACAGTAGCAATCAGTGGGTGTCAGGGGACAACCGATCGGCATACCCCTTAGCCTCTTATAAAAACGGGAAAATTCTCTTCATTTTTCACACCTTTCGGGTTACTTATCTCCTACTTCTCTGTTCTATGATCTGCTCCTGCATTCTTCCCTCATTTGATATTACAAAATGAAAGGTTTTTCCAGCAGCATGGCGTGGATAGGTGTTAACGATTGGTCAAACTTGGTGTGGTGGGCCAAGGTGCCCTTAGCGTTGGGCAACGAGAACTCTTTTGATTTGTTTCAGCATGTTTCCAACTAGAAGACTCTTTTGGGTTAGCCTTCGCACCATCGATCATCTAGGGTGGGGAACCCTGAGGTTTATGTAAGTAGTGCATGGCGTTTGGCATTCCTTTTCGTATTTTCTTATTTCTTCATATTTTAAGAAACGGGTTCTCTTTTATTTTGATAGACTGACATTAATGATGAGTCTTCTCTCTCGGGGGTGAAAGGATTTAGAGACTTATGGGAGCACCTTCCTACAGTGGTGCTTTAGATTTTTTCTTTTGCTGGTTTTGGTAGTTTAACGTGAGCATTGAATGAGATGTCACACTCGATGGTTGTCCTATGTGCTCTGGTGGAGAGGTGATGGGATACTACCCATACCATTCATTTGGGTTTTGGGCCCCCCCATTGATTTACAATAGTTGTTGGGGATAGACTAAAAGGGGACATAAATAAAGGTGGATAGGTCCTTGTGGGTGACACTAGTGGTAGTGGAGGCGGCACGGGGCAAGATAATCTAAGGAGACTCGATCCGTATATTTCTTCTTCGAGAGGTTTTATTGAGTGGATAGATTGAAGAGACCAATGGGCTGCAGGTTCGTCAGATGGCTCATTTATTTACTCTTTTGCTGTTGGGAGGATTTTTGGTGGCATCGAGCAGCGACGTCGTCCACTTATGAATATTCCTGAGTGGATAGGTTGAGGGTATTTTTGAATATTCCTCTCTTTGACTAGGGGAGCCTGACTTTGGTAACCCTTTATTCATATTTGGATGCTTTTAACCAGTGCTGCTGATAGACTTGTACTAGAGCCACGTATCTTCTGGGTGTATTTTTCTTTTTTTTGCATTTTTCCTTTATGTAATTTCCTTAATTTCATTTTTTATTCTTTATTGATGACTCTTGTCTTCTTCGAGATGTGGTTCTAAGAGGTGATCGGGTTCAATGGCCGTTTGATTAGTTTGTCAAACGAAGAGGTCTCCTTCTTTGGCTACAGTGCGTCAGGTTTCGAATTCCCTGACGAGAGACAAGGTTATCTATTCTTTATCTGTATTCAATCTTATTATTCGACATTTCCTTTGTGCAAGTATTGACGTTATCTTAGTAGAATGTAGGTGACCTTCTATCCCCGGGGGATGGTCATCCAGCATACGGGGTGACCAGAGGGAATGCGCAGATGTGCCGACTATTGGAACACTATTTTAGCTACTCCTGGTATCTGGGGGAGAGATAAATACAGCATAATATGGGGGACGAGGTGGCGGTACCATCGATGATAACCCTGAGGTATATGAGGTAGGTTTGAGAGATGTCAGAGGAGGCTCGAGTGGCGACATGATTGGCGAGTCGTACTCGTTGTACATGGACACAGTGGTGACCTACGACTACCTTGATTTTGTGACAAGCTGGATGATGACATCGTGTATCCATGATGTGGTGAATATGCCTCTACCTCTTACGACTTTAGGCAGGAGTATGAGTCAGCCAGTGGGGTTTTCCCACAGTGTTAGTGGTGCATCGATGTCAACAGCGGTGGCGACGTCAGAGGTTCCATTTCTCTAGTTTGCAACTCCCTCCTACAACATTAGACACGCCCTAGGGGAGGGTCCGTAACTTTACAACATCATCTTAACGCACTGGAACCGTTGGTGTTGGGGATGACGGAGGATGTCCTTCAGCTTGAGGTATATCTTTGTCATTTATCTTTTATTTTTCTGATTTTTCTTTTTCTTCAAACTGAATGATTTTCTCTTTTTGTTTTTCTTACAACATGTTCGTGTGTCAACTACTTGGTTGAAGGTCATCCGAGACTGGGTGTCTTCAGCGATGGTTCATAATTGAGATTCGATCCTGGTTCCTTCCTGCTTTGTGCCATCTTCTTCTTCTTCTGAGGAGGGATCTGGATCAGGTGGTGGAGGCCCCTCAGCTCGTTGTCGAGGGAAGCTTTTGCATCGTAGGGAAGGGGGATCATAGAGAGAGAGAGAGAGAGAGAGAGAAAGAGAAAAAGTAACTTTGGGGTTATCAGGTTTAGTCCCGTTATTTTTCATCTTCATTTTTATGAAAAAAATGTAATGATGGCAATATATATGAAATGAATGAGATTTTTATATATTTATCTTAAGTTTAAATGACTTAATCTAAGTGTAATTTTTACTTTGCTTCTGAGACCGTAAATAGGGTTATAATTACTTAAGACAAAATTTATTTTCAGACAGGATGAGTAAGAATATAGGAAGAAAAATCTCGAATTCTTTGAAGTAAGGATTTATTTTTTGAGTTTTTTTTATTTTGACAAAAAATAAAAGATGGAATTTCTAGTCAGATAGGTTATTCCAGTCAGATCACACCAAAGCTTTGATTGCACTTTCATCATCTACTAGTACTTTATGGGGTAGTCTTTCGTTGGGATTTTCCAGTCTCGTTATTTTTAGCCAAAATTTTCAAGTATAAAAGGGGGTAAGGTGATGAGGTTCCTTTACCCATTCACAATTTCTTTCTCTTTCTTCTTTCTTGCCTTATTTTCTCATTATTTTCCAAAATTTCCCTTCCCATAAGTGCAGAAGTTGCTTCTTATCTTGAAAATTTAGAGGTTATGTGTTCGTACGATGCAGACTATCAAGCCTTTAACATGCGCCGGGGTTTTTTGTGGCGTAACCGCCCATTGACTGGAACATGTTGACGGTGGAAGTACAATTATGGTAACCCAAGGTCATTTGGGCTTAGATGAGGTTTGACCAACTTATGAGGAGTTTTTTACCATTTTGGGGGTAAATCCTAGTGTGGCAGCATCCATGACTAAATTCTCTCAGTCTCCTCGGGCACTGTTGGTAGAATTTCTCCATATCTCACCCTCGTTGGCTCGATCATTGGTCACTGGAGGAATGATCTCCCTCCAAGTTATGCTATATTCTATGCATCTACGGGATATCAATAATGCGGGCTATGCCAGAGCCGACACCCTTGACTTAACTTCGAAGCTATTGTTAGTGACTGAGGAACTCCTGATGGTACCTCAAATTACTGCCACTACTGTGTGGATGTCATATCATTACAATCCTCTGTTGGTGATACTAGAAAAGATTCTAAATAGTCTAGATGCCTTATGGGAAGGTCATTATGATTTTCTGAAAGGTAGCCTGATTATGCTATTCATGTGGCTGTTTGAGAGATTTCGTTTGGTGGTCCCCCTAAATATCCCTTGGAAGCATTGTTGAATTATTTCACTCATTATTTCATTAGCTTTGGCCTAAACATGGAGAACTAGGTAAACTAGTTTGTGGATCATAGAGCTCGATGTCTGCAGTGGTCGGTGCCTTGGTGGGGGAGTTGCAAACCATTTTGGAACTGGGGGAATACCAGTATGTATGGTTAGTTGGCCTCCGATAGACCTCCTTCTATTTTCCCTTTCCACACCTGCATCAATTCAGATAGGTGAATATTGTGCCATTTCGTTCCTTGAACTTCTTCCCTGTGGAGGATTTGGAAGAAGGCGTGCGCATGCAGTTGGAATCTTATGGGAGAGTCGTCGGTCATCGACTTGTCCTTCCTAATTTGTTGGAAGAGTTTGGCATGTTTTTGGGGACTACGTGAAATGGCTGTAGAGGAGGGTAGTAGCAAAATCTTTGTCGAGGAGATTGGGCAGAGATGGTTTGTCATGTTTGACACTATGGAGGTGGCATAGTGGTTTTTTCTAGGCTGGTTCAAGCTTACCATTCCATGGAGAGCCTTAAGCATACTGTCAAGGTAGTAGAAGTTTGGGGCCTCAAGATGTTGATGATGATGGGGCTGGATCTTCTAGTAACTGAAGGTAGGGTCTTTTATAGAGTTGATGGTATTTGTTGAGTTAGTTATGTGTAAAGATTTTTTATGTGTGAAGATTGTAAGTGTTTGGTTATTTATTTGGTCATGGGAATAAATTTGGGAAGGTTTGGTCAACTAATTTGGTTTGGTTTATTTTTAAGACAGTTAGGTTGGCGAGGGTGGTTGTTTGAATCCCTACGCTGATATTTCCTGTAATCATGTAGACAATTCCCAAAATGGAATAAAAAAGGAATTTAATTATATTGTTGTGACTCTTGATGAGTTCTGCATTTAAATTATCTATACCAATCGCTAAGGCATACATAATCCTCTTCTTCATGTAAATGATAAAATGAAATGTCATTCTCGGAGGTAAGAAAAGAATAACATTTATGAAAAAAGAAGGGTCGTGCCCATGAAGAGAGTATGAGATGCCTAAGTACCTTTTGGAATTTAAATTTTTTAGAGTTTCATTTTTGAAATTAAAAAAGATTTTTAGAAGGTCAGGACACACATAGTTCTAAGTAAAGGGAAATGAAGATTTTTTAACAATAGAAGGGAGATGATAGGATTTGTAGCGTACCGAGATTTTGAACAAGAGGTAGAATTTCTTGAGATGCTCTAGGTTAAATAGTCGGTCTATATCTCCTTTGTCGAGGTCAGTGAGCATAGCGGTGCCACCGGACATGATCTTATAATGTAGGGGACACTTCAGTTCGACTTGAACATCCCTCTAGGGTCCCAAGCGGGTTTAATTATTTATTTTAGGGTTAAATCACACTCTCGGACACCACGGTCCTTAACTTTTCCTATTGAACTATCGCATTATCCGGCGATAGTACCCCTATATATGATATAAATGATTTAGCCCCCATTCGTCCAAGAGCGACAACTCATCAAGATGGCTCTGATGCCAGTCTTCTTCGCTGACTTTACTTTAAAGCATGATGCAAAGTGAAGGTATTTTTAATTCAATAGGTAAGACTACTTCCATGTCGTACACCAAAGAGTAAGGGGTAACCCTAATATATGCTCGAACTGAAGTGCGGTAGCCTCAAAGGGTGTACGGGATTTGATTGGCCTAATCTCGACAACTTTTGATCATCTTGTTAATGATTATTTTGAGCTTCTTATTGGCATCTTCAATTGCACTATTGATTTATGATCGGTAGGGAGAAGATTTGTGTCTATAAATCCCATATTCGTTGATGAATTCTGTGTCTTCTGCCTTGAAATGTAACCCATTGTCAAACACTAGCTCGTACGAAACCCTTTATCGGTAGGTTATATTTTTTTAAATGAACTTGGCTACTTTTTGGCATTCTGCACTATGTACGACTCGACTTTGACCAAATTGTTGAGTTATTAATGGCAACAAGGATGAACTCGTGCCTATTGGAGGTTTTAGGTGTGACGTACCCTATTATATCAATGCCTCATGGGGAAAATGGCTAGGGAGAAGTCATGTTGTATAATTCTCGTGGAGGCAAGTGTTGGAGATTAAAAAACTATTGCCATTTAAGGCATCTTCGAATATAGGCTGTATAATCTTGAACCATGGTTGTCCAATAGTAACCCTGTCATATAATCTTCTTAGCGAGCTTAGGGCCATTCATGTGGGGTCCGCATGCTTGACTGTGGATTTTCTTCATCATTTTTGCAATGTCATCCCCTTTGATGCAGTGTAAATAGGTTCCATTAAAGTTTCTCTTGAGTAGTGCTTTATTACAGTCAATGTACTAGTTAGCCAGTTTTTGGAGGGTCGCTCGGTCTTTCTTGCTGGCATCTTGGGGGTACCTACCGCACTTGAGCAGGTGCTAAATATCATAATACCTGCAATCGGTTATATCGGAGTACTCTTTTCTGAGGAGCTCAATGTGATAGTAGTGGGTTGATTTACCTTGCTTTTGGACTAGAAAAGAGTCCATCGCTATTCCCTCAAGAATGTCAACCATGGAGGCTCACATAGTAAGGGCGTTGGCTAAGTTGTTACTTATTCAAAGCAAGTAGTGGAAGGTGATATCTTGAAATTAGGAGGCTAGCTCTTCTAAGTGGTCGTGGAAGGGTAGGAGTTTCTTTTCCTTGACTTTCCATCTTCTAAGGACCTGGAGGATGATGAGGGTTGAATCCCATACACATATAGGTATTGGATTCCTTTATTGAGAGCTACTTTGAGACCTATGGTGCATGGCTCATATTCGGTCATGTTGTTGCTGCATGGGAAATCTATCTTTATGTCAATGGGAGTGTGAGAGTCATCAGGGGTGATTAGGAGTATCCCAATGTCGTATCCTTGTTTCTTGGCCACACTGTCAAATAAAATTTACCACCAGAGGTCTTCTTGAGAGTTGCAAATGATATCTTTATCTGGGAACTCAAAAATCCAAACGCCGGCTTCTTCCACGGGGTAATCGCCAAGGTAGTCAAAGATAACTCTCACTTTCATGGCTTTCTATATGACATACACAATATTGAATTTGGCTAGCAGCATTGACCATCGGGCCATTTGGCTAGATAAAGAAGATTTTTCAAGAAAGTACTTGACAAGATCCATTCAGGACACAAGTCTGATGAGAAAGCTGAGCATTTAATGCTATAATTTTTGAGTTACCCAGATAATGGAGACACATGCCTTCTCCAAGGCAATGTAGCTGACTTCATACCTGATCAATTTATGACTAGTGTAATAGATGACCCTCTCTTTATGGGATTCTTCAACGTATTGGGCCACTAAAGCCCTAACTGTGGTGTCTATTACGTTCAAGTATAGGAGTATAGGGGAACTAGGATGTGGTGGTATGAGTATCATAGGTTGGGTTAGTACTACTTGATTCGTTCGAAGGCTTCCTGACAGAATTCATTCCAAACATTGGTTGAATCCTTTTGGAGGAATTTAAAGATGGGTTCACAAATAGAAGTCAACTATCTGTTGAACAGTCTAATATAATGTAATTTTCCCAAGAGTTCCCTAACTTCTTTCTCCGCTCGGGGTGGTGGCATTTCGATTATGGCTCTCAGTTTGGCAGGATTTTCTTCAGTCCCCTTCTCGATAACAATGAATTCCAAAAGTTTTCATTTGGTAATGCCAAAAACACATTTATGTGGGTTAAGTCGCATCTAGTATCATTGCATTTGTTCGAAGAACTTTTGAAGAGCGGGAACATGACCTTACTGAGTCTTATAATTGATAATCATATCATCCACATAGACCTCAACTTCTTTGTGTATGAGAACGTACAAGATGGTTGTGTTATTCCTTTGGTAGGTAGTTCCTTCATTTTTTAGATAGAATGGCATAGTTGTGTAATAAAAGGTTCCCCAGGGGGTGATGAATGCATTTTTTTTTCTTGATTATCAGGGTGCATCTTGATATGATTGTATCCGTTAAACCCATCAACGAATGACTTAGAGCGTGACAGGCCATGCTGTCCACAATAATGTCGCTATTGGGTAGCGGGTAATCAACCTTTGAAGAGGCCTTATTTAAATCTTGGTAATCAATCCACATGAAAACATTTCCTTCGGCATGGGTACGATGTTGGCTAACCATGTGGGATATTCAATCACTCGGATGAAGCCTCTATTAAACTACTTGACCACATCTTCCTTAACCTTGAGTGACCATTCGGTTCAGAACTTTTGTAGGTTATGTTTGATTTGGTTTCATTCTGGGAGAGTTGGAATCTTATGCTGAGCGATCTTAGGATCAATACCGACCATGTCGTCGTAGGACCATGTGAAGACATCCACAATTTCCTTCAGCAGTTCTTCGAGTTGCGTGCACTCATGTTTATCGAGAGTGAACCCTATCATAATCTCGCGCAGTTGGCTACTAGAATCGAGATTAATAATAACAGTTTCATCTTTATTAATTTGAATGCGATTATGTTGTTTGTTATTAACCTTATTAAGATCAGTTAAGAATTGTTCATTTACAAAATCATCATCAAGAGTTTGATTAGAATCAAGGCAATTAATGTATATGGTACAACAAGATACTTAAAATATTCGTTCATTTCATTTTTCAGAAAAACAACATTGAGAACCTCATCAAAGAAGGCCTTGATTACATTATGATCTTAACAAGGAGGAATAATAAAAAAAGAGGAAATAGGATAAACATCTGGGTTAGGTTATATTTCAGCAGGTGGAACTGGTACAACATTCAGCCTGAAGAGGGGTGTATCAGCGGCTTTGATCATGATATACGGATCCGATCATGTAGCGCTTGAGTGAATTATGCAGAGTGTTAGCCCCAGTGTCTAGAAATTTATTGAATCCTTAGAGTCACTTCCTATAGAATTCTCAATAACAGATGTAGTCTCGTCAAAGAGCGACTTCACATGATGCTGGGAGCTTTCATCCCATGAATAACTGTCTTAGAAAAATATCCCCATTCTTGGCTTAATCTTTTTGTCCACATGATCATACCACGGTTTGGGAAAGCCATAAAAGGTAAAATCTTCATCCCATTCAAGGAATATCCTGAGACAGTCTTGGCACTTTCTAGCCTTCTTTTTGAGTGAGGTTGGGGGATCATTCTGAGTTCCTCTGATTATGGTTGACAACCCAGGCCACATGGAGGAAAGACCTTCTTCAACACTACGGGTTCTAGTATTCCCTATTGTCGTCGTCCCAACCCCAGTCCGGACGTGAAGTGTATATTCTTGAACATTTGTTCATGTTGACATTGCCATGAGGATTATGCTCTTGATAAACTCTATCTTTAAAATCATCCCCTACTAGGAGTGGAAGTGGTTAGACTCGAAAGCCAGATAAAAGCATATCATTTGCCCCATGTTATATCTCTAGTTTGTTCTTGCAATTTTATTGTTATCATTATCGCCTAAGATGGTGACCTGCCCATTGGTCAATAACTTCAGTTTCTAATGGAAAGAGGAAGACATTCCCTTGATACTATGGAGCTATGGTTGTCCGAGCAACATGTCAAAACAAGTAGGTATGTCAAGGACTTGGAATTCGGTAATGGTGTTTATAGGCCCATCCACTATTATAAGCTTTATGGATCCCATTATATCCCGATAAGTATTATTATAGGAATGCACCATGATGGAAGTTAGATCAAGGTCACTTACTTTCAAACCCATGCAGTTGAGTGTTCTTAACGAACAAACATTTTGTGCTGAACCATTGTCCACAAGTGAAAGCGAGACTATCTTTCCCATGACCTTGACAGAGATAGTGAGGACATAATTGTGATTTGCACTAAACTTAGGGATTTCTTCCTCATAGAGTGAGAGAGTTATATTAGAGGTTAGAGACTGGAGAAAGTTCATGGCTTCTTTTGGAGTGGTAGAAGGAGGGATTTTGGTCTCGGTAAGAAGTTTAATCAAGGCATTTAGGTGCAGTTGGGAAGACATAAAGAGTCCCCATAGAGTGATGTTAGCCTGAGTTTTCTTCAACTGATCAAGGATCTTGCCCTCCTTAAGGGTCATTTTCAACATAAGGTTCGGAACTAGGTAATGCCTCCCAGATCTACTTATACTGTTCACAGAAGAGGAGAAAAATAAAAACCCTGTTTCTTCATCTATCATGGGTTGTTCGACCATTTGGTTGATCTCTCCTAGAAGATCCTCAAATGACATAATTCCACATATACAGGCTATTGCGCTAGTATTTTTTGGGCTTACTCTTCATCTAAACTATCGAATTCGCCCCCCCCCCCCCCACACACACAGGTGGTGGCAATGATTTCATCCTTCCACGAGAAGTTAATGTATTCTACAACCTCAATGGCCTCGTTGTATAGATCCTCCCTCTCAATGGGTAGATGTAGAAGAGAAGGTACCAAGAGCTCTTATAGATTCAAATCATCAAGTAGCTCGAACATACTATAAATTTCACCAATTTCTCATAATAAGTCTGCCATGATCTAGACAGCATCATCTCAACTGACATCATACCCAATTATCTGACTCTCGGGCCCACTTTCGAGCTTTCAAGAATAGTGTGATAAACTTTTGGCTGTTAATGGTCATTTTTTGGGTAATTTCAGCATAAACTCTGGGAGCTAGTTTAGTACTGCTGGCAATTCCATATCCTTCCCTTTGAAACAAGTACGAATGGAAATACATGCTCTTATAAGAAGTGACAGGGCTTGATTAACAAAACAGGTCGGATGTAGGAGATAATATGGGAAATTTTTGAGGGGTTTAGGTGAATATACAAATATGATGAGCAATTTATTGGGTATAATCTAGGTAGATGCCTTTAGAGGGGGGGGGGGGGGGGAGAATGAAGCTCGGTGTATTCCTTTCTGATTGGGTTAGGGCGTCTTTATGGTGCCCATGAAGTGGGAGGCTGAGAGATGTTATTAATGCTCAAAACTATGGTTGTGCCAGACTTCTCATACTTTTTGGGAGTGAACTTTCTGGACACTTTCTTTGGCTAAACTTCTGTCTTAGCAAGACTTTCTTCAATCTCCACTCCTATTTCCCAGAGAGATCATAAATGAGGGTAATACCGTCCTCCTATCGTCGCTTAGATATGGGGTAAGAAATTATTCTTCACAATACAGACTTGTTCCTCTTCGGAAGGTCGATTGGTCTTGGTGGCTGCTTTCTCTCTCCACCTTTCTATGAAATTACTGAAAATTTCCCTGGTATTCTATTTGATAAGTTCTAAATCATGACGTGTAACCTCCAACTAACCATTATACTTGTACTGTGGCATGAATTCACGGGCAATATCCTCCCAACTATGAATTATGGATTCCTCGAGAGATAAGAACCAGCGAAGAGTGTTGTCCTTCAAAGTCTGTTGGAACATCTAGGCCATTATGTCCTAGGAGGAACCTAGGAGAGTCATGGATCGGTGGTAACTTTGGCGATGAAAAATTGGGGGCCCGTTACCCCCTAACTTCTTAATGTTAGGCATCTTAAACTTTTTCGAGAGCTTTGCTTTAGGGTAGGGAGACATATAAGTGTAATCCATGTAGTTCCTGGAGATTCGAATCTGGTTAAACTTCTTGGTCAACAACTTAAGGTCCTCCTTAACCTTGCTCAACTCTTCTTCCATCGGATCAGTAGGCACTGGTAGGTTAGCCCCTGGTTGGGCAAGATTTTGCATAAGGAGTTGAGCTAGCGGTGGCCCATTGATGGGAGGGGCACGTGGAGCGTGCTGATATTATTTAGGGACCCATAGATGCTCAGTTATGGGAAAGCCCATATATAGAGCGAGGGAAGAGGACCTCAAGCACTTTGGGAATAAGAACTCGTGTTTACTGCATCTCAAGAACCTCAATTTGAAAATTGTCAATCTTGGTGGTAAGTTGGACTAGGAGCACCATCAAATCAGGTAGCACATTCGTTACTTGGTCTGTATTATCAATGGACAGTGGGTGCGAGTGGATTCCAGACTCAAAGGAAGTAAAGGGAGAACTGACAGAGCTTTGGGGCCATTTGATAGAAGACCGAAACCAATAAGGAGCTAGTCCAAGGGTCGGGTATTCGATCGACCTAAGAAATAAAATGATTCAAATTTATTTATGAAAGAGAGGAAGGAAAAAACTTTTATTATTGAAAAAGGAGGAAAATATTTTTAATATATTTTTTGAAAAGGGAAGGACAAAATATTTTTGGCATTTTTTTAATAAAAGGAGGAAAAGTGTTTTTGGTATTTTAAAAAGAGGGGAAAAATGTTTTTTACACTTTACTAAGGAAGGAGGGAAAAGGGAGAAAAAAGTCTCAGCATGATTATTTTTATTATTATGTTTTCTTTTATATTAGGTTTACCTCAATGCAAAAAAAATTCAGACGGGACCCGAGCTTGGGAAAAATTGGGTTTATAAAATATGTAAAACATGGGTTGACTTGTTTCCAGGCTCGTAGGCAGGGTCCCGTTTTGAAAAAGGCAAAATCGTGCAAAAATTTAGGCGACAAGCCGCCCCGAAATGTCGACAGATTTTTGGGTAGTAACCGCCTATATAAATATGAGTGCCCTAGTTTTGACACAAATATGAGGGTATTCAGTTGTTGTGTTAGTGGAAAGGTTCCCCCCTTTGGCATGACTTCCACGATATATGTCTTCCTTTTGAGGAAAATCGGCCTGTGTGGACAAGCCATTTGATATACCTGAGTGTACATGAATTTCCTCACTATATACCTCATGGGGATAGTACGTGTGAGATCAAATTCGATATACTAGACATACGTGAAAGAGTTCCCTGCTCTATAGCTCCCTCCATGACTTTGATCAATGGTATGATGTGGGGGGAACCGCTCGATAATGTTGAAGGTAATTCGCTAATGGAAGGTAAGAGTCATATTGCTTGGGCTAACTGTGACCTATCGGACCAGCGTCCATCACAAAGTGACCCCCAATTAAGAGACAAAATTTGATCAATAGCCATGATCTTTGGTGATGAAGTGTGCAAAATATATTATTTTTGAGAAGGGTATTTGTGATGGAGAGAGTTTTTTATTTGGAATTATGAGCATTATACTAATAGGGGAAAATGTACAAAAAAGTAAATCTAACATGGAGCATGAAGATTACATTAAGCATGGATTTTTGGGAGTGTGTGATGTGTGAATATCTACAAGTGAGTATGTGGTAGTGAACCTAAGCATGGATCAAATACAAGTGGCATGTGATAAGTGGAGGTGTTTTCTAGTGACAGCTAAGCATGGATATTCTAAGTGGTTTTTACAATATGTGGATATAAGTTATCCTACACGTAAGTAGTGTGAGGTATACATGGGGAGTATGTACAAGTGAGTGAAGTGAAAACTGAGTGAGAGGTGATATAAACATGCGGTATATATGTATAAGAAATAATAGAGAGAAAAAGGGGGAACATACAGGTAGGCGCATACGTACATAAGTAGAAAATGATAACACTTATGCAAATAGAGCCTAGCCCTCTTATGATAAGTTTTTTCCCCAGTGGAGTCGCCACTATGGAAATACCTCCTTATCTCTTTCCCTCCCTCTCATCTCATGGTGGAGGGGGTCCCGGCGCTCGTGCACGCGCATTCAAAAAGGGAGAGAAGGTATCGCTCCCTTTTTCTAGAAGCGCTTCGGACATTGATGTAGGGTGATGTAAAGAGATGGAGTCCCCAGCCTATTTTGCACAAAATAGAAAAATTACATGTCGCCGTCTTGAGAGAGTGGAATCAAAGACAAACTGATGCTTACGAAACCAATAGTTCAGATATTCGGAGGCTATGTTACAGAAGGGGAAGGTGTTAAGCACCCATCCCGCCTTTTGGGTCTCACAAGGTATTATGTTACTATTTTCCTTCATTTCTCTGTGAAGTGTGTGTGCGTGTATATATGAATGGAGATCGGAATCAATCGACTCATATCATGGAAAATATAGAGTGGGGTCATCCAAAGGAATGTTCCCAAAATAATAATTAGAAAATATGATGTATGCGCTTATCGAGATATTGATCATTATAATGAAATGATAATATTTGCTAGATACAATGCAAATATGAATCACATGTATGATACATAGAGTAATATATAGATAAAATAAAAAGGATGAAAATATAAAAATAGGAAAGTTGGACTCGAGTCTCTGGCTTTAGCCCGAAATGCCTACGTAGCCTATAAAGGCATCAAACTCCACGTAGTTCGCATGAAGCACAAGGGTGGGGTTTATCCCATAAATTCAAACAGGAGTTTATTATATATATATATATATATATATATATATATATATGTGTGTGTGTGTGTGTGTGTGTGTGTGTGTGTGTGTGTGTGTGTGTAGAAAAGATATTTTGGTTTTGCAAAAATGTGGTGAATAGTACCGTTGGAATTTATAGGCGTACCCTCTTTTTATTTGTTTTGGTTTTAAAGAAAATAAAGTATGTGCAATATAACTAATAAATGATGAGATGTTAATGTGTATGAACTAGAGTAAAAGCTAGATTAAGAATTTATGTAATAAATGAGAATATAAAGGAATTTAAAGAGAGAGAAGGGTATTTGTATCTTTTTTGAAGAATTAATGCTTGATCCTTGATGAGCTCCCTTGAATGTTGGGTGAAAGAGAGGGAGATTTTGCTAAATTGGGTATGAAAATGATGGGAATGAGAGATGAACGGAATTTCACACAAGGAAACTTCGTTGATTACATGAGAATGTTGCTAAGATCACTGATATTGATGGATCTGAGATGTGACCTAAGATTGAGCCCATGCGCTCCTTATATAGGGTAGGCGGACTGTCGATCGGCATGCCCCTAACCCTGCCAATCGGTAGGTGATCCTAGACGCACTTCCGATTGGCAGGGAAATGGACTTGACAATCGACAGTCTCGTGTAGATTTTTTGAAAAAGTGATCGTAGAATGCAATCTGTATATCCATATCAACGACTTTGTATTTTTCTCAGAAAATATTTTTAAAAATTTTAATAAAAGTTTTTTTACTTAAAAAGGAATTTTTATATTTTATGAAAAGTTCTAAAAATATTTTTCTGAGAAAAATATAATGTCGTTGATATAAAAAAATCATCCAAATAATTTTCCAAGTTCCTATATGTATAAATGCATTCATACCTTTAAAGATATTGGAAATAATGAAATGTTGATGACGCAAAGAATGGCACTAGAAATCGGTAATGATGTCAACTTTAATATCCAGGTCGCTGCGCCTTCAACTCCTCAAACATCATAGGCTTGCGGTACAACAAACTATCCTATGACTCAAGTTGTTTTGTCTGAAATTAAACAAACACTAAAAATTTACTCAATTGGAAATTTGTCCTTACAAATCTCCCCCTTTGGCTATTCTGGTTTTTCGAACGAAATGTGTTCTAAATTCTCGGTCAAATGAACATGCTCGTTACTTTCTCGTTCGAACAATGTCGTTCAAACGACAACAAAAAGTCATTCGAATGACCTGTTCGTGGGAACAGTTTTTTTTGTAAGTTTTTCATTTTAACTTCCCACTACCCCACTTACTCATTTCCAGATTTAATAAGTGCAGGAACAAATATTTCTATAAGACTTTTTACATTATTCCAAGTACTTTTGAGAGAAAAAATTCCTATCCAAAAGTCTTCTATTGTTTTTGTGATTTTAAATGCAAAAATCTTAATACAATTTTTTTTTTCACCCAATCGGTGGTACCGGGTTATTATTCTGATCCCATAAAATAAATGCTTCCACAAAGGATTTCATTTTCTTGATGCATTATGGTTTATAACTGTGGAAAGGTCACCGTTTGTACTTGATCGAGTTGTGCCCCATCGGTGGATTTCGAGACTGCGGAGAAGTCCATTGTTACCACCTAAGTGGAGGTTGATGCATGAAGGAGCGTCGAGGCTTGGACGGAGTCGAGTCGTGTGTTGTAAGTCTCTTGTATTGTATTTGTAAAAATACCATACTTAGTGGACACGTAGGATCGCCGCGTAGTGTGATTGTGCTTTATATTATCTTACAAAACTCACTTAGATGCATGCATAGCTTAAAAAGATATGATATTGTTTAATCACAACTTTGGTTATTTTGGTTCTAATTTTAGTTTGGCGAATTTTAGTTTCATTTAATTCAAGTCGGCATTAATTTAATTAGATAATATTCATGCTTCATTTGTTTAACCTGGATTGAATTAGAATTTTGTTTAAGTGGAAATTAAAAATATGTGTCTTGTTTAATTTCACTTTCAGTTTAATTTTTGAAAGAAATTAATATTTGTTATTTTAATTGTTAAATTCAAGTGAAATTTAAATTTGGTATTTCTTTGAGCCATCTCATAATTTGCAGTTTAAAATTAGGGGGCATTCGTTCAAATAATTGGCATCAGAGTGGGAGCGTTAATTTATTGTATTAAGATCCTTAATTTTATTTGGTCTAAAATGGAAAATTCACTTTTTATAAAGTGTCCTGTTTTTGATGGTTCAAATTACGTGTACTGGAAAACGCGAATAAAATTGGCACTTAAATCCTTAGATGAGAGGGTTTCGAAATCCATAGTTCATTGGTGGTCTCCACCTACATGTCTAGTTGAGAATGTGTGTGTTCCTAAACTCGTAGAGAGATGGAGTGAGAATGAACTTAAATTAGAAAATTTTGAATCTCGTGGTTTAAATTCCCTCTTTAGTGCGGTTACTCCTGATGAGTTCCATCGGATTATGACATGTGAAACGTTTAAGGAGGCTTGGGATATTCTCCAACTCAGCCATGAGGGAACAAATGTCATTAAGGCTTCAAAACTACAAACCTCACCGCTCAATTCAAAACCATTAAAATGCTTGAAAGTGAAACTTTTGATGAATTTTATGATAGACTTTCTAATATTATTAATTCACCTTTTAACTTGGAAGAAAATATACTCGATAATAGTGTTGTAAAGAAAATTTTTAGGTCCCTACCCGATAGGTTTATTCCAAAAGTGGTCGTTTTAAATTATTTACCAATTTAGACTCTACGAAACTTGAAAAGCTCATAGGTGACTTACAAACCTATGAACTTGACATGTTTACTTCCAAGAATGAGAAGAAGAAAGAAAAGGGCATCACTTTGAAAGTCCTAAAGGAGGAAAAACAAGTTTCGGATGATGATAGTAATATTTACTCCGAGGATATGACTTTGTTAGCTAGGAAGTTTAGAAAATTTCTTAAGGTTAATAAAGACAAACTTAAAAAGGATTTTAAGAAATTTGACAACTCTATGTACAATAAAGATGAGAAATTCCCTACAAAGTAGAATGAAGATCTTAATAGGGACGAGTCGAATAGATGTTATGGTTATGAGGGTTATGGACAGAGGGAAATAGAATGTCCCACTAAACGAAGGAGGGAGGGAAAGTAACCAATTTCATACAATGCCACCCTTAGAGATAGTGAAAGGAAGAGGGAACCGATTCCCCCATTGAGCGCAACTTTACCGCGTTCATGGAAAGTCAGGTAAGTTAAAATGAGAAATCATCCAATGATGACATCTTAACACATGACACTTCTGAGGCCATTGTTTGTGAATCCTAAAACTTTGATGGTATAGAAAATGGAGTTGAAAGTGAGAGTGAGAATGAAGAAGATGTTGATAAGAGTGAGCTTCAAGTAGCCTTTCGAGAGTTGTATGAGGAATCAATTAAATTAAAAACGGAAAACTTGAAGTTATAAGCTTGTTTGTGAGATCTTGCCATAGCTAATGATGATAAAGTTTTAATTGAAAATCTTAGGACACATGTGAGAGCTCTTCGTGATAAGCTTGAGTGTGTAGAAAGCGAGAGAAATTACCTTAGAGATTTAATGGAGGTGTCAAATTTAATTTGGAATGTAGGTCCGAGAAAATAGATTGAATACCTGGAACCATCCAAATTAAAAATGACTTGTGTGGTATTGGCTTCGATACTCAAAATGATTCAACTAATAAATCCAAAACCTTAAGTTTAAGAGAATCTACTAGGAACACTTTCAAAGGTCAATCCTTAGGTAATACTTTTTCCATGTCTTTAAATGCTCGAATTTTTTGTCGAAAAGGTCATCTTAGAAAATTTCGTTTTGACCTTAAAAACAGTTCTCGAAAGTCCAATGGTAGAGTCACCAAAATTTCCAAATCCCAAGAGTGTCACGACCTCGACCCAAAACAGTAGTAGGGAACGAGTGTCTTGACTTGCCACCAAGGCCACAATTTTTTTTACTTAAATTGTTTCCTTAAATAAATGCAGCTAAAACACAATCACATGGTTATGAATCGTAAAATACTGAAAGTAAAGGAATTACATGATCAGAGCTTTCTAAAGAAAACTTCATTTATATTAAAAGTAAGAACGAATTACAACTTAAGAAAAAAATTTAAAACTTATTACAAGGGAGCCAAACATTTTATTTAAATAACAAAAAGAGCTCTAAAAGTTGAGTCTTCAACATATTCCTTTTACGTTCCCTTCGCGAGACTCCCTATTTCTTGAAAAATCGTTATTTATATAAAATTAGCTAAAAGTCGAGTGGGACTCAATCTCTAGACATTCCAGGGTTTTCCAAAAATTGATAGTTATTCAATTTAGAACATAAGGCATATACATATATGCACAGCAATTTATAGTAATTCATATAAAGTAACTGACAGTATATATTTTTAAAAGAAATAGGGCAGAACAGAATAGATAAAATAATTGAGCAATATGTTAATTTTTTCACTTCTATTTTAATGGCCATGTACGCTCTAACACCCAAATAAACAGATTGTGTTACCAAATGTTTTCACTCAGCAACAACACAAATAGAAAATCATGATCTCTGGAACAACGCCTTATTTAGGGAACACCGGAGATAAAGGGTATAAGGGTCATTTTACACAAAGCGTATTTTGGTAATTTCATACTATATATTTTCAATATTTTTTAGAGGTCCCTGAAAATATGTTATTTTCCAAATGATCTTTTTATATTTTCATTCTAGTCCTTAAAACTTTCTTAATTAAAACCAAGTCCCTAAAATTTTATAAAATTACATTTTCCACCCAAAACTTATTATTTAGCTTAGGATGTGTCATAAGACTTTAACTTGACTCATTTTACAGTTGATTCTTAAAATTTAAAAATGGGCTTTGTCATATTAAGAATATAGATATCACATTTATAATAACACAACATTTATCAGATAATAAGTGAGAGAAATTGTAAAAATAATTATATATTGGCATATAAAATTATGTCATTACAAAGATTGTCACGCTTCACTAGTTTGGGTTAGGAGATCAGATTTGGCGGCTTTACAAGATAGGATTTTTTATTCTCATTTCCTTTCACGTGATACCTCCCATGCTAAATCTAAATGTTGAATGTGTTAGCTTTCTCTTCATAAACTAGCTTTTGTGCATCATAATATATTATTGCTAGTTGTATGTTTATTTGTCATATTGTAGTCAATGCTTCATTATATAAATTGTGCTAGAATTATGAAATGTTTATCTTTTGTATTTATTTTTAGGTATTGTATCTTAGTCGAAAAATACAAAAATAATTTTTTTTTTGGGTTATCCTTGTATTTGGTTAAATTTTGTGAAAAACTCAAAAAGATTTTTTTTGTGTGTGTGTATTTTAGTTTTACACATTTTATGTGGCATATACTTGTGTTTGAATCCAATATCATATCCGCTTCCATGTGACTAGAACTTTTGGATAAGATTTTCAATCCTTAAGGTGTTCTTTATCATGCTTGCATGGAGTAGTTTGAGTTTGGCTTGCTTAATGGATTCTCTTTTTATATGCCTCGATTCACACATCCACGAGCTCATTTGAAATTTAACTTCACACGTATATTTAAGATAAGTGAGATGTTGTCCTATCAATTAAGTCATCTACATGTTTATATGACTATGGAGGATTTGTGCATGTAATAACCGTTTCCCGGATTTAAAAAATAATAGAAAAATATTTTTCAGTGTAGTTGTTTATCAATGGAATCGAGTTGCGAAAGACAAAATTACTTTGCCTGAAAAGTCACCATTGAAAGTTGGCCTAAAAAAATTGGGCATAAAAAAAAACTAGCCAATGTCTTCATTGTCTAGTTGGTATGCTCGTAAAAGAAAAAGTAAAAGAATATTAAAGAGGAAGTTTTGTTGGATATATCAACGGGTTTGAACAATGACAATATATCCTAGTTATGCTATATTTGTCATGAGTCTATTCGTTTGTAGAATCATCAAAATTCTAGGCTTGTGTGCATTGTGTATGTTTGTTCCATGAGTTCACTTTATCTTGTCACATGAGGCTATATTTAAGTTAGATAAAGTTTTGCAATAAAATAAGAGTTCCATGAACACATTAAGGTGACTGGGTCTAAATTCTTTTGATGCTAGTTCACAACCCTTCACTTCCATTTACCACATGTAGTTAGACACATTTTTTCCATACGAGTGTGGAAAGCTTAATGTATTTTGTGTGTTGTGTGGTGTTTATACATATGTATATGTGCGTGTGTGTTATTGGTATCTTTGTGTATATAAATATATTTTTTATTTTTTATATTTTTTAATTTTTGTCTTGCTAGCTAGTCTATGTTTGCTTTGAATTCAAAATTGATATCCATCTTGTTGCGAGTTGTGTTTAATATCCCATGATTATCATAGTACATTTTGATGGTATCTATTTGTTATCTCATCATAAGTGATATTTATTCATCTTTGTATAGATTTGTTGTAATTCATTGTTGCCATATGCTTAAATGCTATTGTCACTTTATGCACCTTTGCATATTTAACTTGTGTTTCCTTATTCATATCCCTTGTTTAGTTTAGGGGAAGTATATGCTTTAATTGGGTAAGATATAAGTTATTTTATTCTTAACCTTTGTCTATTCCCCGAATAAAAAGGGGGAGAAGTGGTATCTAATCCTTTGAAATTTGGGGAGATCTAACTTAGGGGGAGACGTCTTTCTAAGTAGATCATATTAGATAAAAGGGGAGATTTAATTAATGGGGAAAATTTACTTTTCACATTTAATCTTTTGATATTCCCTATGCATTTAATGGTGTTCTTAAGTGTGCAGGATTTTATTTTTAGCGGCAAATTTGTTAAAGCGGCAAAGCATCTATGAGTCAAGTCTAGCGTCTATTTTTTATTTTATTTTTGGGTGGAATTGTGTCTAGGCGTTCTTGATGTCCCATAGGATTTTTGGTTTGGTTTTATCCCGGAATAGCCAAAGGGGGAGATTTGTAAAGACTAATTTTCAACTGAGTCAATTTGTAGTGTTGGCATAATTCCTAACAAAACAACTTGAGTCATAGGGTAGTTTGTTGAACCTAAAGCCTATGACGTTTAAAGATTTGAAGACGTAGTGGCCCAGATATGAAAGTTGACATTATTGTCGGTTTCTAGTGCTATGGTTTTAGTCATCAACATTTCGTCATTTCCAATATCTTCAAAGGTATGCATGCATTAATATATATAAGATCTTGGAAAATTATTTAGGTGATTTTTTTATATAAACGACTTTGTATTTTTCTCAGAAAATATTTGTTAAACTTTTCATAAAAGTTTTGGACTTAAAAAGGAATTGTTATATTTTCTGAAAAGTCGTTCGAACAAACCTGGAATGTCGTTCAAACAAAATTCCCATGTTGTTCGAACGAACTTCTAACGAACTTGTGCAATTTTCTTCTGAATTCTCGTTGGAAAGTCATTTGAACATGGTCATTCGAACTAAGTCGTTCGAACGAAACATCGAACAAAATGTGTTCTGAATTCTTATTCGAACGAACATGGTCATCGTTTTCTCGTTCGAACGACATCCAAAAGTCATTCGAACGATCTGTGGGCGGGAACAGTTTTTTTGGTAGTGTTTCATTTTAACTTCCCACATCCCCACTTACTCATTTCCAAATTTAACAAGTGCATGAAAAAGTTTTTTAATGAGACTTTTTACATTATTCAGTACTTTTGAGAGCAAAAATTCCTATCCAAAAGTCTTCTTTTGTTTTTGAGATTATAAATGAAAAAATATTTATACAAAAACTTGGAGATGAGTAAGTTCTAAATCCAATGTTTTTTATAAATAACCCAATGTTTTGGATATAAAAAACATTGGATTTAGATAAAATATTTATAAAAAAATATTTATAAAAAAATAACCCAATGTTTAAGTTCTAAATCCAATTTCATATATATATCTTTGCATGGAGATGTTTTGGCACCGGGTTATTTTTCTTATCCCATAAAAGAAATGTTTCCACGGGGGATTCGTTTGCTTGATGCGTTGAAGTTTACAACGATGGAAAGGACATCGTTTGTACTTGACGGAGCTGTGCCCTATTCATGGATTTCAAGACTGCGGGTGAGTCCATAGTTGTCAAATAGGTAAAGGATGACGAAAGAAGGAGCATCGACGCTTGGACGGAGTCGAGTCATGTGTTGTATCTTATCTTGTATTTGTAAACATACTATACTTAGTGGACTTGTAGGTAGGGCCGTCCGAGATTTTTCCTATTGTGGGTTTTCCTCGTCCCTCGTGTAGTATGATTGTGCTTTATTTTATCTTACAAAGTTCACTTAGATGCATGCATAGGTTAAAAAGATAAAATATGGTTTAAATCACAGCTTGGGTTATTTTGGTGATAATTTTAGTTTGGGTAATATTCGTTTAATTAAATTCAAGTCGGTATTAATTTAATTAGATATATTAATTCTTGATTTGTTTAACTTTAATGGAATTAGAATTTTATTTAAGTGGAAATTAAAAATGTATGTTTAGTTTAATTTCCCTTTCAGTTTAATTTTTGAAAGAAATTAATATTTGAGCTTTTAATTGTTAAATTCAAAAGAAATTTAAATTTGGTATATCTTTGAGCCATCTCATAATTTGTAGTTTAAAATTTGGGATCATTTGCTCCAATAGTTGACTCAAGTCAAATGGGGCCCAAGAGCGCCCGACGGCCTCTAGATCAGTACTCAGAGTATGACCTACGGTTTATAATGAATTAGGGAGGTGCTAGGGACCTAATGAGAGACTTGGGGGGTCCTAAAATGTGATGTATACAATGTGTTATATAACTAATAAAGGATGATATGTTAATGTGTATGATCTAAAGTAAAAGCTAAATTGAGAATTTATATAACTAAAGCAAAAATAAAGAAATTTAGAGAGAGAAAGGGGTATTTGGACCTTCTATAGAAACTTGAGGCTTGATCTTGATCCTTGATGAGGTCCCTTGCAAGTTGAGATGAATGTTGGATAAGAGATAAGGAGATTTTTGCTAAATTGGCTATAAAAATAATGGGAATGAAAGATGGAAATGAATTTCACACAAAGAAACTTCGCTGATTGTAGGAGAATGTTGCTGAGATCACTGATATTGATCGATATAAGGTGTCCTTGGAAGTGAGCTAATGCCCTACTTATATAGGGTAGGGGCTGTCGATCGGCATATCCCTAGCCATGCAATCGATAGGTGGCCCTAGACACACTAACGATAGGTAGGAAAATGGACCTACCAATCGGCAGTCTAGTGCAGATTTTTAAGGAAAAATGGTCGTAGAGCGCAATCTGTAAATCCAAATTGAGCATGGGTCATACCGTCAAAAAGGTAATTTAGATAACTGTAAGAGTCTGGCATCCCTCAAGAGTTCACTTTGGGTAAAATGGGGCTCGAAAGTGCCTATTCATCCTTTGGAGAGGAGATCGGCGAACGGTAATGGATCATTCGTCCAAATCGTAAGTTAGAATCGCACACGGGGTTAGATTTCGGAATAAAATGGGTCGTTCATCCATACAGTAAGGTTGATTCATGCATGGGGTGGACCATTATAAAGGGTATTCACCTCCCTTAGAAGATTCATTTAGTCTCCTTTGAGCTTAAGGGTTGACCTTGGTCAAACGGAGCCTCGGATTGCTTAGTGGCCTCCGAATTAGTTTTTTGGGGGAAATAGATCATTCGTCTGAACGGTTATAACATTTCACACATGTGGTAGACTATTGGGAAGGGATTTATGTGACGCTCGATGATCCACTGAGCTTTCGCTCTGACAGTGAAGTTGATTGGGGTCAAATTGCGGCCCGGGAGTACCCGTTGGCCTCCAAATCGATTTTAGTAGTAAAATGATCCATTCGTCTAAACTGTTATGATGATTCAGGCATGGAGCGTTCCATTGGTAATGGGATTCAGATTTCTGTAAAGATTCCTTAAGATTTATCTCTAAGGATGAAGTTGATCGGAGTCAAATAAGGCTCAGGAGCACCTAATGGCCTCTAGATCGGTACTCGGAGTATGGCCTAGGTTTTGTAGTGAATGGAGGAGGTTCTAGAGACCTAAGGAGAGACTTAAGGGTCCTATAATGTGGTTTCTATAGTAAGTGAATGAGCAAATCCAATTCTTAAAAATTGTGTTTTATTTAAACTAGTTTAATTGAATTGAGGAATCGTATGTTCTATTAGTTGTAGGTTAAATTACTTAAATTGGATTGAATTAGATAATTTTAGGATAATATGATTTTCCTATTGAAATTACTTTATATTAATTTAATCGTGTTAATAAAATATTAGTTTTACACTACAATGGCTCATTTACATGAAATTATATGCAAGACTACTCTTTTGATTTCCCTTAGATATCTCCATTCTAAATTTCATGATGGAAATTTGAGACGCTATTATATGTTGAAATATCCCAATTAGTTATGAGAAAATAACAATTCCAAGTAAAGATGGACCCTTATAATCATCATAGGCTATATTTGGGGGGTTAGTAATGATTGGGACATCGTTTTCACAATGAAAATGATGTGTTTCGAGTTCTGGGTTGTAGTAGGTTGATGGAAAAATTGATCTAGGGAAGTCTAGTTATGTACGCCATGCGTATAACCTTGTTTAGTGCCCGTGCAAATGCCTCTGTGCGCATGGCTGGTAATTGGTACCATTCGCATGGTTGCGGTAAATTTGTGTTCATTCTTGTTAAATGTTAAGGGCATGTATGGTAATTCTAGTTATGTACTTTTACTCAATGAACTCTTCTGATATGGGAAATAGTGGGGGAGTTTTAATATCTAACTATTGGAAATATATAACACAAAGGATGTGACAATTTTATTATATACTTTATTGATCGTATTCATAAGGGATATGGATAATGGTTAAGAGATTAATGGAGCATTTGAATACTTTTAGGCAAACACTCTAAGGAAAATATAAATTCTTAAGTACTGTAGTAGGGATTAACTCTAAGCCGTGGGTTGGTTATACTAGATGTAGATTCGTAGGGAGTTTTACCAGTATAGGTTTAAGTATATAGACTTTTATAACAATATATGATTAAATATGTAGATTTCTATAACAATTAACCTAATAATTGTAGGCCTTTTTTATTTACACTCATAATTGATAGTTTTACTACATGAGTGTGTAGATATTATATTATTATGGTGGGCTTGACCCATCGCGTTCCCGATTTAGTTTTTTTTACCCATGCACATTGTTTTTCTCTCCATTCACCTCTGAGCTTTGAGTATGGAGGGTTTCACCCACTTTTAGATGTATTTCATTTACATTGAGTGATGCAAGGTATCTAGCAGTTGTAGTCAGTTTTATAAAGTGAGAGATTTAGTATGTATTGAGTATTTGGAAACAATTGTAAATCTAATTTATTTATATATATATATCAAACTTGAAAGTTTTCTCATATCGCTCTTTATATCAATTTAACTTCAGTATTTGTTTCTTGTTACATGTTTAGGATGAAAATTAATTATTTTGATGACCTGTATAATTTTAATAAATAGATTTGATTAACCTAATTATTAAAAATATATATGGGTGTCACATGCTTCACTATAGAAAAGATGTCCTTTGATGTCCGTGCGACCTGAGACTCGTCTTAACAAAATCCATGGGAAAGATGGCGACCTTTTTTCGTTATTGGTTCGTCGCAATGGAAAGCTTCGCCTCAATGATGAAAACCTTCGTTGGATGCCCTGATATTTTCTCAAAAGTCTTTAAAAATCCATAAATGATTCTACAACTTAACTCGCTGCAAGCTCGCTGGAGCGAAGAAGCCGGGCATGAATCTTCTTTAAGGATCCTTATATACCTTTTATGTTTTTTTTTGCAAAAGTCACTTTTTGTGTTTTCTTCTCTATTTGTTACACATTAGATCCCCAAAAACTCTCTCACACATGCCTTGTGTAAGAGATGTGACTTGCTAACTCACCTTGGTAATGGGTGTACCCATTTTTATATATATATATATATATATATCATCTTCTTTTAAAAGAGAAATATTTTCCACGAGATATTTGTGTGTATTCTTCACATTCATCCTTTCTAAGAAGAAAAGAACACATTTTTAAAATAGGGAATCTAATATATAGATTTAGTTCATCTTTTCTTTGTCTCTTCTTTGCGTGTAATCACTTTTCTTTCTTAAGGTTGAGGAATATCAAATAATACAAAGATCTTGATCAAGAGACTTCACCTTCACAAAATCACTTAATTCCATACACTTTAGATATTTTCTCCTACAAAAGAATATTGTGATCTCTTTGGTCCTTTTCTAGGTTCTAATAACTTGCGAAATCCAAACTTTGAAGAAGAAGGCTCATGAAACATTGTTGATGTGTGTCAAGACATAAGATATGTTGAGTGATTGTAATATAATGTAGAGATAGTTGTCTCGCTACAAATGGGTGGAACAAACTGTGAGCTTTGAGTTAGTACAAAAGCAGTGTTACTCATTAGTCCCCTTTGTAAGTCTTTATTAAGCTTTTAATAAGATTGTTGTATTACCCCAAGGTTTTTACCGTTAGTTAATTTTTATCCTCGTACATCTGGGGTTATGTATCCATTTACCTTTTCGCATATTTTATCTCCCACTTCCTTATACCAAATTAAAATATGAGTTGGCTATTAAAAATTGATAAGTATTGTATCATAGAATTTTAGGTGTCTTATAAATTTTTTAATTGTTGGGTCTCCATTTTAGGCACGCAATATGCACTCTAAACAGGTATCAGAGCCTGATCCTTTTGTTTCTAAGGTTGAAAGACCTATATAAAGATCGCGTCTTTTGATGGTGTTCCATCAAATTATAAGGAGTTGGGTCAACCTTCATCCCTTACTGATGAATGTTCCGCAAATATTGAACCTTTATATTCTTTCATCTATTTTAGCGATGAATCTAATGATGAAGAAGATTGTGATGTACAACATGCTTATGATAACCTTTTGTGATGAAAATGCTAAACTTAAGAAAAGATTTTTAAAAATTTCCATCAAACTTAGAAAATCTGAAGAGGAAAATGCTTCTTCAAAAATGGAAGTATCCCTTTTGATCAATTTTGAAGCTCATTGTTCCACTCTTAGCGAGAGTCTCATTTTAGTGGAGATTGGGAAACATGGTTTACAATAAAGTTTGAATGTTTTCAATGTGAGTTAGAATAATGTAAAAGGTCCAATGACTCTTTAAATGAGAAAGTGACCTCTCTTGAAAATGAGATTCACTCCCCTATGAACGTGAAAGTTAACATGGAAGATAAATCGAACAAATTGGGAAAAATGTTGTTATCTCTTATACAATCTTCTAATGATAAAATAGGCATTGGTTTTGTTAAATTTAATGTTCCATTCAAATTTGAGAACAAATTCACATTTGTGAAAATATGCCTAAAGAGTCATCTCCACCCCTTAAGAACAATAAAGTTTCAAAGCATTCTATGAAAAATGATTAACATGTTATGGATCATTGAACTTTTTGTAATTGAAAAGTTCATTTGAAATAATTTTCCTATAGTCTTAAGAAAACCTCCAAAGTGATTAAAAGATCTCACCTGGATAAAATTTATTCGTTAAAGTGTGATTTTCATTCCCTTGTTGAAAAATTAAAAAATATTTTTTGAAATATTGAGAGGATTTCTAAATCTAATATTGTTAGCCTTAGATCAAAACATTTTGGGAAGAATTTTAAGACAAAGGTGGTTTGGTCAAAAAAGTAATATGTTAAATGTCTTGTTATTCACACGGACTTTGTTGCTCAAGATGACTCATAGTAGTATAGTGGGTGTTAAATACATATGACCGAGAAAAAAGATTTGTTTTCTAAATTTAGGAAGAAATAATCTTGTTTGATCACTTTTGGATATGGGAACAAATTGAATATCATATCAAAGGGTAACATTAAGATTGTTTATTTTCCTAGGTTAGATAATTTTCTTTTGGTGTATGTATTGAAGATTGACTTGATGATCATAAGTCAAATGTCTGATGATCGTCATAATATGCTTTTTACCAATAAGGAATGTAAAGTCCTTAACCCCGAGGTTAATTGCATTTTTAAGAGCACTAGAACTATAGAGAATTTCTATATCATAAATGTCTCTCCAAGTGTTCTTTGTAATAGCGCTAAAAAGGATATGTATACAAGATTATGTCCCGTGAACTTTAGAGATACTAGTAGACTTGCTAGGATTGAACTTGTTTTTGACTTACCTCATTATGAGTTAGTTTCTTCTCGTGTTTGTGGTACGTGTCAACTAGTCAAACAAATTAGAACCCATGTAATAAATTGAATGTTGTTGCTACCTCTCGTAAGCTTTTACACATAGACCTTATGGGTCCAATACATACGTAAGTCATATGTTGTAGGATATATGTAATGGTGATTATAAAAAAAATCTCTAGATTCACTTTTGTAGGATTTTTGGAGGAGTAAGTCCGACACGAAGGTCTTATTTTTCCCAAGTGCAAACATCTTCAAAATGGAAAAGCATGAACTATCATTAGAATCTATAATGATCATTTGAGAGAGTTTGAAGGAATCGGTATACCCGAGTGGTGTAGTGAAGTTCGAATACACCATGAGTTCTTGGCCCCAAAAATACCTCAACAAAAAGGAATTGTTCAAAGAAAGAATCAAACCATTTAATAAATGCCTAAATTCATGATGATAGGAAAGAATGTTCCTAATGGTCCTAATGGTTTTGGGCATAAGTTTTTAACATGTCTTATAATAACGCCAACCGAGTTAATAGGAGGTATGGTACTAATGAAACCCTTTATGAGATTTGGAATGTCAAAATTCCCACTATCAAACACTTTAGGGTATTTAGGAGAAAATTCTATACATTTAAGGATAAACAGTACTTGACTAAGCTTGACCCTAAGTGATGTTGGAATTATTCTTGATTGTGCCATTAATAGTCATGTCTACCCTGTTTACAATTGCATCTCTCACAAAATGATGGATTCCATTATTGTCATCATTGATGATACTGATTCATCCGACTTTAAAGAGGATGATTATGAAAACATGGCCTCCGTGTTCCCCAATATTGTAGATGAAATGGGAAAAAAGTGTATAATTGTGATGGGGTGGCCCCACCACACCATGATGTTGTGCAAATGGGAGATACACCTCCTGTTGGAAAACAAATCGAGGTTGATGTAACCACGGAAAAAAAATTCATAACTAAGATCTTTGATTAATCATGCATTGAAAAGAAAATGAGAATTATATTTAAACATTAAATCTATCATTTTAAGAAATAATGCCATTGAAAATCTTGTTATGATTCGTATGAGAAAAGATAGTTTGATATAATGATGATGGTGATGTTTTTTTCCCATCAAAGTTCTCCTAAAACCTTGCAAGAATGTTTCGAACAACCCGAATCTTCTAGAATATGATGTACCCTATGTAGTCTTTGTGTCTAGGCACTTTTGGAGATGACATCGTGGTGAAATATGCGAGAAATCACCTTCTCTCTCCTCAACCATTCACAAAAATGTGAATAATGTTGTTCCTCTCCCTCTCTAACCCTTCTAAATGGATCATAAACCTAAAACCCTAGCTTACACGAACACAAATAGGTACAAGTCATGGGATTTAGCCAAACTTGGATTCCAATGAGTTTTAAAACTACTACTTGGTAAATGGACTATACTAGGGACCCAAGCAAAATAATTAAATCTGTTTTCAAATATATAATCAAAAATCCCAATTACATTTATAACAAGTATTTATTTTCTTTATTTAATCGGGGTTAACTTCACTAAATAATCATGAATTCATTCCAATTTAATTATCTCTAAATCACTTATAATATAGAGGTCTTATTTTGAAATTTTATTATTGCGCGTGATATGATTCCCCATATTAAGTGTCCGATACCCGTTTACTGAAATCGATTTTTTTCTATTTGATTTTAACCAACGTCTAATTAATTCTTTAATTCTTAAACTTCACCTATTTGCAACTCTGCTAGATTATAAAGTAATCCACTGGACGAATTTTAATGGTGTAAAAAAAAGCTACAAGTATATCCAGGGGTTTTATAATCCATGATATCTCCTAGATGTGGATTCCTCCTAATTATTAATGAGACCTATTCACACAACAATTGTCCAATGCGTGGATATATTGAACCAATATAAAATTGAATCGCATCCATAACAGTCAAAACAACAAATGTGCAAGAATTACAATCCTTATAATTATCGGGATTAAGAATATATGCACCCGTTGCAAATGGTGTGAAATTACCTA
Source organism: Sambucus nigra (assembly GCA_949130495.1). Classification (NCBI taxonomy): domain Eukaryota; kingdom Viridiplantae; phylum Streptophyta; class Magnoliopsida; order Dipsacales; family Adoxaceae; genus Sambucus; species Sambucus nigra. The sequence goes on along the minus strand of OX422215.1, from coordinate 465,282,656 downwards.
AGTATAATCAAGACAAGTCTTGGACTTATATCTCATCGGTCGTCTTTTTCAATACATACCTGGATATACCGATCACAATCCTCCGATGCACTATCACACAAGTTCTCGAATCATCAGACAAGTTCCCATAGTTTGAGATAAATACTAGGATTATACATGCTAATAGGATGTAAATTCAATATCTAGGTTGTGAACAGTAGAATTGTACTAGAACTCCAATTTCGATCTCTCGTAATCAAGAAAAACCCAACTCATTGGAATTCCTACAAAGTAAAATTGACCGACATGTTAATAATATATTTAAATAATAAATACAAGGCTTTCCCGTAACCATGATTCTTGTTTCAAAATAAACAGACACACCTTTACTAAAAATTAAATACCGTATATGGTTTTAAGAATAAAATTCCACATTGTCCCACTTAGTCTTAAAGGCATGTATTTAACTCCCAACCCATCTACTTAGATGTTTGTTGATTTTATGTAGAATGATTAACCCAGTGTTATATAATACAAATAATATTATCACCTCCTCATTCGATCTATCCAACTAGGTGAAACATTCAATCAGTATGCTTAACCCTTTATGGGTTACAAATTATTCTGAACTTGGAATCCAAGTGCTATGCATACTAAAAGTGTAACAGCCAATCGCATTTGAAGGAATATCACCCATGATACTTAATAAGTCCATGAGAATATCCTTTCAAACCTTAAACCTTCCAAAGGCCCAAACCACTTCTAATTCCCATAGACAAGGAAAGAGGCTCCCCAGTTAACCTTGAACCTCAGGCAAAATGCTACGTGGCATTAAAGACCTCGGCTGATGCTAAGGGAAAGCTAAGAAACTATACAAGACCTCAGTCACATATCCCCTCCCCAAGGAAGGTTAGTTATCCCTTCATATTCCCTCCATCAATCTTAGGGACCTCAGCACGAAGGTCTATATACAATCGGCACCCTCAGCCGACCTTAGATTGAGGGATAATAGATTCTGGAGGTGAGACCTTTGAACATCCAATGATGCTTCAACATGATGTGTGATGGAACATATAGAAAGTAAAAACTTTTTTACCTACATACACTATCCAAATCCACATGCATTGTGTATTCCTATCAACATTTAATGCGCTCAACAACCTACAAATACTTCTCCCAACACTCCACCTCCCCTGGCACCGTAAGACCTCAAAATTGACAAAGTTATGCTTTGACAACAAACTCATTCCCTATCCAAGAGTTCTCCTATAAATGAAACATTGTTAAAAGGAGGATGTGGATCGATATCTAGCATTAAAATAGATTAAGAGAATTCAAATATTAGTCTCACAAGATTTCTATCATTTTACAAGTGTTTATACTCCATTCCATACTCCTGACCTACTGTCGAGATCATATATTTGTTTCTTGGATTAGTTCCAATATTTGTATCAGTTGTACATCTTGCAAGATCCCTAATATATTACCTAGGCGTACCTAGAAATCCTTATAGAATTCATTGAGGTACTTCCTAAGGTCTTCTGTACCATTGACAAAGTTCACAAGACTATAGATTCCCTTGATCAAAGCTCAACGGGTCTCCTAGACTCTAATATATAATTACATTTTAATAAACATGGATAACACCTTTTATAGTGGATGTAGGACCATATACTAAGGTCTGAACCACTTTAAACCTATGTCTCACACTTCACATTTCTCCCATCTTACCTGTCTGGTGTCTATAGGGGAGAACCTAAGGGTCTAAATTCACTTATGATGTTAACACTCATTAGTTTGGCGCCTTCTGTGGGAATGACAAGTCCCCTTTTATAATAAACGCATATTTCTCTTTTCAAATATGTCAACCAACACCATTATGTCTTACCTGCCTAAAGGAGTTGTAGCTTAGCAACAAGAGATACCCTAAAAGCCTCAAGCATAGAATTATTAAACGTGGACACTCTAGATCCACATGATGAGAAGAAAGACCAAAGAGGCGATCTTGTCTAATCTATAATCACCATATCTATCGATTCATATAAACAACCTAAAGAAGTTTAGATTCTAGATGATGTCAGCTCCTCCCTCAGGGAAGAACTTATCATGTTCCTGATGAAAAATATGGACATATTCGCATATATTAACTCAGACATAATCGTGATGGACCCTGAAGCCATAACCCATCACTTAAGTGCGGATCCAAATCGTAAGTTAGTGTGAAAAATTAAGTGGTTCTTTAGCCTAGAGAGGAGTAATATCGCATTAGAGGAAATTTATAAGCTATTAGCCATCAACTTCATTAGAGAAATTAAGTACCTAGAATGTCTATCCATTGTGGTAAGTGTGCCCAAAGACAATAAAAAATGGAGAACGTGTGTCAATTTAAATTGCCTAAAGAAGGCATGCGCCAAGGACTACTACCCCTGCCTCAAATTGACCCTATGGTAGATTTAAAGTTGTTCATTAGCTCCTCTCCTTCGTGGATGCTTATTATGGGTATAACTAGATTAGTATGGCCCTGTTCGGTGAGGAAAATACATCATTCATCACAGATAAATGTATCTACTATTATAAAGTTATGACTTTTGGACTAAAGTATGCATGTGCCACTTCTCAGAGGGTGGTAAAATCCATTTTCAAAGATCTCATTTGTAATATCCTGGAGGTCAACGTCGACGATATGCTGGTTAAAATCTAGGAGGATTAAAACCACATTAAAAACCTCAGATAGACCTTTGTCATCCTTTGAAGGAACAAAATGAGCCTCAATCTGAAGAAGTGTTCTTTGCGGTGGCTAGGGACAAATTCCTTAGGCTAATGGTCACCAAACGAGGTATTGAAGCCAATCCAGAGAAGATTTAATCTTTATTGGAAATGAAGTCCCTTAGAACAGTGAAGGAGGTCCAATGTTTGGCTGGTAGCCTCAACTAGTTTGTCTATAAGACCATAAAAAAATGCTTATCCTTCTTTAAAATTTTAAAGAAAGCCTTTGAATCGAATCTCGAGGATGAGGAAACATTTCATAACCTCAAGAGGTATTTGGGGTGTGCACCTCTATTGTGTCGAATGATTATGGGAAAGACATGTGACTGTACTTGTCCACCTCACCCACTACTATCAACTTTGATTATATTCGGGAAGAAGTTGGGGTACAATAACCCTTCTACTATGTCAATGGAGACCTCCAAAGGGCTGAGAGAAAATACCCAAGGATAGAGAAGCTGGATTTCAGCCTCACCATCTAAGCAAAATGATTAAGGACCTACTTCTAGTGCACTACATCATGGTTTTGATAGACCAACCTCTCTGACAGGTCCTTTACAACCCTAACACATTAGGAAAGCTTGTCAAGTGGTATGTAGAGTTGGGCGAGTTTAAAACTAGGTATCAACCTTTAAGTACCATCAAAGGGTATCCGTTAGCTGATTTCATTGTGTACTTTAGTAACTTAGAAGAAGTGGAAAAAGAACACACTAATTTTGGGGCTAAGGTCCTGACGATACCCCAAAAGCCTAGGCATTCCCGATTCCAATAGGTAGACCTCAACTCTCTTACTTGAATATTGCACATGGATGGCTCCTCAAATAACTTTGATAGTGGCGTCGACTCCACCTAGCCATAGTAAAAGAAGGCATTATCTCTTTCGGTATTCTCTTTAAGTTCAAATCCTCTAATAATGAAGCATAGTACAAAGCCCTGGTGGCAGGCTTGGTCCTTTTTGTCTATTTTAAATCTCAATAGATGGAGGTTATCAATAACACACAGCTGGTGGTTAATCAGGTCAGTAAGATTAACGATGCCAAAGTTGATAGGATGGAAGGGTACCTAGAAATAATACCTCATTAAGAGGATACCCATGTTTTGCATCAAAAGGGTCCACCGAGCTGAGAACTCAGAGGTAGACCACCTTGCATGAATAGAGTCATCAGATGAGATAGACCTAGAGGTCTTAGTTATCGCTTTGAATTAGCTAATAATTGCACAATTACATATTCAGACTCCAGAAGTTGATTAGGGCTAAGATTGGACAACTCCCCTCAAAACCTACCTCATAAATGATGAGGTTCCCAAAGATAAGCTTCAAGCCAGAAGGGTGAAGTGCACATCCTCCAGGTACTACCTAGAAAATGGAGTGTTATACAAGAACAGATACTTCTCAGCATCTCAGCGATACTTGAGATCATCAAAAGATAATTACATCTTTAGAGACCTCCATGAAGGTATATGTGGTGTTGAAATAAGCCTGAAGATCGTGCACTACAAGTTCCTAAGATAGAGGTACATTTGGCCAATGATGGGAAAGCAATTCAAGGACCTAGTGTAGCATTATGACAGGTTCCAAAGATTTTCTTATGTTTTAAAATAGTCATCTAATAAGATGGACCTAAATCTAAGTTTGTGGCCTTTCACTAAATGAAGTGTGTGTTTGGTTTGACCTCTACCCCTCAATAAATGTCAAAACAAGTTTTACAAAGTGGCCATTATTTAATTCACCAAATGGGCTAAGCCTGAACCCTTAGACACCATCAATGACAAGAAAACCACCCATTTCATTTATAAAAACATCATCCATGGTTTTAGCCTACCTAAGACAATTATCTCAAACAATAGCAAGTAGTTTTGTAATCCAGCATTGAGGTATTTCTTCTCAAACTATGGCATTGACAACCACTATTTATCTTCATGGCAATGGCCAAGTCGAAGTCACCAACAAGACAATCTTCCATGGTTTGAAGAAAATACTAGAGAAAACCAATGGGCCAAATAATTTCCAATAAACATATGTCCTTTTAGGACCACAGTTAGAGGTCTAATGGGAGAAACTCCCTTCTCTTTGACCTTCAGTACTGAATCGATGATCCCAACTGAGGTCAAAATACCCAAGTAAAGGGTATCTCAGTTTGAGCCAGGGGTTAATGAATAGAGTTTAAAGATATAACTAGATGAACTGGAGAAGAATAGAGAAGTTGTGTTAGTCCGGATGGTTTCTTATAAGAAGAAAATAACCTCGTACTTCAATAGAAAATTCTTCATAGGGAATCCAAAGTGGGAGACTTAGTCCTGAGGTAGGTCACTCTAGACACCAAAAACTCCAGTGAAGGGAATCTAGGCCCCATGTGGGAAGGCCCATACGTGGTGACCAAAATTGCAATACTTGGTTACTCATTACATCAAGAACATAGAGGGATACGACTCCCTCATCCCTAAAATAAATAGCACTTCAAAAATTATTACCAATGATGTATTCAATGCTCAAGTGAAATGAAATGAAGATTTTGCTTCCCGTGATGTATTTCGCATGAGTGTTCTTTATGAGATACAAGGGCCTCAACCTTGACTCAAAACTTAAATTGAGGCCCAAGGGCCAAAAAAGAGTTGCAAGGATTTCAGTCATGGCTTTAGACTAATAATCAATGGTCTTAGGACCCAAAAAAAGACTATAGTCCTCAGGTTTAAGCAACCTCTAAGCATAGTAAAAAAAATTATTAAGATTTTTATCTAGAATTTCAAAAGGCTAAAGGTCTAAGGACCCATGAACATCCCATTTCCTAATAATTAAACCTCATTTCCTTTGTAAGTTCAAAAGTCTCAGACCCTTACAAGCACATCATATTATGAAAAATTCAGTCTGGAGGTCTCAAACCCTTACAAGGACTTTAAAATTTCAAATATTTTCTAAGTTTATAGGTCTTATGACTCTTTGTGGGACTTCAGGTTTCAAAAACATTATAAGTTCGGAGATGTCAGACCCTTAGAAGGACTTTAGATTATAAACCGTTTCAGTCTAGAGGTCTTAGACCCTTACATGGACTTCAAAATTTCAAATATTTCCCATGCTCGTAGGTCTTATGACCCTTTGTAGAACTTCAGGTTTCAATTTTTTTTCTAATCCCGGAGGTCTCAGACCATTACAAGGACTTTAGATTACAAAAAAATTCGATCAGCAGGTGTTAGACACTTATAAGGACTTTAAATTTTTAAATATTTACAAAGTTCAAAGGTCTTATGACCCTTTGTTGGACTTCAGGTTTCAAATGTTTTCTAAGTTTGGAGGTCTCAGGCACTTATAACGACTTCAGATTATAATTTGTGTATGTTCGGAGGTCTCAGACCCTTACACACGCTTCAAAATTTCAAATCTTTCCTAAGTTCAAAGGTTTTATAACCCTTTGTGGGACTTAAGGTTTCATTTTATCTAGATCCAGAGGTCTCAGGACCCTTATAAGGACGTTTCAAAATTTCAAGCTGAAGTTTTCAAAACTTAAGGTCTTAGGACCTATTACAAGTTTGACTTCTCCACATTTACTCCTAAAAATTTTGGGGGACTAAGTGCTTGAGAAAAATATATGGGCTTCCGATCTCTTAAAATCACATAAATTCAATATGTTAAGGTTCTAAGTCTTGATGCCTCACTACAAGAACCACGGTCCTAACTTTGGAAAACTGTGCCGATGTGAAGCACAGGTCTTAGGGACCTCAGATCTAGTTCAACAAAATGGCTCATATATTCATATTTCTTTACTAAGGAATCTTAGGGGACTATGGGTATACCATATGCAGGTCACGCATCAGACATCTCAAGCAATGCATAAAATCCATTAGAAAATAAAAAATTAAAGCAAGTACGAAGTAAAAGACTGAAGAACAACATGTTCCCATTCAAGATCCACTTTCATTAAAAACTGAAGATTAGGGAATTACATCCAGCGACCCACAACCAATCAATGTTTCAAATAAAAAAAATTAGAAAATATCCAATCAAGTGTTGATACTTTAGGGTACATAGAAGTTTCACTTTGTGGTAAAAGCATAGTTGTCTTCTTTAGGTTTCCCAACGTTAACCTCATTATCTGAGTTCTCCCCACCTAACCCAAAAACCTCAGCAGATAATCCAGAAATGTCTAAATTCATCGATATAGTAATAATTAAAAAAACTTATTTATTACAATACTATCAAACCTCAGAGTAAAAAATATTTAGGAATAAAGCACTGTACGATCCATTCCCATAAAACAAACAGATGTGGCAATAGTGGAATATATATTAACTTTGAATCTTTATAAAACCATGTTAGCACAACACCATAACTATATATGTATAATCACACAACACGAACAAATAGGTTTTTATGGTGCACGACATGGACCTTTCCCAAACATGATCAATCTAACCAAGGTGTTATGATACCAATTGTTAGGAAAAAAAATCAGATTGATATGAATGAGGGAAAGATTCAATACTAAGATCTTCAATTAATCCTACATTGAAAAAAAAAACACGAACTAAGTTTAAATATTAAAGCTAGGGTTTGAAGAAACAATACCATTATGAATCTTATTTTGACTCGTATGAGGAGAGATAGTTTGATGATGATGATGATGATGATGATGATTTTGATTCACATAAAAGGTCTCAAAAAAACTTTCAAGAATGCTCTGAACATATCGAATCTTCTGTAATATGATTCACCCAAAGTAGGCCTTGTGTGTGGGAACTTTTGGAGATGACTCCATTGTGATATATGAGAGAAATCACCTTCTCTCTCCTTAACCCATCACAAAAAAGCGAATAGTGTTTTTACTATCCTTCTGTAAATCTCCACAATGCACCATTAACCCCAAACCCTATATTACAACAATATAAATAGGTCTAAGTCATGGTATTTAGCCTAACTGAGCATCCAGAGAGTTTCAGGCCTACTACTTGGGCAATGGACTAATCTAAGCACTAAAAATAAATAATTAAATCGTCTTCCGAGTAAATACTCAGAAATTTTAATTGCATTTACCATAAATATTTTCTTTCTCTATTTAATCGTGATAAACTCCACTAAATAATCACGACTACAATCAAAATTAATTATCTCGAAATCACTTAGAATAAAGAGGTTTCATTTACAAAGTTGATTGTGGTACAAAATATTATTACCCACATTAAGTGTATGACACCCTCTCATTGAAATCCATTTAACGGATGTCCATGTTCAATATTTACTAGATGTGTCGGTCATAATCCTCCATTGAACTATCGCATAACTTCTAGAATCATCAGATAAGTTCCCGTAGTTTGAGATAAACTACTAGGATTCTACACGCAAACATGACGATAGAATGTCAACTCTCTATTTAGGTTATGAATAGTTCAATGGTACTAGAACGAAAATTATATCTCCTAAGATCGGACCAAACTTAACTCAACTCAATTCCTACTAAGTACAATTTACCTAAATGTCTAGAATATATTCAAAGAACAAATATAAGGCATTATTATAACCATTATTCTTATTTCAAAATGAACTCACACGTCTTCCCTGAAATGTAAACGTGATATATGTTTTTAAGAATAAACCCCAATACCTATTTGGTTTTAAAAGGACCATGATATTTCCAAAATCATTGGTAGTTCTGGTGTTGGAGTAAAGAAACATTATTAACTCTAAAAGGATGTTAGCTTTGTTCGTTATGATTATGATGTTGAACCTAAAAATGTGAAATAAACCACTTTACCTGAATATTGGGTCAATTCCATGCAACAAGATTTCCTCCAATTTACTAAACAAGAAATTTGGAATCTCATTTCATTTCCTTAAGATATTCATGTCATGAGTATTAAGTGGATATTAAAGAAAAGTGTGATAAATATGGAGCATCTTTAAGGAACAAGGCGAGACTAGTGGCTCAAGGATACACTCGAGTTAAAGGTGTAGACTTTGATAAATTCTTTTCCCTCATTGCTAGGATTGAGTCATTTTGTTTAGACTTGTCTATATAATGTACCTTAGACTTTATGCTCAATTAAATTAATGCAAGAAGTGTCTTTTGTAATCGAAATCTCCGACAAGAAGTCTATATGTCATAAGTAAAGGTCTTTAAGTACCACAAGTTCCTAACACATGAGTAAGTCCTCAAAAATGCTTTGTATGGACTTAGATAAGCACCTCAATCCTGGTACGAGAGACATACCTCATATCTTATGGGCAAAGGTTTTCAGTGAGGAAGTGTGGACAAGACCTTATTTTTCCAAACTTGTGGTAAAGATAAAGTGGTGGACTAAGTGTACATTGATGACATTGTTTTTGGCTTCACTAATGAGAATCATGCTAAATCGTTTTATTCTTTAATACAAAAGGAATTTTAGAGGAACATGGTTGGAGAACTCACTTTTTTCTTTGGTCTTTAAGTGCGTAAATTGGATATTGTAATTTTCCTTCCCAATCTAAGTATGTTAAGGATCTTGTGAATGAAATTGATGTTGATTTTTCTAAGCAGAATCGTACTCCGATAAGTGTTTTCATTAAGATTATAAATGATGTCAGCGGAAAGGATGTGGACAAAACTCTTTATAGTAATATGATAGTTAGTTCATTGTACCTCACGACTAGTCATACCAATGTATCCTTTACTGTAGGAGTTGGATCTCCACTAATCATGTATCAAAGAGTCCCATTTAAAATTCAGCTGGTGAATCATTAAATATGTAGGAATAACAATGGTTTTTGGTATTTATTATCCTAGGAATACCGATACTTCTTCATTGTCTTCCTCAGATGTTGATTGGACCGATGATGTGCAATTTAGAAAGAGTACCTCCGATGAGTTCCTCCATCTTGGAAGTTATATGATTTTTTGGCACATATGGGGTTTTATTACATAACGATGAAGATAAAATCCCTCACCATGGCTTACAAGAGCAAATAAAGAAAACTTGAGAAGAGGAAAGAAAACTACATAACTTAAACAATTTTCCTAACATAAGGGGTTTGCAACTTGTCCAATCTCACTATGCCTTTAAAACACTTTGGAATAAGCTCTGTATTGTTAGACACCAATGAATAATTTTGAGATCTTCCCATCTTGGATAAGAAATCAACAGCAAAATTAGCTTCTCTATAGATATGCTTAAAAGTACACTGCACATTTGAGGGTAGAGAAATAGCTTTTGACATAAGGAATTTGATTTTCCATGGGCAAGAGTTAGTGTTATGGATGGGCTTTATTAATATTTTAGAATATGATTCTATGATGAGGTAATAGTCCTTTAGGTCTTGATAAAAGGATAATCCATGCACAACAGCCAAAGCCTCTGCTTCTAAAGAAGAATACTCTCCTAAATCCTTGAATAAAAAATAAATCACATCCCCTAGATGGTTCCTTAAAACACCACCTGCCCCACTTCATCCAGGATTGCCCAAATAACTACCATTAACACTCAGCTTTAAGAAAGCTTTGGGTGGGAGGGACAGCTGAAGTGGAATATTTTATGATGAGAAGTTGTTGTGAACAAGTTTTGTGGAAGAAACAAACATTGAAAAACTATAGTATTTACCACGATTACATGATTATTTATTGTGACAATACTTGTGCCATTGATATTTGTAAAAATACCATTCAACATTCAAGAACAAATCATATAGACATACTCCATCATTTAATTATAGATATTGTTGAAGAAAAGTTTGTGTCTTTAAGCTATGTTTCAACTAATCTTCAATTAATGAATATTTTAACTAAACCTATTTATTGGAATATATTTGAGTTTATTAGGTTCTCATTTGATACTTTCATCATTGATTGAATGCTTGGAAGCATGTTTAGGACTTGTGCTTCTTTCTATTATTTCCTTTTCTATCCCATGCAATATTTCTTTAAATAAGAGTTAGTTGTATTAATTGCCATAAAACAATTTGTTACATACAATCATTTATATGCTTTATGGATAATATACTCCTCCCATGAAGGAAAAATGTAATTTTTTATTACTTTTCCATTTGTTTGGATAATTTTATCTCGTGCTTCATAAGATAAGTTTATATTGTCATTTAAAGTCTTATAAACTTTAAGTGACTTTTATTTTGAACACAAACTCATATCTTATTTCACTTTACACCATACTACTCATTAATTTGATACCACTTTATGGGGAAGAGAAAGTTCTACGATATTTTACAATCATTTCAAATCTTCAAATATTTTACGAAAGAGTGTCCATTATCCTAAAAAAGTGTGTGTGTGATATTTTTTCGTGATTTGGAGAAAGTTGAAAAAGATTTTGTTTTATATCAAAATCATGAGAGAAGATGTGGTTAGGGATCTGACACGGGGAAGAGGGAGATACCTTGATTGGAAATATCTCCCCAAATTTTGTTAAGAGCAAAATTTGTAACAAGAAAAAACATTTTTGAACAAAGTGATGTTTCCAATATTTATATCCATCCAAAATTGAGTAACATTGAAAATGACAAACCAAAGGTTTTAACCAAACCGCTTGTTGAGGGGGGGAAATGTGGTAGTTAAAAATATCTAAAAGGTGTTGAAAATTTCACTTTTGTAGAGGCTTTGAGTCATTTGTTCTATGATTCGTTATTCGGAATTGAACTCCATCTTGGTTTCAATCTTTTAATGGTATTCTTTGTTTTGTTTTTTTACAAATGACATATGATCTTATGTTCTTGGTTAATAAATCTCATCTTGTTATTATCCTTTGAGATATTTTTTTCTTGATTATGCACACTTGTCATGCATCTTAAATCATTCGGTAAGTAGGAAATATTAGCCAATATTTTTCCTTATCCAAAATAAGGGTTTTAATCTTATTCACACAATATTGCATATCTATGTGTGAATTATAAAACTTTTTATAGAGTGTACTACCATTGCTCTATTTTATTAATTTCATGTTCTCTTTTTATCCCTATATTGTTTCCTTGCTTGGGCCTTTCCTTTATATACTTCCTTAAAAAAAGGTGGAGAAGATTTATAGTAAGGGAGATTTTTTGTTGCTTTAGTGAATCATATTTAAGGGGAACCTTAAAAATTATTTCGTATGCTTTTTAGAATAGAAATGTGATATTTTCCATTATCTATATCTCTTATTAATATATCTAGCTATTAAATATATGATTTCTTCACATATTAGTACTTTGATGACCTTTGAAGTGTATTTCAAGAAATCATGCCCCAAGTTCTTCATACAAAGACCTTGAAGAAATACCTTATAATTTTAGACTGTGAGCATTTATATTTCTATATTGTTATGCCCTTGGCCAAGATTTCATGGTATAGTTGATATATTTTACTTTTGTTGGTTGTAATCTTTTGGTCCTATGTTTTTTCACAATGTATACAAAGAGGGAGATTGTAAGAGTACTTGTATTCTCAGTTGTTCCCTATTAGGTCATTTTCTTATTCCGGTGTCCAAAAGAAACTTAGTGTGTAGATTAAAATCCATTTATAATGTTTACATTTCTTTATAGGGGTTCCAAGTAACTAGGGAGCTCAATGGAGGAGATATGTTTCGATTCATGGGTGATCACAACAAGGCAGTAGTATTAAGCATAGTATGTTTAGTTTTAAATTTTGGTGGAGACAAAATCTTAATATTAGTAGATTGCTTTTATGTACATAGTATATAAATAAATTTGATATCGAATTCTAAAATGGTTCTGAATGGATATTTGGTTTATTTTAATAACGGTGTTATGATTGAAAATGGAAAATATCTTATATGTCCCCATACAATTTAAAATGATCTCCTAAGGCATGCCTCACCATCACTGCTAGATACTGAAATTAATGGCTTAAATGGAAATAACCTAAAGATAAAGAAGCCTTCTGACATGAACCAAACGTATCTTTAGAATTTACGCTTAGATCATATTAATCTAGAAAAAATCAAAGACTAGTTTTAAATGTAAAATTCATTGGAAAATTATAAGGTGAAATGACCAAGCGTCCCTTCATAGATAAAGGCTATAGATCTAAAGATGTGCTGGAATTTTTTCATTCTAATTTGTGTGTCCCTATGACAATCCACACAAGATTTGGATATGAGTACTTCATCACTTTCATTAATGATAACTCCAAATTTTTATGTGTTTACCTTATGCATCACAAGTCCATTTAAATAAAAATAATGTTTCTAAGAATGCCTTATATTTATGCTTTAAATATATTATATGTTATGTCGATCAATTTTAACAAGTTTATGCTTTAAACTTGTTATGTCGATCAATTCTAAGGCATAAATATAAGGATTTAAGAATGCTTTAAATAATTCTTCCCTTCACAATATTTATGCTTTAAACTTGTTATGTCGATCAATTCCTCCCTTATATTTATGCTTTAAATATATTAACATATAAACCAAAATTCTTCCCTTCGCCATCCAATCATAGTATTAACATATCAACCTCTTAGAAAGATCATGAATAAATTAGAAAAGGGATTTTTCCATTGAACTACAAGCTAATGATATAGATTACCAACCTCATACTACCATCAAGGGACAAGAACCTGTATATTTGGTTACAAAATTCACCTAGAAAGATCTAAATGCAGCAAAGGATGACTCATCCCTAGAAGTTGGACCACTGGTTATAGCCTAGACTCCCTCAAAAGGTCCTTCTCAAGTTTTGGCTGATAAATCGGAAGCTCCCTCTCAAGCTTCGGCATCCAAATTTTAGGCTCCCACTTAATCCTCGACTCCAACATTAGGGTCTCCCTCCCAAGCCTCCACCCAGCTTCATAAGATCCCTCTTATACCTCGACCTTGTCACCAATGAAAATGATAAACCCACAACCCTCGATTGTTTCAAAAAAAGATTTTGGAAAGGAAAATAAGTTTTCAGAGATGGAGATAGGGATATTTAATTGTGACAAACTGATCAACAAGTGGAGGACTATAAACCCTTTCACTCGGACATTCCAGTTTGGAAATTGTATGTAGATCGTTCTTCTTGTGTGGTAAACAGTGGAGAAGGTGCCATCCGATCGTCCTATGATGAAAAAACTATAGACTATGCTCCTCAATTTAGCTTTACAGCTTATGATGGGATAGAATATGAGGATCTATTAACCAGATTCAACATTGCCCTATCAATTGGAGTAAAATCTATTTAAGCTCATAACGACTTGCAGTTGGTGATAAGACATTTGCTGGGAGAATATGAGGCCAAAGATAATAAAATGGCCATGTGCTTGTAAAAAGTGAAGAAACTCATTCCAATTCGTGAAATTAAATATGCAAAGAATTCTAAGAATAGAGAATTCCAGATAAGATGTCTTGGCCAAGTTATTTTTTGCCATTGGAACTGAGCTCAAAAGAGTCGTGATAATATATGTTTTGGATGAACCTAACATTGAAAGAGAATATACGGAGATATAAACACTCAATATGAGCCTCATCGTTTCACGAATGGATCCTATTATAAACTAATTTTGAGATGTAAAGTTCCAAAAATAGAAAAGAGAGGCAAGAAAGATCGGTTCAGAGTAGTCAAATTCTCCATTTTTGGACATGTGCTATATAAGAGAGGCTTCCTTTTACCCCTCTTGAGATGTGTTCACCCATCAGAGGTGGAATATATCTTGAAATAAGTTCATGAAGGTTCTTGCGGTATCCACATTGATGGATGATCATTATCTAAACAAGTTATCATGTAACAGTATTATTGGATGACTTTATACAAAGATGTTCATGCTTACGCAAAAAAGTGTGACTCGTGCCAAAGGCACGCGAACATAGGCCACCAACCTCACCAGGTCTTCATCCCCATCAGCATTATAGTCGTTCGCTAAGTGGGGGATAGACATTGTCGTCCCTCTTCCCCTACACCACGGAGATTTAGATGCCTAATATTTACCATGTATTCTTTTAAAAATGGGTTGAGGTCGAATCTCTTAATCAAAATCATAAATAAGAAGTGTTTCAGATTCATGGGGAGAAATATAGGTATGGAGTGCCTCGGGCTTTCATCACTCATTTTGGATATAGTTTGATAATCATTCACACGAAGCCTATTGTGAAAAGAAAGGAATCAAAAAAATTTACTCAACCCTGGCTCATCCACAAACCAGCGGTCAAATAGTGGTGGTGAACCGAACTCTATTCTCAAGGATTAAGGTAGATTGGAAAAGGAAAAGGTACGATGGATGGAAGAACTGTATAGTGTCTTATGGGCATATAAAACAACATCAATGACCTAAACAAGGGAAACCCCATTCATGTCGGTGTTTGGGTATGAAGTGCTGGTGTCAACTGAAAATGCATTACCAGGCCATAGGGAGAAGAATTTTAATGAACATAATAATGACGAAGAGTGGATGATAAAAACTTACATCATTTAGAAGATATGAGAGAGGACGTTGAAGTTTTGCAAGCAGCATATCAACAAAGGGCCTCTCGGTACTACAACAAAAGAGTGAAGAGTCTACCAATAAGGGTTGGAGATGACGTCCTAAAAAATGATTCAAAAGAAGAAAAAAACTCCATCCAAACTAGCATGGTAGTTATAAATTTATAAAATAAGTGGTCCAGCATTAAAATAAATGTTGCCATTAGGGAAGAAATTGTTTTTTTATTTAAATTAAAGTTGCGGCATCGTGTAAATTTTAGTAATATGAATGAAATGATTGAAACATTTCCATCTTATGTTACCTATTGTGATCATAATTTTTTTATTATATTAACTTCATCTATAGCATGAAAATAAAAATTCCCAGTGATTTGAACTCATAATCAGTTATCAAAATACGAAAAACATGAGAATGACTCCTAGAAAAAGGAGAGGCAAATAAAAATTTGACTTGTCCTTAAGACGGGATGTTAATTCACTGAAGTCACAATAAGGGTAAACAAGCGTCATCTAAAAAGACTTTAGGACGAGGATCTATAAACAATAAGTGACTAGATAGGTCCTAACCAATTAAATTAGTGGTAAAATGTTTTTATAAGTGTCAGATGTGAAAGTTATAAATCATTAGTAAAGTGACGAGATGGGGCTCAATAAACACTTTCTAAGAAAAGTCAACCTCATCCCAATGCAAAACCTAGCCATGACTCAGGACAAGCATAATAGGATAATTAAAAGGTAAAAATCATAGGTCTACATGGAAAACTTCTTATTGAAATCATTAGTTCATTCAGCTAATATGTGTAAAATTAGTTTAGGGGAAAATTAACTAATGCGTAAAAACCAAATTTCATTAACGGAATATTAATAATCGATCTAAGGCATAAGCAGATTAAGTAATAAAGTTAAGAATAAGGTAGGTACCAATTTGGAAACCTGCAAGAAAATATGCTTAACTAAAATATTCAATAAATGAAAGGCACATCCAAATTAATATGGGAGAACAAGAACCATAACATTGTAAAAAACACAAACGTGTTAAATGCAATACTCCTCAGAAGTGGGGAATATTTAGTCACACACCATTATAAATGTTCAAAATATAAAGTAGAGGCCACGTGGGGTCGAAGGAAAGTTCATCAGAAAGAAAAGTCCTAACTAGCCTCTATGTTAGGAGTGATAACATTAATGGGGATGCGGATATACATGTCATTATATCCTGAAGGATTATTGTCAGTCTCCAAGGGACTCCTAAAAGCCACGTTAACCTTAGTATTGGATAGAGAGCATGCGTATTCTTAGGAATAAAACTACAGGAAGATAGCCTTACCTTCCTCATCATCAATCTTCCAAGTATCGACTTCCTCTATAATGTTGGGAAAATTAAGGTCGGGCCTCACCTTCATCTCATCATAACCTTGCCATATGTAGTATAAGGAGAGTACTTGATACTCAACAGAAGAATGATACTCAGTTACATAAGAATTTTGGCAAGTTCCACGGTAGTTGCAAGGAATTCCTTGATCTTCTTTTTAGGGAAACTTTGAACATTTATAGAAAAAGAATGGCATCGTCCCTCTCTATTGTCAAGGTTGTAATTTCGGTGATCTTCTCCTTCTCTTATGCCTCTTGCTGGACATTTCTCTTATCGCTAAGAGCCTTTTACTTTCCCTTATAGTTTTCCAATGATTTCTTATTGTTAGCACCCATGACAAATGCATCATTATTCCCTTTGGTCCATTATTGAAGGTCAATTATCATCAGCGGACCATGCATCAATAGATATTACAAGTTTGATAAATTCCAAAATTAACATGGGAAAATAGTTAAGTATGGTAATAGTAGAGCAGCGAAGGGTACAAACCTCAAAAACCATATTTATTGCAATGTGAACTCTTCCCCCTCCTCATGTTTCCAAATCATCCCTTATCACAGTCAAGGTTACCATTGAAAAGCTAATCCTTTTATCGAACAGAGTTTGAATAAAGGGTATGAGGATCGTCTTGTATGGCCTTCCCTCATAGAGGGAAGGTTCGCTTTCATAATCGTCCTAATGGGGCTCAAAGTGTCCTCAGCTTCCTTGGAAGGACGATTTTCCTTATGATGCTTCTTAGAAGGCATACCACCATAAGGTTCCTTATCCTTCCTATTCACCTTTTCGACTGGATCATCGAGTTTACCCCTCGTCTCGTCTACACGATCGCATATAAGTTTTGGGATCAATATATCGCACTCTTCCTCATAAACACTTATTGGACAATCTATAATAAAAATGCATTGTATTCATCTTGTGAGATATGGGGTTGAAAATTCAAATATCTATGAGATCATAACATACGAAGTTCCTTGAGAGGATAGGGGTCATAGATTATTCCAAGATCCAAAATCTTAGACAAAAAAGGAAAATGCTCCTTGCTTTTATCCTTTCTTCAACAACCTCATCCACTTATTTCTAGTATACAACACTAAGGCAATCCAAAATGCGATCTGTAAAATCCTAGATCAGTGCATGTTAGCGTTAATAGGATATATCATGGATCAACATACATAAAAGAAAAGTAAGGGAGGAATGTCTTGCTAAGAGGAGGATTCCCCCATATCACGAGGGCTCTCAACGTCTTTTTCTTGCACCCCATCCTTTAAAAACTCACAATCCCCTTTGAAAAATACATAACCCATTTTCCAATAATGTTTAGGCATTTGAGATACCTTCATAAGTTTACGTTTTGGGTTACGAGGTCTCAGATAGTAATAACTTGGGAATTGTTTTGTCAAAACCATTGTGTACGCATTACATAAGATTTCTCCCATGATATTCTAAGCAATAATGGACCTTAAAAATATGATAAAGCCGAGGATAATCCTTTGAGAGTTAGGAGATAATTAGGAAGGTGCAAAACCTAATTTTGATAATATATCACTAATATAATTATGAAAAAGGATTTTGAATTCTACATAAAACATGGAGTCATATATGAAAATCTCCTTATAATTCTTGACATCGCAGTCTCTCTCATCACCTAAGTGGTTATGACTGTCATGGATATTCTTATGGCATACATGTGTTGAAACCAACAATATTTAATGTTATTTATGGCATTATTGTAAAGGTCAGCCCAATAAAGATCCAAGTCTTAGGTCTCAACATCATTGATGGACTCCCTATCAACACATAGTTCAGAGGCTGAAATCTAGTGGCTAG
Source organism: Sambucus nigra (assembly GCA_949130495.1). Lineage (NCBI taxonomy): Eukaryota > Viridiplantae > Streptophyta > Magnoliopsida > Dipsacales > Adoxaceae > Sambucus > Sambucus nigra. The sequence goes on along the minus strand of OX422215.1, from coordinate 465,264,342 downwards.
TTTAATAAAGTAAGGGTGGTCTAAGTCACCATCATATTCAAACTCCTATGAAAATTCAATCACCTCATGAGTGTCAGTGTATTTCTTAGATGCAAAAGACTTTGGGTTAAGATGATTGGATGACTCAAAAGTAGATAAGTAAAAAGGGGATGAGGATGAAAAGAAGGCAAAGAAGACACTCCAACCCTCGTGACGATTCTATAGGCAGAAGCTATTTTGATCATCATATTTAATCCATGAATTGGCATGCCCGTGGGAATATTGTTCTTTGTAGTCCTTGTCCGAACTCATTGTATTATTTCCGAATAAAATGTCAACAGGGTGTCAGGGATTAGTAGACTTATATCTAAGGCTAAATGAGGAGCCTCTAGACTACAGGAACGAAGGGAACCCCCAGCACGAACTATTAGGGGATAGACCACTTCAAGGGGTTGGCCTAAAATAACCCTCTAACCTTGTTCTCTATGAAGATTATCCTCAGCTAAGTATTGGCTAAAATCCTTAATAAAATTCTCAAAAGGATTTGGCATTTAAAAATTCAAAGTAGGGTATGTGTTATGAGATCAAAGATCAAACAGAGAAATAAGTGATGAACTTGTGCAAGAAAAAATAAATACAAATCCCTAATAGCAGATAATGATTTTAATGAAGTGAATAAACCGTTATAAACTACTAAAACTTGCCAAAAAATTATCTAAAAGAGACAAACTTACTGTAATTAATGAAGAAAAACTTGGATCACTTTCAAGGATGGTAGAGAGAGAAATTTAAAGCGATATAATATAAATGATAGCCAACTCTTATATAGGAAAGTAATGGGTCGGGCCTCACATGTCAAGACAAAGGATTGGGAAGCACAAACGACATGAGATACTTCAATTCATAAAAGGAGTTGTTATTTTTTAAAAAATTTGAAAAACATATCTTTGACCAAAGATTAAAGGACCAACAAACTAATTTATTCAACTTAAGATCCTTTGGCCTATGGTCCTTTGGCTCTAACATTTTGGTGTCCATCACGTTCTTTATATCCAACATTTTAGGGTCCCTCATCTCCTTTGAATCTATCTTTTTGAGGACCCTCATCAGCTTAAACATACGGGCCCTTGGCACCTACATTTTGGGGTCTCTCATCTCCTTCAACTTAAATATTTTGAGGACCCCTAACAACTTCAACCTTTAGACATTCGAATCCAATATTTTGGGCCTTTCGGCTTAAATATTTTGAGCACCCTTAGTACTCTCAGTCTATAGACCATCATGTCCTATATTTTAGGGTCACCTATCACCTTTGGCTTTAATATCTTGAGGACCCTCAATAACTTCGGCCTATATACTTTTGGCTCCAAGATTTTAGGGTCCATTAGTGCCTTTCGACTCTAATATTTGGAGGAACCTAGACATCTTCAGCCTACGGACCTTTTGCTCCAACATTTTGGAGTCCCTCGGCTCCTTTGGATTCAAAATTTTAAGGTCCCTCTGTAGACACCACATTTTAGGCCCCTTGAGCCTCTCCTTAGGTCCCTACCACCTTCCCATTTCACTACAAACCATAGGTCGCACTCTGAGTACCGATCTAGAAGCCATCTGGTGCACCTGAGCCCCATTTGACTCCGGTCAACTCTATCGTCAGGGCAAAATCTCTTTGAATCTTTGAAGGGCACTGAAACCCATTTCCAAAGGCTCGCCCCATGCACGAAAAGGCATAAACGTTCGGACGAATCATCCATTTTCCCAGAAAATTGGTTCGGAGGCCACCTAGCGCTCCTAGGATCCGTTTAACCAAAATAAATTCTTCAAATCAAATTATAATAAATGAATCTCCGAAGGGCACTAAATACACTTTCCAGTGGCCTTCCCCGTTTGAGATTCTAACTGCTGGGGCAGACGAACAATCTTTTTTACTCTGATAGGTCTCCGAGTGCTTTCGGGACACGGTTGACCAAGGTTAACTTTCCCAGCCAAGCAAAACTCTTTAGAATGTCACATTACATCTCCTAACTTTCCAACGGTCCACCTCGAGCATGATTCTTACTTACCATGCGGACGAACGATTTGTTTTCGTCCGGTGATCTCCCGTCCAAAGTACCTACATGCATTTTCGAGCCACATTTGACCCAAAGTCAACTTCCAAACCCTGGAGCAGTCCAAAGGACTCTTAAAGGTGTCTGAAGTACATTTCTAATGGTATAGTCCGTGCACGATTAAGATCAACGGATTACATTCTACGATCATTTTTCCAAGAAAATTTGCACAAGATTGCCAATTGGCATGTCCAGTTCGCTCCCCGTCAGTAGTGTGTCTAGGGTCTCCTGCTGATGGGAAGGACTAGGTAAATGCTGATCGGTAAGCCCCTAACCCTATAAAAGGAGGGCATGACCTCACTATAAAGATACCAAGACCTGAGATCCATCAGCATCAGTGATCTCATCAACATTCTCTCGTAATCAGCGAAGTTCCTCCATGTGAAGTTCCATTCAAGTTTACATTCCCATCCTTTTCATGCCTAATTTGGCAAAACCACATTCTCGTTCATCCAACATTTATCTTACATTTAAGTGAGTTCATCCAAGATCAATGATCAAGCTTCAAAGAAGGTCCAAATTTATCTCTCTACCTTTAAATTCCTTATTTTTACATAAACTAAATTAGATTCATAATGTAATTATTACTTTAGTTCATACACATTAATATCTACATTTTTATTAGTGTATTACACATGCTTATTTTCTATATAAAAAAAAAGGGTTACCAGAACGGGATTATCCATCACATTTTTTTCAAAACTAAAGCACATTTTTCTACACACACACCAATAATAAAATCCCGTTCGAATCTATGGGATAAACCCCACCCCCATGCGGAAATCGAACTACATGGACTTTGATGCCTTTACAGGGTACGTAGGCTTTTCAGATTAAAACCCGAGACTCAAGTCCAATTTTCTAATTTTTTATTTTTCTTTATTTTCTAATTTAGCAATTTCTCTAAATCCTCCAATTTTCCTATATTATTCATTTTCATATTTATCATATTCTTTCATTAATATACATATTATCCTTATTAGCGTTTCAGCCAACACATATTGTCGTTTCATAATAACATTCAATATCGCGATAAATGCACAAATCGTATTTTCTATATATATTATTTTAAGAATATTCCTATAGATGACTTCACACTATCTTTCCCATGGTACGAGTTGAATGATTCCGATCTCCATTATATATACATGCACACACACTTCACGGAGAAATAAAGGAAAATAATAACATAAGCCCATGAGAGACCGAATGGGAGGGATGGGTGTCTAACACCTTCTCATTCTATAACATAGCCCCGAACCTTCAAACTATTGGTTTCGTATGCATCAGTTTGTCTTCGATGCCGCTCTCTCGAGGCAACAACATATTCATTTGCCTGGTTTGTGCAAAATTGGATGGTGACTCCATCTCTTTACATTTACCTGAGACTAACGATGACCGAAGCGTTCCTAAGTAGGGCGCGAGACCTTTCGATCCCCCATTTAATCCTTATTCCCCCATGTCACACCCCAAAACCCAATATCCATACTAATCATTTGTTATTGGAATAATTAGATCATAATCTTGAGCCCATTGGAAATATGATTCATTCATCAATATTTTCCTACATAATGTGCATAATGAACATAATATTATTCTTATATCATAAAATTCAATATCAGAGTCATAATTAAGCGAACATACAATACCGTGATTAACTATGATCAACTCAATCCATACTAAATCAATATATACAATGTGTGAGTATATTAAAATCTTCAGTGTGACAACGATAAAATCCCATTTTTAAACCCCAACTCTCTCCAACGGTGCAACTCTCAAAGCTACCGGTCATATGGTATCCTAGCTGGCAGCGTATGAACCTGAAATTGTTAAAATATAAACCGTAAGCATTAAGCTTAGTGAGGTACTCCTTCCCTGCAATAGAATAACAATTCTATATCGAATATGTAGATATAAAATCCGAACAATCCTGCCCATTGGCAATAACAAATCATGGATCATAAGATCCAAATAATTTAGCCCATTGGCAATAACAAATCCTGGATCATAAGATCCAAACAATTCTGCCCATTGGCAATAACAAATCCTAGAACCTTAGTTCCAACAAATCATTGGATCTTTGTCCAATTCCAATCCTGGATCATAAGACCCAAACAAATCCTGGATATTTTAATATCCAAACAAATCCTGAATACCGAAGTATTCAAACCAATCCTGGATCATGAGACCCAAACAAATCCTGGATATTTTAATATCCCAACAAATCCTGAATACCGAAGTATTCAAACAAATCCGCTCTTAGAGCTATATTCATATTTATATATGAAACAAATCATAAGTACACTCACTTGGCAGTTTAACTGGCTTTGCCCTTGCCTTTATCCAGTACTTGTTCAATCAGCTCTTCTTCCCTTCCTATCATTCTCAAAATATTAGTATCATCATAATAATATCAATAATCCAAAGAACGATTTAAACATAATTCAATCCATAAGCATCACATGATTCCATTCAAATCATTTATCACAAGTGAAGTTCCATCCAAATCCATGCTAGTATATTTAACATATCCAAATCATAGACAAAATATAAATTCATTTATTCTTGTAAATTCAATCCTTGTCATATTAGTATTCCAATACAAAAGACGGTACATCATTTTAGGTCTCGTAGAGCAAGATATGCTCATTTCTTTACCACATGGCAAATCTGCCCTATAGGCCCTCTTATCGTTCATTCAACTTCCACGAATTTCCATAATTTTTCTACATCATAAATTTATATGATATTTCTCCCAACATCAGTAAACATATTGAAAAATACAAAATTAAAGTTTCATAATTTTTAAGGTTCGTTTACTATGTCAAGCAAAACACCGAACACATGGCGAGCATATTTTCACCCTTAGGGCAGATTTCATACCCGAATCTCAAACTCTCACCAAAGACTCATTTCTTGGTATTTTCACATGAATTTCGGATATGTCATACATATATGAGTCCAGGTTAATATCCAATTTGAATCAATCAATTCCAGTAAGTATACAAAAATATATGGAAGTTTGAATAAACAAAGTTTCTAAACAAAGCAATTTTAGGGTTTTGTACATTCAACTTAACTTAAACTTGCATATATCCATACATATGCACCCAAGGATGAAAGGTCCATAATAAATCAAGGATTTATATCATATAAATCATAAATTAAAGAGAAATATCAAGATTCATGGTTGGAATTACCTTAGGGGCTTTTACGTAATTTTCTACGAATTTTTTTGAATGTTTCTCCTCACTTTCTTCTTCCTAACCCTCACAATTGTTTTTCCTCAACTTAAAACTCTCCCCAAACTGATTTTTGCTGAAGAAAGGAGGATATATCAAGGGTTTAAGTCGGCCAAAACAACCTCCACCTCCAACCAATCAATTTATAACATGTGGCATCATATAAAACAAAATATCATTTAAGGCTAAATGACTACTTTAGCCCCTGTTCGTAAAAAGACAATATCTTCCCACTCGGATGTCCGTTAGATAGACCGTTTGTTGTGTTACAAATCTAACTCATATATATATATATAAATATCTAGTACACCTCAAGTGAATTGTTATGTCATAAAGGTCAAAACTAGTCTTAAACTTGAACATTCCTACCGAAAACTTCAAAATTTCACATTTGTAACTAGTTCGATTCTTCATGTTTTATGAAGGTAGGATTAGACTAAACATAATGAATTAAAATTATATATACTAATAACATATTATACATATCACACAAGTTAATCATGATTTAAATATAATTTATCATAATTATATTCGGGTTGTCACAATTCTCCCCCAGTTAAGAAATTTCGTCCCCGAAATTGACATACCTTGGTTCTATGAATCAAACAAATACGGATAACGTATATTCATGCTATCCTCACTCTCCCATGTATCTTCTTCCATGGAATGCCTTCTCCACACAACTTTCACAAGTGGGATCACTTTTGATCTCAATATTTGTTCTTTCCTATCGACGATTGCAAGTGGTTCTTCCACATAGCTCAAATCTTCCTTCAACTCAATAGGTTGTTCCACCAATACATGTGAAGGGTCCGATACATACTTTCTCAACATGGAAAAATGGAAAACATCATGTAATCGAGCTAACTCATGTGGTAATGCTAACTTTTAGGAAACCATTCCGACTTTCTCAAGAATTTCATAAGGTCCAATGTAGCGTGGACTTAATTTACCTTTCTTTCCAAACCTCATAACTCCTTTCCATGGAGATATCCGAAGAAACACGTAATCCCCTTTCTGAAATTCTAAATATTTTCGTCGCTTATCCGCATAACTCTTCTGTCTGCTTTGAGTTGTTCTCATTCTATCTTGAATAATCGTCACTTTTTCAGTGGTGACTTCAATCAATTATGGACCCTCTATCTTCCTTTCACCAACCTCACCCCAACATATCGGTGTACGACATCGTCTACCGTACAATGCTTCATATGGATCCATACCAATAGTAGACTAAAAACTATTATTATATGCAAATTCTATCAAAGGCAAATATTCATCCCAATTTCCTTTAAAATCAAGCACACGAGATCAAAGCATATCTTCCAAAATCTGTATTGTCCTTTCAGATTGCCCATCTGTCTGAGGATGAAAAGTCGTACTAAACTTCAAGTTAGTACCCATAGCATACTGCAAGCTATCACAAAATCTGGATGTAAAAGTAGGGTCCCTATCTGAAACAATAGATACCGATGCTCCATGCAATCAAATAATTTCGTTAACATACAATCTAGCATACCTATCAACTGTATACGTAGTCTTGACCGCTAAAAAATGAGCGGACTTCGTCAATCTATCCAGCACTACCCAAATCGAATCTGACCCCTTCTGAGATCGAGGAAGCCCAACCACAAAATCCATCGTTACATGATCCCATTTCCATTCCAGTATTGGCAATGGCTGAAGCAGACCAGTAGGTTTCTGATGCTCCACTTTCACTTGCTGACATATAAGTCACCTCACAACAAAATCAACTATTTCCTTCTTCATATTATTCCACTAATAATGCTCCTTTTAATCCCTATACATTTTAGTGCTACCAGGATGCATAGTATAAATGGTATTATGAGCCTCATCTAAAATTTCCTCTTTCAATCCACACACATTAGGCACACACAACCGCTACTTATATAATAAAGTGCCATCATTCACAATACAAAAATCTTCAGACTTACCATCTCGGAGATCTTGTCGTTTCTTCTCAAGAAAAGGATCTTGACTTTGCAAATCGTGAATACGGGTAGCTAATAAAGGCCTCACGCTTACATGAGCAAAGAACCTGTCCCCATCGGCTAGCTTCAATTCTACTCCCATTAATCTCAACTCCATGATGTGGGAAACTCTAGCACACCGAATACAAGATAACCTGCTCGAAGCCTTTCTACTCAGAGCATCTGCAACTACATTTGCCTTCCCTGGGTGGTAGTGAATTGTACAATCATTGTCTTTAATTAACTCCATCCATCGCCTTTGCCGCAAATTCAACTCCTTTTGAGTAAATAAATACTTAAGGCTTTGATGGTATGTAAAAATTTCACATACCCCACCATATAGATAATGACGCCATAATTTCAAAGCAAATACAATAGCCGCAAGTTCCAAATCATGTGTAGGATAATTACGTTCATGTGTACGCAACAGCCTAGAAGCATAAGCAATAACTTTACCATGCTGCATAAAAACACAAACCAACCCCTATTGTGAAGCATCTGTATAAATAACAAAACCATCTCCACCATGCGGAATAGTAAGAACAGGTGCAGTTACCAACCTCCTTTTCAATTCATCAAAACTATTTTTGCAATCAGAATTCCATTCAAACTTAACATCTTTCCGGGTTAGTTTAGTCATCGGCAAGGCAATCGAAGAAAATCCCTTAATAAACCTTCTATAATACCCAGCTAAACCCAGAAAACTTCTCACCTCAGTGACATTATTGGGCCTCTCCTATTTTACAATAGGTTCTACCCTCTTGGGATCAACACATATACCATCTCCAGAAATAACATGGCCTAAAAATACAACTTTTGAAAGCCAAAATTCACATTTGCTAAACTTAGCATACAATTGCTTATCTTTCAACACATTCAAAATAGTTCTGAGATGCTTTTCATGTTCAACCATATCACGTGAATAAATCAGAATATCATCAATAAAAACTATCACAAACGAATCAACAAAAGGATGCAGTACCCGATTCATAAGATCCATAAATACAGCTGGAGCATTAGTCACCCCAAAAGGCATCACCAGGGATTCAAAATGACCATACCAAATACGAAAAGAAGTTTTAGAAATATCACTCTCCTTGACCCTCAAGTGATGATAACCCGATCGCAAGCCTATTTTTGAAAACACTTTAGCACCCTGTAACTGATCAAACAAATCATCTATACGAGGTAAAGGGTACTTGTTCTTAATAGTAGATTTATTTAGTTGCCTATAATCAATACACAAACGCATAGTTCCATCTTTCTTTTTCACAAATAAAACCGGCGCCCCCCATGGAGATACACTAGGTTGTATGAACCCCCTATCAAGCAAATCCTGCAAATGAATTTTGAGTTCTTTCAACTCAGCAGGTGCCATTCTATATGGTGCCATAGAAATAGGGATTGTCCCCGGTGCTAATTCAATACTAAATTCAATTTCTCTTTTTGGAGGTAACCCTGGAAACTCACTAGGAAACACTTCTGGAAAATCTCGTACAATAGGAACATAAACTAATTGTAAAGATCCCTTCCTAGTGTCAAGAACATATGCAATAAAACCCTCACAACCCTTACTCAATAATTTCCTCGTTTGTGTATCAGAAATGATGCAACTGGGAACAATTTTCCTTTCCCCCACAAATTTAAATTCAGGCTCACCAGTCATATTAAAAACAACTTCCTTACAGAAACAATCCATAGATGCAGGATATTTAGATAACCAATCCATTCCCAGAATTATGTCAAAATCAAAAATATCCAATGGAAGTAGATCTATAACTGTATCTCTAGCCCCCAAAGTCAAAACACAATCACGAAAAACATATTCAACTACAATCATATCCTCCGTAGGCATGGAAATACCCAACCCCACCTCTAAATGAGTGCATCGTCTATTCAGAGATATGGAAAATGCACATGACACAAAAGAATGTGTGGAACCAGGATCAAGCAGAACATAAGCACTTCTATCAGTAATAGAAAGTGTACATGTCACCACATCTGGAGTAATCTGAGCTTCTTTCATTGTAAAAACTCGTCCACCTGGTCTGGAACTACTAGCTTGTCCTCCACCCATACTTTTCACTACACTGCCCAGAGATAACATTCGACTTGCTACTTCACTATGTGTTGCTGGAGTCTCTTCCAATTGCTGACAATTCTTCTTAATATGCCCCACTTGATGACAATGGTAGCATTCCAATCCCTTAAGCTTAGTACACTCAGATTTATAATGCCCTTCCTCTTTACAAAAGAAACATGTAACAACTCTTGTCGGTGCCTCACCCTTTCCTGACCTCCTAACCAGACTAGAAGATTCTCCACCCCTAGTATCTCTGCCAAATCTCCCCAGACCTCTACCACTATCTCCACCACCTCTCTGAAATTTATGAGGTTCCATGTTAACACTTCCACCCTCACCTCCCTTAAAGTGAGATGCGTCGAATCTACTCTTCTTAAAACTCTCTCTACTCGCCACCCATTGGTTCATTTGCCTTTCTGCTATCGTGGTTTTGTTTACCAGAGAAGCATAATCTTCTAACTCATAAGTGGCCACTCTATTTTGAATAGGCTAAATCTGTCCATCTTGAAACTTACTACATTTATCTCATTCATCCTGCACATACTTAGTAGCAAATCTAGACAAAGCAGTAAATTTAGCATCATACTCCCTTGCAGACATTTTCCCTTGGGTCAAATTTATAAACTCCCTCAGATTCTCCCTCCTATAAACCTTAGGGAAATACTTAACATACAAAGCTTTAATAAATTCAGCCCAAGTAATAACATCAGTACCTTCCATCCTGGGCACCAAATGGTTACTAGCTTCCCACCAATATTTCGCCTCCCCTTTGAGCTTAAACACGGCTAGATTCACTTTCTGGTTATCTGGAACCTTCATAACTGCAAAGATAGTTTCTAGATCTCTGACCCACATCTTAGCTTCTGTAGGTTCAACTGACACTGAATATTCTGTAGGATTCAACTTCAAAAACTTCTCATGCATGGAATCTTTCATTTCCTTCCTTGCCTCTTTCTCAATCCTGGCCACGGTCTTTGATTCTAGATATCTAGCCTGTTGTTCTGCCATTTGCGCCATATTTCTTTCTTGTTGCTCTGACATCCTCTTCATTGCCTGCACCATCATCTGAATATCTGTAGGTTGTTCATTCTCTCTGGCCCTTCCAGCAACACTCTGCTCTTCTTCAGTATTGTCTATACGAGAAGCTACTCCCTCTTCTCGATGTTGTCCATCCCCAGGTTCCATCTGGAATTATCTGTAATACAACAAAGTTCTAACAACCAATATAAATAGTTTATACTACTAAACTATTGGTTAGTACATAAACAATTCATAAATATCAAATCAACTCAATACTGCCATCTAACCGTCACACACGTCCAGAATTAATAACCACGCTCTGATACCACTAATTGTCACACCCCAAAACCGAATATCCATACTAATCATTTGTTATTAGAATAATTAGATCATAATCTTGAGCCCATTGGAAATATGATTCATTCATCAATATTTTCCTACATAATGTGCATAATGAACATAATATTATTCTTATATCATAACATTCAATATCAGAGTCATAATTAAGCGAACATACAATACCGTGATTAACTATGATCAACTCAATCCATACTAAATCAATATATACAATGTGTGAGTATATTAAAATCTTCAGTGTGACAACGATAAAATCCCATTTTTAAACCCCAGCTCTCTCCAACAATGCAACTCTCAAAGCTACCGGTCATATGGTATCCTAACTGGCAGCGTATGAACCTGAAATTGTTAAAATATAAACCGTAAGCATTAAGCTTAGTGAGGTACTCCTTCCCTGCAATAGAATAACAATTCTATATCGAATATGTAGATATAAAATCCGAACAATCCTGCCCATTGGCAATAACAAATCATGGATCATAAGATCCAAATAATTTAGCCCATTGGCAATAACAAATCCTGGATCATAAGATCCAAACAATTCTGCCCATTAGCAATAACAAATCCTGGAACCTTAGTTCCAACAAATCATTGGATCTTTGTCCAATTCCAATCCTGGATCATAAGACCCAAACAAATCCTGAATACCGAAGTATTCAAACCAATCCTGGATCATGAGACCCAAACAAATCCTGGATATTTTAATATCCAAACAAATCCTGAATACCGAAGTATTCAAACAAATCCGCTCTTAGAGCTATATTCATATTTATATATGAAACAAATCATAAGTACACTCACCTTGGCAGTTTAACTGGATTTGCCCTTGCCTTTATCCAGTACTTGTTCAATCATCTCTTCTTCCCTTTCTATCATTCTTAAGATATTAGTATCATCATAATAATATCAATAATCCAAAGAACGATTTAAACATAATTCAATCCATAAGCATCACATGATTCCATTCAAATCATTTATCACAAGTGAAGTTCCATCCAAATCCATGCTAGTATATTTAACATATCCAAATCATAGACCAAATATAAATTCATTTATTCTTGGAAATTCAATACTTGTCATATTAGTATTCCATTACAAAATACGGTACATCATTTTAGGTCTCGTAGAGCAAGATATGCTCATTTCTTTACCACATGGCAAATCTGCCCTATAGGCCCTCTTATCGTTCATTCAACTTCCACGAATTTCCATAATTTTTTTACATCATAAATTTATATGATATTTCACCCAACATCAGTAAACATATTGAAAAATACAAAATTAAAGTTTCATAATTTTTAAGGTTCGTTTACTATGTCAAGCAAAACACCGAACACATGGCGGGCATATTTTCACCCTTAGGGCAGATTTCATACCCGAATCTCAAACTCTCCCCAAAGACTCATTTCTTAGTATTTTCACATGATTTTCGGACATGTAATACATATATGAGTCCAGGTTAATATCCAATTTGAATCAATCAATTCCAGTAGGTATAAAAATATATATGGAAGTTTGAATAAACAAAGTTTCTAAACAAAGCAATTTTAGGGTTTTGTACATTCAACTTAACTTAAACTTGCATATTTCCGTACATATGCACCCAAGCATGAAAGGTCAATAAAAAATCAAGGATTTATATCATATAAATCATAAATGAAAGAAAAATAGCAATATTCATGGTTGGAATTACCTTAGGGGCTTTTACGTAATTTTCTACGAATTTTTTTGAATGTTTCTCCTCACTTTCTTCTTCCTAACCCTCACAATTGTTTTTCCTCAACTTAAAACTCTCCCCAAACTGAGTTTTGATGAAGAAAGGAGGATATCTCAAGGGTTTAAGTCGTCCAAAACAATCTCCACCTCCAACCAATCAATTTATAACATGTGGCATCATATAAAACAAAATATCATTTAAGGCTAAATGACTACTTTAGCCCCTATTCGTAAAAAGACAATATCTTCCCACTCGGATGTCCGTTCGATGGACCGTTTGCTGTGTTACAACCCTAACTCATATATCTACAAATATCTAGTTTACACCTCAAGTCAATTGTTATGTCATAACGGTCAAAACTAGTCCTAAACTTGAACATTCCTACCGAAAACTTTAAAATTTCACATTTGTAACTAGTTCGATTCTTCATGTTTTATGAAGGTAGAATTAGACTAAACATAATGAATTAACATTATATATACTAATAACATATTATACATATCACACAAGCTAATCATGATTTAAAGATAATCTGATTAAGAGTTCTAAAATTCGTGAGTCTCTAAACCCCATAATGTAAAATGACCAAAATACCCTCGTACGGTACCGATTTAGCTTAAAATTGACCTGTGACTCAATTGACATCCCTGGGTATACTATTTTAACTAATTCGACCCTTTAGAAATCATCCGTGACCTCACAATCCTCATTCGAGTAACTCTAAATAAATATCCCATCTCTGCCCCAAGTTAGTCTACACGTGACTCCCGATTAAGATAAATTACAATTACGCCCATATCACTCGTTATGACGTTTTAATCATTAACCATTTTTTATTCACTCGGTAAATATAATTCACAATATTAATCTTTATTTAACTCCTATATTAATATTTAATAGTCACATCATTATTGAATTAAATTAAATTACTTTTCTCGCATAATTTAAATAAAATAATTTAATTACCGAATTAATTAAATCTCAAATATGTAGAAATACAGGGTATTACATACTTCCCCCCTCCCCCCTTACAAAGAAATTTCATCCTCGAAATTAGGTCATACCTGCAGTAAACAACTCTGGATACTAATCTCACATATCATCCTCCCGCTCCCAAGTAAACTCATCAACGTTGTGGTGTCCCCACTACACTCTCACTACAAGTACCACCTTAGACCGTACATTTCACTCACTGCGATCTAGAATATCCATGGGTGTCTCCGCGTACGAGACGTCTAGTTAAAAATCAATCTCCTCAAGTGGAACGTTCCATAAAACTCTCTAGCTCCTCATTTACTTCTTCAGTGATGCCACGTGGAACACGTCGTATATTTGTTGAAGATGCTCAAGTAAGCTCAATCTATATGCTATCGGTTCCACTCTCTCGATAATAGGTAAAGGTACCACGTAACTCGATGCTAACTTCCCCTTATTGTCGAACCTCATAACTCCCTTCATGGGAGACACCCGTACCAATACCTGGTCTCCACCCCCTAAATCATTGTATCTTCGATCGGCATCAGCATAACTCTTTTGCCTATCTTGAGCTATTTGAATGCATCCCAAGATAAGATCAATCTTGGCAGTCGTCTCCTGTATCATCTCTGGTCCAAATAACTTACTATACCTCACCTCTAACCAGCAAGCGGGCGAATGATAAGGTCTTCCATCAAGTGCCTCAAATGGTGCCATATCGGTGGTAAATTGGTAAGAGTTGTTATACACAAACTTCACCAACGGAAGGTATCGCCCTAACCTCCCCCAAAATCCAGAAAGCACATCCTCAATATATCCTCCAGCATCTGATTATCCCTCTCAGTTTTCCCGTCTGTCTGTGGATAGTACGTGGTGCTCAATCGCAAGTTTGTTCCCATGGTCTCCTGAAAGCTCTGTCATAAGTGAGACACAAGGATCTTGTCTCTATCAGACATAATTTTAATCGGCACCCTATGCATCTTCACTGTCTCAGTAATGAACATGTGCGCATATTGCATCATCTCATAATCGGTGCAAACTAATAAGAAATGGGCCTTCATGGTCAGCCGATCCACTATCACCTAAATGGAATCGCGACCCATATGTGATATCTACAGCCCCATAATAAATTCCATCAAAATGCTCCCCCATTTACACAGGGGAATCTTAAGTGGTTATAGCATCACTGAAGGTTGCTGATGGTCAACTTTCATAAGATGAAAGGTAACACACTTTGAAACAAACTATGTTATGTCTCGCTTCATACTCGACCACGAGTACTATCTCATCATACATTGGTTTATCCCCGATGGGATGTATCGCAAACCTCGAACCATAAGACTATGACATAACTATATGTCTCAAATCCTCAACCCCTAGCACTACAAATCTCAAATCCTCAACCCCAAGCACTACAAATATCCCATTAAATTATAGACCTACCTTGGAGTTGATCCAGTAAGACTCTGTACCCTCGACTAGCAATTTTTGTACCATATCCTAACAGAATTGATCCTCTTCCTACGCCTTCACTATCCACATCACAATATCTGGAGTGATAGAGAAAATACAATTCATTCTCGGGCAACGTTATCATCGTGCTGAAGCTCACTCATTTTCTCCTTCTAGACCTCTGGTATCTCTCTTGTAGGTTGTCGGCTCAATGCATCTGGCACTATGTTAGCCTTACCAGGATGATACCATATATCAAATTAGTAGTCCTTCACAAATTATAGCCACCGCCTCTGCCTCATGTTCATATCCTTCTGTGTGAAGAGATATTGAAATGAATTGTGATCCAAGAACAAGGTTAACTACTCCCCAAGAAGATAATGTCTCCATATACTCAACAAAAAAATTATCGTTGCTAACCTGAGGTCATGGGTGGGGTAATTCTTCTCATGGGTCTTAAGCTTTCGAGACGCATAAGCTATATCCCTCTCCTCTTTGTGCAATACACCCCTAAGTCCCTACGAGGATGCATCGGTATAGAGATGATACTCTAATCCTCCCCTATGCAAAGAAAGTGCAGGTGTTGACGTCAGCTTGTCGTTTAGCTCATCAAATGCTAACTAACAATGATTGCTCCACACAAATGGTGCCCCTTTGCGAGTCAGGTATGTCAACGGACCCACAATATTCGAGAACACCTTGATGAAGCGATGATAATACCCAGCCAACCCCAAGAATATACGAATCTCCATCGGTGTCATGGGCAGCCCGTTGATACCTTACTCGGATCAATAGCAATTCCCCTGTCGAACACGATATAGCCTAGAAATTGCACCTCTCGATGACAAAATCCACACTTGTTAATTTTTTCATACAACGGATGCTCTGTGTGCTCATCCTCAGTGCGAGAATAAAACAGAATGTCGTCTATATAAACAATCATGACCTAGTTTAAAAACTCCCTGAATATCCTGTTCATGAGGTCTGTGAACAGCGTCAGTGCATTGGTGAGCCCAAACGGCATCACCCTAAACTCGTAAGATCCATACCGCAACTGAAAAGAAATTTTAGGAATGTCCTCCTCCCGAATGTGCAACTGATGATACCCAGATCTCAAATTAATTTTGGAGAAGTACGTCGCTCCCCTCAACTGGTCAAAAAGGTCATTGATCCTCGACAATAAATACTTATTTCGTATCGTGACCTTATTCATCTCCTTGTAGTCGAAACACAAGTAGAGTGAAGAATCCCTCTTCTTCATAAATAATACCGTCACACCCCATGGTGATGTACGCCGCCGAATGAAACCCTGACCAAGCGTTGTTGAATCTTCTCTCTTAACTCATGTATCTTTGAAGGTACCATATGATAAGATGATCGGGCAATCAATCCAAAACTCCATGCTAGATCTATAACGAACTCAATCTAGCGACTGGGAGGTAGCCCTGGTATATCCTAAAATACATCCTTGAATTCCATCACAACTGGGATTTATTCTAATGGTATAACTACCTCCTTTGAAGTCTCCTCCTCGATATAATATAAGTGGGTGCATGATCCTCCCTCGGGAAGACGCATCGCCATAAGGAACATCTCCAGCCCCGTAATGGAAAACAGAATGGTCCTATCATATCAATCTACCATCGCCCTATAACCCATCAACCAATCCATACCCAAAATCACATCGTAACCCTCCATATTTAACACGAGGAGGTTTTTTGCTAAGTTCAGTCTCCCTATCACACTATCGACTCCCCTACAAATCGAGTGAATCAAAGAACAATTACTTGTCGGTGACTCTATACACATAAGGAAACTACCAGTTGTCTCCAATAAATTGACAACTCTTGAAAATCTAGTTTTTATAAAATAATACGACGCCCCAATATCAAACAGAATCCTACCCTCAAGCCTTTGATTAGGAAACGTACTCTCTACTGTCGGCGGCGCCTGAGGTGTTAGTGGAATGGCTACGTCCCAGATGTTATACACATCCCCGTAGTGTATATGCCCCTGCTGCTACTATGGGGCTAGTGGTGTTGGTGTTGTAGGAGGTACTGGAGCATGTTGTCCCTACTGAGCACCCTACTGTTGTGCTCTATCGGGTTGTGGGCAATCCCTCCTCTTGTGACCCTGCTGGACACATATAAAGCACTGACTCGGGAATACCCTATATCTCTATCCCTTTTGGTCTTACTGTCCTCGGCCTTATTGGCCTCCCATTGGTTCCCTTGTCCATGACGGTCGTGAGTAACCTGCTACTGATTTGGGCCCTATTGACCCCATCGGTAACCGTGCCTGAATCTCTTAGCATTGTTCCCCTATCGAGAATCCTTCACATGCAGACGAAATGTCTACTGTTCTTGAGGTGCTCCACTAGCACCACCACCATTATCCTTACCCAGCTAGCTAGGCTCTACTCCTCTCTTGCTTCCCTTCCCGTGGAAGTGATGATCCTAGCAGTGAATAATTGTGGCGTTAACTACATCATATGTCACCAATGTGGGGTTACCTATCAAATGTTGCCTGACCTTCCAGGCTAGACCATCTATGAACTTAGTTTTATTTCTCTCTTCATTACTCACCTCATCCGGAACAAAGTTATCTAGACGGGTGAACTCCTCTTCATAGTCAACTATCGAGCGGTCACTCTGAATAACTTTCCCAAACCTCTTGCTCATCTCAGACTCAACGGCAGGTGGGAAGTACTTGTAGGCAAAACTCACCCAGAACTCTATAATGGTCATCGATCTCTCTCCTCAACGGTGGTTACAGACTCCCATAATTGTAAAGTGGCTCTGACCAATCAGAAGGAAGCTAACATCCGTTTATGTGCCTCTGTACAGTCCACTATGTGTAGATGGTGCTGAATGTTCTTCTTCCACTAACATTCTACAACCACATCAGTACTTACTTGAAACTTGGGCGAATGTCCCTTCTGAAATGTCTCCCTGACTCACTGCCAAGAAGATGGCCCTGGCTAGGCCTAAACTTCCGGTGTCACTAGCGGATGGGCCTGGGGCTAGGGAAAATGGGTTTCTATAGCAATCATGTTGCATTGACCACATGGGCCAATATCTCTGTCACTTGGGAAATTGAAATCATATCTATTGGTGGTGGTGGTGGTGGTGGTAGTGGTGGAGGTTCTTGTGGCTCCTGTCGAGCCTCCATCAAACCCTCTCTATCCTTAACAATATTCGCTCGCTCTCTCCTCGGTGGCATCTGAAAATAAATTGAATTTATATGAGTTCACTGTAAATACAATTAAACTAGCCGAAGTAAGTAAATTACACATATGTCAAGATAAAATCAACGATCCCAATAATAGGGCTCTAAATAAAATGAACGTTATGCTGAAATCGTAGTAAGCCGTATAGATCCTCTGGACTCTAGAACCTGATGCTCTGATACCATCTGTGACACCCCGCCTAACTAAATATCGGGTGATCAGTCCTTTATTAAATTAAATCAGGATTTACAAATTGGTTCATTCTTAGCATAACTCTCGAAAAACAAATTGATTACTAATCACCTATTACTTAATTAAACTAGGGCCAGATTTTATCTTTTATCAAACAGATAGCAACATGTGGAACTAAATAAACCATACACCAATAAAGCCTAATCCATCACAAGATATAGATAAATAGAATCCTGCCGAATAAACCATCGACTAAAACCAAACTAAATAAAATCCTATAATAATACCCAAAACCAATACAACTCTGAACCAAGATAAGAAATATGAAAAGAGCAACACGCCCAACTAAAACTGTAACTGGAAAATAGATTCCTTCACTAGGAATGAAGAATATATGCATATAATCCAAAACTCTGCAAGCATCCACCTGTGTCGCAGCTGCATATCCCTGAAGTAGAATATCAAGTCTGGCATCCCTGTGGCTGAACACCTAAAAGGTTTTGAAAATATTTTTGTAGCAATAGCTGAAAATATTTAGCAAGAGTTGTGCTACACAATATATAGTTCACGCCTAACATCTCTACTTGGCCCACCTAGTTGTGCTACACAATATAACTAGATATAAGTAACTATCTGGACTAATCACATCTCTAAGTCCCCATACCGCCCATACAGCACACTAATCGAATTAACATTCCTCGTATGTTAAGCATAGAAATTTTCATTTCAATTATCTTCTCTTTTATTCAATTAATTAAGTTTCACTACTTAATTCATTCTTTATATATACTCTATCTATCAGTCTACTGTCACACATAAGTAGAACAATCACGATCGCATATATATATATATATATATATACGATGTCTCTCAATTTGATCACCGTGAAACAATAAGCATACTCTGCTATCATTCCAAGTACCTCTCGTAATAAATGGGGACTATTGGTTCAGCATGTCTCTTCGAACCCAAAATCAAATATCAAACGGTGGAGGTGAATAAAGTTCTAAGCCTTTAGGCTACGCACATACCTAACGTACCCAAATGACATGTCGGTCTCACTAATAAATGTCACATAGCGAGCCGCCCTAAGTTTTGTGTTTTGTGTCACCAATCCACACCTCACTGGAATGGTTAAGGTGGGATCACCCACTATGCGAGAACCTACGGGGATAGTAAGCACCATTGGTCTGATAACTTATAACATCAATCATATAGGCACGCACACAACCTATATATATACATAATCGGTAAGTATTCAAACAACCTAATTATCATCATTCGTACGTAGTATATAACACTCGAATACTCATCGTACTATCAAGTTATGACTTTTCTTACTATCGTATTTAATTGAGTATTAATATCTACTCTAAGGGACCTAGTTACCCCTTTATGATTTCATTAGCTAATTCTTACTTACCCTATTGGTTTATGCCAAAAGCTCACTCATGCTTTCACGTAATTACATTCTCATTACCGCGAATTAATTACTTTGTCATTTAATCCCATTTCCTAATCGTCTTAATTCTTTCAATATGACTAAACTCCCATAACCCTATTATGGCTTATTACAATATAATATATCCCTCATTATATTCTAACAATACCCCAAAAATTATCCCGACAGAAATTTAGGAGTTCTAGGTAAAAAGGGAGAATTTACATTTTTCAGGGAACCGAACCGGTTCGCCCCTCTGAACCTCATCTTCTTCGTTTTGCTGATGCGTTTACATTATAACTTCCATGTTTCTCCACCAAACTCCAAACCAATTGTCCCAAATCCTTCTCACATGTATTAGGACAGTTTCTAACGTAATTTTTGCATCAAAACAATACAAATAACATTCAAGAATGGATTTAAACATCTAATCCTCTAGAACCCTAGGATTTCAAGTTCTTCCTGTGGTATTCATCGAAACCCAGATTTATTTCATGGATAATCATATAAAATCTCTACCTTATTATCCTCTACAAGTATCAAATCTTTCTACATGCAATCCCTACCTTAACATGCATTTAAATCAATATTTTCTTCTAATAATCATCAAAATAATCAATATAATTGAAAACCTAGGCACATGGGTATTATAACTTCATATTAATCGCAATAAGCACTTGTCTTAGTACTGTAGAGTCTAATTTCGTGGACCAGATGTTAAGTTGATTATTTTTATCCTCTAATATTCCTTCCCAAGTGTTTGTAGTGCAAGAATCCCTTGAATTTCTCAAAAACCCCTCCTTAAGTTCCAAGATTGGTTCCTAATGGCTTTTTTTAGTTTTTTGACCTCTAATTCGACCCTTACGGATCATCCGTGACCTCACAATCATCATCTAAATCATCCTAAATAAATATCCCATCTCGGCCCCAAGTTAGTTTACACATGACTCCCGGTTGAGATAAATTCCAATTACACCCATATCACTCGTTATGACGTAATTTCTAATTATTAACCATTTACTATTCAACTAGTAAATATAATTCACAATATTAATCATTATATCACTCTCGATCAATATTTAATAGTCACATTATCATTCAATTCAATTAAATTACTTCTCTCGCATAATTTAAAATAAAACAATTTAATTACCGAATTGATTAAATCTCAAATATGTAGAAATATGGGGTATTACAACTGCCAAGATTGAAAACCTTAAAACTGAGGTTTATGAGATGAGACGAATTGGGTCCCTATTCTCGAAGAGCCCGAGATCATCTTCTCTCGCGCTATGGGTCCGCCTGCACTCGAGCCTATTTGGGTTCCCGAGGAATACTAGCATGATCCATGTGCTCCTCCTGCTAATGGGCCACCGCCAGCCCAGCTCTCTATGCTGAATCTTGCCCAGCCAGGGACTAACTTACCCATGACCATTAATCCAAAGGAGGAAGAGTTGAACAAGGTCAAGGAAGACCTTAAGATGTTGACCAATAAATTCGACCAAGTCGGACTCTCTAGAAACTACATGGACTACACCCACATGTCTCCCTACCCTAAATCCCCGTTAATCAGAAAAGTTCAAGATGTCCAACACCCAAAAATTCAGGGGTAGCGGACCCCGATCGTTCATTTCCACAGTTATCACCAAGCCATGACTCTCCTAGGGGCCTCCGAGTAAATAATGGCCCAAATGTTACAACACACCTTGAAGGATAGCTCTCTTAGATGGTTCTTATCTCTCGAGGAGTCTAGAATCCTTAGTTAGGAAGATGTTGCCCGCGAGTTCGTGTCATAGTACAAGTATAATGAAGAGTTAGAGGTTACTCGCAATGATTTAGAGTTTCTGAAGTAGAATCCTAGGGAGTCAGTCATTAACTTCATAGAGAGGTGGAGAAAGAAAGAAGCAACAATGAACAACCGACCTTTCGAAGAGGAGCAAGTCAGCATTGTAAAGAAGAACTTCTTACCCCATGTCCGAGCAACAATGGGAGGACAGTACTACCCTCATTTCCGAGCCCTCCGAGAAAAAGGAGTGGAGATCGAAGAAGGCCTTGCCAAGACAAAAGTTAAACCAAAGAAAGTATCTGTAGAGTTCGCTCCCAGAAAGTTTGAAAAGCCAGTCAATACTGCAGTTTCAACCATCAACAATATCTCTTAGCCTTCCACTTCATGGTCACTAGAAAGCCTCATTAACCCAGTCTGCACGAAATACATCAAACATCATGATCCCCTCTCCAAAGTTTACCAAGCCCTCTTGAACCGAAACCTTATCAAACCACTGGACCCTCGTCCATTACCAAACCCACTTCCCCAAAATTTCAAACCAGATGCCCATAATGACTCTCACCAAACTGTTGACCATACTACCGACCAGTGTTTATGACTCCAAAATATGATCCAATGCTTAATTGATCGAGGTGTCATTGCCCACCCAGCCAATGCAAAATTAAACATTACCCACAATCCACTCCTGAATCATATAAATGCCATATTCCAAGTAGAAAACCCAAAATTTTACCCATCTATAAATATCATAGTAAGAAAATCACCAATCATACCCATCTGCAAAGATCAAGGCTATAAATACATTGTAACCTCCTCATTAGAGGGGGACTCAGAATTTCTTGGTAAACCGATTATTGAGAATTCTGCAAACAGTCAGCAATAACAAATACAGTGGATGTAGGCCATTCTTACAAGGCTGAACCACTTTAAAAATCTTTTGTCTTATATTTATATATTCATTTTTATCTGTGATTAAATAATTAGATCAAATCTAGTTACTTACATCAACAGATTGGCGCCGTCTATAGGAAACGACTCTAATTATCATTTTTCTCCAAAAAAATTCATCGCCAATGGCTAATAATCCTGAATCCAGTAATCGAAACGCTGGAAACCCCCCAAATCCATATGCTCCCCCAAATGTTCAAGACCTGGCTGGTATAATGGCTAATCTAGCCTAAGTCCAGACAGCCATGCAAGAAACTATGCAACAACTCATACAAACTATCCAGGGTGGAGTATCTACTCATTCAGGACAATAACCGTTCAAAGAAATACCCGTTTACCTTCTTCGCGTACAAGGTGAACATTATTCCCTAAGGAATCTCGATCCAGACGTACTGATTCATATCTCACTGAGAGATCTAATGATTTTTCTTATCAACCTGGTCGAACTTCATCAGTATGAGCTACAGATACTCAACAAAACATCACTCTCTCTCCAGAAAGGACTAGTGCATTGGAGAGGTTAAGCAGGGTCTCTCCTTTTGATCTTTTGGGCCCTAGGAGGAATAAAAGTCCTCCTAATATTGTGTCGAGGAACTTTTAACGACCATCCAATATAAAGGAGGGTTCTGCCCAATCACGACCAACTTCTCGTAATGAAATATCCCAGGAAGCAAATTCAACATGATCAGTTGCTCGAACCAACAGGCCCGAGGAGGGAAATGATGCATGCAAAGGCTCTATTCAAAGGTTGGAGGAGAGACTAGGGGAAATGGCTAAGGCCAAGAATCCTCTACAAAGAAATTTTGTCCAAGGGACACCTTTTATCTTAACAATTGTGGATTTTCCCACACCATCAAAGTTCAAAGCACCTGTTGTGACTCCTAAATATGATGGAAAAATTGACCCTGTCTTTCATATAGAACAATATCAAGCTGCTGCCGATATCTATGATGTGCTAGATGAGATGAGATGCAGGGAACTTTTGGGAACTCTTACCGGATCTGCTAAAATATGGTACAATAATCTTCCTCGGGGGAAGATTTCAACTTTCTTTCAACTGGTCGAGCTCTTTATTGGAAATTTCTATTTTGGAGCAAAACCAGTTAAACAAGTAGCACACTTGTTAAGTGTTAGACAAAAATCAGGTGAGAGGACTAGGGATTATATAACCCGTTTCAAAAACGAGAAGCTCGAAGTTATTGATTACGAGGAAAAGACATCAATTACTGCTCTGATGAGCGGACTGTTGCTAGATAAATTGTACTACACTCTAGCCAAAGATCCGCCTAGAACCATTGCATAACTAATGGCAAAGGCAACGAAGATTATGAACGTCGGGGAGGCTATGGCTGCGAAGAAGAGTATGGATACCAAAGAAACCAAGATGGAGGTTGATAAGGCTGAAAAGAAAGAGCATAAGAATAATGGTGGTAACAAGCAGTCAAAAGTAAAGCCAACATGGGAGCTGTTGAAGAAATTTGGAAATTATACTCCTTTAAAAGTAGACATAAACCACGTTCTGGAAGAAATCAAGAACAACGAGGAGCTAAACTGGCCAGAGAAAATGAAGACAGATCCTGACAAGAGGAATAAGACCAAATATTACGAGTTCCATAAAGACCATGGTCACACGACCAAAAATTTCATAGCTCTTCAGAATGAAATTGAAGAACTCATCAAACGAGGAAAGCTAGCCAAGTATGTTGATCGTCGAAATGATGGAAAGAGTAATGATCGAGCAAGACAGAGGTCTAGATCTCCTCGTCGAGCAAAAGAAGATAAGAAGAGAAATCACGAAGAGGATCTGGATGATGACCAAGACGACCCCGATCTCCCCAAAAGATCAAAACAGCCAGAACGTGAGGTATTTTCTATCCATTTTGGATCATTTGAATGTAATGTCACTACAGGTGGAGATACAGGAGGTGGAGATATGACTGCTGAGAGATAAGCCTACCTCAATGAGGCTCAGGCTTGCTCGTATATTCAACGGATAAATTTGGCTGAAGATGATCGCCCGAGGAAGGTGAATAAGGATAAGCTGGTCATTGGTTTCTCTAAGAAAGACTTGGCAGGTGTACTATATCCTCATGATGATCCATTGGTGATCAAGATGAGAATAAGGGAAGTGGTGATTTCACTAATACTGGTGGATAATGGTAGCTTGGCAGATATCATATTCTATCCATGCTTTGACAGTTTAAATCTAAAGCTAGCCCAGTTGGAGCCATATCATAGGCCCCTCCTTGGTTTTACTGGCGAGAAGGTTTTTCCACTTGGGACGATCAAGTTGGATATGCTTATCGATACATGGCCTGCTTATCGAACAGAAAGAGTACTCTTTTTTGTAATGGATAAAAATGTCCAATCAGCTTACAACATCATCGTCGGAAGAGTAGGTCTGAAGAAATTTGAAGCAGTACCATCTACTGTGCATCAATGTCTAAAATTCCCAACCAATTTTGGGGTGGGAGTTATGAAAGGCGGCCAGAAAGTAGCTCGGGAATGCTACTATTCATCTGCCGAGCAGGAAGAGCATGAAGAATTTAGAAAGAAGACTACTACCTACCAAATAGAAGATGCGAAGATTGAAACATTAGACCCTAGAGACGAGTCCCAACTCGTGAAAGGGCAAGTTATGGAGGCTACTGAGAATGTCATTCTGGACGACGAGTATTCAGAACGAACAACTCAAATTGGTGCATCCTTGGATGAATCAATAAAACTAGAATTGATAGCATTCTTAAGGCGAAGAAAGTAGACTTTTGTGTGGAGTCATGAAGACATGCCAGGAATAGATCCGAATTTCTTGTGTCATGATCTCAATGTGAATAAGGAAATCAAGCCAGTAAAGCAGTGAAGAAGAGTGTTCAACCCTGAGAAAAATCAAGCTATACAGGAGGAAGTAGAGGAGCTGCAAAAGGCCTCTTTCATTGAGGATGTTAAATATCCTGACTGGCTAGCAAATGTGGTAATGGTAAAGAAGAAAAATAACAAGTGGAGGATGTGTGTAGACTTTACCGACCTTAACAGGGCATGCCCAAAGGATCATTTTCCTTTGCCCCGAATTGATCAATTGGTGGATGCCACCTCGGGTCACGAACTATTAAGTTTTATGGATGCTTATTCTGGTTATAACCAGATTAAAATGAAGCCTGAAGATAAGGAGAGTACCTCATTTTTACCCCAAGGGGAACTTATTGTTATAATGTTATGCCTTTTGGACTTAAAAATGCAGGTGCTACCTATCAGCGGTTGATGAACAAGGTGTTTGTAGAGAAAATCGGTCATAACATGGAGGTTTATGTCGATGATATGCTAACGAAGAGCAAGAAAGCTGCTGATCATCTAGTTGACTTAGGCCAGACCTTTAATCAACTAGAGGAATATCAAATGAAGTTGAATCCCACCAAGTGCATATTCGGAGTACGAGAAGGCATGTTTCTCGGATATATCGTAAATCAACGAGGAATTGAGGTGAACCCTAAAAAGATTAAGGCTTTATTGGAGCTACGATCCCCAATGACGAAGAAGGAAGTACAAAGCCTCATAGGGCGAGTTGCAGCACTTAACAGATTTGTGTCACGAGCAACTGATCGATGCCTCAAATTCTTCAAAACACTGCGAAATACTTTTGAGTGGAATGACGAATGTGAGAAGGTTGTTCAAGAATTGAAGAAATACCTAGGAGAACCTCCATTATTATCCAGGCCAGTGATGGAAGAAAGACTATACTTGTATCTGGCAGTCTCAAAAAATGCAGTAAGCTCGGCGCTGATAAGAGTGGAGGATGGAGTGCAAAAACCAATCTATTACACTAGCAAGGCCTTCCGAGGAGCAGAGATCAGATATCCAAGGCTGGAAAAGTTAGCACTGGCATTGATCGAAGCAAGTAGAAGAATGAGGCCATACTTCCAAGATCATACTATAGTTGTGTATACAGACATGCCATTAAGGCAAACTCTGCACAAACCAGAGAAATCAGGAAGATTGATGTATTCGGCTGTAGAATTGGGTGAATACGATATAATTTATGAGCCTAGGTCGTCACTAAAAGGGCAAGCAGTGACAAATTTTATCGTAGAGTTCACCTATCCAGATACCTCCGAAGAGAAGAACTTGAATACCGATCAGCCTGTGGATGTTATGGGATCATCAAACTTAAATTTTGACCAACCTCAGTCGGTAGATGAGCAAGAGAAGATGGTCGACGAGCAACAAGAAGTGCTGGAGGAGGATATAAGGAAGCATCAAATATTCCACCGAGGAACTCTATCTGACTAAGAGTTTGATAATGAGATACCTGTGTGGAATTTATATGTAGATGGCTCTTCGTTCACTACAGGAAGTGGAGCAGGGATGGTTTTAAACAGCCCAGATGAAATCGATGTGGAATATGCTCTGAGCTTTCAGTTTAAAGCTTCTAATAATGAAGCTGAATATGAAGCAACGATTATTGGTTTTAGTTTGGCAAAAATCATGAAAGATGAGCAGGTTATCGTATTCAGTGACTCACAATTGATCGTAAATCAAATGTTGGGGGTATATGTAGCCAAAGGAGAATTAATGATCAAGTATCATGCAAAAGCAATGGAGATTGTATCAAGCTTGATCGCAGTACAGTTAATTAGAATACCAAGGTTGGAGAATACAAGAGCAGATGCCTTAGCTCGGTTAGCTTCAGCAACACGCACTGAGCTAAGAAGAACAATCCCAATAGAAGTTTTGGCTAGTCGGAGCATAGACGAAGATCTGATGATGAATTTTATTACCCTTGATTTAGAACCATCTTGGATGGATCCCATTAGGGCATATATTGAAGAAGGGGCGTTGCCAACTGATAAACTGATAGCTAAGAAACTGAAGTTTAAAGCTGCTCGTTATGTATTAACTAATGGTATTTTATATAGACGAGGAATTATAGCAGGTTTGCAAAGGTGTGTGCATCCCTCTGAGGTGAAAGATTTGATTGAAGAGGTCCGTGAAGGGTTCTGTGGAGCCCATGTAGCAGGTCGGATGCTTTTGCAAAGAATAATGACGCAAGGATATTATTGGCCAACGATGAGGGCTAATTGTGTAGCCTATGCCAAAAAAGGTGACAAATGTCAACGCTTCTCTTCTATCCGAAGAACTCCCCAAGCATTGTTAACACCCATTACTTCCCCTTGGCCATTTACCATGTGGGGAATAGACTTTGTTGGGCCACTTTCAACGACCAGGGGAAGATTTGAATATCTCGTGGTCGCGGTGGATTACTTTACTAAGTGGGTGGAAGCTGAGCCTCTTATTGATATGACATATGACAAGGTGTATCAATTTATTTGGAATAATATCATTTGTAGATATGGTCTTCCCCATGCATTCATTACTGATCATGGAACCCAAATTGACAATAAGGAGTTTGCTGCGTATTATCATCAGTCAAACATATTGAAAACCCATTCTGCACCAGGCCATCCCTAGATCAATGGACAAAATGAGGTGATAAAAAGAACGCTGCTGAATGGTTTGAAAAAATGACTGGACGATGCAAAGGCAAATTGGATTAACGAGTTACATTCTGTGTTGTTGGCTTATCGTACAACACCACGAGAGGCAACAGGAGAATCTCCATAAATGCTATCATTTGGAAGTGAAGCCGTCATACCAGCTGAATTGGGTTTACCCACGCACAGAATACTGAATTTCAATTCTCCTATCAGTGACTTGATGAGAAGATTAGACTTGGATATGCTCGAGGAAGTTAGAGAAGAAGCAGCAATTAGGAATGCTGCATACCAGCAACGAACAACTCTGTTCTACAACAAGAGGGTAAAGAAGTGTGATTTGAAAGAAGGGGACTATGTGCTAAAGAAAGTAATTCAAAAGCACAACAAACTGGAAGCTAACTGGCATGGACCCTACAGAGTAACATAATTTGTTCGACCGGGGACATATAAGATTGAAACCTTAGAAGGACAAGAGTTTAAGAATGCATGGAACGCAGAGCGTCTGTGCAAATATTATCAGTAGTTAAAATCCCTATGTAATGCAGTTTTCTTGAATATGAATAAAGTTTTGGATGTTTTACCCAATTCTCTCCTTTTGTTGAAATTTTTCGGAGTACTAGTGCTACATACTATGCATCAAGTTCAGAATAATCACGCATCAAGTCCAGATAAAAAATCCACCAACTCCGGTTGGTCGGGAATAAAATCCACCAACTCCGGTTGGTTGGGATTAAAATCCACCAACTCCGATTGGTCGGTAATAAAATCCACCAACTCCGGTTGGTCGGGAATAAAATCTACCAACTCCGGTTGGTCGGGAATTAAAATCCACCAACTCCGATTGGTCGGGAATTAAAATCTACCAACTCCGGTTGGTCAGGAATAAAATTCACCAACTCCTGTTGGTCGGGAATAAAATCCACCAACTTCGATTGGTTAGGAATAAAAATCCACCAACTCCGGTTGGTCGGGAATTAAAATCCACCAACTCCGGTTGGTCGGGAATAAAATCCACCAACTCCGGTTGGTCGAGAATAAAATCCACCAACTCCGGTTGGTCTGGAATAAAAATCCACCAACTCCGGTTGGTCGGGAATTAAAATCCACCAACTCCGGTTGGTCGAGAATAAAAATCCACCAACTCCGTTTGGTCAAGAATTAAAATCCACCAACTCCGGTTGGTCGGGAATTAAAATCCACCAACTTTGGTTGGTCGGGAACGAAAATCCACCAACTCCGGTTGGTCGGTAAGCCAATTTCAATCAACTCCAGTTGTTTAAATTAAGCAATACCATGGAATGTAAGTTGTTCTATTGCTTAGTATTAAAAAATCACTACAATGAGATAAGTATGTCATAAACATATATATACTTACCAACCAACAAGCAAAGACATTCTGTAAATTACTTAGAAGAAAATGAAATGACAAAAGACCAAAACTTTTCATTCAAATTGAGAAGGATTACATATGCTGAAAAAAGAAAAAACCATTAGATAAAAATCCTATTCTACTGGTTTCTTTCCCTCTGCCTTTGAAACAGGTTCTACTCCAGCAGGAGGATCATCTAAGGCATAAGGGGAATTTATGAAGTTCAGATCTCGAAGTATCCTTACATTCATCACAGATGGACGATCAAGCAAGTGCTCCGGGCGAGATATCTCAAAATTAGAATGAAGATTGTAGTCGCCGAGATACTTGGAAATTAAGCACTGGGGAATTGCTCGAGCAGGAATCCAGCTCATATCAAGTTTAAAAGGTTGCACGGGCAACTCGATCAATCTAGGGTCATAATAATCCCATAGATAGTGGCCCTGCTCCAACTATAACACCCCAGTGCATTCAGCCATCCTTGCCTATAACCCTCATTATTTGACTGCTGGATCCGATCATCGAGATGATAAAGAGCTTCGTTGTATCCAGCCATCCAAAACTCCCTGGGATGTTTGTGAAACTGGTAAGTTAACCTCTCCAGTTGCTCGTGGAGGTTCTTCACTAAAAGTTCTTTATTCTCCAAGGCAGAGCTTTGTGTGGAAAGTTGCTCGTTGAGGTTCAGAATGTTTTTGGGCATCTCTAACAAAGCTTGATTCTTCGCCACCAACTGGAATGCTTGATTCTCCAAGGATGCCTATGTTCTAACTTCTTCAACAGTAACCCGAGCAGCCATTGCTCATCCCCGAGAAGCTCTTGCTCGTCCGTGAGCAGAAGTAAAGGGTCCAGTCCTCTTTAAGATTTCCAATTCATCTTTCAAATTGGCATTTTCGACCTCCAAGAAAGAGAAACCTTCATCATTCACAGGGACCAAGGCTTCCGAGGTAGATGATGGATATTTCAGTTGGGATATCTCTCCTCGCAAAACATTATTTTCCTGCTCCAGCAGTTTCACGATTTGCCTATGCTCCTCGACCTCAACCCTTAGAATTTTCTCTTTCTTCTCGTAAGCAGCGATGAACTTATCATATCCTTTGTCAGCATTTAGTTGCTGATATTTTTTCTCATACCCCTGATGAAAAAGGGTAGAAGATTCTTTGTATTGTTATTGGAGTTCCTCGATGGTACCTTGGAGATCTTCAATCATCTCGTAATATGCTACATTATTGGCGACTGCACGGTTGAGCAAGCACTTCAAATATTGGTAGGCTTCAACTGCTCGTTCAGAAGTATCTGGACCAAGGATGTCAATTATTTGAGCTTCATTCAGGTCAGCATGGCCAGCCTTGAAGTAGTCATTGCATTTTTTCATCAGTTTAGTATCATGAGCTGACAAGAGCTCCATTAGCCATAAACTAGTAAAGAAAAGAGATAGAAAGAATTAATAAGAATGCAGACAGAGAAAGAAGAGGAAGAAGTCAAGATAAACAACCAAAAGCTTGATTTTTCATTTCATCATAAAAGAAAATACAAAAGTTGAGGCTACATCCAATAAAGTGACAAAATAAACACCCAAACTACTCTACACCTTCTCTTTATTTCCTATAACTTCCTCAGGAATTTTCAAGGAAGAGGCTGGTTGCTCGGTGGACACGAGTAGCTGCTCGGTAGGAGTAATAGTTGGTTGGGGTTGCTCAGAGCATGATTGAACAGCTGGAACAGTAAGGGCCTGATCTCCAATTACCATGGAGGATTCTTCTGAGGCAGCTTCATCCTCTTCTTCATCTCCAGAAGAGGGAGGAGGACCATGAGTGTGTTACTGAAATAAGTCAGAATCTTCAGTAACCTTCAGCTCTTGTAGAGCTGCCACCCATCCGTCTCTAAAGTATTTCAGGCTATACTATTCCATTTGTGATGACATAGCAGCCAAACAATTATTCTAGCCCCTGTCCCAACCTACGCTGAAGGATTTTTTAACAGCTTTCTTCCTTTTAACCTTCTTCGAGGAAGTCCTCTCAGTAAGAAGTTTCTCGACAGATTTCAGCTTCTCCTCCACCTCCTGCTTCTGGCCATCAACATCACGGAGTCTACCAACCTCCTCTTCAGTAGCTTTGAGTTTATTCTCAAGCTCTGCAGCATTCTTGAGTTTCTCCTCAAGCTCTTTATTATTCTTCTCAATCTCCCCCAATTTCTTCTCTAAATCCTTGGAGGCCTCCACAGCTCGATCTCTCTCTTGCTCTACAGACTTAACCTGCTTTTCCCAAGAAATTTTATTCTCCTCATACTTCTGCTGAGATTCCTTCAAAGACTGGGTTAATCCAGTAAACGCTTCTTCTACACCTCCCGAGGATATTGAAGCCTTGATAGCCTCATCTTTCTTCAGAATTGTGTTGAAACATGTTACCAGCTAGAAAAATAAAATAACTTTAAGTCAGTACAGGGATATAACATTGAAAAATAACAATTCAGATTAGTAATACTTACTGAGGCAATATGTTGAGCAGCCGAGGTCGTGACCCTGTCACGAGAAAGATTGTCCTCAATACATTAGACTTCTGGGATAATCCAAGACTTCACCGAGCTCATAGTAGAGCTCGAAAGAACAAAAGTGGGAACACCACCTTCCACATTTGACGATTGAGAAACAGATTATGCTGGTCTCTCAGAAGAACTTTTCCTTAATCTCCTCGTAGGAGCAGGAACATTCTCATCCAAAGATGCTGTCTTGGTTGATGATATAACAATGACCTCGCTTGGAGGAGAAACAACAATAGCCTTAGTTGGAGCCATAGGGGGCTTTTCAACGATCTTGCTTTGAGCCACAAGGGGATTCTCGCTAGACTTCTTGGTAGCATCAAAAAGGGGTACCTCTATAGTCTTTATCCCCTCTCCTGGGACATCTTTTTTACTTCTCTTTGTCTCCACAGCAGGAGAATCAGACTTGTCGAAAAAAAAAGGAACTTTTCTTCTCTTCATTATGTCACCAATAGGAATACTTGATTCAGAGGAAGAACCCTCCACACTAGACTCAGCAGCTGGTATCTGGTCAAGGTTAACCACCACTAGACGAGCAGTAAAGGATGAAGTGTAACTCTTGTACTGCAAAAAATAAGAGGCCGAACTAATGTGCTCCTCGGCCACAGTTTGGTGCAAACTCCAGATAAGTTTCAAATGCTTCAAATTAACCTATGTCTCCTTTGGAGATTTTCTTTTGCAATCAACTGCAAATAGTAAAAATTAAATGTCAGTAATACATTTTGTCAAATTCCAAGAAAACAATATTTCAAAAAATAAAAACAACCTATTCCATTGCCATAAGGGGGACACCTAGGACCTTGATATACATTATCTCCATTTAATGGAGCATGTTGCCAATTTTTCATAACAGCCCCACGCTCGAAGTAATCCCTGTTGGCATTTGGGAGATTGACAACTAAAGCCCTATTTAAAAACCTAGTTTTTAAATAAAAAGTACTATCGCTGACAACCCATCTATAGCAAAACATAATTTCTGAAATTCCTAAATGGGTTCCATGAATTTGGTTTAACCTATGGACTCCATTAACTATTCTCCAGGTATTGGGAGCTATTTTTGCAGGTACAACATCAAAATATTGATAGAACTCCAAACATAGGGGGTTTGGAGGAAAAGAAAAGCCGCATTCGGCCACAAAGATACTGGAGAACCAATGTCCCTCAGCCAAAGAGAAATAGTCAAAAGGTTCAGAAAGTTCCTCCAAAATGACCCATGAAGGAGTTGAAAATTCAAAACGAAATTTGTCAAGTGATTCAACAACATAAACCATGATGATCAAAGAAAAATAAAAGAGAAGGAAGAAGATCTTACAGGAGAAAGGGTGAACTAGTTGACAACGCACAAGATGGAGAAGAAATGAAAAGTTTGAAGACACAGGTTTGAAAAGTAAAAGACGATAGGATTTTTTGTCGTGTTTAAATAATTTACCTCGGGAACAGAAAAAATAATGATTACCAAGACGGACGTTTACGTATTCGGCGGCTAAAAAGAAGAAAAGGGGCACAAAAAACAAAGCGGTTACGGAAATTCAAAATATTTAGGAGGTCTGATACTGTGCATTTAAAAAGGATCTACATACAACTAATGCTTTCCTAAAAACCATACAAACCAAAAATCTAAGCAGAAGAATGTTCCATACTTTTCTTCAACATCAAACTACGAAACATTGGGGGCTTCTGTTGATACCAAATTTAGTCTGCTGACATGGACAAATCACATGAAGACACGTGTCAATTTACATGGTAAATACGAATACTCCAGACGAACAAATCAAGGCCACCGAGAAACTAATGAGTTCCGAGAAACTCAAGTGTGACAAGAAACTCAAGCTCTCCGAGCAACTCAAATGTGTCGAGCAGCTGAGGCGGTCCGAGCAGCTTAAATGGTCCGAGCTACATAAGTGTACAGCGTATCCAAATCAAGAGAATCTAAGATATAATTGCGCATTAAATTCTCATTAATATAGTACAGATGTACATGTCTACTGGGTAACAGCGCATTGTCCTTCCATTTGTACAGCCTCAAGGCTATAAATACATTGTAACCTCCTCATTAGAGGGGGACTCGAAATTTCTTGGTAAACCCATTATCGAGAATTCTGCAAACAGTCAGCAATAAAAAATACAGTGGATGTAGGCCATTCTTACAAGGCTGAACCACTTTAAAAATATTTTGTCTTACATTTATATATTCATTTTTATCTGTGATTAAATAATTTGATCAAATCTAGTTTTTTACATCAACAACGGGCCTACCATAATACCCTCCTAGAAGTTATGGGATCTATAAAGCTTGTAATCGAGGTTGGCCCTATAAATCCAGTTGTTGAATTCCAAGTCATCCATGTCCCAGCCTATTTTAATCTGTTTCCCAGACGAACATGGCTCCATAGCATCAAGGGTGTGTCTCATTCACTTCATCAAAAACTGAAGTTCTTCGCCAATGGGTAGGTCATCACCATTGTGGATGACGACAACGGAGTCGAGAATACAAGCACCAGCAATCCAATAGTAGAGATACAACATGGGACAAATGATATGCTTCTGTCAGGTTTCTGGGTTGAACCACTTCTACTCCCAACAGGGGATGATTTAAAATATAGGGTTTTTCCAGAGTATAACCCCCATGGCAATCTCAATGTAATCTAAATGTTCAAGAACATGCATTTCATGCCTGGATTAGGGTTGGGACAAAAACAGCATGGGATACTTGAACCCATTATGTTGAAGAAAGCTTTTCATCCTTATGGGATAGGCTATTAGACGTCAGTAGAAGAGCTCAGAATACTCCATTAACCTCAACTAAAGAGAAGGCTAGAAAGTGCCAAGATTGTCTCAAGATATTCCTTAAATGGAAGATTCATCAAAGAGGGTGAAGATTTCCCCTTTTGCAGCTTTTCAAAACCATGGTATGATTATGTGGACAAGAAGATGAAACCAAGAATGGAGATATTTTTCTAAAAAAACTACTCATGGGTCGAGAGTTCCCAACATCATGTGCAACCACTCATTGAAGAGACCATAACTGATATTGAAGAGTCTAGGTAAGTGACTCTGAGGATTCTTTCAACTTATAGACATTAGGGCTGACAGTTTATATAATCCACTTAGGGTCTACATCATCAGATCCATACTGCCTTATCAAAGCTACTGATGCACCTCTCCTTAAATTGCATGTTGTACATGTGCCACCTACTAACATTCAACCAAACCCAAATGTGTATCCCCTTTCTTATTCCCTGGTTGTTCCTCCTTACTCTAATGTAATCGAGACCTCCTTTGATGACGTTGTCAATGCTATTTTTCCTATCAATGAAATAAATGAAGATTTTGAGTATCTTGTGCCTTACATTAATAATCTTTATTCTAATCAAACTCTTAATGATGATGATTTTGCAAATGAACAATTCTTAACTGATCTAAATAAGGGTAATAACAAACAACATAACTGCATTTAAGTTAATGAAGATGAAATTATTTTTTTTAATCTCGGTTCTAGTAGTCAACTGCGCGAGATTAGGATAAGGGTCACCCTTAACGAGCATGAGTGCACGCAACTCAAGGAATTACTAAAGGAATTTGTGGATGTCATTGCATGGTCCTACGACAACATGCCCGACATTAACAACAAGATTTCTCAGTCTGAGATTCCTACTTTCCTGGAATGTAAACCGGTCAAGCAGAAGCTATGAAACCTCTGCACCAAATGATCGCTCAAAGTTAAAGAAGAAATGGTTAAATAGTTAAATGTCGGTTTCATTCGTGTGATCGAATATCCCACATGGCTATCCAATATCGTAATCATGCCGAAATTAGGAAGGAGGGAAGGTCCGCATGTGCATCGACTACTGAGATTTGAACAACGCCTCTCCAAAAGATAATTACTCGCTACCCAATATTGACATGATTATGGATAACACAGCTAATCACGTTCTCAAGTCATTCATCGACGGGTTTGTTAGATATAATCAGAGCAAGATGAACCCAGATCATCAAGAGAAAACTGCATTCATCACCCCTTGGGGAACCTTTTGCTACATCATCATGACATTTTGTCTCAAAAATATAGGGGCTACCTACCAAAGGGATACCAAGACCATCTTGCATGATCTGATACACAAGGAGGTTGAGGTCTATGCGAATGATAGGATTATCAAGTCTAAGATTAACGAAGGTCATGTTACTGCTCTCTGAAGTTCTTTAAACGAATGTGATAATATCAGATGTAACTTAACCCAAAGAAATGTGTCTTCGGCATTACCAAAGGAAACTCTTAGGATTCATGGTTATTGAGAAAGGGATAGAAGCATATCTTACCAAACTGAAAGCCATACTTTAAATTCCACCACCCCAAATGGAGAAGGAAATTCGGGAATTCCTTGGGAAATTATAGTATATTATTCGGTTCATCAGCCAGTTGACTTCCATTTGTGAGCTAATCTTCAAACTCATTTAAAAGGATTCGACCAAATTCTTGAAAGAATCTTGCCAAGAAGCCTTTGATCGAACCAAGAAATACCTAACCCAACCCCCAGTACTCATGCCACTGCATCCTGGTCTTCCCTTACTCCTATACCAAACCATGATAGATACCGTAACTGGGGCTTTGTTAGCCCAATACCTTGAAGAAACCCGTAAATAAAAAGCCATCTATTATGCCAGTCACAAGTTGGTCGGTTACAAAGTTAACTACACAGCCTTGGAGAAATCATGTGTTTCTCTTGTCTAGGTTTCCAAAAAGTTACAACGATACATGTTCACCTTTCCCATTAAACTTATATCCTGAATGGATCCCATCAAGTACCTACTCGAGAAGCCTTCCTTGTCCAGCCAAATGGCCCTTTAATTTATGCTTCTAGCCGAATTTGATATTGTATATGTCATGAAAAAATCCATGAAAGGAAGAGCCATCCCTGATTACCTTACTGACTACCCTACAGAAGAAGTCGATGCCTGGATTTCTGAGTTTTTGGATGATAATATCCTCCGTACCTCCAAAGAAGACCTTCAATGGTAAATGTTCTTTGATGGAGCTACCAATAAGAAAGGATATAGAATTGGGATTCTCATCATTCCCCCTTATGACTCTCACACTCGTATTTCCATTAAACTAGATTTTCCCTGCACTAATAACATGACTGAATATGAGGCATCCACGGTAGGCCTCAAAGTTTTCCTCAAGAAAGGAATTCGATACCTCGATGTATATAGGGATTCCACCCTCATCATCGGTCAAGTACTCAAAAAATGGAAAGTCAAGGACGAGAAACTCTTACCCTTCCATGCCCACCTAGGAGAGGTAGCTTCATAACTCTAAGAAATCACCTTCCACTACTTGCCCTGAGCACAGAACAACCTAGACGATGCCCTTGCTACCTTAGCCTATATGATTGACATGCCCGAAGGAATAACCATGGCCCCTTTCCTTGTACAAAAGCAAGATAAACCAACCCACTGCTATCATATGGAGCTCAGAACAGAAGAAGACCCTGAGATAGCCAACTACTAGTACTATAATATTTTGCGCCTCCTCAAGCATGGTAAGAATACCCACCATTCTAACAAGAAAGACTAAGCAACCCTTCACAGACTGGTTGCCCAGTATATTATCTGTGATAAAGCACTGTTTAAGAGAAACTTCGATGGAACCTATTTGCACTGCATTGCAGGGGATAACATTAAAGAAATGATGCAGAAAATTCACAACTGGGAATGCGAGCCCCACATGAACGGACATATGCTCACCAAGAAGATCATCCAACAGGGTTACTACTAGATAACCATGATTCAAGATTACACAACCTACGTTCAAAGATGCCTCAAATGCCAATAATTTTCTAACCTACAACACTTGCCTCCATAGGAATTATACAATATGACTTCTCCTTGGTTGTTCTCCGCATAGGGCATCGACACCATAGGTAAGGTTACGCCCAAAGCATCCAACGGACATGAATTCATCTTGGTTGTCATTGACTACATCACTAAATGGGTCAAGGCCAAGTCATATGCAGTTCAAAATGCCAAGAAGGTGGCTAAGTTCATCCAAAAAAACATCATCTGTCGATATGGGGTCCCTTACAAGATGGTATCAGACAGTGGGTTACACTTTGAGGCAGAAGTTACAGAGGTGGTCGATTAGTATAGGATTCAGAGGCACGAATCTTCTCCCTACTGGCCTCAAACCAATAGA
Organism: Sambucus nigra; assembly: GCA_949130495.1. Classification (NCBI taxonomy): domain Eukaryota; kingdom Viridiplantae; phylum Streptophyta; class Magnoliopsida; order Dipsacales; family Adoxaceae; genus Sambucus; species Sambucus nigra. The sequence continues at coordinate 465,226,239 of OX422215.1, read as the reverse complement.
GCAGTTGAAGCAGCTAATAAGAATATCAAAGCCATCTTCAGTAAGATGATCGAGAGTTATCAAGATTAGGTCGACAGGATCCTTTACTCCCTCTAGGACTATCGCACCTCAGTTTGATAATCCTTACTCTCTAGTCTGCGACATGGAAATAGTCCTACTCGTGCAGCTAGAAATCCTCTCCCTGTGCATCACGCTTGAAAGCAAGGATAGCAAGGAAGACTGGCATCAAAACCGTCCCGACGAGTTATCACTCTTAGATGAAAGAAGGATGAAAGTTCTATATCACATACAAGGGTATCATCATCATATAGTGCAATTATTCAATAAGAGATTCAAGGACCATGGTGTTTGAGAAGGGGACTTAATCCTCAAAGACATTATAGAACCCATCTTTGACCCCATAGGGAAATTCAAGTCCAATTGAAGTGGACCCTACATTGTGAAGAAGATCTTATCAGGTGGCACTACTAAGCTCACTGATCTTGACGGAGAAGAGATGGAGCATCTAGTCAACCTGGACCGTCTCAAGCCTAGTCCAAAATCTTTGCATGTTAAAATTATTTTCATCTCCCTTGTATTCTACCAAAATTCTTCGTTTCCCTTTACACAAAACTACGTGGGGCCTAATCCTCTAAAAATATTTTTTCTTTCAAAAATGAATTTAAGAAAATTCTCAAAACCCCCAAAGGTACGTAGGCAACTCATACCCTTTACATGAGCAAGTCACCCTTATTTTTCACAAAATGCTATCCTCTTCTTATCCCCGAGAACGACAGTTAATCTTAATCTATACATGAACAAAATGATTATGTATGACTTAGCGATTGGAATAAATAATTCAAATGAAAAACTCATCAAGAGGCACAATTAGATGATCAAAAACTCCTTTATTTCATTATTCAAAATTTCGATACAATTACATCGGCATAGGGAGTCAAAAGACTTCCCTTGCCAACCTATCACTACCTTCCTAAAACCAAATAAAAACAAGTCTCGCTATACTTAAAATAACCCTCAAATTATTCCCAAACACAGAAACACCCCATTCCAAAAGCTTCACACATCCTACCCGTGGCTGCCAGAAGAACCATCTCCATCATCACCCACATCCTGGGTTCCTCAAACTTCACCTGCCTGAATGGAGTTCCGCAGACACTGCATAGAGTGATAAGCTCGGAATAGCTTGGGGAAAACCACAGCACCTCCCTCCATGGTAACAGATACAACGAACCACCTTTTCCCAGTCTCCACATACAGCATCTTGGAAACCATCTTTCTCCATAACCACTTCATGTAGCCCCTTGAGATATGCCGGACTTTCCCAATATAATGGGATGGACGAGTCGATGGTCTAAGATTCTCCCACAAAGAGACAAGTCGTATGCGCATACGCTCTGTCATATCTTCCACAAGAAAGAAGTCCAGTGTGCGTTGTGGAACAATATGTTCCCAACCAAATTAGCACAAAAGTTGCCAAGGAAAGTATAAAGAGGTCTATTGGAGGCCTACCAATCGAACATACCGGTATTCTTTGAGTTTCATAATGGACAACAACTCCCCCTACTAAGGCACTGACCAGAGCAAGCCTCGAACCCCATGCTCCACGAACCAGTTTTCCTAGCTCTCGGTGTCCAGTCCTACACTGATAAAATAGCGTGAGAAGAATTTTGGCACCGCTAGAAAAGGATACTTAGGTGGGACCGCCATACGAAACCTCTCTGACAACCATATGAACAACATTACAGGGCTACCCCTAAGAAAGTTAGAACGACCTTCCCGCTAGTCATTGAGACCATTCAAAGTCTCCGTTAATATAACCGACACAGGATTGTGATGGTACGACATCCAATAAATAATAGCTGCAAGTTGGGGGTCCACTATTACTTCCCAAGTCACTAATAGCAGTTTTGAAACCAGGCCCATAATGATAGCCCCATCATAGACAGCATCACCAACATTCTGTAAAAGCACAAAATGCAGCACCGCAGGAAGATAAATCGTTCCTCCCGTGAGCAACGAGCTGACTGCCAAAGGTAAAATATGGAGAAGACTCGTCAACAGCGCCCTAAGGGATCGAGAAAACTCAGGCATAGCCACTGAAATGTTGGTATTTATCCCTAATATGGAAGAAAACTCTTCATAGGTCGGACAAATTTCATCCAACTCGAAGCAAAAGACATGGTACTCGGGTACTAGAACCTAACTGCCGCCATCAGCATATTCCACTCTAGAGTCTGGTTGCACCACAAAGGGACTCACTGCATGTTGAAAGCGTCTGTTATAGGATCACATCGCTTCCAAGGTTTCGAGGTAGTTTGCAAACTCAACACTTCCAGGGAGAGCCATCACAAAATAAGAAGAAAGTGAGCAAAAAAGAATGTAAAAGAGAAGGAATGTGGAATTGTGAAGAAAAAGCTCCATCCACACCACTATTTATACTTCAAATATCTCAAACAAAGACAAGAAACCCTGCAGAAATAAAAGGAAAACTTACCCCCACAAAGTACCAAGCAATTGGAGAAAGAGCAATTAAAGCCTTGGGTTGATTAGACTGGACTGATATGCCGATAGGCTGGACAGGAGTCATGTCGATCGGTAACCCCCTATTTTTGGGAAATCCCCTTTTTCCTTTTTTGTCAAAATAAAAAAACTTAATAAAAATAATTTTAATTTTAAGGGAATTTCCTTATCCTTATGTTTTTACTTATCCCATTTTAAAAAAAAATATTTCTCCAATAATTTTTAATTCTTTTTACCGTCACAGTAGCAAAGTAAAAAGAGCATGTGCATTAATCACTAAAAAGAGAAATTAACAAAAAACTTCATTTCATTTGCATGGACATTTGTTGTGTTACATCAGTTTTTACAAGAAAAATAAAAAATTACAACGGGAATTAGCGTGAACCCGCCTACCTTCTCTCTATCTCTCTCACCCACTTACATCTTCTATCTTTCTTTTACTTTTATCTCTCTAGGAGCCTCCTTCCCTATGACACGATCTCTTCCCTTTATGATGAGACGACGTTCCACCACTCCTCGAGCTCAACCATTCCTCAGATGAGGCAGACAACACCAAATAAGAAGGAACCGGAATCGCATCCCAAATATGGGTAGCCTCCGAAGATATCCAATCCTTAATATCCTTCAAGTAGGTGGTGGAGACCCAAATGTGCTGCAAAATAAAATAGAAAAGAGAAAATCAGTCAGTCTGAGGAAAAGAAAGAAAGCAGGAAATCAAAAGACAAAAAGATAAAAAGATTAATAGTATACCTTAGGTCGAAGGACCTCCTCTGTCAAGACCAACTCCTCTGGATCCATCACATTAGAACAATGCAGTAAACGCATCGACCCTCCATCTTCCCACTGAATATTTTAAGTAGGAGTGGCCAGTCGTATAAAAAGAACCTCCAAAGTCGTCGCCGCGGCTAATGTCGATGCACCGCTTGCACTATGGGAAGATTAAATTGGCCAACTGAAACCTGCACGGAGGAGAGGCATCATGTAATTTATGATGGGTGGCATCAACCAGCTCGACACAAAGTCCATAAAGTCATACATCACCCCCATGTCGGTATATGATGAGTAAGGCTCACCCATTATCATCGCTACTCGTGCATCATCTGACATCTCTAGAACTCACCTCATGTATCCCAGGGGTTTCAATGGTGGCACCGCAACCTTATTCTCCTCAATCTATTAAACTACTCTCTTCCCTAGGAACCAAGTGTTTCCAAACTCATGCACTAGCAGATACCCCATCTTTGCATGTCTCCCAAATAACCCCGTATGCTGGATGGATATCCCCCGGGGATAGAAGGTCACCTACAAATTCCCCAACAAGAATAAAAGTTTGATATCATGAAAAGATCATCAAAATAAAGATGATCTCAAGAAAAAAAAAGGACTTACCAGCTCACTCTTCAGGCCGTTCAAGACCTGACACACCGCCTCCAAAGAAAGGGACTTCTTCGATTGTCGATTGGACTTCTGCCACCGATACATCCGATAAAATTCCCCAATAGACTTGTCCTCAAAATATATCAATTGGGTGTTAAATCCAATAACCTCATAGAACCACATCTGTAAAAGGTCAGCAATTAAGAAAATAAGAATAAAACGCATGAAGGAAAATGCGAATGAATAAAGGAAAATGCCAAAAATTAAGAATGCCTCAAGAAGATACATGGCTCTGATAAAAGTTTTTCGGTAGTATAGGTTGAATGCATCAAGAGAATAATAGAGTGTCACCAAGGTCAGGCTCCCCCATTCATTAAGACGGATGTTCAAAAACACCCTAAAAATGGCAAAAACCACAAGTGGACGACAACGCCACTCGTCGTCACCAAAAAACCACCCAACACAAGAAAATAAACAAACGGGTCATCTAACTTACATTTCACTAGTCACTCTCATCAATACTCCTCCTCAATAATAACTCTCTTAAGAGACACAAACACAGAGAGTCCCTAGACACCATCCTATCCACATCACCCAACGCCCCTGTCAATGCCTCTGATGTCATCCTCAGAGTACTATCCACCTCAATCTTCACTCACTCGCAATCGAGCCCCAGTAATTGCTGCACATCTAGTCACCATCATCTCCCCAAAACCAAAATGAAAGGTGTGGGTGGTGTCCCACCACCTCTCCCACAGAGCACATAGAACAACCATAAAATGAGGCATCTCATCCAAAGCAGAGGCCAATCTCCCAAAACTGACTGATGACACCATCCAACGCACCACAAAAGGAAGGTGCTCCCAAATTTCCTTAATCCTCATCATCCCTTCGGCATGCATAGCCAACATAGAAAATCTGACGGTCAAAAGCAGAAAGAAAAAAACCCTTGTCAAAATTCAATAAATAAGAAAATATCGCCAAGGAAGAGAATACCAAAGGTCATCAACACTAACATAACCTTCAGGGTTCACCACCCAATAAGAGCGATGACTGGAAGACTCATACAAGAGAGTCTGATCATCTGCCAATGGATCGAATGATTCAAAAGAATTTTCGTTGCACAAAGCAAGGGGCACCTTAGCCCTCTATTTCAAGTCTGCCCAATCACCAGCATTGAGCCATGCCATGTATGTTGTGCTACTTAAGAACTTAGACATATTTTGACTTTGGAATGCTAGAATGATTTGCATAAGGCAATTACAGAATAAGGCAAGTCAAAAATATGTGAAAAATTAGGAGAACCCGCCCCCTTTTTATAGGAGGCTAAGTGGCACATCGATCAGCATCTACCTGCCACCCACCGATCGTCATTGTCCCTCCACCTACTCGTGGTACCCCAAAATATCGTGCCACTGCTGCTTGGTACCCTTCCAAAAATGTTGGTCGGTACCCTCTTTAAACTTTCGTACAACTCCCCAAAAATGCCAGATAATCTTAAAAATCCCCAAACAATTAACAAAATTACCAAATAAATTTTCACCAAGAGAAAATATTTTTACCACACTCATTTCCTAGATAGGGATCTTATCTCCCTAGCATAATTACCGAAATCAATTTCATGTCTCCCCAACAATGTCCCCAAAGGACACCATAAAAACCAAGAAATTCCCCAACTAAGAAAAATCAAATCCTAGGATTATTCCCTCTTCCCTAGTGAAATATAAAACCATCCCCAGCGAAATCGTAAGATACATATCCCCAGTCGAGTCTCTAAAATTCTCCAAAGGAGGTTGCAATCTTAAGCCCTCAGAATTGGTCATCTCTATCTTAAGCCCGAAGAATTGGCTTTGACTCTCAGAATTGGTCACTTCTTTCTTAAGCCCACAGAATTGGATTTGACCCCATAATTGGTCACCATATCTTAAGCCCGCGGAATTGTCTTTGACCCTAAAAATTGGTCACCCCTATCTTAAGCCCTCAGAATTGTCTTCGACCCGCAAAATTAGTCATCTCTACTTAAGCCCACAGAATTGGTTTTGACCTGCAGTATAGGTCACCCCTATCTTAAGCCCTCGGAATTATCTTTGACCTGTAGAATTGGTCGCTTCTACTTAAGCCCACAGAATTGGATTTGACTCGCAGAATTGGTCATCTCTATCTTAAGCCTGCAAAATTGGCTTCGACCCTCAGAATTGGTCACCTCTAACTTAAGCCCTCGAAATTGGTTTCGACCCCCCGAATCGATCGCTATAACTTAGGTCCTCAGAACTGACCTCGACTCACTTAATTTGTCATGACCTACCTTTGTAATCATTCATCACCCCCTTTAGGTCTTTAGAATTGGTCATCCCTAGCATCCCCTTAGGTTCTCAGAATTAACCTCGACCCTCTAACCCGATCATCCTCGTTCCGTAGGTCCGCAAAATCGACCTCTTTCCCAAAACATTATATGGTGTCTATTCAATGGCTTCAACTTTTCCCAATCTCACCCGTTGAGGGGCTCTGTAGACATCACATTCTAGTCCACCCAAAGTCTCTCCTTAGGGCCCTATCACCTCCCCCATTTCACTACAAACCTCAGGTTGCACCTCGAGTACCGATCTAGAATCCATCGGGTGATCCCGGGCCCCATTTGACTTCGGTTAACTCTATCGTCAGAGATAAATCTCTTTAAATCTCTGAAGGGCACTGAAACCCATTTCCAACGGTCCACTCCGTACACAAAATAGCATAACCATTCGGATGAACGATCCATTTTCCCCCAAAAAATCGATCTAGAGGCCACAGGGAGCTCCCGGGATTTGTTTGAACAAAGTAAACTCTTTAGCTCAAATGAGACAAAATTAATCTTATAAGGGAACCAAATACCCTTTCCAATGATCCACCCCATGCGCGATTCTGACTTACGGTGCGAACAAATGGTTCGTTTTACTCAAGAGGTCACCTGGTGATTTCGGGCCCCGGTTGACCAAGGTCAACTTTCTAAATCGATAAAAACTATTTGGAATGTCCAATTATATCTTCTAAACTTTCCAACTATCCATCCCGTATCGGATTCTGACTTACAATGCAGATGAACGATCCGTTTATGTTCGGTGATCTCTTATCCAAAGGACCGACGTGCACTTTAGAGCCACATTTGACCCAAAGTCAAATCTCGAACCCTAGAGCGATCTAAAGGACTCTTGAAGGTATATGAATTACCTTTTTAATGGTATGATCCTTGTTCAATTCGGATCAATATATTACATTCTACGACCATGTTTTAGGAAAATTTGCACGAGACTGCCAATTGGCAGGTCCAGTTTGCTCCCTGTCAGCAGTGTGTCTAGGGTCTCCTGCCGATAGGCAGGACTAGGGAAATACCGACCGGTAAGCCCCTAACCCTATAAAATGAGGTCATGACCTCACTGTAAATATACCAAGCTTGAGATCCATCAGCATCAGTGATCTCAACAACATTCTCTCGAAATCAGTGAAGTTCCTCCATGTGAAGTTCCATTCAAGTTTACATTCCAATACTTTTCATACCCAATTTGGCAAAACCACATTCTCTCTCATCTAACATTTATCTCACATTCAAGGGAGTTCATCGAAGATCAAATATCAATATTCAAAGAAGGTCTGAATCATTCTCTTTATCTTTAAATTCCTTGTTTTTGCATAAACTACACTAGATTCATCCAAGATCAAATATCTACATTTTTATTAGTATATTGCACATACTTATTTTCTATAAAAAAAAGAGTCGACCCATAATAAAATCCCATTCGAATCTATGGGATACCCCCCCTCCCCCCATGCCGCATTCGAACTATGTGGACTTTCACGCCTTTATAGGCTACGTAGGAGTTTCGAATTAAAAGCTAGGGCTCGAGCCCATTTCTCTAATTTTTCAATTTTCTAATTTATCAATTTCTTTAAATCGCCCTACTTTCCTAAATTCTTCATTTTCATATTTACCATATTCTTGAATTAATATACATATTATCTTTATTAGCATTTCATCCAACACATATTGTCATTTCATAATAACAATCAATATCGTGATAAACGCAAAAATCGTATTTTATATATATATTATTTTGGGAACATTCCTATGGATGACTTCACTCTATTTTTCTCATGGTGTGAGTTGAACGATTTTGATCACCATTATATATACACGCACACACACTTCACAGAGAAATAAAGGAAAATAATAACACAAGTCCATGAGAGACCAAAAGGACGGGATGGGTGCCTAACACCTTCTCATTCCGTAACTTAGCCCGCGAACCTTTGAACTATTATTTCGTGTGCATTAGTTTATCTTCGATGCCGCTCTCTCAAGGTGGCAACATACTCTTTTGACTATTTTGTACAAAATAGGATGGAGACTCCATTTATTTATATTTACCCCATAGTGACAATGGCCAAAACGTTCCTAAGTAGGGCGTGAGACCTTTTGATCCCCCTTTCTTCCCTATCACCCCCCCCCCCCTCGGGAGGAAGGGAAGAGAGTACGTGGTGCGCGATCTCAATCAGAATGGCCACACCCTCAGTTTCTTCGGCCTATGGACCCACATCTCTAATATTTTAAGGCCCCTTATCTCTTTTGATGTCAACATATTGAGGACCCTTGGTATTTACATCTTGCGAACCTTCAGCTCTAACATTTTGGGATCCCTTAGTTCATTCGTCCTCAATATTTTGAGGACCATATGTAGCTTCGGCCTATGGACCCACGGTCATAACATTTTTGGATCCTTCAGTTCCTTCGGCTTCAATATTTTGAGGACCTCGGCAACTTCAGCCTCCGAACCTTCATCTCTAATATTTTAAGGTCTCTCAGATCCTTTGGCTTAAATATTTTAAGAACCTATGATATGTTAGGCCTATAGACCCTGGGCTCCTTAAGGATGTGGTTCATAGCCTCCAATCTCCATTTGTAATAATGATAACTCATAATATTGAATCCTATGTAGTAATTCATCATCCTAAAAAACTCTCATATATAATTGAATATGTTTATGGCCCTCGGCCTCTTAGAGTCGACCTTAGTATGGTCGACCTAAAAATAACAAAAAGCTAAGAAAGTGAAGAATTCACCGAAAAGGGCATTTTAGGCATTTTCATCATATATAAGCAATTTGCACATATCAACATTACATGTGAAAGGATTAATCATGTTCGACACAACTTCTAGAGGTACAAGTGGCAAGACCTAAAAGGTTAACAACCGTTAGCATACACCACGTGACTTGGGGTGCAAATTACACCCCAAGCCCTATATAAACCATGTACTTAGCTATTTGTTCTCTATGGTATCTCTAATTGTAAAACATGCCTAAACATTATCAAAATACTTCTAGAGAGAGAAAACTAGTGAAAATGAGTTACCTGACAGTAGATGTAGATCAATTGTCTGAACAACTTATATTTGTGTGTTAATCTCCTTGCTATTCTTATTTTACTACATATTTAATGTTCATTATCATTCCTAGACCATGTTCATCACAATCACTCATTAAGTTCATCTTTTAATTCAATTGTTGCAATTATTTATAACATCACAATGATCCTAATCTCTCCCTCTCTCTCTCTCTCTCCCTCTCTCTCTCTCTCTCTATCTATCTATCTATCTATCTATCTATCTATCTATATATATATATATATATAAGAAGACACTCCTACATCACACTATATACATCACACCGAGTTCTAGGCCCTAAGAAATATTTTTACCAAATTTTTTATTTTTTATTGAAATGAACCTTTCAATAAACACATGTTTAAAAAAATTAGGTCAAAATACATTTTCTAGCTATTTTAAAAAAAATCACAAAATTCTGCTGGTGCGGACCCTTATAAATAAGGTATTTTTAGCAGGTTTTATTGAATTTTTAAAATAGCTAAAAATTGTATTTTTGAACTAATTTTTTGAGCATGTGTTTCTTGCAAGGTTAACTCCATGGGTAAAATAAAAAAATAAAAAATAAAAAGAGTTTTTTAGGGCCTAGAACTAGGTGTGTTGGATGCGCAATGTAAGAAGCATGATGTATACGAGCCTTCCTCTCTCTCTCTCTCGCGCGCTCTCTCTCTCTCTCTTTATATATATATATATATATATATATATATATATATATATATATGTATATATATATATAAAAGGTTCTCCAACATCACTGTTGAAATATGTGATCATCATCTCGCCCTCTTCCAAGTTGAATTTTTTCTACTGATGATCTCCTCATTAGGGAGATCATGTCTACCAAATATGGTTCGAAATTATATTATTTACTACTTTTAAAATGGATATGTTCATAAGTATGTTTTGTGTGTGTGTGTGTGTGTGTATGTGTGTGTGTAAGTGAATGTCAAGGTTAGGATTAGGGGATAACATGATACTATTATTTCAAATTATTAGATCTTAATAGTGGTTGAAGGAGTGAAATGTCTAGGAAAGTGTGGAAGTTGGTGTATTATTCTCGGGACATAACAAATTATGGTAGATTTAGTAGCTTCAGTTGACAATAGGGTCCTTGAGGGTAAGCGCTTCTTAGAAATTGTTATAGAGTTCAATCCTTATCGAAAGGGTAGAGATATTACCTTAGTAATTATGCTTACTTTTACGATTTACAATGATATGATATTGTTCTACAGTCGCAGCTTATTATTTTGGGGTCTTATTTTGTGATTGTTGAGAATTACATGCTTCTCTATTATATTATTTTTATCATTGTTGGGTTAAGTACAAGATTTCTTGCGTTGGTTTTAACCCTATTTCATTAACTGATATTTTAAACTTCTATTACGGGAGATTTAATCATAACAAGGGAGATGCCGCCCCATTTAGAGATCTTTTGGTTCAGTAGTATATATATATATATATATATATATATATATATATTGTATTCAGTTATGTATTTTCATTCATTCGTAGACATTTACTTTATTTAGATGATCTTGATGTATTGGAGGAGTTATAATGATATTTGAGTTATATATATTTATTCATATTCAAGTTTTTCACTATTGGCATATTCATAGGGTTTTAATTTATCTATAACGATTTCACTCTGATTTTATTTCATCTTCTTAGAATATTATTAATGGTTGATGAAAGTGAAACTACGACCAAGGGTTCTATATTGACAAGGTAAAAACAAGCAAACCACTATTTTTTAAATCAAATTTAATTAAACTTAAACAAATTAACCCAATTAAACTTAGCACCAATTAACCGATTCTTTTGTTAAAACAATTAACCAATTTTACCCTCACCTAAATCATGCATCTAAGTGAGTATAGCAAGATAAAATAAATCAATCACACACAACGCCAAACGATGATACCAAAAATGGTATCACTAAATCCATGTAAATATGCAAGCTCAAAGAAGTATAATAATGGAGTGTAAACAGATATGTAAATATACAAGGAGGTGAGGCAAAAAGGGAGATAAGATAGAATATAAGTGGTTCAGACTATCTAGGCCTACTCCACTATGTGTGTATGTGTTTATGTAATCCCCTAAGAAAAGGGCTCTAATAGCCTTGGGATATAGAGCACTCATGCTTTCTCTCTCTATGTAGTAAATTTAGCAGAGTTTCAATATGGTTTGTAATAATCGATCATTTACAAAGATGTAGAAGCCAAGTATATATAGTTCTTGGGGGGTTTAGTGTACCCCCCAAGCATGTAATAATCATGTGTGGAATCTTCTTAGCTAATGAGGTTGAGCCATCTATTACTGCCACATGTAAATCGTGATGATAAAATATTCCCTCATGCGTGAGGGAGATGTGGTTATTACGATTTGGTCCACATCGGATCCGTAGTTCACGCACACTCTTCCACGCGCTCCCCAATCTACACACTCTGCCTATTTTCTACTATCGGTCATCTGTCTAGACCGAGGCTGAGTTGTCGAGTTGGGGTCCACTGATGGAATGACACCTGTCCTGTTGAGTTATCTCCTCCTGCCCTCATCATCCAGGTGATGGCCGAGGACAAGTGTAGTAGATTATAGGAGTAATGATGTGGGGTATGTTGATTAGCCCTCTAAGACTAGGCTGAGGCACCTTGCGATGAACTCTAGTCTGAGGACGAGTCAGCTCAGGCTGAGTCCATGGCCGAATCATAACTCCTTATATTGGATGGTTTGGCGATGGGAGGCTTTGTCTGAGGTGATAAAACTCCAGGATGGGGAAATACTTGGTATATCACCCAATGTATGAGAAAAACCCATAACGAAAAAAACTTTGAATGGCCCAGCCACACAAATTCACTATGTACGGAATCACATAAGGACACGATAATAGACTTACACAACTGATTCGACTTCCTTAAAAGCCTTGATTTTCTTCATTCCTTAAACATTTACCACAGTGACATGCAAGAGTACACCCATGAAGCTTCCACAATGTGTGAGTCCACACAAACCTCGATATCCATCGATCCCGTCTTAGCTATCGTCACACACGGAGTCCACCGTATGAAACATACTTAACAAATAATATGATGAGTAAAACCATGGTGCAAAAGATAAGATATCAAAGAATATATGAAGATAAAACTTGGATCTTAAACTAGTTGAGTGAAACTAGGGTTTTGGAGGCCTTTGGATATGTCTAGGAAAATAACTTTGCCAAATCCTCTCATTAAAAATTGATTAAAACACACCTTTATAAATAAAACATATTTATTAGGCAGCACATTTTTAGAAGGTTCATTCGAATGAAAATAAGAGGTCGTTCGAACTAAACTGCATATGTCATTCTAACCAAACTAAACCTCATTCGAATGTACATACTAATCTCGTTCGATCAGAACTAGAGCGAGCTTCAAATGATATTTACTGAGAAGTAGAACTTTCTTGTTTTAACCCCGTTTGAATGTTGTTCAAACGACATAAGCATCTCGTTTGAATGAAAACTATAAAGTCATTTGAACGACTTAAAACAAAATGTTTTTTTCTTTCAAAAATTCCCTCAAAACATATTTTGTAATAACAACACCCAACTCTAAAATCAAACGATAAGATGAAATGATGCACAAAACATGGAATGGTGATGTAAATGCTCTAACTTGATCACTATGGTTTTCAATCACAAACATCATAGGATTGAAAGGTAAATGCACTCAAGTCCTAACCTATGACTCAAAGGTTTATACAAACACGAAATAAGCCAAGACATACAAATTGACTCGATTCAGAAATTTACCCTTACAAATATCCCCCTAGATATTACAAGACAAAACACAAAATAAAAACTTATGCGTCATCAAGATCTCTAAACGACTCAATTCTAACCCCAAAAAGGAAAAAGTACACACACTTGATAGACTCATGTTGAGTAGCTTTGCTCTTATGTAAACTTTGTCATATCGTTAAAAACTTGTACACTTAAACACACCTTCAAATGCAAATACAATACATAAAAATATATATCCACATAAGAATAAACCTTCACGATTTGTCTAACAATCACCACCTAAGTTAGGACATCTCCCCCTAAGGTAAAATTTTCCTCCTGACTATAAAGATTGAGATGCCATTTCTCCTGATTTTTGTTCGAAATAGACAAAGTTAAAGAAGCATAATAAAACCATTTTTACCCAATATAAACATTTCTCCCCTAAATGAAACAGTGGTACGCATAAAGTAGAAACTAGTATTTTATGAAGTGGTGTAAAGTGTAACAAGAAATGACAAACACAACGTGGCAACACAAGCACATTTATTCCAAACACTGAACAAGCGATACCAAGATTGATGCAAAAGTGAAGCATAAGATAGCATTATAATAATCAAGAATACAAATTTAAAACTGCTTGAAACGTAAAATATAACATATGGCATACATGGACTAAAGATAATTGCAAATACTCAAGAACAAACGATAGCATATATATATAAATGCAAAAGATATCAATGACACAAATGCATGGATATATAGGTATAAATAGCACAAAAGACACAAAACACAGTAAGATTTCCACACTCGTATGTCATAAATATGTCTAAATAAACATTTGGTAAACAAAGTGAAGGAGAGTGAACCAGAAACAAAAGAATTATGACCTAATCAATCAAAAATTTCCAAGGAATATTTGATCGCATTAACTTTATCATACTAAGATTTATCCTCATAGTGACAATAAAGTGAACTCATAATGTACAAGTAAGAACAATGTATAGTGACCTGGAAAATATTTATGATTATTAAATCCATAGCGTCAAACATTAATTAACTAGGACTCATTGTGCAAACTTATTAATGTTTAATTTATAACACCCTCAAAATTATTGATATCGTTTTTCTCTCTCATTTTCTTTTGAAGATATCAATTTTGAAGAATCAATGAAAAAATATTGGCTTTGGAAAATCATCTTTTCTTTTGCCTCTCTTTTCTTTTAGGCTCTTGCCAACGGTGACCTTTTACGTAAGGAAGCTTTATCCCTATGCACACTCATATTTTTTCAATAAATAATAAATTCATGAGAAATGGTTCTTACATGCACAAATTCTCCATAGTTAAGTATATGAAAATGATAAGATTGATAGGAGAATACCTCACTTATCTCATGTAACATATGAAATTAAAATCCAAAAGAGCTTGTGTATGTGTGTGCGGAGACATGCAAAATTAATCCATTCAGCAATTCAAAGTCGAACTACTCCATTCAAGCATGATTTATGACAATCTATGTATTCAAAATTAAATCAAATGTTCTAACCACATGGATACATAGAACGAAGTGGATTTGAACATCATGATATGCCACAAAAAATGTGTAAAACAAAACTAAATATAAAAAAAATATTTTTTAGTTTTTTTAACATTTTTTTCAAAAAAGACACCACTTGAAAGTTAAACTTAAAAGACAAACAAAATCTTTTTGTATTTTTCTCAACAAGACGTAATAAAGGAAAATTCGAAATACAAAAGATAAGCATGATACAACTAGCAAAAGAATATATTATGAAGCTTAAAATGTGGTGTATGAAAACATGCAGACATAATTAACCATTAGATTTAGCATCATAATTATCATATAGAAGCATTTGAGAATCAACAAGTACAATGCTTAAAGCCTCCAAATCTGATTTCCTAACCCACATAGGTGTAATGTGATGTTCTTGAGTTTTGGGAACCTCGGTGACTCTAGTCTTAGACTTCCTAAGACCTTTTCTAAGATCAAAGAAAAAATGCCAATGGTGACCTTTCCTATCACAATATGTGCATATGAAGATATGAGGAATGTTACCATTGGGTTGACCTTTTCTAACATCCCAAAAACTGATTGACTCTCTTAAAAGCATAGTCTTGACTTTAGTAGAGGAAGCATTTGGATCATCAAAGCCAATCCCATAATTGTTATTTTTTATTAGGACGGTATCTATTATCTTATACAACATCTCGAACTAGATTCCAAATTAAATTTGACGATACTCGAGCCTCTCAATATCTCTTCTAACTCCATAATCCTAGACTCAAGCAAACGACAAGACTCATTGAAAACAAGGGAGTCCTTCTTAAAAATATCAATCAAACCACGAAGGTTATCTCGTTGCCCCTCAGCACACATGATTTTATCCCTAAGATTCTTCTCACATGTCCTAATATCCTCAATTAATTTACATCCATCATTACCTAAGGCACGTTCTTTCATCATATCTTCCAACTTCAAGTCCTCCTTTTACAATTTCACAGTTTCCACATACAACTCACAGAAGGCAACTTTAAGTCCAGTCTCGTATTCTTTTTATTCTTCATCATCATCATCACCATCACTCTCTTCAGCACCACTCACTTGGGATTCACACATGGCCTAAAACCCTCCATGCACATAATTATCTTCATTGGAAGACTTTTTATAAAGACTCACATGACTAACCATGAACGCGGTGGAGTTACACTCAATTGGGGAATCTGATTCCTCTTTCAAATCACTATAACTAAGGGTGGCATTATATTCCTTCGGATTCTTAACTTCCTTAGCTCAGTGGGACATTCATCTGCCCTATGGCCATAACCCTCACACCTAAAGAATTTATCCGAATCATCCTTTTTAAAATTATAATTATGATTTTTAGGAAATTTTACAACATTGTTAAACTTTATTTTCTCAAACTTCTTTCCATCTTTCGATTATTTTTCAAACTTGATAAATTTTTTAAACTTATTTGCAAATATGTACATATCATCATAATGGATGTCAGACTCATAATCCTAAATAATTGTCTCGTCCTTTCGGGCTTTGAAAGCAATGCCCTTTTCTTTCTTTATCTTTTTGGGGGAAAATATGTTGAGCTCATAAGTTTTAATGTCACCTACAAGCTTCTTAAGTTTTATAGAGTTTAAAGTACCAAAGGAATTCAAAATAGTCACTTTAGAATTACATCTTTCATGTAAGGACCTTAAGGTTTTCTTGAGTACTTGGGTTTAGAGTATTCTCTCTCCCAAGTTAAAAAATGAGTTCGCAATACCAAACAGTATACCATATAACTCATCAACGGTTTCACTCTCCTTTATCCTAGTTATTTTAACCTAAGTAGTGAGGTTTTGGAGTTTGGAAGCCTTAATATCACTAGTTCCCTCATGGTTTAGTTGGAGTATATCCAAAGCTTCTTTGGATGTTTCACACGTCATATTACGGCACAGCTCCTTCAATGTGATCGTACAAAACAAAGCATTTAAACCACGTGAATTATAATTAAAAAATTTATGATCATCCTCACTGCAACTTCTTTGGGTTTAGTCTGCACAAAATAAAGCATTTCACCTACTAAAATCATGGGTGGGGTACATCCCTTAATAACATCTAACTAAAGTCATTCATCCATAGCCTTAAGTGTTAATTTCATATGCTCTTAATATAATGTGTAAGTAGACCCATCAAACATCGGTGGCGTAGAAAGTGACTGACCCTCTATATAAAAAATGTTTGGATTCATGTCTAAACAAATTATAGACACCTGCTCTCATACCACTTGAAAGTGAAACTATGTGCAAGGGTTCAATATGGATAGGGTAAAAATAAGCAAACCTATTGTTGTGTTAAAACAAGCAAAACTATTTTTTTTACAAAAATACAATTTTAATTAAACTTAAAAAATTAACCCATTTAAACTATTGTTGTGTCAAAACGATTAACCAATTTTATTTTAACCTAAAACATGTATCTAGGCGAGTATAAAAAGATAAAATAAATCAATCACATGAAATTCTTGGTGTACGAGGAAAATCCACAACGAAAAATACCTCGGACAACGCAGCCACACAAATTCACTATTTACGGAATTACAAAAGCAAACGACGGTAGACTTACACAACCGACTCAACGTCCTCGCAAGCCTTTATGCCCTTCATTCCTTTAACCTTCATCACAGTGACACATGGGAGTCCACCCATGAAGCATCTACAACGTGTGAGTACACACAAACACCTCAGTATCAATCAATTCAGGCTCAACAATTGTCACACACATAATCCACTATATCAAAACACATCAAACAGCAAGTACAGAGTCAACCCTATGAATGTACTAAAAAGTATGATAATGAGTAAAATCTTGGTGCACAAAATAAGACCTCAATGCATATATAAAGATGAAACTTGGATCATAAACTAATTGGGGAAATAATGATTTTTTAGGCCTTTGGATATGTATAGAAAAATAATTTTTCCAAGAACTCTCATTAACAATGGAGGCCAACACTTGTCTATATAAAAAAACAAGTTTTTTAAGGTGATACTTTTTTTAAGGGTTCAATTGAACAAAAATAATATTTCGTTTGAATGAAACTTCATATCTCGTTCGAACACAACTAAACCTCATTCGAATGAACATGCTAATATCGTTAGATCATACTTCGAACGAGCTTCGAATGACATTTACTCAGAAGCATGACTTTCTCATTTAAACCCCATTTGAATTTCGTTCAAAATAAATAAGCGTCTCATTTGAATGAACACTACAAAGTCATTTGAACGACTTAAAATCAAAATATTTTTTCCTTTTAAAACCTTTTCAAAAATCCCCTCAAAATAATATTTTGTAAAAATAACACCAATTCTAAAATCCAAGGATCAAAATATATATACGTTTATACCTTGTGAGATCCTTGAATATTGAAGACAAAATGTTGCATGAAACACGACACGATGATATAAACTCTCTGACTTGGTCACTATGATCTTCAATCAAACACGACATAGGCTTGAAAGGTAAACACACTCAAGTCATAACCTATGACTTTAAGGTTTCGTCCAAACACTGAATAAGACAAAACATACAAATTGACTCGATTAGGAAATTTATCTTTACATATGACTCTGACAAATTAGTTATTTAGGACTGAACAACATCAATATGAAATTTACGAGGTGCCACAATACAGTGAAAACTCAGACTAAAGTGGTTGAGTTAATAAATAAAGATATTTCTGATTTCAAGAATGTGAACTATAAGTGTTAGAACCTTATCTCAATTGCACCAAACCTAAGCTATATGGATCGTTGGATTCCCACCACTGTAAATGACATTAAATATAATATAGATGGGTTTTTTAATTAAAAAAAACACATTGGATGGGTGGATCGTGACCATTGGGGTCTAGATTTGCAAGGATTTTATAAAGGGGTATGAATCAAATATGCTCTCATTCTTACAAGGTGTTTATATAATGAACTTAATATTATCAATGTTGATACTCAAAATGACAACTATATTCTCATTAAATGGTTGGTTTATTTACCTAACCTTTCTTATGGTATAGCCTCAATGATTCATACCAACAAAGAGATATCACATCAATAGAGAATCCAAATTAGTTGGGTAAAGATGCCCTATAATAAATGTACCCATTGGATGTCATTTTATAGACCTACTAGACAACTTAGTTCATGCTCAATTTCTTCCCATCCTACTAATTTGGAGCATATAGTTGTCGATGTCTTATCTAACCAATGCTTTGGGCAAAAAAAAGATTGTCTTAAAGAATAAAATAAGTGTATTGTTTATTTAAAGAATAATAATTACAAAATAACTTATTTTTATTTACCTGGCACATTATATATGTATTATATTAAACAAAATTGCACATGGAATAGTAAATTAAAAAAGAGAACAACAGAATCGTTAAGAGCACATGGCTCCACCAATAAAAGAAATATTTATTTGGAAATTCTCCAACACCTCATAAAATAATAATACATAAAAAATATGAAGGGTAAAATTTTTTAATTTATTTTATTACACAAAACAAAATAAAAATAAAAATAAAAGTCTAAGGAGTTACAAAATGTCGACCTATAAGTGAAGGAAAATTATAAGTGGTACATAATTCTACACAATTAGAGTAAATGGTTGAATATATTTCTAATAGTACATTACATAAATAAGTTAGTTTTTTTTATCTATTTATGATATTATATATTAGTTTTGTTTATTTAATTTTGTACATAATAGAGTTAAATAAATAGAACTTAACTGGATTTGTTTGGAAGATCTTAAAATATTATTGATCTCTTTTGACAATATTACTTCAAATTAAAATTGTACATTTTCTAGTTGTAGTATAAAGTATATGATTGGACATTTAGTGTATCTTCATTCAGTAAGTACAAATAACTACATTGAAGTCACTTAACTACACATTAACTTACCCACTTCAAATAGGGATACTTTTATGTCAATTTATCGTTCACCTATTAAATATTCTAAACATGTCATTAATCTCGTTGTCGAGAGGAGCGTATTGATATGTCAACTTGTTTCAAAAGATGTGCGTGTGTCATTTTATTTTGGCTAAAAGTTTACCCATATGGATATGTTCAATTCCAATTTCTCATATATATATATATATATATATATATATATATATAATTGGGTATGGTTGTTTTGTCTCTCCCAACTAATGATTGATATTTAAAGTTTACATTTATATCTAAAGGTTCAAGATGGTGTATGGCAATTATAATATCAAATGTAATCATTTACTTTTACAAAAATAAATTTTCCCATCAATATGATGTGCAGGTTAATAGAGAAGGCTAAAAAATAGGATGGTCCTATAAGTTAAGGCATGTTCCAGCTCCTCTCTCCCTCTCTCTATATCATGTATTATTAATTCACCCTCACTTTGTCTCTCAACCCCCTCATAATATCATATGTAATACCATGAATCTTTAATTAATAAATAAAGTAATTATTTAATGATTATTTGGAATGTGCCCGTGTGTAGGGTTGATTGTATAAATTATTGGAATACAGACTTTTGTTATATGATTAAATTTAAATCAATAATTTAATTAAACATAAAAACTCCTAATGTAATAATAGAATTTTGATTTATTGTAATAATGTGAGATGTACCGTTAGACCATGATTTAGGGAGTACTGAGGCTCGAAGTGGTGTTTGTAGTATGCCGGATTGAAACTCAGGGTTGTGTAATCCTTTGGGATAAGTTTTAGGAGAATATGAGTAATGTTTTAGGATTCTTTATAGATTAAAATTTATACCCATCGGAGAACTCTGAGATTTATAGGTTAAATAAATATTAACCCCCATTACTAACAAATCATAATGTAAGGTAAAAACCCTTGTTGCAGAAGAGATGCTTGGAAGAAGAACCTAATAAGAGATTTAATATTCCAATTTTAGCTAATGAATAACTTGGCTTACTACGTGTTACAATTTATGTTCAATTGATAATATATTTGAATTAGGTTACTCGCATGCTAGGTTGATATCTTATGTTGAATCATGGAATATATTATTTTTAATCATGTTAAATGCTTAAAAGTGTTTAGATTTCTTATAGGATTGATATAGTATAACAATTCACATGATTAGGATGAGAATTTTACAATTCAAACTTGTTTTTATTAATTAATACCTTAATTAAGATGAACACTTACTAAACACATGTTGAAATTGATGTTTTGATGAATTTGGTCTAGTAAAGACTATATAAAGACATGATTAGAAACACATATAAATCACACATGGGACTTTTTGGGACTAATTATAGGTTAGAAGAACCTTTAAATGTGTTCTAATATGAAGAAAATCAAAAAAAATAATTTTGAATTGAAATTTGAAATATAGCGTCATTTTGGGAGGGATCAGATTGAGCCGGGTCTAGGTCAAATAGATCTGGATATAGCTTGAAACATTTCCATATATATATATATATATATGTATGTGATTTTCAAAGGGGTCTTAGCTAGGCTCTTTCGCGGGGATTTTAGAGGACCGGTATACCTTTTTAAATATTTGAGGATGGATATTTTATATGTAAGGATACTTGTGGATTTGGGGATTGTGAGGGATGAGATAATGATCCAAGTTAAATAATTATGATTCATTATTGTAGGCCTATATGTATATTGGATGGCTATGATTTCTGTTATAGTTGTGGACATACAAAGGATGTGTATTCATGAGGAATATATTAGTGGGGATTTAATGGGACTGTTTTATGAAGATGGGTACTATGCTTCTAGATGATGACGTCGGTTTGATATAACTCTATATCCTGATCCTACGTGTAGTTGGTCAATCGTCTCGTGATAGGGATACGTATGAGGCTTGATATGTCTTGTAATATTGGTCTGTGATTGATAAGCACCCAAAAGTGTACATTTTATACCCCGAATAGACATATTTTAGTTGCTAATTCTCGACAATAACGGTCTTATGCGCGTAAATATTTATTGTGCAGGTTGATTGCCATTTGCGAAGTTCAAATGCTTAATTTAAGGTATATGGAGCAATTACCTTGACTCGTAACCTCACCCGAGCCTAAACATGTCCCTAAACCTACCATGAAGCCCGTGTGTGTTTAGTTTGTGCCATTTTATATTTTTTAGATTTTTAATTCGTGTCGTTTTATTTTTAGGGTCTATTTTAGATTTATTTAGAATTTATAGGTTTTATTTTCTATTTTTATATTTTATTAGTGTAATTTTATTTAATTTTGATTAGTTTTTAGTTTTTATTAGGATTAGTTTTTTTTTAGTATTTCATTTTTTTTTTTTTTAGATTTATTAGATTTTACATTTTTTTAGGATTTTAGTTTTACATTTTAGATTTTACATTTTTTTAGGATTTTACATTTGTTGATCACGAACCCACCATGGAAAGAGTGTATCCGTATGACATTGTTTCGGAACCCACCTCAGCCTATTATCCCGATGTATATAAACCCGAGTTGTGTGAGTACCCTAGTAATTCGTGGATGCCTGATCACCCTCCCACGTAATACGAATCCCAACCCGATGTTGTGGATCCTCACACGTTCCAACAGTAATCATGGCAACCTTGTGTACTCGTTCACGATCAGTTCCCTCACTACACACCCCATGAGTATCAACCATTTGTCCATCACAAAGGCGATCATTTCGTGTATGATGAACTTGGCCCCACTCCACACACTTCATTTGCGTATTCTCCGTATAGTAATGATAGTAGAGAGTTGCGTCCACCTCAACCTCCACCACCACCCATCACTCCACCTCAACCATCCACATTCTCTCTCGATCCACTCTTGCAACAGTTCATCATTGAGCAAGAACAGTCCACTCAAATTCAAACTCAATCTCTCCAAAGGCTTGAACAATGATTAAATGAATTTGAGCATGGGAGAGAGTTGGACATTCCCATAGAGCCACCCATTATTGCACCTGAGTGTGATGTTGTTGTGTCCTCTCGTGACACGAATTTTGAGCGAGACCAACGCTACCACCTCGAGAATCTTGAAGTTGAGACCATTCCATGGTCCGGGTCCTAAGTCGACAACTGTGTTAACTTACCTTTCATTAGTGAGACTGATTCCCTCCCGTCAAATCCAAAGAAACCCACACTTGAGGTTCCCACTCCCGACATATCCAAAAATATGCCTGAGCTTTTACCTTATGACCCAGTTGCATATGTCTCTCACATGACCATATATTTTAGGTTCGCTCCGACTACGAGTGCTCACCATTGTACCAAGATATCATCAAAGATGGTCCCCACCTCTCTTGATATGGATCCTACCCCATCATATGTGGCTCCCCTTGAGCCGAATATCGATGTTGATTCATTTATCTCGGATCTTAATGCCTCGTTAGACCCTTTCACCACATCGGATGGTGATATATTGGTGGATAAGTTGATCACTCACTCATTTATTTCCACACTTCCTCCTGTGAGTGCCCTTGAGGATCACTCTAAGCCTCATGAGGAGTGTGTGTCTCCCACGCTTGAGTTGGATCATCGTCCTCCACCCTTTATCCCACCTGATACACCATTTATCCCACCCGACCCCCCCCCCATTGTCCTTTCCACTCCACCACCTGGTTTGGATCTTGATTTTACACATTTCATGTTTCCATATACATTTTTAGATCCTCACCTCAAACCATCCTCCACCTTTCATGAAAGTATATGTGGTGCTACTCTCCACCGTGACACCGAGCTTGTTATTCTATGCCCGCCACGCTCTTGTGGTGTTGATTTTTCCCATCTACAGCTCCCTGGTGTGTCACGACGTGACCATTATCATCGCCCATTTATAGAGTGGTCGTGTGATTTCTATTATCCCCACCCCATTCCACTTTCTACACCATTCCTCTTCCCTCACCAACTAGAGCACCATTCTTATAGGGCCCTTATTTCCCTCACCTTTCGGCTCAATAAGGCCTATGACCGGTGCATCTTCACCCTTACCCTTTCCTTTTTACCCTTACCCTAATACCCACCCGCCCATGGTCCATCGATGCTTTGCATCATGTGATGCACTTTTCCATAGAAGTGCATTGACCCTTTCAGCTTTCATCCAACAAGACTGATGTTTCGGTCTTGTTTGGGGGTGATCCTCATCACCCCATTTTTCCGTTACCCTGTGCTTTCATATATCTTATCTTTAGGGTGAGATCCCTTCGGTCTGGCTGGAGACATTAAACTTAGCACTACCGAGAGGTAGCCCGTGCTTTCTTGTACTCGTCTCATCCTATTTAGGGGTGTTGTTTCACATCACCCAATGCTTTACACGTTTATAGACATGTACATATTTTTTCATCTTATCATTTATTCAGGTTCTTCTCGCATACATCTGTCCACTTCATTAGTGGTTGATTCTGGTAATCTCTTTCCTCCCTTCTGCTCTCCATTTTAAAAATCATTTTACTTAACATTGAGGACAATGTTCCTTTTTGTTTGGGGTGGGTAATTTTATCAAAATCGTACCTCTTTTGAAATTTTTTTATTTTTAAACCTGATTTTTAAAATTTTGTGCAGTTTCTTTCACCTCATTTATTGATGTGAATTTTCTATCATCCATATTTTTAAGTCTAGGAATCAAGTTAGAGAATATTGTTTTTTCTAAATAGCTTATGTAATACGTCCCAAAGCATGTTGCACTATGAATTTCTAGACTCAACAAAATTTGTGCACTTATCACGTCACTATGGTTTAGAGTTGAGGAGTACTACAATTCTAAAGAGAACCTTAAGGATCACTAGTAGAGACTCTTAGCTTGTGAGATTCATGCCTTTCACCCCTTTAGAGTGTTTTACACAATCTCTGAGTCACAAGTTGATTCAAATTCTTTTCGGTTCGAACTTAAATCATTGTATGATCTCATTATTCTTCACTAAAATTTTGGCTTGATCGCTGAGAACGACATCTTTTTCGAGTTGTAAGAAACACATGTCTTAAAATTTATCCCGATCACTAGGTTTTCACCCATACACATCACTCATTACACTCACATGCTCTTCCATATTTTCACATATTTCCCCACACCATCACCTATCATCTCCATATCATCTTTCGTTTTCAAATAAAAGAGTATTGATTCCAAATGTTAAATGTCTTCAATGTTGAGAGTAAAAAAAGAGAGAAAAACAAAAAAAAAAAGAGAAAAAGAAAAGAGAAAAAGAAATTTGAAAAAAAAAGAAAAGAGGAAAGTAAAGTAAAATAGAGTTGTTGTTAATTTTTATGTAATACAGACATTTGCGCGTAAAGTGCTATACACTCTTTTCACGCATCCATCATTCATATCATCCATCAATTCCCTCATACCTACCTATCAAATCCTTCTCATACCATTTCATTTCCCCTCACCCATATACATCCATATTTTCCCCTAAGTGTTCGGGAAAATGAAAGTCAAGGTGGTGAATAACTCGACATTCTCACTATAGTGATTAGAATTCTTTCATGAGATCATTTTCATTTCTAAATGTTCGTTCCTTCTTATATGTGTGTGAGACGTTTGAACTTGCTTACATTTACTCACCTCCTCACACACAAGAGCGATACACTAACCCAAATCTCGAGAGTTCGTTTGATAGAGATATATATAGTGAGAATTTGAAGTTGAAACATTGATTCCAAAAAGGTAATCTAGGAATTACTTTGATGATGCTCGACCCGTTTTGACTGATTCACATTACACATATTGACTTCTAGGAAGGATGTGCCTTGAGTATTTACTTAGCTACACTGTTTACGCTCCTAACTTGTATTTCTCAAAATATTTCTTTCATGATGGATTGTGCGATTATTTTACATCTAATAAGAGATTGACTTCCGTTTTTAACTAAAGAATTTTGTGGGTAAATTCCCTGCAAGCCCTCACGAGACACAACTTGTCCTGTAGTGCAACCTATATGTTTAAACGCTTGTTGTACATGCTAAGTGCAATCGCAAGTGCCCACGAAAGTGGTACACTTTTGGTTTCTTATCTTTATCTTTCTCTCTATCTTATTAGTCTAGGATTAGCAACGCTCTGTTTGGGGGTGGTGTGATAATCACCCAAAAGTGTACATTTTATACCCTGAATAGACATATTCTAGTTGCTAATTCTCGACAATAATGGTCTTATGCGCGTAAATGTTTATTGTTCAGGGTGATTGTCGTTTGCGAAGTTCAAATGCTTAATTTAAGGAAAATGCGCATAAAATGGAGCTAATTACCTTGTCATATAACCTCACCCGAGCCTAAACCTGTCCCTAAACCTACCCCGATGCCCGTGTGTGTTTAGTTTGTGCCCTTTTATATTTTTTAGATTTATACTTTGTGTCATTTTATTTTTAGGGTTTATTTTAGATTTATTTAGAATTTATTGGTTTTATTTTCTTTTTTTATATTTTATTAGTGTAATTTTATTTTATTTTGATTAGTTTTTAGTTTTTATTAGGATTAGTTTTTTTTAGGATTTCGTTTATTTTTTTTAGGTTTATCAGATTTTACATTTTTTTAGTGTTTTAGTTTTAATAGATTTTTATTTTTATTTTTATTTCTTTTTAGTTTTATTTTTAATCTGTGTCGTTTATTTTTAATTTGTGTCTTTTATTTTTTAGATTAGGATTTTAATTTTTAGATTTTAATTTTATTTTATTTTTTTATTCTTATTATTTAGTCTTTATTTTTTTAAGGTTCACAAACTAATACACACACTCACACAAATCCCATACATAAGATCACATCCTAAATAACCCCTCACATACACACCTTATCCTACTCACAAACACCTCACTCACCCACACCTTTCTCACATACACCTCACACACACCCTATCAACCCCATCTTCATCTTCCTAACCCACACCACACTCTTTCTCCATCCTCCATTAAATTACATCACGCAAACCAACTAACCAAACACCTACCTTATTCCACCACAAACCATAACCTGAACCCATCTCCATGGTAGCCCTCTTCCATACCCGAGTTCATACCCATTTCCTACTGCCTCAAACTCCAAACCCGCGAACCTGGATTCAAAATCAACTCCGCCCCTTCCAACTCCATTTCTAACCCCGCCGTCCAACCTCTGCCATAACCTGCCAGCAACCCTGTCCAAACCGTCGGCGCCAACTCAAACCATCCATACCCGCCGGAGATACCCCATGCCTTAACCCGAAACCGTATCCTCCCTTAAACCGAACCTCCACGGTACCCACCAACCCATCCCATCACGACCACAACCCAGAAAACCGAACTTCGAAACCCTGATCCAAACCCGAGTGCCCCTGCTCCATAACCCTTTCCAACCCCGGTGAAATCCTTACCCGGAATCACCTCTGAATCCATCGAACCACCTTGCTTTTGTCCAAACCCATTTCTTCAAATGCAATGCCTTGTGCGATTTCTATCAGTTAAGTCCCAAGACCAAAAGACAAGTCAAAATAACAATTAACCCACATGCTCTTAAACCTTTTAACCCTTTTTCAATTATACCCCCAACTAACCAATTATCCAATTTTCACCAAAATACGCTCACCCGAATCAGATTTTTGTGACCTCACACCTCTCAAACCTCAATTGCACACACCCCATGCTCCTCTCACCATTTCCATGCACACTCATACCCATTCCCAATTTGTCCCTAGATCCATGTGCCTCAATATAAAAGAAGACTCAAGGCCATTTGAATACGAATAAAAAATATAGAGAGATAATTTTGGAGAGATAGTTTAGTGTAGAAAATAAATTAGGATAAACAATATTTTGTAAATAGTTTTATTTTATTTTATTTTTTTAGATATTATTGAGTGATAAATTAGTGAGAAATTCAATTGAGTGTGTTTTTATTATTAAAAATCATTTGGAGGCTCGAATTGAATGGATAGTGTGCAAATTCAAGGATTGAAGTTCAATTTCACTCAAAGATATTTGGTTTGATTGTTCCTTTCTCTACATTTATTTTAATTGCCTAGTTTATTTGATTATCATGTTTAATATGATGTTAGGCTAAATCCCCTTTCAAGGGGTGGGGTGAACCCTTATTTGATGTTATTTTGATTTAATTAGTTTGATTCATTGGAAATTCCCTTTGAATGTTAATTTTGATCCATCGCCCTTAAATTTATGCCTCGAGAAAAGGTAAATGATTTTTGAGAGAAAATCAAAATTCTAGTTATAATACCCATTTTAGATTCAAACTAGAGATAGGAGTTTCTTAAGTGTGGTATTATTACTTGAATTTTAACTCTATTTTCATTTTCTAAAATGTACATAAATTTTGATGAATCGATTCTAGCGGGTGATTAATTAAAAGGGGTGTATATCTATTTTCTAGAGTTGTGGTGGGTTAACCTTAATTTTCTAAAAGATTGCTATTAAAATTACACTTGCAACGAGAGTTGGTTTGTAATTTTTATATTAATTTGGGATAATTCAAATAAATAAATAAATTAGTTAGAATAGCTAAAATTTGTGGTGCAATCCTATTCCTTGATTGTTAACACTTTATTTACCTCACTTGATCTCTTATTTTAGTGTTAGACTTTGTTATTCATTTTTAGTCACTTTTTAGTTAGTTCTTTACATTTTTTATTTTAGTTTAGTGTTACATCACCATTTCTCACAAAAAATATTTTAATATTAAAAAAACTAAAAACAAATAGAAAAAGCAAGAAGCCCAAAAAAAAGAAAATAAATTTAATTACAATTGAGTTTGTCTCTAGCTTACCCCTTTGAAGTGGATTGATAGCCTTACTTACCTATACACTTTAGTTTGATGTTATATTTTGTAGGTCTTTTAAGGTTTTGATTGACTTGGCTTGAAGCAACGACTAGTGATTACCTGATAGTGTGATGGCCTTATGATTTCCCCAGTTTTATGTGGTTATTTTCAATCCATTAGGGTGTGACCCATGTTTCCTTTGTGTTGTGTTTCTATGCATAACTAGTGTGGTGATAGACATAGTTATATGAGGATACTGGATTGTAATATAATAGTTACAGCAATATGCTTTATTTATATGGTATAGTGTAGTATATGGTCACTATATATATATATATATATATATAACACTTAGTGAATCATTCGTAATTACGATATTGTTGGCACACTCGATTAATATTTTGTAGTTAATTATGTGGAGCTTACTAGTTACCGTCATAATGGATAGTTGCATAGCCAGTCCAATATAGGATAGGTCATGTGTATGATGTATTGAGATATTGTCTAGTATTGTAGTTAGCCCAGCGATGACTAGAGCTTATGTGGGTACTGTGTTTGACATATTCTATATTAAAGGACTTAACCTATTTGGATACTATATCAAGTTAGATTACTATGAGTGGATAACTGTCTTAGTATATTATTATCATTGACGATACTATGCTGTATTGGGAGTTAAATATTATGTAGGCTACATGATTCATCTCTGGACTGAGGTGCTTACATTATTAATTATTCCCATAATAGGATGGGCATGTATTGCTAGTATTCCCTTAGATAGAGGTAACGAGAGATACCTTGGGGTTGAGTGCCTGTGGGGACGGCTTGATATGTAAATCCGTTACATTTAATATTTTTTTAAATAAAGTAAGCTATTCTTGCAATATATGGCGTTTGATCGATAAATTTTCGTTAAAACCCTTTTTCAGGTATTCATTAGTTGAAGGAGCATGGATGAGCGCACCGATTACAGTTATCCAATTATTACAGTAAAAGGTGTTGATTTACGTCTTAATGTATTTCCGTTGAAGTTAGACTTTGTACATTAAGTTATTTATTTTATGATCCCATGGAAGTTCTCGAGTTGTTCTTTATTCATTGAACTCTTATTCATCATTAGTTATCCAGTTGCATTCATTATTATTTGGTTGTCTCGTATTATACCATTTATTGTTGGGTTTATGAACATATTCGTTATTCATTAATACTTATAATGATATAAATGATTTGATGTCCCCTATCTTTGGAGTATTATGCCAGCTACCTCCTCCGTGAGAAGTAGAGGTGTTACATCTTTTATCCCTCCATTTATCTCGACGGTGAAGATCTCTCTATCATGTATTATTTGGTATTGCTAGGGTTTCATTTATATGAATAATTTATATTTATTTTTTATGCAGGGGTTACATAAGACATTTCCTAATAGGTCCTATCACAACTTTTTTCCCAATAGGTCTTATATGTACATATAGTGAATATTCCCCACATGTTTACAAATAGGAGCTATTGAAAAAAAACCTTTTTCATGGAACCTGATGGAGAAAAAAAAGATATTAGGACCCATTGAACTACAGATTTATTAAACAGGACTAATTGGTAAAAAAATACCTTTTTAAAGGTGTATCGATAATATTATCCCTAACCGGAAAGCTTTCAAATTTCATGTTTGAGGTATGATTTCATTTTATTTTTGTACCTTTTTTGTTTGGTATGGTAAAAATTTCCCCTCAATGCGAGGCTAATTGTGATAGGGAGGAGCTCTATTTCTCAATGATTTGTAGCTGTGATGCGAGGGTTGTGTAGTACATACACATTGTGCCCTCGGATCTCTAGGCTGATATGATGGTTCGTGAGTTATTTGAAGATTTTTTATTTAGGTCCATCTCACCAACAAACCAAGTATGGTAATTCAACAAAAGATTTGAGTGTTTTTTTAAACCTGTATAACCCGTAGAAATAAGGGGCATTTTTAAAATTGCAAGGACTCCAAAACCTTATGACTTCTAATATTCTCTCTTCCCTCTCTCATCTCCCCTCTTTCCCTAACTCCCCTTCACCTACAATATTACCTAAGCTACTGATGCAATTGGGTTTTCTTCTCTAGATTTGGGCGAAACAACAGTGATTCCTTTTGTTGTTCCATTCTTCATAATAAGTACAATTCTTTCTCCTATAAGGAAAAATTGCTAAATTCCTCCTCTCATACTCTATTCCCCTATGGGATGGATAATTTCAAAACCGATGTGGTGGAAGATGATGTAATAAAGGAACTTGTGGGCTTAGTATTGCATAGTTTTTCATATTTAATGATGAATTTATTCATATAAGATCTCCTTGGCTTCAAACTTTGGTTATAAAATCGTGGGTCTTAATTTACACTTTTTGAATTTGTCATTGAGATTACGAAGAATTTGGAAGACTAAGGATTTTTTTTAGGTGACTGATATTTGGGATGGATTTTTTATTGCTCTATTTAAAACACAGGACTGCCACATTCAAGATATTGCAGAAGAATTGTGGTTTGTGAATAACCACCATCTCTTTCTCTTCAAATATGGTGGGCGTTGAAATCATGTGAGGCCTCAGACCCAAAAGATACAACCCCTCCCCCCAAAAAAACTCAGGTGGGTTAGTGGAGAGGGGTGTCAAAATGATATACAAGTATATAAAGTTGTTTGGACCTCAATTGAGGATCCTACATCCATAATAAAGGGTGTTTCACTTATATTAAATCTTAAAAAGATTATTACAATTTCAGACATTTGTTGAGATTTGGTAAGAGAGTCTAAGGTCACTCTGGTATTTGTCACTAACATAGTGGACCTTAGAAAGTAAATAATGGACTTCCCTAAGGTTTACCAAGTCCTACTTTACAGCTGAACATGATATAATAAAATATATAAAACAGTAGAGATGATCCAAAATCTAGTTATTTGCTACGAATAGTGGGTTGATATCGTGTATTACAATGGGTAAATACTTTTTTGATTAATTTGACCTTTATTTTTCTTATGAGTGATTAGTTTAGAGTTATTAGATCAATTATCTTATCGTTAACTATTAACAAGCCTACATTATATATGTATTACCTTGGAGAGAGGATGATTGGACTACGACAGCATGATCGGGGCCTTCTCTGAGGTTTGACAGCTACCGTACCAAGGTGGGGTGTGGGAGAGAGGATTGCAGGTGGTATAAGATAGTTGATGGTTAAATTTAATGCGGATGGTAGTCATCAATGATAGTGGGAATGGGTGGTGGAGGTAGGTAGAATAGTGTTTATCCTTTGTTCCTCCCCCACAAACAAGGTGCAGAATCTTAACTAGACGTTTGAGGGATGTGGAACTGACAGAGGTCTGTGATAGTCCTCAAGATTTCTTCTCATACTTGGGTGAAAATGAAGGGGTTATGAACACTTAAAATTCAAATGGTTAAATGTGGTATAATCATTACCCCTTGGTTTCTCTTTGCAAAAATTGTAAGGGGAACACTTATCCATTTAAGCAAGTTGGGGGTATGAGCATAAACGACAACAAATATTCATTTTGTTATGAGATTTGATTAGGAAGGAGGTTGCATTGAGTTCTTGGGGGTATGAGAGTACTAATGCGATAGGACTTGGGGGCAATAAAGGAGACCCTGGTTAGAAGTCTTCACCATCAGCAACTATCAATCTTTTGATCTTCTTGCCCAATAAGTTGTTCTCCACCCTTCTCTTCATAATGAAAATGTCTTCTAAAACCATAAATCCATCAAAGGTCTTGACTCTCACACTTCTTTTGGATATGGGATCCCTTGTTTCTCTACCTTCTTCTACGGAGCAAGTGTCTGGAACTTCAGCCCAGCCTCCCAAATGGTCAATTCCCTCCAGCACGTAGGTCAATTCCCTCCATCACGACCCTAACATTTTGGGTGGATCCCAAACAACTTCTCGAACCACCAAGAAAGACTTGGTGGAGATTTAGGAGAATTATTAAATCCCTTGTTCTATCATTCTGAGAGCTACGGCGCCTGAATAAAAGGCTTTCTCCTTTGTCTCAAAACATGTTTGCTTTAATGAATTATTTTTACTCTATGGGGATAGATTTCCATTACATATATCAGTGGTGGAAATTTTGAAGGAGATAGAGGTAGCCCATTATGAAGTGATAGCAGATGCTTGGAGGCCTCTGATGGTCATAGCCTTAGCCTTTTGGGAGTCCAGTGGGCGAAAAAATGATGTCACCCCAGCTTAGGTCTTTAAACTCTATAGAGTTCAAGAATAGAGGAACAATAGGTTTATATAATGTGCGTGTACTTTATGAAAGTACATGCATAATACATCAAGTACATACACACATTGGGTTAAATAAAATTATTTTCAATGTGCGTGAACTTTATAAAACATGCATGTACTTTATGAAAGTACATGCATATTCTATTAAACAAAATCATTTTCAATGTGTGTGTACTTTATAAAACATGTGTATACTTTATGAAAGTACATGCATAATAAATAAAGTACACGTAAATTGAAAATGATTTTGTGCAATTCAATGTGCTTGTGCTTGTGCTTTATTTATTATGCATGTACTTTATAAAATAATTTTTTCCCATATTAATTGATTTAAATTGTATAATTTATAATTTTTATTTCAATTTTCACAGTATGGGTATGTGAGAAGTTTGATGTTATCAAACCTATTGAGGAGAAGAAAAACAAGGAACCGAGATTTCTTCGGTGGAGCTTAGAATCATTAAAGGAATGGATGCTTGCTAATAACATAACTTATGTTGCTTTAAAGAAGGATGGTTCAAAGAGAAAGACCAAAGAAGGGAAAACCGATGACATGCGTAGTTTCTTATTGAATATATCATAAATAAGTACTAAACCAGCTACAACGCCTTTAGCAGAATCTGATTTCGATAATTGGACCGTCCTTTAAATGAGATGGCGAAGTCCTCTCATAAGAAAGTTAATGACATCAAAGCTTCAAATGATTCAATCAATTTGGCTCAATAGGTAAGAAATTTAGCGGAAGAGAATGTTGATATTAAATTGAAGTTGGATGAGAAAGATACCCAACTCAGAGAAACTGGTGTTTCAAGGTGTCAAGCTGAAGAGAAAATTAAGAAGTTGGAGGAGGATAATTCCCAACAAATTCTTTTGACTAATGAGTTGAAAATTAAATTTCAGGAGTAAAAAAAAGAACCATAATGAACGAATAAAAATGATAAAGGGGGATAATGCCCAACTAATTCTTTTAAATAAAGAGTTGAAAATTCAAATTCAAGAGTCGAACAAGAATGACAGTGACCAAATAAAAAAATTGGAGGAAGATAATGCCCAACTCAAAACTAAAAATTGAGAATTGAGGAAAAAACTTTAGCAAAACAACAATTACTTCTTTGAAGCCAATGAAATGTTTAGAAAAGAATAGAATAAGCTCGTACAACACTCAATAGTAAGATACTTTTGTGAATTTTGTAATTATTTGTCCATATTTATTGTAAATTACGTGCATTATCAATAAAGTACACGCATTGGTTATTTAAGTACACGCATAATACTTGAAGTATTATGTAATTTTATGTGTACTTTGTAATGTTATGCGTGTACTTTGGGATTCCTTGTTTGTTCTTTGCACATAATGGAAAGTAAGCGCATAACATTATAACATACACATGAACTCATTTTTACTTTTACGTGTACTTTTTATTATGCATGTAGTTTAAGAATATGTGTTTGTTATAGGAAAATAATGCAAAGTACACGCATGATACTTAAAGTACATGCATTATGCATGTAAATTTTTTTATAAATTACACACATTTTTTCATAAAGTACACATATTATTTTATAAAGTACACGCATTATCAATATAGTAAACCCATAGTTTCTCAAGTAGCTTCACATTTGTTTCATGTTCTTTGAGTTTTCTTGAATGTACTTTGGTAATATGTTTTATAAATAATCCATAAGTTAAATATGATATTTTGTTTTCTCCAGGAAAAATCTACTGAAACTCTCCACGAAGAAATTGAAGGTTTGAGGAAGTCCCTTACTCAAAAGGATGAGAAAATCAAACAGCAAAGCTCAATGTATGGAAGAATACAAGAAAGGGACGACCAAAAATAAAATAAAGACACAAATTTTATTTATGAACATCCTATTAATGATCTTCTAAAAGTTTAAAAGAATAAAAATCCTTCTAATGAAGGTGCTGCTAAATTGCAGTATAAAGGAAAAAGCGACCAAACAATATAACTATTGTTGTGACACCGAAAAGAAGAAAAGGGCAAAATAATAAAGGCAAGTCTTCTTAAAAACCAACTGAAGATGTAGATGTACAAAGTTACCCATGTACAAAATACCTTACCAAAAATTCCCAAAATAAATTTCATGAATATTTCACATTGGAGAAGAAATCGGGGTAAAGTCTACTGTTTGTTTATGTTAAAATGCAATTATTTTTATTGTGTAATTCACTTATTTATATATACGAATATTATTTTGTAAATTATAACTCCATATATAAGTACTCTAATATTTTTATAAAGTACACGCATTATGAATGAAATACACGCATTTGTTACTCAAGTACATGATTGATTTTATAAAGTACATGCATTTTTGTTTTGAACTACATGTGTGTACTTTATAAAGTACATGCATAAATTCATAAAGTACCCACATTTTGTATTGATGATCACCCATAGTTTTATAAAGTACACGCATAGTTTTATAAAGTACACGCATTTTGTAATGATCATAGATTACACATATGTTTTAATTATTAATATAACATTATTCCCTATCTTTAAATTTAGGGATTGTCTCTATCAAGCACCAGATTCCTTCGTTTATGCATATGATATTAAAGAATTATTGAGAGCCAATGAAATTTCGAACCAAGTATGTAATTGAAACATAATACATTCATTAAATTTGTATTTTTATATCCTTACCTTTTTAAATGTATGAAACAGATAATGCATGCCTTTTCCCATTTAATGAAGAAGAAAATGAGACATGCAGGGCTACGAATTACACACACTTTTACCCCAAGTGCTTGGGTAAGGAAAATAAAACCTAAAGCTTTGTCTATCACCATCAGATAAATACTATCTGTAAGTTTCTTACTAACAAATATATAACTTTTAACAGGAAGTCGTCTAAAT
Organism: Sambucus nigra; assembly: GCA_949130495.1. Taxonomy (NCBI): domain Eukaryota; kingdom Viridiplantae; phylum Streptophyta; class Magnoliopsida; order Dipsacales; family Adoxaceae; genus Sambucus; species Sambucus nigra. Next base: position 465,190,723 of record OX422215.1, on the reverse strand, counting down.
AAATAACGACGACGAGAAGAAGGCGCACATATACAAATTCATTTTGGAATTTTTAGGCATTTGTGATATACTATCCATTCAAATCAGACATACATTATCAGATAATGAAGGAAATTTTACATTGTTAGTTAAATACAAATAAAAAAATAAAGTTCTCTCCACCTGAACGACAATAACCAAATCACATTATACGTTAAGGACGAAAAATGATGGTTTCACCCTAAACTTATTTATATTACATGTACTTTTTTATTTTATATACACTCATGGTTTTTCCTCTTAACAGTTTGATGCTTTCAAAGAAAGAGTGCACAAATTAAAGGGGGGAGCACCACAATTAAAGGTAAGAGGTAAACTGGAAAGATACCTTGAAGGGGGCATTTTTTAAGATGACCTAAGCCAAGGGGAACAAAGAACGATAGACTGGCTATTGAGTCATGATGTCAATTATGAACTAACCTTAGATCATTAATGCAAGAGACAAAATAATGGGTAAGCTCAAACTTCATATGTATAAAGTACACGCACTCTTGAATAAATACAGGCATAATTCATCACGACATAATTCAATAAATTTCATTCACATTATACTAACTCATATATTTGTTTTATTTTAATATCAGTGTTGATTGTGGTGTGTTCTGTAAATACTATATGGAACAAATTGCCAAAGGAATTGCGCCCAAAACATCATTTCAAGAAGACGAAATGCTGCAACATAGAGTATATATACTAAATGAATTTTTATTTGTTAATTGTTAATAGAAGGAAAATTAATTGTAAATTTTTTTTTGTAATTTTTTTATTCATTATAATTCCATATACTATGTACTCAAATAATGGTATCGCTGGCTCGGACCATACAACACGTAAGATATATAAAAGAATAAATATATGTTAACATTAGTACATATAGATTGTTTAAATGTTTATGGATTAAATCATGTAAAGTATAAGCACGTTATGCATGTACTTTGTAATGTTATGCATGTACTTCGCATTATTTTCCACTTACAAACAAAGAATCTCAAAGTACACACATAACATTACAAAGTACATGTAAAATGTAAATAGAAGTCCAGGTGTACTTTGTAATGTTATGCGTGTACTTTACATTATTTGCCTATAGCAAAAACATATTCTTGAATTACACGCATAACATTACAAAGTACACATAAAAATAAAAAGAATTGCACATGTACTTTACAATGTTATGTGTGTACTTTGCATTATTTACAATTAACAAACACAGAAACTCAAAGTACACGCATAACATTACAAATTACATGTAAAATTAAAAATAATTTCACGTGTACTTTGTAATGTTATGCATGTAATTAGCAGTATTTGGCAATAACAAACCCATATTCTCAAAGTACACACATAATATAACATAGTACACTCAGGCAGAAAAATAATGGTTATATATTATAAATTGTTTTGTAAATTATTTCTAATTTTATATATTTGTAAATGGTAAATTGTAATTAAATATGCTGTATTTGTAAATTTACATACTATATTTGTAAATTTTAAATATTTTTGTACTCATTATAGTACCATATATGATGTACTTTAATTATATGAAATTTAACGGGTTATTTATATACACGTCTACTTTTGTTAAAGTCATTTTCCAATCACATTTATATGAACTAGTATAACAACCAATCTAGGGATTTTACATGTTCTTTAGCTCATTTATATCAACTAGTAAAGCCACGGCCTACCTTATTTATTAGGCTCAACATCCCCAACTATTTCTGACAACAGAAATAAATAACTTTAGCTTGGCTTATAAAAACCTAACATTGTTCATTCTTTACCATTCCAAATTCAACTATATAAAAATGGTTATACCAGCCGAAGTCTTGAGAAATACAGTAGGTATGGAAAATTAGGTTAGATCTAAATTGTGAACGGTTGAGGAAGAGATTTCCTAAATCTAAAAAGAACTTGATGATTCTAACCAGTACGTTCACAAAGGATCCCGCGACGCCCACCCCTCCCACACGACTTGTTTCAAGAGGTTAAGCCGTCGCAGGAAACCCATGAAGGACTCATGAATTTATATAAAAATGAGGTCGAGAATAAGCTAAATTATTTGAGAATGAAGAGGGAGGATATGAACGGGTGCACACGTGTGCTAGAGAAAAAAATTCAAATTTAATCGAATTTCATCTCCTCTCTTCTAGACACCATCGATGGTTTTAATGATTTTTCAATTTATCTTTTTCGTGTTTAATGGAGTTTCTCTTTTTTTCCCCAAATCTTTTGTATTGTTTTCAAATCTTTTGTATTTTTTCCTGCAATGAATGAATTCTTTTTTTTATCATGCGTGTCTTTTTATTTTGATCATAAACATCTATACTCTAATAATATTGCAGTTGGGCGGACTATAAAACACGTAGAGAAAGGAAGCATATGGGTGCTTGTTTATGGAATATTGGAAGATAAACAATAAGAAGGAATGAACACTCAACAATAAAATTACATTCATTTATTCAAATGTGTTCTTCAATAATTTTATTGAAACCTACTATTACAATGATTGAATTGAACAATAACAAGTGTAACTAAATGACTAACACATATGTAAAGTATACATAATAAAAGATAAAGTACGCGTGAATAAGTGTGTGTACTTTATAAAAAATGTGTGTAGTTTACATAGATCCCATTTACAAACAAAATAACAGTAATGAACACTCAACAATAAAATTACATTCATTTATTATAATGTGTTCTTCAATAATTTTATTGAAAACTATTGTTACAATGAATGAATTGAACACTAATAAGTGTAATCAAATAAGTAACACAAATGTAAAGTACACGTAATAATACATAAAGTACACATGAACAAGTGCATGTACTTTATAAAACATGTGTGTACTTTACATGGATCCCATTCACAAACAAAAATAACATAAATAAACACTCAATAATTTAATTAAAAACTATTGCTATAATGAATAAATTGAACAATAATAAGTGTAATCAAATGACTAACACAAATCTAAAGTGCACACAATAATACATAAAGTTCACGTGAACAAGTGCATGTACTTTATAATGCATGCGTGTACTTTACATAGATCCCATTTACAAACAAAAACATCGAAAATGAACACTTAACAATAAATTTACATTCATTTATTCAAATGTGGTTTTTAATAATTTTATTAAAAACTATTGTTACAACGAATGTTGAACAATAATAAGTGTAATCAAATTGGTTCTTTATATGTGGACCTATAATGATCCGCTTTACTACACCTAGGGCAAGTAACTTTCCTAACTGTGACCTCACCAACATACTTTATTCTCTTATTTCTTGGTCTACATGTTGGTCTATTTGTTAATGGAGGAAGGATGGCTGGATTTATAAGCAATAGAATGTTTGGGGACATGAAATTAGGAAGAGGAACTATATGTGATGAGTATATTTTTTGTAAAAAGAAACCTTATAGTAATCCTTAATATGATCATAAATACTTTCGCCTATCCTCCGTGCAACAGAAACAACATGAGAACATGGAAAGCATCGTAGCCACCAACTCTTACAAGAACAAACTCCTTGTTCTAAGTCAACACTGGCCCGCACATCTGAATGAACTTCGAATACATGCTAACTTAAACGGCTAATATTATAATGTCTACTTTTATTCCAATTATTAGTCAGTAATTTATTAAAAGCCTGACACAACTCATTTGACCATGTTTCAGATTCAACAAGATTGTTAACATTGAAATTCATAATCTTGATCCTCAATTTATCCAGCATATTCATTATTGGTGAAGGCATTTCCTCTAAGATCCAAGAAGTGAATGATTCTGTAACACTTGATGCAATGTCATCATAACATTTGTCGGGGAAATATGCACATGACCAATTCTCTGGAGTCAAATTATCAAGAAAATCAGCAACACCACCTCCACCTTACTTCTTTCGGGCGTCAATGTTCTTTTGAAATTCATCAAATGTTATAGCATATGCACAACGCATAAAATCTTTCACAATCTTCTTTCAAAACTTCCCGCAATTCCCCCATATTCTCTTCTTTATATTTTCTTGCAAATGATGTATACGGTAGGAATGTCCAGACATTGGGAAAGCCTTAGAAATAGCTTCAATGAAACTATTGTTTCGATCGGATATGAATGTGATGTTTCGATCTTGATGATCAAGTGCATCGTGTAAATTAATGAAAAAACACATCCAATTATCCTCCGTCTCTGAATCAACAACAACATATGCGACAGGATAAAGGACTGAAAATGTAATAAAATATATCAATAACAAATAAAGTATAGTTTAATACGATGTACGCTAATAATGTTGTCGCTAATGCGGACCATACAACACGTAAGTCATATAAAAGAATAAATATATTTTAACATTAGTACATGCAGATTGTATGATGTACTCTAATAATGGTGTTGCTGGTGTGCCCCATGTAACACGTAAGCTATACAAAAGATTAAACATATTTTAACATTAGTACATGCATATTATTTGAATGTTTAAGGATTAAACCATATAAAGTGCAAGCATATAATGTGTGTACTTTGTAATGTTGTGCATGTGATTTAAGAATATTTGTTTGTTATAGGAAAATAATGTAAAGTACATGCATAATACAAATTACATATGAACTTATGTTTACATTTTTATGTACTTTGTAATGTTATGTGCGCACTTTGGGATTCTTTGTTTGTTATTAGAAAACAATGCAAAGTACACGCGTAATATGCTTGTAATTTACATAGTTTTATCCATAAACATTCAAATAATCTGCATGTACCAATGGTGCCGCTGGAGCGGACCATACAATACGTAAGCTATACAAATGAATAAAAATATTTTAATATTGGTACATGCAGATTGTTTAAATGTGTATGGATCAAACCATGTAAAGTACAAACACATTACACAAGTACTTTGCATTATTTGCCAATAACAAACAAATAATCCCAAAGTACACGCATAACATTATAAAGTATATGTAAATGTAAATAGAAGTTCACGTGTACTTTGTAATGTTATGCATGTACTTTACATTATTTGCCTATAAAGAACACATATTCTTAAATTACACGCATAACATTGCAAATTACACATAAAAGTAAAAAGAATTACCCTTTTACTTTGCAATATTATGCATGTACTTCACATTATTTGCAATTAACAAACACAAAAACTCAAAGTACATGCATAACACTACAAAGTACACGTACAAGTTCATGTGTACTTTATAATATTATGTGTCTAGTTTCCATTATGTCCAAAGAACAAAAAAAGAATGCCAAAGTACAGGCATAATATTATAAATAAACTTGAATACTTCACATTTACCATTGTTTCCATTCCTTGTAGTTGCTAACAAAACCGTTCCACGATAGCGACTCTTCAAAAATGCACCATCAAGAAGCAAAACAACCCTGCAGTACTGAAATCCACCAATGGATCCTGCAAACATTACAAAAATTCTCTTGAATAATTTACTCTCCGATTCCACATCAACAATGCAATGCGATCCCGAATTATACTGTAAGAGAAGTTCCCTATAATTGCTGATTAACGTATAGGAAACCTTTTCATCGCCATGCAACTCAACATCAACCATCTCTTTCCCATGCCATGCATGATGAAAACCTATATCAAGACCGTAGTTCTTCCTTCATATCTCTGACTACATTAATTGGCTTCGACAATGGTTTATCCCTATGCTCATCAGTAAGCAATGTCAAAACCAACCTGGAGTCCATCATTTTTCTTGACGGACTATGGTAAACACCCCTACAAGTATGCTCATTATTCAAACTTTCTTATATAAAAGTAACCATTTATTGCCGAAAATGAAGAATGAACTTGCCACATGTAATTATTAGTAGTCCTTTTAGATCACTCTGTTGTCACACAAGTTTTATCATTCTTCAAACATATATACTTGAAATCGACCTCAACAGCATACTTTCGCAATTTATCTCGAAGTTTAACCATGCCTCTTTCAAAACACTTATCTTCATGACTAATATATGTCTTCCAATCATTGGTGGGATAAACTTTTGACGTACTCAACTCCACACCTCCACTATAAACATCATTTATCAATTGCAGTGGCTGATGAATACAGTGTAGTCAACTCTCTCGCAACTTGTATAAGTGCGGTTAACCCGTTCATGAATTCTATAAGTGCATTCTACTCGTTCGTGAATTGTATTAGCGGGCAAAGATGTTGAATCAAAGACATATATCTAAATAAAATCAATTTTGACAATCATTTGAGACCACAACATACAACGAACATCTTTGTCATAAACAAACATGAACTTACATTTATCTGCAGAAGAGTACTTAAATCAAAAGGACCCAATTTTTAGTTCTGTAAACCTGCTACACAACTCATTGCGTATGAAATCTAATGAGTTATCTTCAAATATTTCAATGCAGGTCATATTATCCAAATAACAACACCTCGCAATCCTACGACTTTCAATTATGACCTGCATTAAATGAAAAAATAAGCATGCTTTTGTTAAAGGTCAAGATTGGTAAGTCTAGTAAACACATGCCCAATTAAAACTTCATAAGTCTACTAAATCATGAAACTAAGTAACAAAGTAAATGCATGTTCACACATTGACAAAATACAATTAAAACACAAATAATAGAGAATAAAGCAAAATTGTACGTGTACTTTATATTTTATGCTTGTATTTTATTGTAATTTTTTTGTGAGCTATATACATATTCTTGTAATTTTGTCCAACATCAAGATTGGTTAATACCGCTAGCGCGGACCCACAAACACGTGCCCAATTAAAACATAATGAGCCTATTGAGTCAAGAAACTAAGTAACAAAGTAAATACACATTAACATATTAATTTGCCAAAATAAAGTCAAAATATAAAATGAACATAAAGCAGTTGTCACACCCCGCCTAATTCTGGCATCGGCCGCCACTAAAACTAAGCCGGGTGCGAGTAAATAAATACCATTCTTAGCATGTGACATATATGAGACATTATAAAATCAATCCACAAGATAAATATTTTAATTAATCCCAAAAGATAAAAACCAACTGTGCGATAAAAGATCCATCACCATGCTAAACTCCAATGATAACCCAATCTCCAATAATTTAAAACTGAATGAAATCCAACTAAGAATATCTGAATAAAATCGTACAACTGTGGAACCGAATGGCCCACAAAAACCATAAATTGAGTCTCAATACAAAAGATAAGGAAGGAAAAACTAATCTAACTACTAAGCATAACCAAAACAACTCCAACTGTGCCTCCAAGATAATTTCCAAAAATCTTGAGGAACTACTCCAGCGCTAATACCTAAAGAAGTTAGTCAATGCACGAAGTTAGAGCCCCGAGCATGAAAACACACTACTCCCCTCAAATAGGGGCCGTGAACCGAGACAGTAGCATTATACACAATAAATATCACAATAGAATATTTTAATTAAACGAGATAATTAAACGCGATAAATATAAATCACTAACTACCCTCAGAAGTTCTCATTCCAAAAAGCACACCAATATGATTTTAAATTCCCAAGTCCCACGATGTTAATTTAATTCTTTTATCGCATATTTGGGTTTCATCTTTTGGGATTGATTAAAATATTTATCTTGTGGATTGATTTTATAATGTCTCATATATGTCACATGCTAAGAATGGTATTTATTTACTCGCACCCAGCTTAGTTTTGGTAAAGGCCAAAGCCAGAATTAGGCGGGGTGTGGCAACAGTATAATTTTATGTGTACTTTATCTCTTTATGCGTGTGCTTTACTGCAATTTTATTGTGAGTTATATACATATGCGTATAATTTTTGTTTTATGACACAACACAATAACATAAAGTACATGCACACATAAAACAAAGAATATAAACATATACATACACAACCTGTTAAAAAATCAAAAAACAATGTAATGTTTCCAAAATAAAGTCAAAACAAAAAATGAGAATAAAGTTGTACAATTTCACGTGTACTTTATATCATTATGCGTGCACTTTACTGCAATTTTGTTGTGAACTATATATATATATTCATGTACTTTATGTTTATGACACAACACTATAACATAAAGTACACGCACACATGAAATAAATAGTATAAACATATACATACACTACCTGTTAAAAAATCAAAACATAGTGTAATATTTCCAAAATAAAGTCAAAACAAAAAATGATAATAAGGCAGTACAATTTCACGTGTACTTTATATCTTTATGCGTGTAATTGATTGAATTTTTTTATTAGTTATATGCATATGCGTGTACTTTTGTTAAAGGTCAAGTTTGGTTAATGCCGCTGGCGCAGACCCATAAACACATGTCCAATTAAAACATGATAAGTCCATTAAGTCATGATATTAAGTAACAAAGTAAATGCACATTAACATATTGCCAAAATACAGTCAAAACACCAAATGATAATAAAACAGTACAATTTCATGTGTAGTTTATATCATAATGTGTGTACTTTACTGAAATTTTATTGTAAGCTATATAATATGCGTGTACTCTATGCTTTATAACACAACTCTATAACATAAAGTACACACACACATGAACACGCAATCAAAATACATACACAACCTGTTAGAAAATCAAAACACAATGTTTTGATTATTTATGTTTAAACATCAACACACATAGTCAAAACATATTAATATAACATTACAAAGAAAATTATCAAAACACACAATCAAATCATTCAGTCAATATTGAAGTTATTCCAGCACATACATTAAACAATTACATTGATTTCATTAAATCAAAACCAAATACATACAACACACAGTCTAAAGATATTCGTATAAATTTACTAAACAAATTATCAATATAAACAATCAAATCATTCATTCAATATAGAAGTTATTCTATCACATGCATTGCACAATTACAATGATTTAATTGAATCGAAGTCAAATACACTCAATATTGAAGTTAATGCAGCACACGCATTACAAAATTACAATGATTTCATTGAATCGAAGCCAAATACATATAACACACAGCCAAAACATATTCATATAAATTTATAAAACATATTATCAAAACAAGCAATCAAATCATTTAATATTGAAGTTATTCCATTACATGCATTACACAATTATAATGGATTGATTGAATCAAAACCAAATACATACACCGATTGTAATTAATCGACATGCAAAATAATTATTGATGGCAAGTATAAACTTACAAATGATCGAATTATTACAAAAGTAAATGTAGGTTAAAATTTATGTATTCGAGTCTTCGAAAGAATTGATTTCTTCTTTCTTGGAGAGAACGAAGTTAGTTGAAGAGAAGTGGAAAGAAGATCATAGGTTATTGGGGAGTTGACAATCGCTAATTAGGTCAATGATAACAAAATGAATGAAATGACTCAAGAGTGTATTTATATGGAGCTAATTGTTCAAAATTTATTTGACCTGGTTAAAATGTCAAAAATGTCTAGTCAAGGGACAAGACAGTAAAAACCTAAATTTAGATTTAGGGCTTATAATTTATCACTAATGTGTGTGTGTGTGTGTGTGTGTGAGTGTGTGTGTAGTTTTATTTTGGAGGTTTTTTACTTAAATATATTACTAATCTTCGATTTTAGATTTTAATACAATTTAATCGATTTATTAGACTTTACTACATTTTTCATCGCTAAATGACATTTTTCGTCGTTAAATGTCAACAAATATCACTTTTAGTGGCAAAAAAGTTTACATTTAGCGACGAGAAATATACTAAAGTCTAATAAACTGATTAAATTGTATTAAAGTAAAAAATTGAAGATTAGTAGTGCATTAAAGTAAAGAAAGATCCTTATTTTTTTTGTCATCAACAACCCTATTTTCCACTTTGATAGAAATACCATTTCTACTCTTACCTTTAAGAATTCCAAGAGTATTTTCAGTCTAGCCACCAGACCTCCAAGCTTCTAGTCACGGGATCTCCGGGTCTCCGTCTATCGAAGCTCCGATCATTGAACAACAACTTTAAATTTGTAATATCAAATTAATAATAAAAAATCGAGCATATATGTTGATTTTGGCACACTACACAAGTTAGAGGAGTGTTATTTGGCATTGTACCTCATCATCAATCACTAAAAGTGCAAAGTGAAAATTTAAACTTGTAGTGTTTTATATGAAAAATTAAACCAGTGTAATCTGAAAGAGTGGTCCTTATGCGTGTGTTTCAATTCAAACCAATTTTGACAAAAAATTATCCAACTTTTAATTAGCACCAAACCAAGTTGTGAAAAACTAATTTTTACTTTAAACCAATTTTATCTTGATTAATCCTAAACATGCATCTAGTGATTAAAGCAAGTAAAGTAAAGTAGATAATACTCACAACGCAGGATGTACCAGACAATCACTATGAATGTGGAGTTGCATTGAACAGACAAAAGACTCACTCAACGACTCAATTCCCACGGGTCTTGACGCTCTTTTGATCTTCAAACACTCCTCTCACAGTTACCATGCGGAAATTCCTTCTTCCACGATACCTGTCCATAACACATGCGTCCATGTATGTCTCGGTGTCCACCGAATGGCTTTGATACATCTACGATGTCGAATAAGAAGTCTTTCTCTTTTCTTCACCGCAAAACCCATATGTTCAAGTATAGAACAAACCTTCTTGGTGCAGCAAGATCACATAAACATATAGTAATGATAACTTTGATCTTTGCAAACTCTAAGGATGTGTTTAAGCTTTGAAACCTTAGAAAAACATGTACAAACAGCTCTCTGGATCGTAAACTATTTTTCTATAATGTACACTTATTAATTCTGACGAAACCATGCTTTAAATAGGAAAAATTAACCGCCTCGAAAAATGTGTCGCTCGAACGAGATTGGCCAGTCGTTCGCGCGATAAGGCTATCTCGCTCAAACGAGAAGAGATGTCAATTGAACGACGCGCGTGTCAGTTTCAATTTTTCTTTAAAACGTCTCTTCCAAAAATATCCAATTAAGTCAAACTCTTTTTCGAGCTTATCAGGAAAAAACATAGTGTCAACATCTAAAACACTTTAAAAAAAATTTAAAATATTTTCCCTTATAAAATTACATCCTTATCTTTTATAAAAACAATTCCGAATCTCATTAACAATATGCATTCATACCTGTGTGATCTCGGAATGCAATAAACTTAAAGACGAATAAACTTGCACCAATTAAACTTCGGCATGATTAATTCTTTGAAGCTTTGCCGCAACGTCTTTAATTTCTTCAATACGTCATAGACCAAGTGGGATCATGACAAAATAAAATCTCTCTATGACATATTACAAACATAGTTTTGTTCACGGAATTAAGTCAAAATAATGCAGGGACTCAATTAGACATTTATGTCCTTACAAATCTCCCCCTTTGACTATTACGAGACAAAACTAAACCAGTGAAATGCCTAAGCCGGTCCGTCAAGCCGTATGACGCCTAAATCCCATCCCATAAACTCAAAGATAAAAATTACAGGACACGAACTAGATATATGTCGTACCGGCAAGCATGAACTATCTGAATGTGATATAGACTTGAAATCTCGAATCGATGAAGTATGCCTACAGGCATGAAACAGACAAACAAATACCCAGCGAAGTATGGAGGAACAAATGAAACCAATATATATATCCAACGATACCAATTTTACAATATATACCAATATGAATAAACTCTGAAAAATCATTTGTTAAATAATTGAGCAACAAAATGATACCAAATTGTACTACCAATTTGTAATACGAATTTGTAAAATATCTAATCAAAAACATGCTCAAACCAATCTCCCCCTACTTCACATATACTGCCAATTTGTAAAATATGTAATAAAAAACATGCTCAAACCAATCTCCCCCTACATCACATACATCTCTCCCCCTTTTTTTCTTGAATAGACAATCCAGTGAAAAGATAAACCAAACAACAAGTATCTAGCATGAAGATATACCAAATAAGAATCCTTAGATAATCATGAAACAACCAGCTAAATATGATCGAGTAATGACAAATCAGTAGCTAGTAAATTAATGAATCACACAATGAATATAGCAAACTAATCAGGTGTGATAAACGGAATCATATGAAAAATATGAATTTTGAAACAATATAACCTGCATATAAACCAGTCAGTCCATAAAACTTCCAGCAGTACCAAAAAAAATATCACAAAATAAACTAGTGGATTGCAAACAAGAAGCAAAAATATTCCCAGACTGTCGCTCGAACGAGCTAGGGACGTCGCTCAAGCGAGATAAGGACGTCGCTCGAACGACTTCTCGCGATAACCAAACTTTCCCAGATTCCTAGAAATATCATATATTTTTACCCAGTGAAAAAAATTCCAAAAAAAATGCCAGGAAGGGGTTGACAGCAGCAAAACAGTACAAAAACAGTAAGCTTTTTACCCAAAATGTAAAAAGGCATAAAAACTAACAATGCGAGTTACATGCAAACATAGTATCAATGTGCTCAAACATGGAATGTAGAATCTATGATCGTGAAACTACAACATATGAGTCACAATTCCAACACTTCAAAAAGATCAAGAAGCTATAATTGATAATGATAAATCATGAAAATTTATCATAGCCATATGACAATTAAAGTGTTAGCTTAATGAACTAAACATACTACATGCACACAAATCCATAATTTTGACGATTCTATAAACAATAGCGTCAAATTGCAATGTTTTAACATTAGGATTAGTTGTGCAAACCCATTTAAATTTTCTCCAACCAAACTCCCTCATAAATATATATTTTTTAAGTTCTTTTGAGGTTTGTAGCATTCTCAACTTAGAGAAAATATTATTGGCCCTTTTCTTAGCATTTTGCCCTTTTCTTTTGGGCTCTTTTAGACGATGGCTTTCATGACAAGTTAATTTTGAACTCTCGCAGCTCTTTCCCGTGAATCACTCATCATTTTTTCAATTAGGTATCAATTCAAATCCTCACGGTAAACGGTTCTTACATGCACACTTATCCTTAAGTCTACTTACGCATATATGACAAGATTGAGACAAGAACGCCTCACTAAATTCAAAATGCAAGAGAAGTCAAATATCCATAGAAACCCGTGCATGTGTGCATTGATGGCATATATAAAAAGCCAAATCAACATGCATATCAACTTCGAAACAACCCCATTTGAACAATGGTTAAGATCATTCTAAGCATTGATAATAATGACCAAATGTCCTAGCCACATGGATAATAAAATGATGGGGGGACACCAATATGCCACATCAAACATGTAAACTCAAAACAAAAATTGAAAATGTTTTTGGCTTTTCAAACATATTTTGACTCAAATAAAATCAAAATCTTTTTGGGTTTTCTCAAAACCAAAATCTTTTTGTATTTTTTCAATAGGAATCAAACAAATGAAAAACTATAATACAAAATGATACACAAGTTATTATACTAGCAAATAATATATCATGGAGCAAACTAGCATATGACAAACAAGGCAACACTATCATCCTTTAGATTTAGCATAGGAAGAATCAAGTGCACCCAAACGAGAATCATGAAGTTTTATTCCTAAAGCCACCAAATCTGATTTCCTAACCCAAGTAGGTATAAAATGACGCATGGGGGTTTGGGTAACCGAGGCAACTTTATTTCTAAACTTCCTAGGAGCTTGTCTAAGGTAGTAACAATAATGCCTAAGGTGACCTTTCCTACCACAAAACGTGTAAGTGTAGCGATGGTGGGAATGATTACCTATATGTGGACCTTTTCTAACATTTCTAGTGTTTCTCACACATGCGGGGGGAATGGGAACAACTCTCTCATCAAAACCTATACATCCCCTATCTCCCTTAATTTGGATGGTGCCTAAGATCTTATCTAACTTCTCTGATCTAGCCTCCAAATCAATCTTAACTGTAGACGAGTCTCTCAATCTCTCCCCCAAATCATGAATCCTAGACTCTAGCAAATGCCTAGACTCCTCCAACTCTAAAATTTCTTTTTTCAAAGACTCCATCAAACCACGGAGATTATTTCTCTCACCCTCGACATACTCTAATTTCTCCCTAAGAGTCATCTCTCGTGCACTAAGATCCTCAATCAAACTATCATTATTTTCTATTGCACGCTCATTCAACTTAGCTTGCAATTTAGAGTTATCTTTTTTCACCTTCACCGTTTCGGTATACAACTCATTAAACGTATTTTACAATTCTTTCACATATATCTCCTCTTCATCACTCTATTCACACTCACTAACATGGGATTTACTCAAAACCTCCTTGGAAGTGTCATTCACATGAGAATCGTCGTCGCTCACATGACAAGCCAAAAACACAATAAAGTTACGCTCAATGGGGGAACTCTCTCCCTCTTCCGGATCACTATCACTTAAGGTGGCACTATATACAATGGGTTGCTTGCCTTATTTATTAAGTCTAGTGGTACCTTCCTTAACTTTGTGACCGTACCCCTCACACCCAAAACACTTATCCGACTCATCTCTCTTAGGCTTCTCAAACTTATCCATAGAGGTGGCGTCAACTTTATTATTCTTGGATTTTTCAAATTTCTTGGCATCTTTCTATTGTTTTTGAAACTTAATAAATTTTTTAAATTTCTTTACCAACAAAGAAACATCCTCTAAATCGGAATTCAAAGCTATAATTTCCTCCTTCCGAGTTTTCAAAGCAATACCCTTTTCTTTCTTAGGAACTTGCTTGGAGGTAATCATATCGATTTCATAGGTTTGTAAGTCACCTACTATCTCTTCTAGTTTAAAATATTCACTTTCGCATCAAACCTACTAGGCAACGACCTAAGGATTTTCTTAATGACACGGTTTTCAGGAATTTTCTCACCTAGGTTAAACGATGAGTTGACAATATTGGACAACCTAGAATAAAACTCGTCAAAAGACTCACTTTCTAACATCCTAATGGTCTCAACCTGTGTAGTAAGATTTTGAAGTTTCGACGCCCTAACCGTGCTAGTGCCCTCGTAAATGAGTAACAAAATATCCCAAGCCTCTTTCTATGTTTCACAAGTCATAATTCTATTATATTCTTGCGGCGTGACATGTGAAGAAATAACGTGCAAACCCTTAAAATTATATTATGAAAATCTATGTTCAATTTCGGTCCATGAATCGACGGGCTTTAAATTAGTGACGTCACCTAAAATAGTGACCGGGGGTGTCCAACATTTCTTAACTGCTAGCCCCACACGCTCATCAATAGATTTTAATGCACTTCTCATTCTCATCTTCCAGGTGTAATTAGTGCCATTAAAAACAGGAGTTTGAAAAAGTTCGTTATTTCCAAAATTTATCTCTGAAAACCCACGGGATCACAAAACAAATAAATTATGTTTATAGCTCTGATACCAATTTAAAAGAGTGATCCTTATGCGTGTGTTTCAAATCAAACCAATTTTCACCAAAAATTACAACTTTTAATTAGCACCAAACCAAGTTGTGAAAAATTAATTTTTACTTTAAACTAATTTCATCTTGATTAATCCTAAGCATGCATCTAGTGATTAAAGCAAGTAGCGTAAAGTAGAGAATAGTCACAATGCACGATGTATGAGGAATAACCCAAAACGGGAAAAAACCTCGGATGGCCCAAGCCAGACAATCACTATAAATATGAAATTACAATGAATAGACAAAAAACTCACTCATGGAATCAATTCCCATGGGTTTTGACGCTCTTCTGATCGTTAACCACTCCTCTCATAGTGCCCACGCAGAAAGTCCTTCTTCCACGATACTTATCCACAACACACGTGTCCACGTATGTCTCGGTGTCCACCGATTGGCTTTGATACATCTACGATGTCGAACAAGAAGTATTTCTCTTTTCTTCACTGCAAAATCCACATGTTCAAGTATAGAACAAACTTTCTTGGTGCAGCAAGATCTCATAAACATATAGTAATGATAACTCGGATCTTTGCAAACTCTAAGGATGTGTTTAAGCTTTGAAACCTTATAAAAACATGTGCAAACAGGTCTTTGGATCGTAAACTATTTTTCCAGAATGCACACTTATTAATTCTCACGAAACCACGCTTTAAATAGGAAAAATTAACCTCCTCAAAAAATGTGTCGCTCGAACGAGATTGGCGAGTCGTTCATGCGATAAAGCTATCTCGCTCGAATGAGCAGAGATGTCGATTGAACGACGCGCGTGTCAGTTTGACTTTTTCTTTAAAATGTCTCTTCCAAAAGAGATCCAATTAAGTCAAACTCTTTTTCGAGCTTATATGAAAATAAACGTAGTGTCAACATCTAAAACACTTTAAAAAAACATTTTAAAATATTTTCCCTTATAAAATTACATCCTTATCTTTTATAAAAACAATTCCGAATCTCATTAACAATATGCATACATACCTGTGTGATCTCGTAATGCAATAAACTTGAAGATGAATAAACTTGCACCAATTAAACTTCGGCATGATTAATTCTTTGAATCTTTGTCGCAACGTCTTCAATTTCTTCAATACGTCATAGACCAAGTGGGATCGTGACAAAATAAAATCTCCCTATGACATATTACAAACACAGTTTTGTTCACGGAGTTAAGTCAAAATAATGCAGGGACTTAATTGGAAATTTAAGTCCTTACATAATCAATTACAGTAAACATATTTACCCAAATCTACCTTGCATATTTGAGTTTGCACTCTCATTTTTTTTAATCTTCAAACCAATTACGTTTCAACCGCCTTTAACAATCACAAACACTTGGGAAATATTTTAAGATACAAAGCTACCACTACTCCAAATTTACCCATTCAACATACCCCCCAAAATCCATTAACTTAACTGATGTTCATTGAACGATTAGTTGCATAACTAAGAACTTTTGTCCCTAGATGCTTGGCAACTATAGTATATGTAATTGGAGAGACCTATTAGGTAACTTATACAATATGCAAATGACGAAATAGCTTTATTGTTGCTATGTGAAAATTCCTTTTGTACGGCCACACATGAAAAAATGCCCAAATTTGAATTGCCCCAAAAATTGAAAAAATGTAACGTGATAAAAATTAAAAATAGGGTTAATTACACCCAGGTCCCTTAAACTTTGACCCTATTTGCACTTTGCCGCCTATTGTTTCATTTTTTTATAATTTACACTCCTAACTTTGAAAACGACTACAGTTTACCCCCTGTCGTCTATATCCGTTAATTTTTGGTATTAAATTACAGGTGACACCCCTTTGTGACTTTGTCAAAGGGGTATTTTACGCATTTACCCCCTTTTAAAAAAAAACTACATACTTTTCTTCTCTTTATCTCTCTCGCGATCACCTCCCCCCTCTCCCTCTCTCTCTTCTTCCCCTCTCCCCCTCTCTTCTCATTCTCCCTTTCTCCCTCTCTCTCTCTCATGAACACACACACACGCACACACACACACACACACGTGAGCAGATCTACCCCTTGCCCCAACCCTCGCCCCTCCTCCCGCCCTCGAACACCTTCCTCCCTCCTGCCCCAGCCCCACCCTCTTTCTCCCTTGCCTCTTCGTTGCCTCCCCCTAGCCCCTTCTCTCTCTTTCCATTTGTTTATGTCTTGTTGATGTTTAGGAGATTTGTTATTTCTTTTAATTTTTCTTATGTATTTTTCTGTAATTATTTTTGTAAATTTGGGTTTTTTTTTTTTTTTGTATTTTCAGATTTGTGTGGATTAATTTTTATGCCTTTTATATTTTTATTGGAGCTTTGGAGGTTTGATAATATGTATTTTCTTTATTTTCTATGTTTTTCAATTTTTATCTTCTTATTTTTTCTGTTTTTATCTTTTTATTGGATGATTAATTTTCTTTATATGCTGAAACTTATTTATTATTGGTGAATATTATTTTTTATTTGCTGCAATCATTTTTAAATGATGGAAATACTTTTATATTGTTGGAGACAAATTTTATTTGCTGGAAATGATTTATTAACTTTGAAAATAATTTATATCGATGAAAATTATTTTTTATTAGTGGGAATAATTTTTTGGTCGGAAATAATTTTTTCACCAATTAGTTTTTAGAATTTTGCAGATTTTAAATAATTTTGGTGGATTCAGAATTTTTAAATATATATTCATATTTTCATAATTTATTCCGAGGCTTTTGTATTTTTTAAATATTTTTTGGTATTTTTAGAATTTTAAATACATTTTCATATTTTGGGAATTTATCCCAAGATTTATTTTATATTTTTTAAATACTTTTTGGTAATTTCAGAATTTTTAAATACTTTGGTAATTTCAGAATTTTTAAATATATATTCATGTTTTCAGAATTTATTCCAAGATTTTTAATTATATTTTTAATTTTTTTTGTTATTTTTGGAATTTTTAAATATACATTCATATTTTCAGAATTTATTCCAAGTTTTTTTTATATTTTTCTAATTTTTTTTTATATTTTCAGCATTTTTAAATATATATTCATATTTTCAGAATTTATTCCAAAGTTTTTTGTATTTTTAAAATATTTTTTTGTATTTTTTATTTTTTAAATGTTTTTTTTAATTTTAACATTTATTTAAAAAACAATTAGGTTTGGACAAAAATACCCCTGCTTAATGTCATGTGCCACGCACATGAGTAATGATTTTTGCTAAATATTAATGGAGTTGGATGGCAGGGAGGAAAACTGTAGTCGTTTTTAGAGTTAGGAGTGTAAATTGAAAAAATTGAAAGAATAGGGAAGAAAGAGCAAATACGGTCAAAATTTAAAGGGCCTGGATGTAATTAACACTTAAAAGTAAGGAGAGAGAGAGAGAGAGAGAGAGAGAGAGAGAGAGAGGTGGCAATGTTGGGTGTTTTGGGTAATGAAAAATTTTAGGAACCAATTATATAAGAAAAATGTCGGGCGCACTAGATATGTTATGAAGCTAATCCAACTAAAAAATTCATAATTATATTTTAAGTGCAATCTAGTCTATATTCTTGTATATTGTTGTTTCAAACATTCAATATTTCTATTATTGATTTTTTCATTGGGTATTTGATAATTAATAATAGTTCAACAAAATTTCAAAGAACTTCTATTATATTATTAACCATTATATATATATATATATATATATATATATATATATATATATTGTAAGGACATTTTTGTCCATTATTAATTTGTATGCCGTACGCTGTTACACCGTTGAAGAAACTCAAGATCGCATCTACATCAACGGATCCGAATATCAAAGTGTCTTCAACATCATAGCCTCTGCGAGAATGAACTTGGTAAAATTTTGTTTTTACGTTCCTTAAAGTTCATATTTAGTATTGGGAAATTTTGTTTTTACGTTCCTTAAAGTTCATATTTCAAGAAAAATGAGGCTTTTAAAAGGATTTTTTTTTTCAGGGAAAACCGGACCGGTCCGCCCCATACCGGACCGATCCGCAACCGGACTGGTCCACCCTCTACCCGGACCGATCCGCTTGCTGCAGATCCAGTATACCCCGGACCGCAAGCGAACCGATGAAGCCTAAAATAAAAGAACCGATCCCGTCATCCAGACCGATCCGCCCCCAAGCCGGACCGGTCCGCCTGGGATATACTCGAGCAGTTTCGTGTGTTTTTTACCCACCATCTTATATTTCCTATATATATTACTATTCCGATGGTGTATTTTTTCAAGTCTTTGAGAAAACGTTTTTAAGAGATAAAACACAACAAGACTTCGTTTTTTGATGTGCCAAACATCTTTTTGATTCACATAAAAAATCCCAATTACTTTAGTGAATCTTTTGGAACCCTAGAACACAATCTTTGCTATTGTTCAACCCTTGTGGAGAAGCCGTTCTCTTCTTCATTGCAGCCCTCCTGGAAAGGGAAAATTCCAGCCGACAAACTTGTGGAGAAGTCGTTCTCTTCTCCATTGCAGCCCTACTGGAAAGGGATAGTTCCAGCCGCCGACATAGGAACCGACACCTGCGGGTATTTCCGTGTCACATTGTTTCTAGCCGTTGCTTTGAAGGTTTACCGAAGACACCGTGCCTTACACTTGTGGGAATTATCAGGTTGTATGTAAGTCAATGGTCTTGTAAATTCTTTAAAGTTCTAGAAATAAAAGGTTTTGCCCTTCGGGGATTTTTTTCTGAAATTGTTTGTTTTATCCTACATGCTATATTTTATTTAATAAAACATCTAGATGCATGTTTAAGGTTTAACTAAAATTTGGGTTTAATTAAAATTGAATGTTATTTGAGAAGTCGCAATATTTCCGCTGTAGCTACTCTCTCAAATTGGTATCAGAGCAGGTTACGCTAATTTATCGCGTGATCCTGATTTTTTTAAGGATTTATTTTTTTGATACAATTTGACCTCTCACGTCGTCAAATTGGTATCAGAGCGGGTTACGCTAATTTATCGCGTGATCCTGTTTTTTAAAGGATTTATTTTTTGATACAATTTGACCTCTCACGTCGTCAAATTGGTATCAGAGCGGGTTACGCTAATTTATCGCGTGATCCTGATTTTTTGAGGATTTACTTTCTGATACAATTTGTCTACTCACGTTTTCAAATTGGTATCAGAGCCTGTTGCACTAAGTTATTGTGTTTTGATCCTGATTTTGCACAAAAATGGCTTTTGATGGTTTTGATGATCTTCGATGTCAAATTTTTGAAAAAATTAATTAGAAAATTCACACGAACTCTTGTTTTAAATCTTCTGTTGAAAACGAATCTGAGAGGTGTCCTTGTTGTGAGGGTGTTGGTCACACGTTACATGAGTGTACCACAAATTTAAAGAAGAAATTGAATAAACCGATTTCTCATGTTTCTACCCTTAGTGATTGTGATTCGGAAGAAGAAGTTTTTTATGCTTCTAGGTGAGAGCTTCCCATCCATGTGATTAGTGATAGTGAAGGTGATGGGAGTGTGGATGAAAGTGAGGAGGAAAGTGTAGATGAGCATGACTTGCAAACTGCTTTCAATGAACTTTATGCTGAAACTTTGAAAACAAAGAAAGAAAATTTGAAATTGAAAGCTCAGTTGAAAGAGTGTGCCATAAAAAATAATGATTTTTTAGTTGAAGAACTTAGGGCTCATGTGAAAATTTTGAAAGAGAAGCTTGAGTACGTCGAGGGTGAGAGAGATAGTCTTAAGGTTGATGGAGACTATGAAAAAGGAGCTTTTAGAGTTTGAGGATTCTAAACGAGTACTTGAATCTAGGATAGGTGAACTTGAGGTGAAATTGAAAGATTCAAGTAAAGTGAAATTTGATTTGGAGTCTAGGTCTGAAAAACTTGATAAGATTTTAGGCACAGTCGAGATCAAAACTGATAGGGGTGGGATTGGTCTTGAAAAATATGTTGCACCCATTCCCACACGTGTGAGAGAGCCCCCTAGGATTGTTAAGAAAGAGGCACCTAAGTTTGTTAAAAAGGCTCCCCATAGGAACATCGTGAGAGAACCTCCTAGGATCATTAGGAGAGACCCACCTAGGCAAATTCGGAGAGAGCAATCGATAAATTTGAGGAGAGGGCCACCTTTAGGTAACACAAACCGCCCGATTTACTCTTGCACACATTGCGGTAGGCAAGGTCATCTTAGGCACTTTTGTTATAAGCTTTTAAATGGACCTAGGAAGGTTAATGAAAGAATAAATTTGATTCCCAAAACCCCCACACTCCGTTACACATCAATTTGGGTTAGAAAATCGGATTTAGAGGCTTATGGTTTATTTGTCCACGATTCCCGTTTGCTTGCACGTAATTCACCCCATGTGAAATCTTTTGGTTAATTGTGATTGCATGTTTGTCATACACTAGTTGTGGTTTCATGATATATTTTTTCTAGTGTGATGACTTGTACTTTTTGTATAAATTCTTGTTTTTGAATTTTTTTTGAAAAATACAAAAAGATTTTATTTTGATAAAATTTTGAAAAATCCAAAAAGATTTTTTTTTTGTTTACACCGTTTATGGATGAACACTTAGGATGGCCGAGTCACAACATCATTCCATTTTTTTCATGTGACTATTTGGTAGTGTTTTGAGACAATAGGTCAATTCATCCATGTGCTTTATAATGTTTGGAGTCATTAAGATGTAATTAAGTGTTTCTTCCTACATGTTTGACTCATGTTTCCTTTATTGCACACATGCACGGATTTGTTTGATTATTGTGCTTGCCTTATCACATGTTGGTTGGGTGTTTTCACTTCAATCCTGTCCTTAAAACGAACCAAGCGCGATAAAATTTTGATAAGGAAATTGTGCATATAAAAACCGTTTTGTGAGTTTGTGTGCTTTGTTTGATAACGGGGAGGGGTTGCGAAAGGTAATCATCTATCCTTTGCGCAAAAGCCACCGTTAAAAAGGACCTAAAAAATTGAGGAATTTTATTATCCGAGGTCCAAAGAGGTTAAAAGAGCCCGAAAAAATTGAAAGACAATAAAAAGATATTCATGCCAAAAAGGGGCCATTTAGGTTTTTGCACCAATTCTCCAAAGTTTGAGAATTTAGATTACCTCTAAAAGAATATATATATATGAGGGTGTTTGGTTGGAGATTTAAAAACGGGTTTGCACGTCCTTGAAAATCTTGCAAATGCGCTAAATAGTTTTGGACGTTATTGGTGTGGAAATCATTTGACTTTGATTTGTTGATTTTCATAAGACGATGTCATATAAATTCAACAAACTTTTACACCTAAGGATACCTTTGATGTTCATTCGTTAGGAGTACACGTATGCATCGTGCACATATGATTGATTGAGTTGATTTACCTATAGAATGTGTTCACACCCATTCATTCCATTTCCATGACTTGGTTGTTTGAGTCTAAATCCATGGTGTGATTTTTGTTTCATATTTGTTCAAATTGGTATCCTATCTTTGTATGAAAAATTTTAAAAAAATCAAAAATAGTTTGTGTATTTTTTGTATACCGTGACACCCTGATTTTGCTTATTTGATTCATTCTGCTCATTTGTCTATTTGGGGACATCATAAAAAAGGGGGAGAAAGAATTATCATATTATGGGGGAGTTTGAACTTTGGGGGAGTTTTTGAGATATAGCTTATGTTTTTATTAAATATTAGTATCCATGTTTATCTCATTTCAAACTCGATATGTCACGTGGTATTTGCTTTGTCTCATGTGTGTAGGTATAAAGATTGAAGATCAATATGTTGCACACCCTAATGAGAAAAGCTTTGAGATTTGATGATTGTTGAAGATTGAAGAACAAACGATGAAGATTTATACCTTTGTATCTTTCCATCTTTAGGGTTCATGGGAGGGTAGATTTGTATAAGTCATAAGTTGATAATTCGGATATTCTTTATGTATGTACCGGCATAGACATAGGGGGAGATTTGTAAGGACATTTTTGTCCATTATCAATTTGTATGTCGTACGCCGTTACACCGTTGAAGAAACTCAAGATCGCATCTACATCAACGGATCCGAATATCAAAGTGTCTTCAACATCATAGCCTCTGCGAGAATGAACTTGGTAAAATTTTGTTTTTACGTTCCTTAAAGTTCATACATACCACTTATATATACCACTAACGCGGACCAATATATACGTAAAAATGGTCCATGGTATGTATAGGTAGTCGGATCGCCTATACCAATCCGCTGGCGCAGACCATTTTTTTTTAAATAGTAAAAATATTATTTTTAAAATAGCACAAAAAAAATATTTTTAACCAAACAAAAAACAATTTTTATGTTTTATAAATAGTTTTTTAATAAAAAAAAGTATATGATTCGGGTTGCTCTAGTACAATTTTTTATATATATAAAAGATTATTTTAATAGCTAAAATGATTTATTTTTGTAATAAAATTGTCTTTTATATTATATAGAACATTGTTTTAGTTTTTATAAACAATTTTTAAAAACAACAGTTAATTTTTTTAAAACAAAGGAAATGATTTTTTTATTTTTTAAAATAGTTATAAAAAACATTTTTTTAATAAACAATTAATTTGTCCAAATTTTTTAAAATAGTTTTCTTTTCTTTAATAAATAATTTTTTCTATAATTAAAATAGTTTTTAATATAAATAAAATTTCGTTAATAAATAATTAAAATTTTTGTTTTAGTTTGGATAAAAAAGTGAATATAAATTTTGAGTATAAATGTAGATTTTGGATGAATGAAAAGAGAAAATAAATATAGGGTATTTTGATTTTTAGCCATAAAAGTGGAGTGAATTGGAGTGGGGAAAGTTAGTGTTGGAGTGAGAATAGAGGGATTCACAATATTATTCAATAAATGAGTATTAACGGTGTAAATCAGCCCACTTGGCCAAAATTAATTAGAGAATAGAAAAGGGGACATTGTAATGAAAATAGCATATTATCTCCTAAAAACTTACCCTGATGTGATAGTACAAAATACTGTGGGAATAAAAACATACACAACATGACGTGACAGTGTGATAATGTATTATACTCTGTCTTGGAGTGACTGGTGAATTTTTTGTACTCAAACTTGCGCAACCTGATGTGATAGGGCAAAATATTATGGGCACAAAAACTTACGCAACTTGATATAACAGTGTGATAATATATTATATAATTTTTTTTGTACTCATAGTCTTACCTTTTAGGTAAGTTTAACAAAAACTTAATAACAGCTTTGACAAAACAAACTTGACGGTGATACTTAATCATCCTTAAGTAAGAATATTAATTTATTTTTTATTCCCACATGTTGAAGTCTAAGGGTCCGTTTGTTTGCAAGTGGGCAAAAGAGTGGGCATGGCAAAAATTGCCTAGGCAAATTTTGTCTAGGCAAATTTTACCTAGGCAAATTCACATGAGGCTATCAAACAACCATTAGGCGAAATTAAAATCAATCCAATTAATTTATTTAAAAACAGTTTTTACATTATATTCAAAAATGTTAAAAAATAGTTTTTACAATATTTTTATATTAACAGTTTTTTAAAAAATTGTAAAACATTTTCTTAATAATTTTTTATAATATTAAAATTAGTTTTTACAATATTACAAAACAATTTTTAAATATTCACAACAGTTTTTTTTAACTATTTAAAATATTTTTTTAATTTTGTTTTTAAACTTTAAAACTGTTTTTATATTGTATCCAAAACAGTTTTTAAAATTGTTTTCTAATTTTAAAAACAGTTTTTAAAATATTACAAAACAATTTTTAAACATTCACAACAGCTTTTTTAAACTACTTAAAACAGTTTTAAAAAATGTTTTTTAAAACTTTAAAACAGTTTTTATAATATATCCAAAACAGTTTTTAAAAATGTTAAAAACTGTTTTTACAATATTTTTATAATACGGTATTAAAAAAAAATTGTAAAACATTTTCTTAACAATTTTTTCTAATATTAAAAACAGTTTTCAAAACATTAGTTTGTAAAACATTTTCTGAACAATTTTTTCTAATATTAAAAACAGTTTTCAAAACATTAGAAAATAATTTTTAAATATTTATAACAGTTTTTTTAACTATTTAAAACAGTTTTTAAAATTATTTTTTAAAACACTAAACTGTTTTTATAATACTTTCACAACAGTTTTTAAAAATGTTAAAAACAGTTTTTACAATATTTTGTTAATACGATTTTTAAAAAAATTGCAAAACATTTTCTTAACAATTTTTTATAATATTAAAAATAGTTTTTAAAATATTGTAAAACAGTTTTTAAATATTCATAACAGTTTTTTAATTATTTAAAACAGTTTTAAAATTATTTTTTAAAACATTAAAACCGTTTAAGAAGTTGGCAAATTTGTTGGCAAATATTTTCCACTCAAAT
This sequence comes from Sambucus nigra, assembly GCA_949130495.1. Lineage (NCBI taxonomy): Eukaryota > Viridiplantae > Streptophyta > Magnoliopsida > Dipsacales > Adoxaceae > Sambucus > Sambucus nigra. Next base: position 465,164,921 of record OX422215.1, on the reverse strand, counting down.
AGGTAAGCAAAATTTGCCCACAGATTGTGCATAGGAGGTGTTGTACATTGGCAAATAATGCCTAGGCAAATTTTGCAACCAAACGGCCAAAATGTGGACAAATTTTCTTATTTGCCAACTTTTTGGCATTTGCCTAGGCAAAAAAGGGCAACCAAACGGACCCTAAGTGATACAAAAAATAAACATTCTATGTATCTATCTATTATTCATATTTATCCAACTAGGTGCACACATACATAGCATAGCATAGCATAGCATAAAAAAAAAAAGCTAGAAGTGTTGGTCCGTCGAAAGTGCTTCCAACAAATGTATTTTTAAAAGATCAAATATAAAAAAAAAATCTCAAATATTTTTTAATATACGTTTAATTCAAAAAATTTATTTTGTATTAAAAAATCACTTATTCTCTTATTTTTGAAGATTCGCGTCAGCAGCATTGTAAAGTCTTTTTGGCATGATAAATGACTTTTGGTGCAAAATAAAAAGATTTGAACTAAACATGTATTAAAAAAAGTTCAAGGGACTATTTGATATATGCCTCATTTTTAAAAAACTTATTTTTTGTCTATTTTTATGAAAAAAATTAATAACAATTGACTCTATTTAATGTTTCAGAGGTCCGAGTCACTATAACCTCTTGGAAGAAGATATCAAAAAAGAATCATTCTACACCGGCGGAGTTTTACGATACAATTGATCAGTGGCGGATCTAGGATTTTTGGTCAACCGCGGCCACAGTTTCGAGTGGTGTCGGGAGCCCCCGTGACAATTTTTTTTTTGAATTATTTCGAGTTTTATACAAATTATAGTTCATTCAAATTGACTAAAAATTATATGTTTTGAGTTTATTTCGAATTTTTTTGGGGCATATATGTTTGGGATACAAATTATAGAAATTTGACATTTTTTCCCAAATTACACAGAAATAAGGGCATATATGTGTTTGGACACAAATTACAGAAATTCCACAAATTATACAAATTACAGAAATAAGGGTATATATTTTTCATTGAATTTCTCCAAAAAACCATACATACAAATTGTATGTATGATTTTTTGGAGAAATTGTATGAAAAATATATACCCTTATTTCTGTACAATTTCCCCAAAAATCATACATACAAAAAATCATACATTCAATCAAAGCCCTTTATTTTTTTATATTAATGGTATGGTAAGTACACAAAAATCATACATACAAACAAAAATCTTACACAAAAATCAGATAAAGGTAAAAAAATACCTGTTGAGATGAGTTAGTAGTAGCTGGTGGCCGGAACGCCGGAGGGGCTACTGGGCAGGGAGGACGGATGCGCTTAGGGGCTGCCGGTTGGACAGAGAGGGAGGCGTCACGGCATTTGAATCCGCTGGACGGAGGAGAGGAGAGGGACGGCGTGTGAATTTTATCAGTTAAAAGAAAATAAATGAGAGAAATGAGAGATACCGATCTTTAGTTTAGGTTTTGATTTTTAAGTATATATATATATATATATATATATATATATATTGTGGTGACAATTATTATGCAACACAAATAAATATGAAAGAGGTAACAACCAAGAAAAGATAAATAAAATGGCAATCACACAACAACAGGTGTACGTGGTTCAGCAAAGATGTGCCTACGTCCACGATGGTGCAGTCGGTGTTATTTCTCTATATTATGAAGAATAAGTACAGAGAATACAGCTTGTCCTTTGCCCCGGACTTAGGGTTTAATTTATACATGTATATGTTGGAGTAGTGGGGGTGATGGGTTCCTCCTTATTAGCCATTTCCCCTACATGGGATCGCGTTCTCCCACAACTTCTCTTCATGGGATCGTGGGGTGATCGGATCAATACAAAAGGTGATGGGCCTGGGCTTTGGGCCGCTAAGGAGAGGCTACTCGTCCAGGCCTATGATGCTGGGTACCCTGAATTTAGCATCATAGGCCTGGACGAGTAGCCTCTCCTTAGCGGCCCAAAGACCATGCCCATCACCTTTTGTATTGATCCGATCACCCCACGATCCCATGAAGAGAAGTTGTGGGAGAACGCGATCCCATGTAGGGGAAATGGCTAATAAGGAGGAACCCATCACCCCCACTACTCCAACATATACATGTATAAATTAAACCCTATGTCCGGGGCAAAGGACAAGCTGTATTCTCTGTACTTATTCTTCATAATATAGAGAAATAACACCGACTGCACCATCGTGGACGTAGGCACATCTTTGCTGAACCACGTACACCTGTTGTTGTGTGATTGCCATTTTATTTATCTTTTCTTGGTTGTTACCTCTTTCATATTTATTTGTGTTGCATAATAATTGTCACCACAATTGGCGCCGTCTGTGGGAAGCGTTCATCTTTCCCTGAGAAGAGCCCACACCAAGTAAAAATCTAAGATGTCTGGTCACAGCAGCAACGCTCCTCAAGCAGGAGACATTCAGGAGCCACCTGCTCCCCGCAGGATTAGGTCTGAAGTCCGACGTTCAGATCAAGGGGCTCGCTTAGAAAGGCCCGCCTCAGAAGAAAGTCAAGGACCAGCAAGGTCCACGCAGATATCCAGATTGATCGATGCATACGAAGCAAGGCTCCACGAGCAGAGGGAGTCTTCTCGCAGATATGAGGCTGAAAATGCTCGCCTGAAAAGAAGACTGGAAAGACTAGAAAAAGAATTACGTCCTGATACCAGGAGACGCCCCTATCGCACTCCTAGCCCTCAGGCGAGCAAATCTCGCAGCCGAGGAAGGAGCCCTAGGCGGCAATATCAACGGGACGAAGGTGGCGACTCAGACGACGACCTCCGCGAAGAACTAAGACAAGCTCGCCGCTACCAGAGCCCTGCTCGCAGCGACGACAACATACGGAACCTGGTCCGCAGAGAGATGGACCAACATCCAGCTCACCGCGGCACCAGGTCGACCAGAGAACTCGCCAGGAGAGCCCTCAAGACCCAGATGAAATCACCCTTCACGAGGGAAATCGAAGATGAAGAGGCCCCCAAGAAGTTTGCCATTCCAAGGTTCAAGATTTACGACGGGAAGACTAATCCCATTGATCATGTCAGGCAGTACCGACAGGCTATGACCCTCTGGAATCACCGAGATGCACTGATGTGCTGTATATTCCCCTCGAGCCTTCATGACGTGGCCCAGAAATGGTTCGAGAGACTCCCTCACCGATCCATCAGGAATTTCAAATCCCTGGCCGAGCTCTTTACGGCTTGGTTCATCACCAGCAGCTCCCATCCCAAAAGGATGGATGCTCTATTAACAATGAAGAAAATGCCTCAGGAGACACTGTGAGACTACGCGAAGAGGTATTGGGAGTTATTCAACGAGGTCGAGGACTGCGCGGAAGAAGTGGCAGTGGCTTCATTCAAAATTGGGCTACCTAGCTCTTCCCTCCTTTACCAATCCTTGACAAAGAAGGAAGCTACAACCATTGATGACCTGATGGCCCGAATTGAGAAATACGCAAAGGTGGAAGATGTCACCCGCCTTAACGTAGGAGAAAACGGTCGAGCCAAGCTCACTACCAAGGGAAGTGAGAAAGTTGAGAACCAGAAAAAAGGAGGAAAGAGTGGGGGCAAGAATGGCTCCAAAAACGGAGGAAACCCTGACGTTATAAAATCATTCCAGGCGGTCAACACCGTCTTCAAAGAACCAATCTACAAAATTCTCGCGAAGATCAAGGATGAGCCGTTCATCAAATGGCCCCGGAAAATGGGAGGAGACCCCTAGAAAAGAAACAATGCATTAAGATGCACTTTCCACAAAGAGGGAGGGGAAAAGACCGAGCACTGCAAGTCTCTTAAATCCCACCTCGAGGAGTTGTCCCAATCCGGACATTTGAATGACTTTGTGGAAAAGAAGGTAGAGAGAGTGACTGCCCACAAAGAGGCGAAACCCGACAACGTATTGGAAGATGACGTTGGACACGAATTCGCAGTAATCCACGGAGTATCTGATGTTAAGCAAATCCAAGGTAACTCAGCTCGAATGGAGGTAAAGAAACTGACAGCGGTGATGCAAGCTTTTCAGATTGATCCAGCAAAATTACAGGCAGGAAAACGTCGGCGAGCAGAGGACATCAACTACAACAAGCATATTGTTTTCACGGATGAAGATCTTGTGGGAGTAAGGACCCCACATCACGATGCCTTAGTTATTACACTCAGGATAGCCAACTTTGATATCGACAGGCTGCTCGTCGATCAAGGGAGCTCATCCGAAGTAATGTACATCGACCTGTTCAGAAAATTGAAGTTGAACATCGCCGACCTAAAGGGAACCACTGTTCCTCTAGTCGGCTTCGCTGGGAAGATGACCATGCCTCTGGGAAAGATAGTACTGCCAGTACTCGCTGGAAATGTTTCAAAGATGATCGAATTCTTGGTGGTCGACATCGATTCACCGTATCAAGCCATCCTCGGCAGGGGATGGCTTCATGCAATGAAGGCAGTCTCCTCGACCTACCACCAGAAACTCAAATATGTCACCGAGCGGGGAGTGATGGAGATACATGGCGACCAGGCGATGGCGAGAAAGTGCTTCATAGCGGCCATCCGACCAAAGCCAGAGAAAAGAGCTGTTCAAACCAGCGAGAAGGTGGAGGAAGGTGCAATTCCTTCCAAATAGCAATTAAAATATGGAAGGCCCGGGGTGGAAGAGACCAGGCTCCTCCCCTCCGAGCACGTCGTCGAGGACCTGGTAGAAGTGTCGGCTAAAGAGGGCGATAATAGCAGAGTCTTCCTGATCGGAACCTCACTCACAGACCAAGAGCAAAAGGACTTATCAACCTTACTCAGAAGCAACATAGACGTTTTCGCTTGGGAACCCTATGAGCTGCCAGGAATCGACCCCAATATGGTCTGCCATCAGTTGCACGTCGATCCCACATTCAAGCCGATAGCGCAGAAGGCACGACGAACTGCCCCCGAGAAGGCCAGAGCAATAGAGAAAGAAGTCGAAAAACTACTGGATGCAGGGTCCATACGGGAAGTGCAATTTCCCAAATGGTTATCCAACCCAGTGGTAGTCCCAAAAAGCAACGGGAAGTGGAGAGTTTGTATAGACTTCACTGACCTCAACAAAGCCTGCCCCAAGGATAGCTTCCCTCTTTCGAAAATAGACCAACTAGTAGACGCCACCGCAGCTCACGAACGAATGAGTTTCCTGGACGCATACTCAGGATATCACCAGATTCCCCTGTATACCCCAGATCAGGACAAAATGGCGTTTATCACAACGGTTGGTTTATACTGTTACAAGGTCATGCCTTTCGGGCTAAAAAATGCAGGGGCAACCTATCAGCGGCTAGTTACCAAAATGTTCAAGAATCAAATGGGAGACACGATGGAGGTCTACATCGACGACATGCTCGTCAAGAGCAAGGAGAAGGAAAAACACCTCTCGGACTTATCAAGTACCTTCGAAATCCTCAGGAAGTACCGAATGAAACTCAACGCGAGCAAGTGTTCTTTCGGTGTCCAGTCAGGAAAGTTTCTTGGCTATTTGGTCAGCAAGCGAGGCATAGAGGCTAATCCGGACCAGATTGATGCAATCAAACGAGTGCAACCTCCTCGAATAATCCGCGATGTACAGAAGCTCACTGGAATGCTCGCTGCTCTAAATCGTTTCATCTCTAAATCCTCTGAGAGATGCAAGCCCTTCTTCCAACTCCTAAAAGGCAGCAAAACAGTAGAATGGACCTCAAGTTGCTCACGAGCATTAGACGAGCTCAAGTCCTACCTGAGCTCCCCACCATTGCTTGTCATACCACAGCAAATGGACTCTTTATACCTCTACCTCTCTGTATCCAGCCATACTGTCAGCTCAGCGCTAATGTGTGAAGTTACAGGGATTCAACATCCAGTCAATTACACGAGCAAAACCCTATTAGATGTCGAGCAGCGCTACCTACCATTGGAAAAGCTCGCATTCGCCCTAGTAATGGCCTCGAGGAAACTGAAACATTACTTCGAAGCTCATACGATCATCGTCCTTACATCACACCCCCTCAAGGCTATCCTGAGGAAGGCGGATTTGTCGGGCAGACTGTCTAAATGATCAGTAGAGCTCGGCCGATTTGACATCCAATTTCAACCAAGGACAGCTATCAAGGGTCAAATCCTTGCTGACTTCATAGCTGAATTCACAGGCGAAGAACGCATCGACCAGCCTATGCCAACAGAACAAAACAACCAGGCTACAGGGGGAAGCTGGAAACTATTCGTTGATGGAGCCTCCAACTTAAAGGGGGCAGGAGTAGGAATTGTTCTCATCACTCCAGAAAATACAGTCCTCGAGTAAGGAATCAGGCTAGGATTTGCAGCCTCCAACAACGAAGCAGAATACGAAGCCTTAATAGCAGGTCTCCAAAGGGCGCAAACTCTGGGAGCAAAGCATTTACAGGAATTTAGAGATTCGCAACTAGTTTCCAATCAGATAAGTGGAGACTATAACGCGAAGGATGAGAGGATGGCAACCTACCTCTCCTTGGTAAAAAACTTAATGACGAACTTTGAAGACATCAACATCCAACAGTTTCCCAGGGGGCAAAACAGCCACGCTGATGCCTTAGCAGCCCTGAGCTCGGCAGTTGATTCCAGCCTTAAAAGGATCATCCCTATCGATTTCCTCAGCTGCCCAAGCATCTACCCCAACTGCGAGATGACCAAAGCGAAACCAATACTCCAATTGGAACCAGCCCCCAGCTGGATGGATCCCTTGAAAGACTATTTGAAGAACGGAATGCTCCCAGAGGATAAGAGAACTGCCCACCAGATAAGAGTCAAAGCTGCTCGCTTTCACTTATCCACAGGAGGCGACTTGTATAAAAGATCTTTCTCCGGCCCCTACCTTAGGTGCGTCCACCCAGGCGATGTCAAGGCAGTGCTTCACGAGCTTCACGAAGGAATCTGCGGAAGCCACGTCGGAGGAAGGTCTCTAGCCTTCTGAGCAATGAAGGAAGGTTATTGGTGGCCATACATGCAAAAGGACTCCACGGTATATGTCCGCAAATGCCTAAAATGCCAACTTCACGCTCCCATGGTCCACCAGCCCGCCAGCGAATTAAAATCTCTGACCAGTCCCTAGCCCTTCGCCCAGTGGGGAATGGACATCGTGGGACCACTGCCCACCGCTGCCGACAATCGCAAATACCTGTTGGTTGCAACTGACTACTTTACCAAGTGGATCGAGGCAGAACCACTGGCGAACATCCGAGATGCTGACATGATGAGGTTCATATGGAGAATTATAATCACCCGATTCGGAATCCCCAGAACCATCATCACTGACAATGGAACACAGTTCGAGAGTGGCCCTTTTCAGGACTTCTGCGACAAACACAGGATCAGGCACCACTTCAGCTCGGTGGCCTACCCTCAAAGCAACGGACAAGCTGTGGCTTCCAACAAGACAGTGATCGCTGGATTGAAGAAGCGGTTAGAGCGAGCAAAAGGTGCGTGGACAACCGAGCTACCACATGTCCTATGGGCGTATAGAACGACTCCTAGGAGAGCCACAGGGGAAACGCCATTCTCACTAGCATATGGTATGGAGGCGGTCATCCCACTAGAAGCAGGATTGCCTACAATGAGATCCGACCTTGTCGAGCAGGGTCAGAACGATCAGGCTTTGCTCGTTGAACTCGACTTGGCCGACGAGCGCAGGGAACTTGCCCTAATAAAACTAAAGAGCTATCAGCAACAGCTCGCGAAGCATTACAGCAAAAGGGTCAATCCGAGGAAATTCAAAGTTGGGGACTACGTCCTAAGAAAGGTCCTGGGCAACACAGCGAAGCCATCAGACGGTAAATTGGGCCCGAACTGGGAAGGACCTTATGAGATAATTAGAGATGACCTGCGAGGTGCCTATCATTTGAAAACAATGGAGGGAAGAGAGATACCACGAGCATGGAACGCGGCTAATCTCAAGAAATTCTATTTTTAGGAGTTATATTGTTAGATCTTTTTATTGTACTCATCTTGTGAAAGGAAAGTTCATTCCTCATTCGCCAATGAAAATCTCTCAGTTGATCACTCTCTAAAAAGTAACAATTTTATCTTATCACTCATCCTTTTCAAATCACAGGCATAATGGTTGACATAGCAGGGGATCACCCCTCCTCAGGTCATCGTCATAAAGCACGACAGACCTCTTAGCATTGCCCATGGCAATATATGAAGCCCTACAGAGTATTCTTAGGCAACAAACCAACTTTGGTTAAACAAAATCCTGATCGGATAAAGACATCCAATACCAGGTGTGTCCTCGCCAATTGCCCTACTTAGGCCTAAGGGAGTGTGACGACACGACCTAAAAGGTAAAGGGAGGGCACAATGGTATTCTTATACTGGACTGGGCGAACACTCACATGACAAAAGCTACAAGAATATAAAAGGATTGATGAACACGTTTAGTCGGCAAAATTGCCCAAAACTCGAACTTCTCATTAATCTTTTATATTTACAAACAGTAATAGTACATGTTTAGTCGGCGAAGCTCGCCCAAAGCATTTACAATACAAGAATACAAAAGAATTGATGAACACGTTTAGTCGGCAAAATTGCCCAAAACTCGAACTTCTCATTAATCTTTTATATTTACAAATAGTAACAGTACATGTTTAGTCGGCGAAACTCGCCCAAAGCATTTACAATAATTAAAAAATCTCAAGAAGGTGGAAGCCTCCGAGCAAGATAGTCAGCAACTTTAGCTCTCCTTCCATCATCAGGAGCAGGGGCGAGCTCCTCCACGACCTCATTTGCGTCCAATTCCAATAATCGCCGGGGAATAGCATCAATGGGTATCCATCGATCATCCCGCCGGAATGGATTGGGCATCAAAGTAGAGGAGTACATCTCGTGTCGATACCACAGCGTCGAGTTCCTCGGGACCTGCAGCTCTTTGAGGGCGCTCAACCACCCCCTGATGAAGGATAACTCTTCAAACTCTGACAGTCTCGTCGGAGCATCCAGCCAGCCTTGATCGTAGCCATCGGACCACACTTGTCGAGGACCGTTCTTGAACAAATGCCGAAGATGGCTGACGTCCCTCTAGAGCCCAGCAGCAATCACGTATGCTCGCCGAACATCGTCGCGCAGCTCCTCCATTTCCCTCTCACGCTGTTCCTGGACTTCCCTATTCCTACCCCTGGCACTCCTACCAGAACGCGGGAGGGGAGGCCGAGCAGCTCGCGACGAAGAAGAGCCTTGTAGGACTGCCAAAACGGTGCTCGGAGAATGCTCCTTAAGCTTCGAGACCTCCCGCCTCAGGTCTTCATTCTCCCGCTGCAGAAACTCCCCAACTTGGTTGACCTCGGTGGCCTCCAGTAACTTCGCTCTCAGCTCGCTAACTTCTTCTTGCACTGAAGCACCGATCTCTTCCATTTCCTGGAGCCTGTCCTTCAAATTGGCCACTAGCTCGGACTGATCCTTATATTTCTGGTTCCGTGACTTAGCAAACCTGCAAAGCCTAGCGAAGGCCTGGCGAACTGCAGGGCTTGCATTAGTACCAAGAGTCCTACCTAGTTGGGAGGTAACAGGAATATAGTCATCCACATCAACCAACTACAAGTAAAAGAAAGAGAAAAGAAAGAGATCAGCATAAACAAAAATGAAGTCTTTTCATTGATAATGAGCGAGGTTACATCAGATCAAAAAAGAAAAAGAAAAATTACAAAGAAGCCCTATCAATTAGCAACCTCGGATGGTCCCTTGTCCTTGTCAGCATCAGCGGGGGCATTACCCTCTGCAGGGACGTCCTCTGTCCTCTCGACCAACAGAGCGTCAGTAGAGGTCACCCGAGAGACAGGGTTGGTGCCTTCAACAGTTGGGGCTGGGACTTCATCTACGACTGGCTTTGGCCCTGGGTCGTGCTCATCAAAGAGGGGGGATGCAACGTCCACCCCAGCAGCCACGAGAGCCGTATTCCACCCTTTCTTGAAGTTCAGACGGCTGATATAGCCTATCTGAACCTCAGCGTCCTCATACGCAGCAGCCCAACCAGAGTTGTACGAATCTTCCTTAAGAGTGGCCGCCTGGGCTTTCTCCACCTCCAACTGCTCGGCCAGAACCCTGTTCTTCTCTGCAAGGTCTAGCTTGCTCGATTACACCAGGTCGTATGCCTTCCTCAGCTCGCCAAGCTCCCTGACAGTGTCCTCTCTCTCGCGAGCAGAATCAGCAAGGGCCGAGGCAGATGAAGCTCGAGCTGCATCAGCAGCCTTCAGATCGGCCTCCAGCTGAGAACCCCTGGCTACCAGAGTAGACTTCTGCTGCTCCAGATCACCGTTCCTTCTCACCAGCTCGTCGCGAGAGCGATAGAGCACAGCGAAGTCGGTCACAAACTGCAAAAAATAAGGAAATGATCAGAAAGAAGAGACCATCAAAACTGGTTAAAAGAAATGGAGGATTAGAAGAGAACTTTACCAAGGTGAGCCTCTGGCTAGCCTGCAGAGCCAACAGATCGGACCCCAATTCCCTCTCGCGATCTGCAGGGAGAACTGCTCTCTCGAGCAGCGCAGGGGCAAGCTGAGGAGAGGCGGCCACCGAAGCCCCCTCGGGCAAAGCAAACACTGGGACCAGGGCTTGACCCGTCTTGGTCCTCGATTCCACCCTCCTCCTCTCCTCCTCTTTTTCTTTCTCTCTTCTCTTTCTCTCCTCTACTTTCTTTTTCTCCTCCACTTTCTTCCTCTCCTCCTCCTTTTTCCTCTCTCTCTCCCTCACCTGCTCCTCCTCTCTCCTCTTCTTCTCTTGCTCCTGAGAAGAAGGCCGGGAACCAGTAGCTATGGCCCCAGAGGCAGTCTTCGTTTTCTTGGACCTCTGTGCGAGGAGCACATCATCATCATCGTCATCTCTGATCAAATTCTTCCTGGGAGGCATCTCTTCAGAAGAACTGCTGGTAGTGCTCGACGAGTCTTGAGCCTCAGAATCTCCTTCAGAAGAACTGCTACTGCCAGCACTTCCTGCACCCAAATTACTCACAACGCCTGCAGGTTCACTCTCTGAGCTGCTCTCTTCTTCGTCCAACTGGATGGGCTCAGCCGAAGTCTCTACAGAAGAATCAAAGTCAGGAACACTATACACAGGTCGAGCTATGAAGCTGGAGCCTGTGTTCTTATATTCAAGCAAAAAAGCAGCAGCCCTAGGATGCTCGCCATCAACCAAAGGCTCCCTAATATTCTAAGCTTTCACCAGCTCTGAGATACAGACCTCGCTGAGAGCAGGCTCCAAATTCTTTGTCCTCGCTATGAAAGAAAAAGCAAAGAGAGGTTAGAAAAATCACAAGTCAGCAAAGATTGAAGCAATAATATAACATCTACCTATATATTCTTCCCCATAAAAGGGAACAGTGAACCTCTCAGACCTCGACCCTTCAGAATGGGGGGAGAATTTCCAATTCCTAACAAGAAAACCTTCTTGCCAGTAGTCCTTATGGGAATCAGGTAAATTTACTACCAATACCCTATCAGGACTCCTAGCCTTAAGGTACAAAACACCCGAACTCGTACGAGAAAAGGAGTAACAAAAGCAGACCTCGGCAAGCCCTAACCTTGTGCCGTATAATTGATTTATCCTATGCACGCCGTTCACTATTTTCCATACGTTGGGCGAACATTGTGCAGGCACAATACTAAAATAGCTAAAGAAATGAAGAAACAGATCGTTAGGGGGAAAGGTAAGTCCCCCCTGGGAGAGCAACAAAACGTGAATCCAATGCGCATCCTCTATATCCCTAACGTCCCTAGGAGGCGAGGCGCAACACTCAATCTCTACCCACTCAGGAACGTTGTAGAATTTTCTAAACTCAATGACTGACCTATTCCCAATCTTCGCCATTGGAAAAACACAAGAAAAACTATAAACTCAAGCGAAAATGAAAAGGGCACGAGAGACTTACAAGACAGAAGATCAGGTCAAATGGCAAAGAAGCAACGAGAGTAGAGATCGAAAACAGAAGGTACAAAGCTTAAGAGTTCTCAGAAGATAGAAGATTGCTGGAAAAGCTGAAGCAACGAAGAGAAAATGTGTCTTATTCCAACGAGCCTTCAAGTCTAATCATAACGCACGGATAGCAAAGCGGGTGCCGCCAAAGCAACTTCACAGTTTTCAAAGAAATCAACCATAATAGCTGATTATTTAAATTCATTGGACCTGTAAAAATGGCCCAACAAATTTAGGGGCAATTGTGGGTACCCTGAATTTAGCATCATAGGTCTGGACGAGTAGCCTCTCCTTAGCGGCCCATAGCCCAGGCCCATCACCTTTTGTATTGATCCGATCACCCCACGATCCCATGAAGAGAAGTTGTGGGAGAACGCGATCCCATGTAGGGGAAATGGCTAATAAGGAGGAACCCATCACCCCCACTACTCCAACATATACATGTATAAATTAAACCCTAAGTCCGGGGCAAAGGACAAGCTGTATTCTCTGTACTTATTCTTCATAATATAGAGAAATAACACGGACTGCACCATCGTGGACGTAGGCACATCTTTGCTGAACCACGTACACCTGTTGTTGTGTGATTGCCATTTTATTTATCTTTTCTTGGTTGTTACCTCTTTCATATTTATTTGTGTTGCATAATAATTGTCACCATATATATATATATATATATATATATATATATATATATATTCCAAAAACTAAACCGGGGCCTCAGCCTCCCTTGGTCCTCACGTCCGTCTGCCCCTGTACTAATAGTTTTAATATCTCCTGATATCTCAATTGTTGGTATCATATTGATAGTAGGTACTAATAGTTTTTATTAGTGTGAAATTGAGCGATAATGTTTTAATAATGAATTTTTCTACTGTAGATACCCAAAGGTGGTTACAAGGGGCAAGGGGTCGCCTTGCTCCCCCACCCCCCAAACTTCAAAGAATTTCAAGTTTTAATCCTATAATTTTAAAATTTTATAGAACAAAATTATATTTTTATAGTTTTGACCCGTACAAAAATTAATATTTATTATTTAGCCCTCTATTACTCACATTTTTGGATACCATTAATTAGGGGCGCACACGGTTCGGTTTGGGTCAGTTTTGAGACTAATTTGAGAAACGAATCGAGATGGGTTGCTTCCAAATTTTTGGAACCGGAATTGAACCGACGGTTATGCAAAACCGAACAAAACCGAACCAACGGTTCCCGGATCGGATCGGATAGATTTTCGGTTCCAAAGTCATATTTCAAACTTAGTGAAATCTTAAGATTAATGTATTTTTTTAAGGTCAAAATTAATTTTGACCCTCAATAACATAAGCTAGAAACTCAGGTAATCACAAAAATATAAATTACAAGTGTTAAATATATAAAATAAATATATATGTAATTATAAATCGGTTCGGTCCCGGATTAGTTTTTTTCCCCTGGAACCGAGAATTGAACCGAAGTATCGGCTTTATTTTTTTAGAACCGGAACCGAACCATTGAGCGAAAAAATCGATCGAAACCTAAACCAATGCAGTCTGGTTGGTTCGGTTTATCGAATTTCGTTTTCATTGTGCACCCCTACCATTAGTAGTTTAATGGTTTAGTGGATACCTTTTTAAAAATAGATTATTGTGACAACCCGCCAACTAAAATAATAGGTGGCCAGCCCAATACTCTAATAATCACAGGAATCATAGATGGTCCATTCTCAGTATCACTGTCGATTAAAATAATAGTACGAGATAACCACCAATCATTTTAGAAAACGGATTGTCAATAAAAGAAAATTTTGTAAATAAAAGAAAACACTTAGACAATCCCATTTGCGAAAACGGTGGATATCAAAAATCGATAATGAAGAACGATAATTTCATAAATAATCATCGAATAAGCTATCGGTGCACAGACTAATACAAATAGTTACACCGAGTATTACATTTTAATATTTACAATATAGTAAATGAGTGCAACGCTTGGGCAACACGCCCGAATAAATAAACTGAACTTAACTAAAGTACAATGGAAAGAAGCGTCTAATACCAATAACCTACAACATCCGCAATATGTTGTAGCTCCATGACAACCGGAATGGAAATGTAAATACGGGTGTCCATGCGGTAGAGCACCTGTAACGGCAATGATATGTGCAAAAACAAAGAAATATAGATACGGGTCAGAGCCCGATTTGATATGATTCCCATGTGAATAAAATGCATGACAGTTAAGTGCGTAATTCTCTCGCAGATTAACAATAACATTTCTCACCCCTCAATCTAAAAGCAACCTAGCGTAATAACAATGATGATGTTCTAGTTAAACAAAGAACAGAAGGCTAACTTCTCTCCAGTCTCAATACTATACCCTTATTCATGCGGGGGGTGTCTCGCAAAGCGAAATCCAAACAAGGAATCCCCCCGATACACTACTACTAGGCAAGGTTGATCGTCGAGATACATTAGACCCTATCCTAATTAATCTAAGTACTTGTAAGGACATTTTTGTCCATTATCAATTTGTATGTCGTACGTCGTTACACCGTTGAAGAAATTCAAGATCGCATCTACATCAACGGATCTGAATATCAAAGAATCTTCAACATCATAGCCTCCGCGAGAATGAACTTGGTAAAATTTTGTTTTTACGTTCCTTAAAGTTGATATTTAGTATTGGGAAATTTTTATAAAATATTTTTTATAAAAATAAGAAGTAAGTTTTTTCAAGCAAAATGAGGCTTTTAAAAGTTTTTTTATTTTTCTGGGAAGCCGAACCGGTCCGCCTCTATACCGGACCGATCCGCCTCCGGACCGGTCCAACCTCTACCCGGACCGATCCGCCTTGCTTTGTCCAGTAAACCACGGACCGATTGCAAACCGAAGAAGCCAAAATTTAAAAGAACCGATCCGAGGTCGGACCGATCCGCCCCCAAGCCGGACCGGTCCGCCTGGGATAAGTTCGAACAGTTCTGTGAGATTTTAATCCACCAGCTCTTATTTTCTATATATATTCCTACTTCGTTGGTGTATTTTTTCAAGTCTTTGAGAAAATATTTTTAAGTGTACAAACACAACAAGACTTCAATTTTTGATGTTCCAAACAACTTTTTGATTCACACACAAAAATCCCAATTACTTTTGTGAATCTTTTGGAACCCTAGAACACAATTTTGTTATTGTTCAACCCATGTGGAGGAGCCGTCTTTCTTCTTCATTACTGCCCTCCTGAAAAGGGAAAATTCCAGCCGATAAACTTGTGGAGAAGCCGTTTCTCTTCTTCATTGCAGCCCTCCTGGAAAGGAATATTTCCAGCCGCCGACTACAGAATCCGACACCTGAGGGTAATTCTTAGTCACTTGTATTTTCATTGTAATCCGAAATTGTACTGTTACAATATTATAATGAAAATAAATGGTTTTGCCCCTTTAGGGGATTTTTCCTCACAAGCATGTGTTTGATTTTTCCTGAAAGTGTTTGTTTTATCCTGCATGCTTTATTTTATTAGATAAATCATCTAGATGCATGATTTAGGGTTTAACTAAAATTTGGGATTAATTAAAATTGGATTTTATTTGAGAAGTCGCAATATTTCCGCTGTAGCTACTCTCTCAGTACTAAAGGTTAACTTCTCCCCAGTCACAACATTATGCCCTTATTCGTGCGTGGGGTGTCTCGCAAAGCGAAATCCAAACAAGGAACCCCCCCCCCCTGATACACTACTACTAGGCAAGGTTGATCGTCGAGATATATTAGACCCGTAGCACAATATTATATATATACATATAAATGAAAGGTCTCATCTACTGCTACTCAAGGATACATAATTATATCCATTCACCATCTAACAACATAATTCCCGTTTCTTTCTTTAGGAATATATATATATGGTACAACATTTTATCAAATGTTTACCAATCAATTTCATCGTATACAATTTCATTTCATAGTTACATTCCTTATTAGGAAATATAATCATATTTTTTATGCTCTTTGTGGCATTTCATCTCAATTATACACTTTGTAAAAATATCTTCCTTATCAGGAATATAATCATCATCATATGCTCTTTGTGGCATTTTCATCGTGCTCTTTATGGCACTTCATCATGCTCTTTATGACATTTCATTGTGCTCTTTATGGCACTCATATACATCAAGTCCAACTTGATTTAGAATAGTTATAATTACATATATATATATAACAATTCTAAGACCGCCCGTCTGGGTTTTCCTACTGTGCGCACCCCTAAATGGCTATCATCTTCCAGGGCCTGTTATTTAGACAACCTGGGATCCTACCAAACGTCGAAAAGCGACCATGTGCCTGCGGGATAGTCAAGACCACACCCGGAATATCCTACCCATCGCAGAAAAATATACAATCACAAACGTTCACATGGCCTAGGGACTATATCCACCCTGCGTTAATTTGTCAGGGGGCATCACCACAACGCGCGAACTTCCCTTAAGATAGCGATTTAGAGAGGGTGTGTATCCATACCTTTTAACATTTATAAAAGTCATCTTCCTTTTCATTTGAAAAATCCATTTTTATATTCTCAAAATCATTTGTACTTATTTATTAGTACAACATTTAATAATATACATTTCTTATTCTTGGAGTCATATTTTATTAATGACTTAAAACCCAAAGTGCCATTAACCTCAACTATTCCCCAAGACTTCAATATAATAACATAAACTATTAAAATGAATCTCCCTCAAGGAGTGTCTCCCAAAAGTCTCATCGTAAACATTTTTATCTCCAATTCATCTCTAGGTTAACTCTTATATCATTCGGAAATTAACCTACACAAACTAGCCCTTGGGGTAAGCCTAATTATCCCTTTATCCTAGGACATTAGTCTACCCAAAACCACTATCTAGGACTCCCCATTATTTCCCAAAGGAAGGTCCCTAAACCTTGGACCTAAAAGAAAAAGGGCTAGAAATCAAACTAGAAGAAATCCCACAAAAATAGGGGAACCGAATCGATTCGCCCCTTGGGCCGAATCGATTCGCCCTTGCGAATCGATTCGCTAAACAGCCGAATCGATTCGGTGAGCAAAAACCGACTTTCTGCAATCGCCGAATCGATTCGGTGTGCCAGACCAGTATACCTCTCCTTATCCGAATCGATTCGCCCCTAGGGCCGAATCGATTCGGTCCTGAAATCTTGCCCATGTAATAACCCGCGTAATTTTGGGCTATTTTAATTAATTTCTAGAAAATGGAGGAAAATAAAGTTTTTGATAAAATTATTTTTATTACTCAAATATGTTGGTTATTATTTTTAAAGGCGAGAATTTTAAACGGTTTCGAAATCGGAGTTAAAACGGATTTTAAAATGATTTTTAAATGTTTTTAACTCTTGGAGTTGTTTTGGCTTCCAACTCTTCATTTCTTTGCCTTATTTAAAGGAGTCTTTTGGATTCCAACTATTTATTTCTTTGCATTATAAAAGGAGGTCGTGGGCAACACTTTTTAACATACTTTTGGCACAAATTTTGGCAGCAAATATATTTTATATTCCTCTTCTTTTTAATTATACTTTGGCCCTTGAGATTTGTGAGTTCCAACCTTAGATTAGAGGTGTTCTTGGGGCTATTTTGTTGGAGGTTCTTGGAGGAGCTTCTGTAGATCTTTTGTGTTGATCTTGAGGATGTGATCATTGGTTTCTCATCATGGTTTTAGGTATGGGGTTTTACACAATATGCTCCTTAAATCTCGCGAGTGTATTCTCTTTGAATTCTTGTTAATTGAACTCATATTTGAATTGATAAATTCTTGAAAATATGGAAAAATAATTGTTGGAATTATTTTGATTCATGTGGTATCATTATATTGTTGATGAGCACATTGTCATGAGATTTGGGCACCCGCCAAAATTCCTGTTTCCCGAGCTATGGCTTGATAAAGCATATGCGGATGTGGTGAGGCCTGGTGACCCGGTTAAAGTGTTGTTGAGAAATTATATTGATAAATTCTTTGAGATTTGCATTTTGATTTGAATATCCGTACTCGTGTTGTTACGTTTTATTCATCACTAACATATATTTGTTGAGCATCTTTCTTGTCGTATTGTGTACTTCCCCATATTTTCTTTTAGTGGCAGGTTAGCGTGGATTTGGGCGCTATGGATTATTGGAGATTGATTTTAGGTTGGATTATTTGGGAAGAATTTTTAATACAATTTGGAAGATTTGTATTAATTATTTCATTGATGTATAGAGCATTTTTATTCGAGTTAGATAGTTTGTAATTTTAATTCGAGAGACTTGTTGTAATTGAAGAGATTGAGATTAGTGGATTTATATTATTGTGGATTTATTTAGATGCTCTATACCTTGTTATTTGTGGATTTAGATTTATTTTATCGCATTAGCGCTCCGTTCGCTCTCCCTGGGTGGGCGGGGTGTTACAAATGGTATCAGAGCTTAGGTATACGGCAACCCTTGGGGCTTGAGTTTTGGGTTCATTGCGTGGATAACAATTTTTGGAGATAGAAAATTTTAGGTGATATTCGTGATAGGTTTCGAGATTAGATGTGAGGAATTTATTTTTGGAGACGAGATTATTTTGGAGATTCTTAGCCTGATTTTGAGAGTTAGGCATTCGGCGAATTTCGAGGGTGAAATTCCATTGTTAGTGGGGAAGTGTAATAACCCGCGAAATTTTGGGCTATTTTAATTAATTTCTGGAAAACGGAGGAAAATAAAGTTTTTGATAAAATTATTTTTATTGCTCAAATATGTTGGTTATTGTTTTTAAAGGCGAGAATTTCAAACGGTTTCGAAATCGAAGTTAAAACGGATTTTAAAATGATTTTTAAATGTTTTTAACTCTTGGAGTTGTTTTGGCTTCCAACTCTTCATTTTTTTGCCTTATTTAAAGGAGTCTTTTGGATTCCAACTATTCATTTCTTTGCATTATAAAAGGAGGTCGTGGGCAACACTTTTTAACATACTTTTGGCACAAATTTTGACAGCAAATATATTTTATATTCCTCTTCTTTTTAATTATACTTTGGCCCTTGAGATTTGTGAGTTCCAACCTTAGATTAGAGGTGTTCTTGGGGCTATTTTGTTTGAGGTTCTTGGAGGAGCTTCTGTAGATCTTTTGTGTTGATCTTGAGGATGTGATCATTGGTTTATCATCATGGTTTTAGGTATGGGGTTTTACACAATATGCTCCTTAAATCTCGCGAGTGTATTCTCTTTGAATTCTTATTAATTGAACTCATATTTGAATTGATAAATTCTTGGAAATCTGGAAAAATAATTGTTGGAATTATTTTGATTCATGTGGTATCATTATATTGTTGATGAGCACGTTGTCATGAGATTTGGGCACCCGCCAAAATTCCTGTTTCCCGAGCTATGGCTTGATAAAGCATATGCAGATGTGGTGAGGCCTGGTGACCCGGTTAAAGTGTTGTTGAGAAATTATATTGATAAATTCTTTGAGATTTGCATTTTGATTTGAATATTTGTACTCATGTTGTTACGTTTTATTCATCGCTAACATATATTTATTGAGCATCTTTCTTGTCGTATTGTGTACTTCCCCATATTTTCTTTTAGTGGCAGGTTAGCGTGGATTTGGGCGCTATGGATTATTGGAGATTGATTTTAGCTTGGATTATTTGGGAAGAATTTTTAATACAATTTGGAAGATTTGTATTAATTATTTCATTGATGTATAGAGCATTTTTATTCGAGTTAGATAGTTTGTAATTTTAATTCGAGAGACTTGTTGTAATTGAAGAGATTGAGATTAGTGAATTTATATTATTGTGGATTTATTTAGATGCTCTATACCTTGTTATTTGTGGATTTGGATTTATTTTATCGCATTAGCGCTCCGTTCGCTCTCCCTGGGTGGGCGGGGTGTTACAAATGGTATCAGAGCTTAGGTATACGGCAACCCTTGGGGCTTAAGTTTTGGGTTCATTGCGTGGATAACAATTTTTGGAGATAGAAAATTTTAGGTGATATTCGTGATAGGTTTCGAGATTAGATGTGAGGAATTTATTTTTGGAGACGAGATTATTTTGGAGATTCTTGGCCTGATTTTGAGAGTTAGGCATTCGGAGAATTTCGAGGGTGAAATTCCATTGTTAGTGGGGAAGTGTAATAACCCGCGTAATTTTGGGCTATTTTAATTAATTTCTGGAAAATGGAGGAAAATAAAGTTTTTGATAAAATTATTTTTATTGCTCAAATATGTTCGTTATTGTTTTTAAAGGCGAGAATTTCAAACGGTTTCGAAATCGAAGTTAAAACGGATTTTAAAATGATTTTTAAATGTTTATAACTCTTGGAGTTGTTTTGGCTTCCAACTCTTCATTTCTTTGCCTTATTTAAAGGAGTCTTTTGGATTCCGACTATTCATTTCTTTGCATTATAAAAGGAGGTCGTGGGCAACACTTTTTAACATACTTTTGGCACAAATTTTGACAGCAAATATATTTTATATTCCTCTTCTTTTTAATTATACTTTGGCCCTTGAGATTTGTGAGTTCCAACCTTAGATTAGAGTGTTCTTGGGGATATTTTGTTGGAGGTTCTTGGAGGAGCTTCTATAGATCTTTTGTGTTGATCTTGAGGATGTGATCATTGGTTTCTCATCATGGTTTAAGGTATGGGGTTTTACACAATATGCTCCTTAAATCTCGCGAGTGTATTCTCTTTGAATTCATGTTAATTGAACTCATATTTGAATTGATAAATTCTTGGAAATCTGGAAAAATAATTATTGGAATTATTTTGATTCATGTGGTATCATTATATTGTTGATGAGCATGTTGTCATGAGATTTTAATATGGCACGAATGTTGGGCACCCGCCAAAATTCCTGTTTCCCGAGCTATGGCTTGATAAAGCATATACGGATGTGGTGAGGCCTGGTGACCCGGTTAAAGTGTTGTTGAGAAATTATATTGATAAATTCTTTGATATTTGCATTTTGATTTGAATATTCGTACTCGTGTTGTTACGTTTTATTCATCGCTAACATATATTTGTTAAGCATCTTTCTTGTCGTATTGTGTACTTCCCCATATTTTCTTTTAGTGGCAGGTTAGCATGGATTTGGGCGCTATGGATTATTGGAGATTGATTTTAGCTTGGATTATTTGGGAATAATTTTTAATACAATTTGGAAGATTTGTATTAATTATTTCATTGATGTATAGAGCATTTTTATTCGAGTTAGATAGTTTGTAATTTTAATTCGAGAGACTTGTTGTAATTGAAGAGATTGACATTTGTGGATTTATATTATTGTGGGTTTATTTAGATGCTCTATACCTTGTTATTTTTGGATTTGGATTTATTTTATCGCATAAGCGCTCCGTTCGCTCTCCCCGAGCGAGCGGGGTGTTACAGCTCAGTTGGGCTACGGGTTGAAAAATCCTAAAATTCCCAAAACCTCAAATCTTTGATTTTATCCAACATCAACAACATCTAATTCTCCCAAATCATTTCTACACCATTAATAACTAATAGTTTATCCTCAAATCAAATTAAAACTAAGATTTAAGGGTTTAATCACCAAAATCAATAAATACCCATTTAGGGTTTAAATCTCCAAAAACTAACTATACATGCGATTTATCACATTAAATCACATCTAGCAAGTAAGAAACTTGCCTCGAGATTCGTTGTCTCTGATCCACCTCCGGTAACAATGGAAATCCGGCCCAAATCTTTATTTCTCTCTCTTTCTCTCCATTTCTCCCAACTCTCTCTTCTCTCTCTCTCCTTTGGCTTTTCTCACAAATGAAGAAAGAAAAAGGGGTGGGGGACTTAAACTGGTCTTAAAACATAAAGGTCCTCTTTTAATTACTAATACACCATTAAAATGACTCGTATCCACATAATTGAGTCATAACGCGTTAAAAGTGCCCGAACTCCAAAATATAACTTGGCACTTATTTCGACTATCTCGACTATTCTAAAAACAACCGCACCCCCTATTTTCGCATTCGGGAAAGTGTGAACAAATTTTATGTTCCAATTTTATTTTATTTCATTAATTATATATCAATTTAAATATGAGTCATAACCGTCATTTTACATATAACGACGCAATATATCACAATATAATGCCATTTACCTTCTCATACGGTAAATAGGCAAAGCATAGTAAATATTATCCCTTAATATCACGGGAAGCAATATTTACTCCAACTTTCCCTATTTTATAAAATTTGCCCATCGGGCAAAATAATATAAAATAGCCGCTCAAAAGATTGGGTTGTTACAATTATGTACTTTTATGACTTAAAATAATATTGATTATGGATATAGGACAACAAATATTTCGTTTCATTTTTAGTCCCTATTTTCAAATTAAAGGGACATGTGGCATGTTGTGATTGGTCGACGTTTTATGAATATGGGTCCGCGCCAGCGGCTTTATTCAAAAATAGGGACTAAAACTATAAATAAAATGTTGGTTGTCCTATTTCCAAAATACATATTACAATAGGTCCTAAATTTACAAAGCCCGTTTAAAAAAAATATATGAATATCATGAAGAAAGTATTATTGAGAAAGTAGTTAACAATTTCTGGTTATGTATTACCAGGTTGTTGAGAAATACTATGATGAAAGGAAATGCTTTCACAATTCTCAATTGATGTTAATGAAATAAATGGTTGAATGGACTTTTTAAGTTTTTCAATAACAGGTACCTTCTTTTAACGGAACTATCTTTCTCATCCTGAAGTAGATACATATGTGAGGCCAGGTATATATTACATGTTTTTATATGGGTTTAGTTATTAAAAAAATTATTAACGAGGGGGCACCTCATATTTTCTATTAAAAAATTGTAATTTTGTTGTAAAAAACAAAGATTAAAGGGGAATATACAAAATTATTTCTCGAACATTTTTTAATACATGTTTATTCCAAGACTTTTTATTTTGTTCCAAAAAGTCTCTTACCACATAAAAACATTGAAAAAAATGAGTTCCGATGAGGGTCGTCGGAGCTCTGGTAGTGGGGGGGAGGAGTATCGCTAGCACAAATTTTTAAAAATAAGAGAATATTGGTTAAATGAGTGTTTGAGTGGCTTTTTGGAACAAAATAAAACGGCTTGGACTTAATGTGTATTAAAAAGTATTTAAGGGACTTTTTGATAATTGATCCATTAAAAAACAATGTATAGATATAAGCACGAGCAAGAAATCATTGAATGCAGGATTGACAAGTGTAGTCCGCTTGACTCTCTAAAAATATGTAAAAAATATATTTTTAGCATGTACCCCGCGATACGCGGGCGCAATCGTATACTACAACATTTTTCTAAACTAAATATAATATTTCATTATACTCGCATCAATATATTACTTTATTACATGTAAATAACATATGTAGTAACATACTATTGGTAACAAAAAGTTACTATGTAAAAGTTTATCTCGGGCAATGTATTGTATTAACGAAAACTCAAAACATAATGAATATTCAATTTCAATTTTGAAATTTTCTTGAGCATTCCAAGCGTCATTGTGCTCACTCAATCCTTGATGTTCATACATTGTAGCATCCCGTGTTTTTGTTAATTAATTGGAATATGCGAGAAAAATAAATTTTTGGATTTAATATTTTTATTGGTTAAATATGTTGGTTATGATATTAGAAGAACAAAACTTCAAGCGGAATTGAATTCAGAATTAAAACGGAGTTTTTATAAAGTATTTATTATTTTTTCCTTATAGGCATTTTGTAGGGGAACTGTCGTCGGATCTGTAGGGTCGATCGATCGACCCTAGGAGTAGATTGATCGACTATGCCCAGATTTTGAGCCGGTGAGTTAATTTTTTAGAGTTTGAGTTGCTTTAGGATTTTTAATTGGTATATAAGACTAATAATTCGTGGGGGACTGTAACAACCCGAATTGTTTTTAAATAAGAATTTTTAAATTAATTGGAATTTTTGAGAAAAATAAAATTTTGGATTTAATAATTTTTATTGGTTAAATATGTTGGTTATGCTTTTAGAAAAATAAAACTTCAAACGGAATTGATATCGGATTTAAAATGGATTTTTGGTGGAGTTTTTAATTATTATTTTTCCTTATAAGCATTTTGGAGGGGAACTGTCGCCAGACCTGTAGGGTCGATCGATCGGTCTTGGGAGTCGATCGATCGACTTTTTCGAGATTTGAGTCGGCAGATTGTTTTTGCAAGAGTTGGAGTCTTTTCAAATTCATTCCTTTTCCCTTATAAATAGAGATCGTGGGTGAGTGATTTAAACCAACTTTTACCATCTCCATTATACAGTAGCCCTTTATATTTCCTCTCCCTTTATGTGCAAACCCTAGCCCCTATTTTATTCAATATTCAACCCTAGATTTGGAGGTCTTTTGGAGGTTATCTCATGTTGGGGCTAGAACGTGATCTGATTATTTTCGCTGGAGGAACGTGATGGTGCGATCAGATTTAAAGACTGAAATTATGTGGTGATTCATGTGATGATTTTGAGGTATGGGACTTACATAATATGCTCATAAATTCTCTCGAGAGTATTCCGTTTATTTTTTGGTGTCGATTGCACTCATGTTGAATTGTGATATTCATTTAAAATCTAAAAATTATTGGAGTCTTGATATTGATTCATTGTGGTATATTATATTGTGATTTGAGCATCATTTCATGTGATTTTAATATGGCACGGAGAATGGGCACCTGTCAATAGCCCAAAATCCGGATATGCTTAAAAATGCAAAGGCGTTGGGAGGTGGGGTCTGGTGACTCATTGATGTGTTGTTGAGAAAATAATATTGATATAATGCTTGAGTGTTGCATTTTATTTGTATATGCGATTCGTATTGTTGCGATTTATTCACCATGATAATTATTTTTGAGCAACTATACCTGTCATATTGTGTGCTGCGACACCCCGCCTAATTAAATATCGGGTGATCAGTCCTTTATTAAATTAAAATCAAGGTGAACGGTTGGTTCACTCTTAGCATCAGTGTCACAAAATAAAATTTACAATTTTAACATCCTAAATAATTAAGCTAAGTGTCAAAATAATTTAAAGTCTTATTTACATTTTATTTAAATTCCAATATGAAAACCTTTTTAAAAACAACAGTTTATGAGTCACATAAATAATAAGAATGACAATTACCACACAAGAATTAAACCATCTAGATAAACCAAACCAAGTTATGAACTATAAATGAAATCATCCTGACAAGAGTTAACTCCCAAGGAGTACCAAATACTGGAAATAACATAAACATAAATATCTGACAAATCTAGACGGGATAGGGAATCGGGCGACACATGCCCTAATTATGAAAACTAAAACAGAAACTGAATCAATGAAGAGGTCATCTAAGCAAGAGCCTGCAACTTCCACATAAGCTGCAGCACGTCCAATCCAAAGAACCTAAGCATGATGCCCTTGTGGATGGGCACCTGTAATACATACATATATATACAAGAGAGAGAAGATGACAGAAAACGGGTCAGATCCTGAGTGTAAAACAGTTTAAAATAGTTTAGCAAGTATTTAAAATGCTTACCGTCTAATGTAACAACCATGTTAGTATGCAACACTCTCTTGAGAATTCTCGCCTCTCATCTAGTGTGCACGCCTATCGTACTACTAAACTCATAAGTTTTTCTAACTTATTTTTCCATAAAGTTTTATCTCAAGAAGTAGAAAGGTTATGATATTCAGTTTAAACGAAATCAATCTCTTCAAGATTTATTACGTTACTTAGAGCAACACCGTACCGTTACAAAGTTCCCGAATACTTATTATAAAGTTGAAGCATTTATTCATTACTTAACTACTTAAACGCACAGTTGAAAGTTTTCATATATAAGTGTGTGTGTGTGTGTGTGTGTGTGTGTCTATATATATATATATATATATATATATATATATATATATATATATATATATTGTATACTATTGACACCCCATATAAATTTTATTGTGCTGGCAGACTCTACTATCAAGTCCTCGTATCACTCCTACTAAGGGAAATACTAGTTCGGAATCACTCTCGAACTGTATAAACACAATACACACAAAATGGAGGCTAAGCATAGTTCCAAGCCACTAAGAGGTCAGCACATACCCCTCACGTCTTTTAGGACCGTCTGACTATCGTTTCTCAGATAGCCTGTACCAAGGAATCCTATGTTCTAGGGTACAAGTCAATATCCTCCATAAAGGTCCCATCGAGATAAGACTGTCCCAACGCGGTAACCTCCGTGATAGCAAGTAGCGCGGGTATGATTATTCATAAATAAAGTATTTAATATATGTACACAGTCACACGGCCATATATAGATACACAATTTCCAATAAGGTTCGCCCACGACCCATAATTATTAATAATCGTATTTAGTACAATTTTACCCAATTATCTCTTTTATTCACACTTATAATTTATTTTATACTTACTTCTCATCTCTCGAAGTATTCTCTCTTGCTAAATATAATTTCAATAGGTACACCCTCTCTAACCTTCTAGTTTAAGTCTTTCACGAGTCCCTCAATTCATTAACGAACTTACTCACAATCTCTAATGTGTAATGAAACTCCCCGTTAACCCACAATTTCATCCCATATTAAATTTCATTCAACGGAGTCTATTTAGACCCTACAGGTCCTCCTCACGACCCATTATACTCTATAAATAATTATCAAGGGCTCCTACGTATTTAAACCGGATTAAACAAAAAGGGGAAAATATGCAGTTTTCCAGGAGGGATCGATCGATCGAGTAAAGGGGGTCGATCGATCGATGTTCTTGGGTTGATCGATCGATCAAGCAGTTCTTGCCCAGAAAATGCAATTTCAACTTACGGGTTTCATCTTCCAAATTACTCCAAAACACCATTAACGATTCTCAAACTACCAAACAACATTACTACTAGTTACAAATACCTATATACATGATTTCCTACGTAAAACATGTCCTAATTCATCAAAGGTATTGAATTTATGGGGTAAATCATCATATTTAACATGAACCCTAATTTTCATAAAACTTTCATTCTTTTAATTCTTTTCCAGATTTCTTACTTCTAAACTCATACAAATTCATGGGTTATCCTCTACATATGATTGGGATGTCCAGAATATATCTATATCCACCAAGACATGTGATTAAATCCTCAAATTCCTCAAATTCTTTTATAAAACATGTGTATAACAATCCTAATCTAACATGGATGAAATAATAACTAAAAGAAAAGCAAGATGTATACTTGTCTGGAATACAAGGGTCTGATTTGTGGATGAAAATGGTATGGTTGTGTTCCTCTTCGTGCGATCTACGTTTTGGTGGTAGTAACGGTGTAAACGGATGAGTTATTGGCCTTGGATTGCTTGGAAAGCTTCCTACCTTCTTCTCTAATGGTCGTTCTTAAGTTTTGTGATTGTTAACCCTAAAAGCCTAACTCAAATGGTTGATATACCTTAGGGAAATTCATGGGTTTAATTACCCAAAAATACAAAATGTCTAAAATACCCTCTCGGGATACCAATTAGGCCTAAAAACGCCCCGAGGCCCAAACTAAACCCCGAGCATACTTTTCTGACTATCTCGATCCTTTCGGACACATTGACACACTCAAAATGACCATACACGCGACTTATAATATATTCACTTTTAATAATAATAATTTTGTCCCGACACGACACAGGCGTGTCCTGACTTAAATTTTCGTAGTTGCCATTTTATTCACTCGTGACAATTTTAATATAATTAATCTTATATATTACTTTACTCATCTAGTAATATTTAACAAGTTCTCAATAATTACTAACTCTCGTCACGCTAGTAAATATTTAAAATAAGATTCGAATTAATATTAAATTAATATCTCAATTTAAATTTAATAAATCCCCAAATTAAAAGTCATAAAAATACGGGGTATTACATACTTTACCCCTAATAACGGAATTTCGTCCCGAAATTTGGAAAATAAGGCATACCTGGTACGAATAGATCTGGATATCTTTTGCCCATATCTGCTTTGCTCTCCCAAGTGGATTCCTCCACATTATGATGCTCCTAGTGGACCCGTACAAGTGGGACTACCTTCGATCTCAATTTCCTCTCGCTATGGTCTAGGATAGCCACTAGCCTCTCCTCGTAAGAGATGTCGGGCTGTAAGTCAATCTCCTCTATCGCAATGTGGGTGTGGGCCATATCATCCCGAAGATATCGTCTCAACGACAAGATGTGAAATACATCGTGAATGTGGTGCAAGTACTCTAGCATCCCCAATCTGTATGCCACCAGTCCAATCCTCTCGATAATGGGAAATGGTCCCACGTATCTCGGATCCAACTTTACCTTCTTTCCAAACCCCATCACTCCTCTCATAGGAGACACATGCAGTAATACTTGGTCCCCCACGCTAAACTCTCGAAAAGACTGCTTTGCATCGACGTAGCTTTTTTGCCGGTCTTGGACTACCCGAATGCAACTCTGGATAAGATCAATCCTAACTGAAGTCTCCTGAATCACCTCTGGCCCTAGTAACTTGTTGTACCAACCTCTAGACAACAAGCGGGAGAACGATAAGGCCTGCCATACAACTCCTCAAATGGGGCCATACCAATCGTGAACTGATAAGAGTTATTATAAGCGAACTCTGTCAGTGGGAGATACGGCTCCCAACCTCCTCCAAACTCAAGGACGCACATGCGTAGAATATCCTCCAACATCTTATTTGTATGCTCTATTTGTCCATCCGTCTGTTGGTGGTAAGCTGAACTCAATCTCAAATCAGTACCCATGGCCTCCTGAAAGCTCTCCCAAAAACGTGACACAAAAATCTTGACTCTATCAGACACAATATCCAAGGGCACCCCATATAGCCTAACGATCTCGACAATGAATAACTACGCATACTGGCCCGTGGTGTAGTCTATTCATATTGGCATAAAGTGAGCTACCTTGGTCAACCGATCCACAATCACCCATATGGAATCGTGACCCCGATGTGATGTAGGCAACCCAGTAATGAAGTCCATGGAAATACTTTCCCATTTCCACGTAGGTATCTCCAACGGCTGAAGTAATCCTGGTGGTCTTTGGTGGTCCACCTTTACCATCTGACAGGTAGGACATTTGAACACGAATTCAGCAATGTCCTTCTTCATCCCACTCCACCAGTACTGCCGCCTCATATCCTGGTACATCTTATCCCCTCCGGGACGTACCGCAAATCTGTATCCGTGTGATTGTGTCATTACCTCATGACGTAAATCATCACTCTTCGAGACTACCAATCTCCCATAAATCTCAAACCCCTATCAGAACTCACTAAATAGGACTCAGCGCCCTCAGCTAAGAGTCGTACAATTTGTTCCTGGCAAAACATATCCATCGATTGTGCTTATATCACCCTCGTAACAATCTCGGGTATGACTGACATAACAGATATAAAGGAACGGGCTACCGTGTCCTGGTGACTCAACTCTTTCCACTTTGCTTTCCACACTTCCATTATGTCACCTACCAGTCTACATCTTAACGCATCAGCAACCGCATTAGCCTTCCCCGGATGATATTGTATTTCGAACTAGTAGTCTTTCACAAACTCCAACCATTTGCACTGACGCATGTTCAACTCTCACTGAGTGAACAAGTACTGAAGTGACTTGTGGTTTGTGAACAAGCGAAACTTCTCCCCCAACAAGTAATGTCTCCAAATCCGTAGTGCAAATACGATCGCTGCTAGCTCTAGGTCGTGGGTGCGGTAATTCCTCTTGTGAGGCTTAAGCTTTCGGGAGGCAAAAACTGTATCCTTCTCCTCTTGCTGAAGTACTTCCCCGAGGCTCCGTAAAGAGGCATCAGTGTACACCAGGTACTCCACTCCCGACTTGGGAAAAGCAAGAATAGACACCGAAGTCAACTTATGTTTCAACTTATCAAAAGCCAATTGACAAGCATCATCCCAAACATATGGAATTCCCTTGCGAGTCAGAATCGTCAACGGACCCGTTATCTTCAACAATCCTCGAATGAACCTCCTTTAGTACCTGGCTAACCCCAAGAAACTACGTACCTCTATCGGTGTCTTGGGTTTTCCCCACTCCCTCACTGCCGACACTTTGCTCGGGTCAACCGATATCCTCAATTTCGACACAACATGCCCCAAACACTGTACCTCCCTGTAATACCCTGTATTTTTATGCTATATTAATTTGGGGATTTATTAAATTTAATGGGAATTAATTATTTAATATAAATCCAAAAATTAATTATGTTATAATTATTAACGTGATGAGAGTTAGTAATTATGGGAAATTTGTTGAATATTACTAATGAGCAAAGTAATATATAATATTGGTTATATTAAATGTCACGAGTGAATAAAATGACAATTTTGGAAATTTGAGTCGGGACGCGCTCGTGTCACGTCGGGACTAAATATTGATGAATAAAAGTAAATATATTACAAGTCACTCGTATGGTCATTTTGAATGCGTCAGTGTGTCCGAAAGGGTCGAGATAGTCAGAAAAGTGTACTCGGGGGTTTAGTTTGGGTCTCGGGGTGTTTTTAGGCTTAATTAGTACCCCGGGAGGGCATTTTGAACATTTTACATTTTTGGGTAATTAAACCCACGAAAATTCAAGGGATATATCAGATGTCTAAGGTTGTATTCTAGGGTTAGAACAACCAAAGACAAGTGACGGACATAGGAGAGGGAAGGAGAGGCTTTTCCAAGCAATCCAAGGCCAACGATTCACCCGGTTGCACCGCCACCACCACCAACGCGTAGATCGCGCGACGGGAAACGCAATCACACCATATTCGTCACCAAACCAGA
Organism: Sambucus nigra; assembly: GCA_949130495.1. Classification (NCBI taxonomy): domain Eukaryota; kingdom Viridiplantae; phylum Streptophyta; class Magnoliopsida; order Dipsacales; family Adoxaceae; genus Sambucus; species Sambucus nigra. The sequence goes on along the minus strand of OX422215.1, from coordinate 465,134,160 downwards.
ACATCAAAAATCCCAGGCAAGTGTTTATCTTGCTTATTTCGTTAATTCATCACTCATGTTAGTCTAGGGATGATTAGGATGAGTTTTATGGAAGAAAACCCAAAAATTGAGATAGGAATTCGCATGTAGTATTGATTTATATGTTATTCTGGAAACCCCTTCACATGTAGAGGATTAAACCACGAAATTATGATGTTTTAAGAGAAGGAAATTCTGGAAGAGATTGATTAGAACCATGTTAAAGAGATTTCTAGGGTTCTTGAGTTTTACATGAATTTTGGGCCTGTTAATCCATGATTATTAATGGAAATTTGCATGCTTTACGTAAAATATGTATGGAATGGATTTATATAATTGGTAGTATAAATTTCTGGACGTTTGGGTATGGAAAGTTTGGATTTGGATGGAGTTATTTGGGAAAACCCGTAACTGGTAACTGCAGAATTCGCCATACCGGCTTGATCGATCGATCGAGCCAAGAGCTTCGATCGATCGAAGGTTCGATCGATCGAGACCCAGACCTCGATCGATCGACCCCTCCTGGCAGACTCATATTCTTCCCCTTTTAAAATTTGTTGAATTCCATTTAATGAGAAATAATTCTTGGACACCATTATTAAAATGTCTTGGGAGATAAGATGACCAGTAGGATTTATTAATGAATTAAGAGACCTTTAATGTAAGGCGAAACCTATATTTTTGGAGTGTTTAGACCTAAGGAACGATGGAATTTTTTACTAAAGGGAGAGATTTCATAAAATGGTTACGATGGAAAATAGATGAATACCTACTGAATTTTATACTTGGGAGGATAGAGTCCATGAGTGTTACGTAGTAAGTTGGAATAATACCTCGAATTAAAGTTAGAGACGAACCGTTATACGTGATAACTAATAATGAGATATGAGGTTAAATGTCGTAACTATGGGATTTGAGATTACCTATAATTGATATGGTAATACTAGTATAGTTATATGATTGGGTATGCATATACTATATATGTGTGAAAATCGTGCCCGCGCTACTTACTATTCCTGAGGTTACCGTGCTGGGACAGTCTTATCTCGATGGGACCTTTATGGGGGATATTGACTTGTACCCTAGAAGATAGATATCCTTGGTACAGGTTATCGAATCGATAGTTCAGACGGTCCTAATAGACGTGGGGGCATGCGCTATCTTCTTAGAGACTTGGAATCTATGCTTCACCTCAATATTGTTTGTGTATGTGTTAATACAGTTCGAGAGTGATTCCGAACTTGTATTTCCCTTAGTACGAGAGATACGGGGATTAGATAGCAGAGTATGCACGCACCATAATTTGTATATGGGGTGCTGTTAGATATATATATTATACGAGTATTTAATATATATATATATATATATGAAATTCTGAAATTTGGAACTGTTTACTGTATTATGGTAAGTAAGAAATGAATCTTGACTTTAAATTGGAAATACTTGTTTGAAAAGTATAATATGACACTGGGAAACATTATTAATAAATAAAGCTAAAATGAGAGCTTTGTTACTAAATGAAATTATCCTTTTAAACCATTACATCGTTCAGTTTTAAATCTTACGAGTTACCTAAGATAAGTTAAATCATTGGGAAGTTTAGTGAGGTATAAGATAGATAATCCGTTGGGAAGGTTAGTACGATAGGCGTGCACATTAGAAGAGAGGTGAGAATTTCTCAAGAGAGTGCCACACTAATATGTTGCTGCATTGGCCTGTAAATAATTTAAATACTTGCTAAACGAATTTTTAAATCATATACACTATCGGGCTCTGACCCGTTTCTATTTCTCTTTCTCTCTTGTATATATATGTATATATTACAGGTGCCCAGCCACAGGGGCGTCTTGCATAGGATCCTTTGGAAGGAACGCACTGAAGCTTAGGTGGGAGTTGCAGGCCACTTGCTTAGACGACTTCATTTACTTGATTCCACTTCTAGCATACTCAGTTATTAGCGCATGTGTCGCTCTTTTCCATTATTCAGTTGTTTATTTGGACATTGTGATTCAGATACTTCTAGTATTGTCCTTTTAGGATGTATTACTGTTTGGATGTTTTACTTTAAGTTTTAATGTTGGGATTTAGTTGTTGAATGTTTAAATTATTTGGATTATATGTTCCAGGATTATTGTGGTGTGATTCTTTAATTTTGAATTGTTGTAAATAATTAAATCTTTGTTTTCAAAATAAAATTTGGAAAGTAATGTTTAAAACAAAATTGGTTTTGACACTTAGCTTAATTAATTAGGGTGTTTAAACTGGAAAAGTTATTTTTACGACAGTGATGCTAAGAATGAACCAACTGTTCACCTTGATTTTAATTTAATAAAGGAGTGATCGCCCGGTATTTAATTAGGCGGGGTGTCACACTCCCGTAACCAGAATCTGCACTTCTCATAGTTAGCATACAACTGATACTCTCGTAGAGTCTGAAGAACATGTCTCAAGTGCTCGGCATGCCCCTCCTCGATGTGTGAATAAATCAGGATGTCATCTATGAAGACAATGACAAACTGATCCAAGAACTCTCTCAACACTCAGTTCATCAAGTCCATGAATACGGCCAGAGCATTTGTCAGCCCAAACGGAATACTCTGAACTCATAGGATCCATATCTCATCAAGAAAGCAGTCTTCGACACATCCTGCTCCATAATCCGTAGCTGATGGTATCCCAGTCTCAATTCTATCTTTGAAAAGAAGGTTGCTCCTCTTAGCTGGTTCAATAGGTCATCGATTCGAGGCAAGGAATATTTATTTCGTATCGTGACCTTATTCATCTCCCAGTAATCCACGTATAACCTTAGTGAACCGTCTCTTTTCTTCACAAATAACAGCGGAGCGCCCCAAGGTGAGGTTCTCCTATAAATGAAACCCTGACCTAACAGCTGCTCTATCTGATTCCGTAACTCCCTCATCTTCGCTGGAGCCATATAGTACGGTACACGTGCTATCGGCCGAGTACCTGACATCAAGTCTATAACGAAATATATCTCTCGACTGGGGTTAGGCCCGGTATCTCCTGAAATACATCCAAAAACTCACGAACGACTGGATTCGAATCCCGGGGAATCACAATCTCCTTAGAGGTATCTTCCTCTATGTAATACAAATGGGTTGAAGATCCTCCTTTTGGTCAAGGCATCGCCACCAAAAATATCTCCTGTCCCAGAATGGCAAAGATAATACTCCTACAAAAATAATTAATCATGGCTCTGTACGCAGCGAGCCAATCCATGCAAATAATGACATCGTGCTCATGCATCTCTAAGACTATCACGTCTACAGGTAAATTCAAGCTACCAATCTCTATAATTACACCCCGACATATAAAGAAAATTAAAGACCCATTCCCTAGTGGTGAGTTTACTCATGTTACGGTTCTCTCTGCCGTGTCTAATAATCCTAAGGCCCGTACAAAATGAGTAGCTATAAAATAGTGTGACGCCCTATTATCAAATAAAATTCATCCTATAGTGCCATGGATAGGAAATGTACCCTCAATCGCGGGTGGTGCTTGGTGGACGTTATAGACACATCCATACTGTAATTTACCTTGCTGAACTAGAGCTGCTGGGATGGCTGGTAGGGCTGGCACCTGAGCTGGTGCTGGGAGGGCAGCGGGAAAGAGTGGTCTCTGCGTCTCAGTATGGGCACCCTGCTGCTGTGGGGCCCTATCCCCCTCTGGGAAATCCTAATGCCTATGGCCATTCTTGTCACATCTGAAACATCTTCCCCTGAAGTTACCTCCCCTCTGCCCCTGCTGACCACGGCCATGTTGGCCGTTACCACCCCACCATTAGCCCTGCTGAAAACGCTGTTGGCCTTGATGGTCCTGCTGCTGATGGTATTGGACCTGCTGTCCCTGCTGACTAGATTGTCCCTATTGACCCTGCCTAAATCCCCAAAATCCCTGTTTGGAATCACCTGATTGGAATCGCTTGGCAGGGTCCCCCTGATGGTAACTCTGCTCACTGTGATGGGTCTGTTCTTGGGCTGCTGGTTCCCCATCAATACTACTGCCCCCTGTCCTGCCCTGCTGGATGGACTCCCCTACTCATTTTCTCCAATGCTAATAGAAGCGGTGATCCTGATGGTGCAACAAAGAAGCATTGAGTACGTCAGTGTAAGTACTCAATGATAGATTACCTATGAGGTGATGACGAATCCTCCAAGTCAATCCATCTACAAACAACAGTATCTTGTTCTCCTCAGTGGGTGCCTCATCCGGCACTATAGTGAGAAGTCTGGTGAACTCCTCCTCGTACTCAGCAACGGTCATACTCTCCTGCTAAAGATTCAGCAACCTCCGCCTCATCTCGGTCTGCACAACAGATGGGAAGTACTTATGGTCAAACCGTGCCCAAAATGACTGAATCGTGATGTTGTCCCTCTCATCCAAGGTGGTTGAGCACTCCCACCACTGCAAAGAGGCCCCCACTAGCTTGAAGGAAGCCAACAATTGTTTATGAACGTCGGTGCACTCATACATGCGCAGATGCCTCTGGATATCCTCTTCCGTTGGCTGGAGACTACTATGTCTGAGATACCCGAGAAGTCCTGGGGATGCGCCTTCTGAAAGGAATCCCTAACCCGTTCCCATGTAGTGGGAAGCTGTACCAGTACTGGTGCTACTGCCTGAACCTGGAGTGGAGCCTGCTGCACCACTACTAATGCGGCATTCACCGCTTCAGCAACAATGGTGGCTACTTCAGTTGCATTCATCATTCCCTGAGTCGGAGCTGCTGGCTGCTCGAGTTGGGCATTCCTGTCTCGGGGTCCGCGTTTCGGAGGCATCTGAAATGAGAAGAAAGTTTATTAGTCTATAGTTATTATCATATCTCAAATAGTTGAATATGTAAGCGTAAATACAAGAATACAACAGTCCTAAAATAGGGCTCTATATCAAGGACGCTAAACCAGAAGTGAAATAAGCCGTACAGATCCAAAAGGACGCTAGAACCGGATGCTCTGATACCAACTATGATACCCTGCCTAATTAAATACTGGGTGATCAGTCCTTTATTAAATTAAAATCAAGGTGAACAGTTGGTTCATTCTTAGCATCATTGTCACAAAATAAAATTTTCAATTTAAACAACCTAAATAATCAAGCTAAGTGTCAAAACAATTTAAAGTCTTATTTATATTTTATTTTAATTCCAATATGAAAACCTTTTTATTAACAACAGTTTAAGAGTCACATAAACAATAAGGATGACAATTACCACACAAGAATTAAACCATCTAGATAAACCAAACCAAGTTATGAGCTATAAATGAAATCATCTTGACAAGAGTTAACTCCCAAAGAGTACCAAATACTGGGAATAACATAAACATAAATCTTTGACAAATCCAAATGGGATACGGAATCGGGTGACACATGCACTGATTATGAAAACTAAAATAGAAACTGAATCAATGAAGAGGTCGTCTAAGCTAGAGCCTGCAACTTCCACATAAGCTGCAGCACGTCCAATCCAAAGAACCTAAGCATGATGCCCTTGTGGATGGGCACCTGTAATACATACATATATATACAAGAGAGAGAAGATGACAAAAAACGGGTCAGATCGTGAGTGTAAAACAGTTTAAAATAGTTTAGCAAGTATTTAAAATGCTTACCGTCTAATGTAACAACCGTGTTAGTATGAAACACTCTCTTGAGAATTCTCGCCTCTCATCTAGTGTGCACGCCTACCGTACTACTAAACTCATAAGTTTATCTAACTTATTTTTCCATAAAGTTTTATCCCGATAAGTAGAAAGGTTATGATATTCAGTTTAAATGAAATCAATATCTTCAAGATTTATTACGTTACTTAGAGCAACACCGTACCGTTACAAAATTCCCGAACACTTATTATAAAGTTGGAGCATTTATTCATTACTTAACTACTTATACGCATAGTAGAAAGTTTCCATATATATATATATATATATATATATATATATATATATATATATATATCAGTCATTCATATATTAAGTATACTATCAACATCCCACATAAATTCTATGGTGCTGGCATACTCTACTATCAAGTCCTCGCATCACTCGTACTAAGGGAAATACTATTTCGAAATCACTCTCGAACTATATTAACATAATACACACAAAATGGAGGCGAAGCATAGTTCCAAGTCACTAAGCGGTCAGCACATACCCCTCATGTCTCTTAGGACTGTCTGACTATCATTCTTAGATAACCTGTACCAAGGAATCCTATGTTCTAGGGTACAAGTCAATATCCCCCATAAAGGTCCCATCGAGATAAGACTCTCCCGACGCGGTAACTTCGTGATAGCAAGTAGCGCGGGTATGATTATTCACAAATAAAGTATTTAATATATGTACACAGTCACACGACCATATATAGATAGACAATTTCCAATAAGGTTCGTCCATGACCCATAATTATTATTAACCGTATTTAGTACAATTTTACCCAATTATCTCGCATAAGGGATTCATCTCTTTTATTCCCACTTATAATTTATTTCACATTTCTCATCTCTCGAAGTATTCTCTCTTGCTAAATATAATTTCAGTAGGTACACCCTCTCTAACCTTCTAGTCTAAGTCTTTCACGAGTCCCTCAATTCATTAACGAACTTACTCATAATCTCTAATGTGTAACGAAACTCCCCGTTAACCCACAATTTCATCCCATATTAAATTTCATTCAACGGAGTCTATTTAGACCCTACTGATCCTCCTCACGACCCATTATACTCTATAAATAATAATCAAGGTTTCCTACATATTTAAACCGGATTAAACAAAAAGGAGAAAAATATGCAGTTTTCCAGGAGGGATCAATCGATCGAGGAAAGGGGGTCGATCGATCGATCATCAATCGATCGATGTTCTTGGGTCGATCGATCGATCAAGCAGTTCTTGCCCATAAAATGCAATTTCAACCTCCAGGTTTCATCTTCCAAATTACTCCAAAATGCCATTAACGATTTTCAAACTACCAGACAACATTACTACTAGTTATATATACCTATATACATGATTTCCTATGTAAAACATGTCCAAATTCATCAAAGGTATTGAATTTATGGGGTAAATCATCATATTTAACAAGAACCTTAATTTTCATAAAACTTTCATTCTTTTAATTCTTTTCCAGATTTCTTGCTTCTAAACTCATACAAATTCACGGGTTATCCTCTACATATGATTGGAATGTCCAAAATATATCTATTTCCACCAAGACATGTGATTAAATCCTCAAATTCCTCAAATTCTTTTATGAAACATGTGTATAACAATCCTAATCTAACATGGATGAAACAATAACTAAAAGAAAAGAAATATAGATACTTGCCTGGAATACAAAGGTCTGATTTGTGGATGAAAAAGGTATGGTTGCGTTCCTCTTCGTGCGATCTACATTTTGGTAGTAGTGGGCGGTGTAAACGGATGAGTTCTTGGCCTTGGATTGCTTGGAAAGCTTCCTACCTTTTTTTTTTTTTTTTTGGAAAATTTAAAGTTTATTGATTGGAGAGAAACAGCTTCTCTCAGAGCTTATACATAGATGATAAGAAACTATCTATTACATGAAGAAACTTTACTCACTATTCTCAAGTAAGGGACAAGATGTTTATCTAAATAAAGAGACCCCTTAATTTCCCTCGGCATTTCATATGCTGTGTTGAACATTTTGGATTCTTGAGCTTCCATTCCGAGCTTTGATAGCAAATCAGCAGTGAAGTTTGATTCCCTATAACAATGAGAAACTTTAATGTTTTGGCCTTTGATGAGATCTTGAATTTGTAGAACTTCTTCTTTTATTTTCCAAGGAATTTTGAGTTGGTCATTTATGCAACTGACAATTAGAGCAGAATCTGATTCAACTATAATATTGTTCCATCCTTTTTGTATGCAATGAGCTAAGCTGTGTTTAATAGCCATTGCCTCCGCCAAGTTATTAGTCCCATCACAAATGCCCTTATAAAATGCCCAGATTAGATCGCCTTTTGAATCTCTCAAGACTGCTCCCAGACCCATTCTTCTTTTAGCATCACAAGCACCATCTGTATTTAACTTCAAAAAGTTTTTTGGAGGTTTTGACCAGGCAATGAGAGAGAAGGAAGGGGTTTTTGGAATTGAACAAGGAATGTTGAGGTTTTTCAAAGAATGTAAACATATTTTCGATGAAGATTGAGGACAACCAAAACTGAAAAATGATTCTTGAATTCTTTTTTTAACTGACTCAATGATTAGAAGAGGATTCATGAAGCTATTGTGGAATCTTGAATTATTTCTACTCAGCCAAATTTCCCACAAGATAAAACAATAGATAAGCTGACACAACCTTTTAAAAGTTGGATCCGAGCTCGAATTCAACCACCAAAAAATGATTTTCTGTGAAGAAGAGGAAGAATTAGAGTAGAAACCTAGTCTTTCTTCAAAGTAATCCCATACCTGAGAAGCTATAAGACCTGAGAAGAAGAGGTGAGACAGACTTTCTTCTGATAATGAGCAACAATTACATCTGGATGCCATTTTAATTCCCATAGCTCTGACTGCTGAATCAATTGGCACTGCTTTGAGAAGCACTTTCCACGCGAATGCTGATACTTTCGGAGGTATATATTTATCCCATATGAATTTAAATGATGCTGATTGCAGTTTGATTTCTCTAGTTAATTGAACTGCAGATGAGAAAGAAAATTCACCTGAAGTTGAAGCAGTCCAGTGCCATTCCTCTTTGATCTTGGTTGAAGTTTCTTCCATCATTGACCACGCTTTGCTAATCCTGTGAGCTGCCATAGATCCGTGTGAGATTGGCATTATTGGGTATTTCTGGTTCATGAATTCTGCCCATATTGATGTTCCTTGTTTGTACTCCCATGCTATCTTTAGGTTGGAGGCCTCTTTAATCGTTTGTAATGATCGGATTCCCAGTCCTCCTTCTGCTTTTGGGAAACAAATATCCTCCCATTTGACCCACTGGTGTTTTTTCCCATATTCTTTGTTTGTTCCCCATAAGAAAGAACTGCACAACTTATCAATGAGGTTTAGAGTCTTCTTTGGGGGATGTATTGCAAATAAAAGGTATATGGGCATTGATCTTAGAACTGATTGTAAGAGGGAGATTTTTCCTCCAAAAGATAGGAATTTATTTTGCCAAGAGGAAATTTTATTTTATTTCCTCTAATGGCCGTTCTTAAGTTTTGTGATTATTAAACCTAAAAGCCTAACTCAAATGGTGGATATACCTTAGGAAAATTCGTGGGTTTAATTACCCAAAAATACAAAATGTCTAAAATACCCTCTCGGGATGCCAATTAGGCCTAAAAACGCCCTGAGGCCCAAACTAAACTCCCGGGTATACTTTTATGACAATCTTGACCCTTCCGGACACATTGGCACACTCGAAATGACGATACGAGCGACTTATAATATATTCACTTTTAATAATAATAATTTAGTCCCGACACAACACAGGCGCGTCCCGACTTAAATTTCCATAGTTGCCATTTTATTCACTCGTGACAATTTTAATAAAATCAATCTTATATATTACTTTACTTATCTTGTAATATCCAACCAATTCTCGATAATTACTAACTCTCGTCACGCTAGTAAATATTTAAAATAATTTTCGGATTAATATTAAATTAATATCTCATTTTAAGTTTAATAAATTCCCAAATTAAAAGCCATAAAAATAAGGGGTATTACATGTACTTCCCCATATTTTCTTTTAGTTGGCAGGTTAGCAAAATTTTGGAGAAATATTTTAGGGCGTGGCTTGGAAGATTTATTTTTTGGAAGTATAAACTAGTGGTATAATTTTAGTTGGAGAATTTTGTAATTGAGAGAAACTTTATTGTAATCATTATTGTGGAAATAGAAAAATGTGGATTTGTTGTATTTTAATTATGGGAATTTAAATGTTCTATACTTGTTGATTAATGGATTTAGTTTAGTTTTATCGTAGTAGCACGCCGCCTATCCCTTTTCGAGGGTGACGGGTGTCACTAATGGTATCAGAGCTTAGGAATATGACAACCCTCAGGTCTTGGATTTTGGGTCTAGCATGCGGGTTAGACACGTTTCCTTTGGAAATAGGAATTTTTTTAGTGATAAGTCGTGTTAGTCATTGAGGTTAGACGTGAGGTATTTAAAGTTGATTTTGGAGATGAGATTTATTTTTTGAGATTGTTGGTGTGGCCTGATTTTTTAGCGTTAGGCTTCGTCGAATTTCGAGGCCGAAATTCCTTGTTAGTGGGAAGTATGTAACAACCCAGATTTTTTTTAAATGGGAATTTTTAAATTAATTGGAATTTTTGAGAATTTTTTTTTGATTTAATGATTTTTATTGGTTAAATATGTTGGTTATGATTTTAGAAGAATAAAACTTCAAGCGAAATTGAAATCGGATTTAAAATGGATTTTCAGTGCAGTTTTTAATTATTTTTGCCTTATAGGCATTTTGTGGGGGAACTGTCGCCAAACCTGTAGGGTCGATAGATCGACCCGAAGAGTCGATCGATCTACTTTGCCCATATTTGAGTCGGCAGATTAGTTTTTCAAGAGTTGGAGTCTTTTAAAATTCATTCATTTTACCTTATAAATAGAGATCGTGGGTGAGTGTCTTAAACCAACTTTTACCATCTCCATTATATACTAGCCCTTTATATTTCCTCTCCCTTTATGTGCAAACCCTAGACCCTATTTTATTCAATGTTGAACCTTAGATTTGGAGGCCTTTTTGGGGTTATCTCGTGTTGGGGCTAGAATGTGATTTGAATATTTTCGCGAGAGGAACGTGATGGTGCAATCATATTTAGAGACTGAAATTATGTGGTGATTCAATCGATGATTTTGAGGTACGGAACTTACACAATATGCTCCTAAATTCTCTCGAGAGTATTCCATTTATTTTTCTATGTCGTTTGCACTCATGTTGAATTGTGACATTCATTTGAAATCTGAAAGTTGTTGGAATCTTAATATTGATTCATTGTGGTATATTATATTGTGATTTGAGCATCGTGTCATGAGATTTTAATATGGCACGGAGAATGGGCACCCGCCAATAGTCCAAAATCCGGATATGCTTAAGAATGCATAGGCGCGGTGAGGTAAGGCCTGGTGACTCATTGATGTGTTGTTGAGAAATTAATATTGATATAATGATTGAGTGTTGCATTTGATTTGTATATGTGATTCGTATTGTTGCGATTTATTTATCGTGCTAATTATTTTTGAGCATCTATTCCTGTCATATTGTGTACTTCCCAATATTTTCTTTTAGTTGGTAGGTTAGCATAGATTGGGACGCTATGGGCTATTTTGGAGAAATACTTTGGAGCATGGCTTGAAAGATTTATTTTTTTGGATGTATAAACTAGTGGTGTAATTTTAGTTGGAGAATTTTATAATTGAGTGAAACTTTATTGTAATCATTATTGTGGAAATAGAAATTGTGGATTTGTTGTATTTTAATTATACGAATTTGGATGCTCTATAGTTATTTATTAATGAATTTAGTTTAGTTTTATCGCAGTAGCACGTCGCATGTCCCTTTTCGGGCGCACGAGGTGTTATGGGGACTTCTCATAATCATTTTTTCACAAGTTTTTCGCTAAAGAACTCTTTCAAAAGTTTTCCTCTCCTCCATAATCATCAACCTCCTACATAATCAAGTTTTTGTCACAAGTTTTGTAAGACTTAATTGGGGTTTAATGAAGTTTTTCAATGAACACTTCTTTGTTAATTTTTTGAGAGGAATCCAACCATACTATCAGTTTTTCGTCAACTTAATCTCAGGCATGAATACTATATTCCTTTCCTTTAGTATTATGTGTTTTAAGTGTCGCCTAAACCTTTAATCATGTGTTTTTGATTAAAATCAATTAGTAACTTAATTAGAGAAAGTGGACACTAAATTTTGGGTTTGTTTCGATAAAAATTTATAATATGATTTAATCCTTGAATCCCTTGGGTGCGTTGGTTAGATTATTGGGTATTTATGGTTTTTGGGGTGTAGGTTCACATGTAGAAATTATGGGATTATTTATATGTTATGTGGGATGCAAACGCACTTATAAAAATTAAGGGATTTATAAAAGAGAACAATAATGTCATATTGAATAATATCGCATGTTAAATAAATTAACATTATTGAAAGGAAATAATTATGTTGAAAGTGACGACTATATTATTCCTGGAATTAAATTAAATTGGAACTTTTATGATTAGGTTCTATGTTATTCTTGAATTGTGTATTGTCTGATTTATTTTTATTCACGTTTGCCGTCGCGGGGACGAGGGACTTTTGGATAGTATATTAATCAACCCTATTTTAAGATGCTTACTAGGTATCGGAATAGTGGGTAGGCCTTGGTTAAAATTTATACTTGCTAGGTATGAGACTAGTTAGTGTAAATTCGTGGGGATTTTATATGTCAGGGTGGGATTTTTATGTTATATTGTCTTCTTGTTAGCCTAGGCATGAGACTAGGATGTGCTTTATATTGGTGATTCATTCTATATGTAGGATAGTGCGCATGTGTACTTGGAGACCCTTAGGTTTGGTACTGAGGGGTATTTTGAGGATCTCACATCAATTAAAATGGTGGGGTAATTTATAAATTGTGAAATTGAACTAATGCCTAAGATAAAAATGGGTATTAAAATTTGTGACGACATAATGTGTTAGGAACCGACAGTCTAAACGGGTTAGCAGATGATTTATATCGTGTCGTGTGTAGTATCTTATCATGGGGCGAGATCGACAGTTTAAATGGATCAGAGGCCATTTGAAAATGGGAAGTATGACACTTTGGTGGATTACCACCGGAGGCAAGAGGAACGCCATAATAAAAAGTGAACAATAATAAAATTGGATTAATTTAATTAAATTAACATTGTGGGACTTGAAAATTTAAAATCATATTGGTATGCTTTTTGGAATGGAAATTTCTGAGGGTAGTTAGTGATTTATATTTATCGTATTTAATTATCTCGTTTAATTAAAATACTCTATTGTGATATTTATTGCGTATAAGGCTACTGTCTGGATTCACGGATTCTATTTTAGTGGAGTAGTGTGTATTCATGCTTGAGACTCTAACCTCGTGCGTTGACTAACTTTTTCAGGTATTAGTGTTGGAGTAGCTGCATAAGACTTATTGGATATCGTTTGGTGGTGCAATTGGAGTTTATTCTTTTGTCAATTTGTTTAGTTAGACTTTTCTTTCAATCGTATTTCATTATGAGACTTCATTTGGATTTTATTGGGTCATCCGGTTCGTAAGTTGTTATGGGTTTTATTTAGTATTTCACTTGATTTATTTTGGAGATTATTGAGTTTCATTTTATTAGAGATTGAATTTACTTTGAGTTTAGCATGTTGATAGATCTTTTGTCGCCTAGTTGAATGGTTTACCTTTTTGGGATTGATTATCATTTATGTCGTGGGTTGATTTTATATGTCTCATAACTGTCTCATGCTAAGAATGATATTTTATTTACTCACGCCCGACTTAGTTTGGGTGGCGACCGACACCAGAATTACGCGGGGTGTGACATACATTTGCTCCAGTAAATTAATGACATTTCAATTTAAAATATAAAGATATTTTAGGTAATAAGCTAATATTGTAATGTCGTCTTATGTATGTAAAAGTAGGGAGTGACTATTCCCACTCTCCTTTCATCCTTCCCCACACCATTTGGGTACCAAAGGTAAATTGTGAGCTTAGGTTTGCAAAATTTAAAGTCCACTTTTTTTGCCTCCAACTAATACAAATACATTTGATAAAATCTAAAAATATGTATTTTGAGTAAAAAAAAATTATATTTATAAAAAAACCATTTTAAAATGAATTTGTTTTAAAAATATACATTTTTAAACTTTTTATAGGTTTTTAAAAAACATTTCAACTGTTTTAAAGAAAATTCTTATCTTTTTCTTTAATAAAAATATTTTTAAAAAACATAAAAAAAAAATTACATAAAATAAAACTATTTTTACAAAAATAATTTGTTTTACATGAAGTAAAAATATTTCTTGCCACATAAAAATATAATTTAATGCACCATAAAAATTATAATTTTGTTTGGTATATTATACCCAATATATAAAATTAAAATTATAATTTTGCTCACAATTAAAATTCAACATAAAAGTATAAAAAAACTGATTTAAAAAAAAATAACAAATTTAATTTTCAAAAGACAATTTTTTTCCACAAAATAAAATGTGTGGAAAACAATTTTTTTGGTTAAAAATCACTTTATTTTTTGGAAAAGTTTTAATTTGGAAATTAAAATTCTTTAATGAATTTTTTAAGCATTTTTTTACTAGAAATTATTTTTATTAGTTTGAAAATTAAAAATTTTTTCATTAAAATTATTTTATTTTGTTATAAACTGCTTTATGTTTAAAAACTATTTTTTTTGTTAAAAAGCAATTTTTTTCATTACAAGTTTTTTTTGGTTAAAGTTGTTTAAATGTTATCAAATATTATTTTTCGCGAAAAATGTTTCATATTAAGCAATGGAATATGTAAGAAAGTCAAATAAATTCATGAAATTGAAATTAATTATATGTTACAGGGAAAAATTGAAATAATTATTATTATTATTATTATATTTTATCTTAAAGTATAAATTTTATCTAACCTATGTTTTAAAATAATATTATATTTTAATGAAATGGAAAAGGATGTAACACCCCCTATTTTCTCACGTAAAGGCTGGTCAGGCATGATACGCCGAAGATAGGGCTTGTTTGTCAACTAATACCATTCTCAGTACCATAGTAAATATAAATAAATTATTTTTTCACAACTTAGACATTTATAAATGAAGAATAGATACACAACGATCCAAAGTCCACACCACCCTAATAATATAAATGATAAAATTCAGTCAAACATAATAAATCCCAACTGACATGAAATAAAAAGAGTATCGAGCTTATGCCCTTACAAATATTCCAAATGATAAATAACTAATGTCTGAAAAGCACCCATGGTGGAATAGGTCTGAAACTGAATCTGGAGAATAAGTGAGATCGCGACACTGCCACAGCACAATCCAACTATCCCTGTTTAAAAACACCTGGGGGAAAAACATTTAAATTTGAGTCAGAGCCCGAGGTGTGCTAGAATTAACTTGAACACGATATGAATGTAATTATACAGTCGATGCACAATAAATATCCCCCTTTTTTCAACACTCACATGTGTATGACACCTCGCCTCTCAACTAAATGAAATATCATTCACATCCCAAAATTTTCAAAAATTATGAATGGTGACAGTGACTCAATTTATAAATGGGGATCACATTAATAAATCATTTGAGAATAATATTAAATTTCTCAACAGTCACTTATCTTAGTCTCATAGTTCTTTCAAAAGAGCATAAACATCTATTATGCATTATAGGATTTCATATATTAATGTTGTCTACTTTTCTTAGGCATGTTAATTTATTCATACAAAGTCCTGTCAATTAATAATATATATTCGTATTTTGACACACAAGGGCATCTACCGTTGGTATTTATTCGTGCTCTATAGGCAAGTCCGGAGAAATTCTCTTATTCCTAAGCAAACAACACAAACTCACATACGTTGGGGGCAGTCCCTACGCAGGACACATGTACACGGCCCATAGCTAGCGGTGATACAGGAACGGTTAGTGCAAAACCTACCTCTAGTGGGTGGCGCCTCTACGTAGTATCTATATGGCCTACACATCGTAAAGCCCACATGTGCCTACGTGTGGTACGCGACCCGATTGCGCAAACCCCC
Organism: Sambucus nigra; assembly: GCA_949130495.1. Classification (NCBI taxonomy): domain Eukaryota; kingdom Viridiplantae; phylum Streptophyta; class Magnoliopsida; order Dipsacales; family Adoxaceae; genus Sambucus; species Sambucus nigra. The sequence goes on along the minus strand of OX422215.1, from coordinate 465,118,346 downwards.
GAGCCGATAGGACGATCCACGAATATGGTATGTCCACACAAGTAGATATTATTTATCCCTATAATATGTATACGCAATTTTCTCTACAATTACCAATGATATTCTTCATTAAATAACTAACAATATTTCTCATTTGTTCATAATTTAAAATCTATTAAATTATAAATTCCAATTAATAACTAATTACATAGCATTCTAGCTAAGAGTAATTATTATTAATTTAGGTATGACTGGATTCGTTAGTCCCCTTAAGTAAAATTAACGCATTGTGCCAACACTACCACCTAAAATTGATATTTATGTAGCTTAACAGGTACAACAGTGACATAAAAGTTGACAACTCAGGCAAGCCAAAAGAGGAGGAAAAGTAAGAAATTTTGGCCGATCATTCGAACGACTAGAGGTCTCGTTTGCGCGACATGGGATGTTGTTTGAACGACCTGACACTAGGTTCGAGCGAAACCTCATCTCCTACATCCACCATTTTCAGTTTCTGCGTCCTCTAGATTTTTTCCAACCTTCAAATTCTGCTAACAGCAACACTGATTTAACATTCTTATGTCCAGTTTCCAACAATAATTCTAATGATAATCATTAATATACTCAAATGCTTAATAATTTATGTCTCCAACATTCAATAGTGATTATCTCATAATAAGGGTATTTATTTGGGAAATTTACATGTAGAAATCAGCCCATAAATGATCTTCAATCATCTCTACAATTCTTTACCATTATTTTCCAATAACTATAAAACTTAAGGGAAATCTAATTATCAACATTCAGACTTTTAATTCCCAATTTCTGGAATAACTCTACATATATATTCTTCCTCTACATATGGGTTTTCAATATAAAATCAAATATAAGAAGCCCTAATTTCGAGAAATCAAAAAGGGAATAAATTATGAACTGAGAAATACATTAGAAACATAATTTATGCAAGAAAATTCTTGCCTTTAAATTTTGTGGAGGAGAACCCTTGAAAGCCTTTGATTCCTCCTTGTTCTTCCGTTTTTTCCTTCCTTTGGGTGTTTCTCTTTCCTCTCTCCTGTGGTTGCTTTCTTAAGTTGTGATTAGTGATAATGGAGGAGTGGTTTACTCCCACTAAACCACTAAATTAAGTGCTAATCCCGAGTTGGGTTATGGGCCCAACTTTTGGACCCCAAATGAACCCTAATTCCCTTTCTAATTAGTTCAAAACTCCCCCAACCGATATGTTATTGACATAAGACCATTTTTAAAGCTTTAAACCACTTAAACGAGTTCATACAAGTCTCAAGACGGGCTCGGAATTATTTATTCCAAAATTATTATTTTTTATTGTGTCGCACATAAATTATATAATTTTCTTTTATGATATGCAAATAATACATTCATGCACAAATTGAATAATAGACACAAGTATGCCAAATAATAAGCTTCCACTTAAAACATCTGAATAAGATATTTATTTAGATTAAATTTCTAAAATTAGTTATTTATTAGAAAAAGGAATATTTTCCACTGACTGTTTAAGAGAAAAATACGGGGTATTACATTCCTCCCCCCCTAAAAATAGGATTCCTTCCTCGAAATCAAGAAAGTACGTACCTGAAAAATGTGACTGTGTGATAATCGGTTAAATTCGCAAATTTCTAATTTGACACGCTTATTTAATTAGAGTCTATTTTTAAACCAAATAAATCCAGCCCCTAAACATGCAACTACGTGTGTGTGTGTGTGTGTGTGTGTGTCAACCCATAAATAAAGCATGTGACACAAATATTCAGGAAAATTTCCCGAAGGGCAAAACCTTTTATTTTCACTATAATTTGTAAAGAACTCTTACACGGATTACAATGAAAATAAGAGCGACATACGAAATACCCTCAGGCGTCGGTTCTGATGTCTCGGCTGAAATTTCTCGTAGAAACTCCAGATGGTCAGCAATGAAGAAGATAAACGTCTTCTCCACAAGTTGTGAACTTTATAAGGACTCCCTCCACAATAGCACGCAGCTATCAGTTGTAGAGTTTTCCCAAAAAAAATAAACCAAAGCAAAATATGTTCTTGGGTTCCACGAAATAATTCACATAAAAGTAATTAGGATTTTGTGAATTAAAAACAAAATATTTGAACCCTTAAATTTGTTGGAGAAAAACTTTCTGCCAAAGGTATCTAATTAATTCTAGGCAGATACACAAAAATTTTCTTAGGATAAAACTCTTTAAGGCTGAAAACTGTTCTCCACGTTTTTCAAGGCTGCCAGACTACTTTTTATAACAAAGTTAAGTCGGTCAAAAGATAAGCATGAGGTCAGCGTGTATGCCGAAAAGTAACCTCGCTCGAATGAGAAGCCCATCTCGCTCGAACGACATACACATGTCGTTCAAACAACATCGCGCGACATCCCTTGTCGCTCGAACGAGACGATGATCTCGTTTGAACGATCTTGGCGTCAAAACCCAGAAACGATTGCTGCCTTACTGTCTTAGAAATATTTCAAAAAAATTTCAAAAATCAATGTTTTCAAAAACAGTAATAAAACCTTTTTAAAAAAACATTTATAAAAATATTTTTATATAAAAACCTTTTTAAAACTCCTTTTAAAAATATCCCAACACTCTTAATATGAAATGTATATGTAATTTTAAAACATTATCTTACCAAAGTTCATATTGTTGGGTTTGAATGTTGAAGACAACTTGTAATTCGGATTCGTCTTTTGTAGATGAAATCATCTTAATTCTTCGACGACTTGTAGCGGTATACGACATAATTAATTGTGATGGACTTATTAAAAATATGTCCTTACAAATCTCCCCCTATGTCTATGCCGGTACATACATAAAAACATCTGAATTATCAAATACCAAAATACCTATACAAATCTACCCTCCCTTGAATCCCAAAACTGAAAAGATAAAATTTGCATGTTCTCAAAATTTTTCTTCAATAGCAAAACTATCAAAGCTTTTCTCATCAGGGTGTGCACCATCATGATCTTCAACATTTTTACCTACACACATGAGATAAAGCAAAAACCTTTATGACGCATCGAGTTTGAAATGATATAAGAATAAAGCATTAATAATCAAATCTCCACCATAATGCAAAAACTCCCCCATAACATGATAATTCTTTCTTCCCCTTTTTATGATGCCCCAAATAGACAGATAAGAAGAAAAAATCAAGACATGGAGTGTCACGATAAAATGCATAGCAAACATGGATCAAACTACGTGCATGCAAAGGAGTATCTCAAAAATTTCACAAACTATTTTTGGATTTTTCAATTTATCATACAAAAATAAGATACTGAAAATCACCCCATGGATTTAGACTAAAACAACAAAGTCATGGAAATGGAGTGTATGGGTGTGAACACATTCGATAGGTAAATAAACTCAGTCATTCATATGTGCACGATGAATAGGTGTACTCCTAACGAATGAACATCAAAAGTATCCTTAGGTATAAAATTTGTTGAATTTAGATGACATCGTCTTATGAAAATCAACAAATCAAAGTCAAAGTGATTTCCACACCAATAACATCCAAAACTATTTAGCGCTTTTTCAAGATTTTCAAGGACGTGAAAACCCGTTTTAAATCTCGAACCAAACTCCCTCATATATATTTTCTTTTAGAGGTGTTAAACTAAATTCTCAAACTTTGGAGAATTGGTGCAAAAACCTAATTGGCCCATAATTGGCATGAATTTATTTTTATTTCCTTTATATTTTTTCGGGCTCTTTTAAACCTCTTTGGACCCCGGATAATAAAATTTCTTAATTTTTTAGGTCCAATTTAAACGGAGGCTTAATCGCAAAGGATAAAAAAATAATCTTTCGTAGCCCTTCACCGCTTTCAAACAAAGCACACAAACGGCTCTTACATGCACAACTTTCTTATCAAGTTTTATCGCGCTTCATTCATTTTAAGGATAGGATTGCAGTGAAAACACCCAACCAACATGTGATAAGACAAGCACAATAATCAAACAATCCGTGCATGTGTGCAATAAAGGAAATCATGAGTCAAATATGTAGGAAGTAACACTTAATTACATCTTAATGACTCCAAATATTATAAAGCACATGGATGAATTGACCTATTGTCTCAAAACATTATCAAATAGTCACATGAAAAAAATGGAATGATATTGTGACTTGGTCATCCTAAGTGTTCATCCATAAAAGGTGCAAACAAAATACAAAAATCTTTTTGGATTTTTCAAAAATTTTATCAAAATAAAATCTTTTTGTATTTTTCAAAAATTTTCAAAAAGAGGAAAACATATAAAATGATACATGTCACAACGCTAGAAAACATAAATATAAAAAAAGCATAACTAGCGTATGACAAACATGCAAACACAATCATCTATATGATAGAGCAAGAGAAAAATCATGTGCAAGCAAATGAGAATCAACTTTTCTAAAATCTAGTGCCTCTAAACGTGATTTTCTAACCCAAATAGATGTGAAACGTTGTATGGGGGCTTTGGGAACCACGGGAACACTAGACATAAACTTCATAGGACATTTTCCAAGATCAAAACAAAAATGCCTAAGGTGACCTTTCCTACCACAATATGAACATGTGTAAACGGGTGGACCGACACCTATAGGCTGACCTTTTCTAACATCCTTGGAATTAGTTGACCCTCTAAAATAAATAATGGTTTTCGCTTTAGCATTAGAAGCATGAAAACACGGTGAGCCATTACCATCACTATCAAACCTACTTGAGTCTGTCAAATTATTTTTTAACTTCAAAATTTTTTACTAAAGCAAAGAATTAGACTCTTCCAAAGATAGGGATTTCTTTTTCAAATTTTCAATAAACTTAACAGTGTATCACGCTCCCCCTCAATTAAAACAAACTTATCCCTGAGAGTCTTTTCACGTGCCGTAAAATCATCGATTAATTTTTTATCCTCGACGGCACAAACGGGAACCCTAGAATTTTATAAATCCTCTAATTCCTTCTCTAAAACAAGGACTCTGTCATCACTCTTCTTTTTGGCAATTTTCAAAGAATCAAAATCAATACTCAAATTACCAAAATGCTCACAACAAATATCACTTTGAGTTTGAAACGCTTGCAAATATTCAATCTTACTTTAAAAGAGAGAATTTTCTTTTTTCAAAACTTTAATTCTTTTGCAAAGTTTCAAATTCAAAATTTTAATTTTTCAGCACGGTCGTGAACTTTTTCAAAAATAGGCTCCTCATTAAATGGCCGTTCCATTGAAAAATTGCGATTTTTCACAAAACTGATCAATATCACACAATTTTTCAAAAATAGGAATACACAATAAATTAGCGAAACCGGCTCTGATACCAATTTGACGACATGAGAAGTCAAATTGTATAAAAAAAATCCTTAAAAAATCAGGATCACGCGATAAATTAGCGTAACCCGCTCTGATACCAATTTGAAAAACGTGACTGTGTGATAATTGATTAAATTCCCAAATTTATAGATTGGCACACTTATTTAATTAGAGTCTATTTTTAAACCAAATTAGTTTAGCCCCTAAACATGCAACTACGTGTGTATGTGTGTGTCAACCCATAAATAAAGCATGCGACACAAATATTCAGGAAAAATTTCCCGAAGGGCAAAACCTTTTATTTTCACTATAATTTGTAAAGAACGGTTACACGGATTACAATGAAAATAAGAGCGACATACGAAATGCCCTAAGGTGTCGGTTCTGATGTCTCGGCTAAAATCTCCAGCAGGAACTCCAGGTGCCCAGCAATAAAGAAGAGAAATGGCTTCTCCTCAAGTTGTAAACTTTATAAGGACTCCATCCACAATAGCACGCAGCTGTCGGTTGTAGTGTTTTCCCCACAAAGAATAAACCAAAGCAAAATATGTTCTTGGGTTCCACAAAACAATTCACATAAAAGTAATTAGGATTTTGTGAATTAAAAACAAAATATTTGAACCCTTAAATTTGTTGGAGAAAAACTTTCTGCCAAAGCTATCCAATTAATTCTGGGCAGATACACAAAAGTTTTCTTAGGATAAAACTCTTTAAGGTTGAAAACTGTTCTCCACGTTTTTCAAGGCTGCCAAACCCATGTTTATAACAAAGTTAAGTCGGTCAAAAGATAACCATGAGGTCAGCCTGTATGCCGAAAAGTAACCTCGCTCGAACGAGAAGCCCATCTCGCTCGAACGAGATCCACGTGTCATTCAAACGACATTGCGCGATATCCCTTGTCGCTCAAACGAGATGATGATCTCATTTGAACGATTTTGGCGTCGAAACCCATAAATTCTTGCAGCCTTACTGCCTTAGAAATATTTCAAAACTTTTTCCAAAACTTTTTCAAAAATCAATGTTTTCAAAAACAATAATAAAACCTTTTAAAAAAAACATTTATAAAAATATTTTTATATAAAAACCTTTTTAAAAATCCTTTTAAAAATATCCCAACACTCTTAATATGAAATGCATATGAAACTTTAAAACATTATCTTACCAAAGTTCATATTGTTGGGATTGAATGTTGAAGACAACTTATAATTCGGATTCGTCTTTTGTAGATGCAATATTCTCAATTCTTCGATGACTTGTAGCGGTATATGACATAATTAATTGTGACGGACTAATTAAAAATATGTCCTTACAGTACCAATCTAGAATAGTTCTGGATACTTTGCGCACATGTCGCCCTCTCTCTCCCAATTTGACCTATCCTCCCAGTGGTGCCCCCACTACACTGGAACTAAAGTAACAATCTTGGACAACCGTCGGCACTCCCATCTATCCAAAATGGCTACCGGTCTCTCTTCATAAGTAGCATCTAGATAGAGCTCAATATCATCGACAACGATGTATTGTACGCCAATTCATTTCTAAGGAATCTCCGCATTGAGGATATGTGAAAGATATCATGCATCCGCTGTAAGTATTCCGGTAATCCCAAGCGATATGCTACGGGCCCAATCCTCTCCAAGATAGGGAACGGTCCCACGTATCGAGGTGCTAACTTTACCTTTTTACTAATCTTATCATCCCTTTATGGGAGACACTTTAATCAACATCTGGTCTCCAACATCGAAGTTTAAGGGTCTCCTACCCGCATCTACGTAGCTCTTCTGCCTATCTCGAGCAATCTGTATCCTGGCCTAAATCATCTCTGCCTTCTCTAAGGTATCCTGAATGAAGTACGGACCTAGTAATTTGTTCTCCCCCACCTCTAACCAGCATGAGGGGGAACGTAAGGGTCTCCCTTAGAGTGCCTTAAATGGTGCCATACCTATAGTGAATTGGTAGCTATTGTTGTAGGCGAACTCTACTAGCGGCAAAATATTACTCCCAACTTCCTTTAAAGTCTAAAATACACAAACGCAACATGTCCTCCAGCATCAGGTTCATTCTCTCCATCTGCCCAACGGTCTGAGGATGATACGAAGTGCTCAGTCTCAACTCTGCCCCTAAGGCCAGCTGGAAGCTCCTCCAAAAGTTGGACACAAACGTCATGTCCCTATCTGATAATATGTTAAGCGGTACCCCATGCAGCTTAACGATCTCTGTAATAACAAGTCTGGCATATTGCACCGAGTTAAAATCTATGCAGATCGAAAGGGAATGAGCCACCTTTGTCGATCTGTCGACAATCACCCAAATCGAATCAAGCCCCCTATGTGAAGTAGGTAGCCCCATAATGAAATCCATAGATATTCTTTCCCATTTCTACATCGGGATCTCCAAGTTTGCAGAGTACCCGCTGGATGCTGATGATCTGCCTTCACCAGCTGACAAGTAGCATACCTGGACACAAACTCCACTATATCTCTCTTCATACTGGCCCACCAATACTAACGGTGCATGTCATGGTACATTTTATCCCCATAGGGATGCACCGTTTATAATGAACCATGAGCCTCAGACATAACGGCTTATCTCAACTCAGCATCACCTAGAACAACCAGTTTTCCCTGGAACCTCAAACCGCCATCAGACCCGATAAAAAAAATGCTCCACTCCCTCGGATAGAAATTGTCTCACCTGCTCCTGACAAAGTTGATCCTCCGCGTGTGCCTTCACCACTCGAATAATGATCTTGGGGGTGATGGTGATAACTACCATAAATGCTCAAGTTAACTCATCATCTCCACGAAGTGACCTCCATTTTGCCTTCCACATCGCTGCCAACTCCAAGTACGGCTTACGGCTCAGCGCATCCTCTACGACATTTTCTTTCCCCAGGTTGTACTGAATGTCAAACTGGTAGTCCTTTACAAACTTGAGCCATCCTCTAACGCATGTTCATCTCTCTCTGACTGAACAAATACTGCAAGCTCTTATAATTTGTGAAAATATGAAACTTTTCCCCTTGTAGTTAGTGTCTCCACACTCGTAAGGAAAAAACCACAGCTGCTAACTCCAAGTCGTGGGTGGGGTAATGTCCCTCAGGAGGCTTAAGCGTCCGATAAGAATAAGCTATCGGCCTCTCTTCCTGCATCAGAACCCCGCCAAGTACCCTTAAGGACGCATCAGTATAAACCATGTAGTCAACTCCCTCCTGAGGTAACTCTAGAATAGGTGTTGTAGTAAATCTTGTCTTCAGCTCCTCAAACGCCTGCTGGCACGCCTCATTCCAGACAAAAAGGTACCCCCTTCCTCGTCAAATTCGTTAAAGGCCCGACTATCTTTGAGAACCCCTGAATGAATCAACAATAGTACCCAGCCAATCCCAAGAAGCTACGCACCTCGGTGGGCGTAGTGGGATGTCCCCACTCCATCACGATAGAGACCTTCCCTGGGTCCACGGATATCCCCCGTTCGGACACAACATGACCCAGGAATTGTACTTTCCTCACCAAAATCCATATTTCTTGAAATTTGCATACATTTGGTGATCCCAAAATGTCTGTAAAACCACCTACAGATGATATGTGTTCTTTTTCGTAGTCCGAGAATATATCAGAATGTCATTTATGAATACTATAACAAATTGATCCAGAAAGTCCTTGAAAACTCGGTTCATCAAATCCATAAACACCGCTGGTGCATTGGTTAGCCCGAATGGCATCACCAAGAACTCATACGACCCATAACGAGAAAGAAAGGATATCTTTGAGACGTTATGCTCCTGGACTCTCAACTGGTGGTATCCTGACCTCAAGTCGATCTTTAAAAAGTAGGCAACACCCCTCAACTGATCGAAAAAAATCATCTATGGACGGAAACGGGTATTTATTTCGAATCGTGACTTTGTTCAACTCTCTGTAGTATACATAAAGCCGTAAGAATCCATCCCTTTTCTTGACGAACAATGCTGGAGCACCCCAGGGTGAAGTTATCCTCCTAATGAACCTCCTACCCTAATAACTTCTCATTTTTCTCTCGTAGATCCCGCATCTCCAATGGAGCCATCCGATATGGAGTGCAAGCAATAGGTCTGGTGCCTGGGATCAAATCTATCACAAAATCAATCTTCCGACTTGGTGGTAACCCCGGAATCTCCCCAAAAATATCTAAAAAATCCCTAACCACTGGAATGGAATCTAGAGTCACTAAAGCCTCCAAAGAGGAATCCTCCTTAATATAATATAGATACGTGCGCGACCCACCCACGGGGTGAGGTATCGCAACTAGGTACATCATTTGCCCCGGAATAGCAAAGACGATGGACCTCCTGAAGCAATCTACACAAGCCCTATAAGTAGCTAACCAGTCCATCCCCAAAATGATTTCATACTCATGCATATCCAGTACTAGTAAGTTCGCAACAAAAGTAAGTCTCCCTATCTCCATACCGATCCCCCGACACACCGATCGCACTGGTGACCCTCTACCCACTAGTGAGTCTATATGCAAAACATCTGAGGTAAAGTTTATCATACCCGACTCCCATGCAAACCCCATGCTAACAAAAGAGTGTGATTCACCTGTGCTAAAAAGTACATGACCAACATAACCAAATATGGGAAACATACCCTCAATTGCCTGTGAAGGTGTGGGTCCATCTACTATTGCTACATGGTAAACCCGACCGTACTGCAATGGCGGTTACCCCTGATGTGGGGTGGTGGGTGCTGGAGCAACTAGTGTTGCGGCTCCCTAGACTTGAAATGATGGGTAATGTACCTATGGTGCATGTTTCCCTCTCTTCCCTCCCTGACCCTAGACTGCCCGGTCCCTCTATCGTACAATTCCTCGAGGCATGGCCCCTCTTGCCACAAGTGTAACAATTCCACGGGAAGGGACCCCTATCAGTCCGCCAGCCCTACTGGCCTTGGCCCTGATGGCCCCAATACTGTTGCCCCTACTGGCCTCTGTACTGTTGGCCTTCCTGGCCCTGTCCTGTCTGAGCCTAGCCTGCCTGGCCCTGTCTCTGCCCGTCATCAACACCCCTGAATATCTTACTCTGATCCATGGGTGGGGTGACCGTGTGCTGCTGGGCCCAAGACCCACTACTCTCACTCGCCTTGCCCTACTGGCTAGATGACTCTTCCCCATGGTGTTTTTCCCTTTGCTTTACAGAAATGCCCTGTGATCCTGACAATGAAGGAGTACAGCGTTAACCATCTAGTTGTATGTCAAAAAGGTTGAATTTACCAAAAGAACTTTCCTAATATACCAAGCTGACCTCTTAATAAAATGGAACATCCGTATCTGCTCTTTCCTAACATCCTCCTTCACAAAATAGGAGAGATCGATGAAGTCCTCCTCATATTCTACAACTGTATGTCCCTCATTCTTCAGATTCATAAACCTAGTCCTCATCTCGGAGTGCATAGATAGGGGAAAGTATTTCCCCTCAAACCTCTCCTCAACCGTCTTCACTGCCTCCCACCACTGAAGGGCAACCCCCACCAACCTAAAGGATACCAACATATTCTTCTGAACGAGAGAGCACTCCACAATCCTTAAGTCCATCTCAATATCTTTTTTCCAATGACTAGCAATCAAAATGTCAGACCCTCCTGCAAACTCTGGAGGCTGGCCTTTAATAAAGGCCTCCCTCACGCGGCCCCACGCGTATCCCGATGCCTGCACTAGAATAGCCACCTATTGGGGTGGCTTTTATGGCGCCTGAGGTGGCAAAAAATGTTGTAAAATAGCAACCATCGCAGTGGACACTGCTTGGGACACTATAGTGGCTATCTTCATTGGAGTAATCAACTGTGGGGCATGCGGAAACTGTGGGGCCTGTGGTGGCTGGGGTGGCTCCTAACGAGCCTCCTCCTCCCCAACTGGTGGAGCTACTCTCCTAGGTCTTCCCCTACATTTGTTTTCCATCTAAAAGCAAATAAGATTCGAATTAGTATTAATTTAATGAATACAACGAGTCCTAAATATAGGCTCTATATGTCAAAGGACGCAATGCAAAACATAATGAGCGCAAACTCAGATCCTTATGGCACTCGAACCGTGCTCTGATACCAACTGTAAAAACCCCTACTCTCTCACGTGGAGGATGGTCAGACACGATACACCGAAGATAGGTCTTGCTTGTCAACTAATACCATTCTAAGCACCATAGTAAATATAAACAAATTATTTTCCACAACTTTGACATTGATAAATGAAGAATACATACACAATGATCCAAAGTCCACACCACCCTAATAATATAGATGATAAAATCCAATCAAGCATAATAAATCACAACTAACATGAAATAAAAAGAGTATCGGGATTATGCCCTTACAAATATTCCAAATGATAAATAACTGATGTCTGAAAAGGACGTATGCCAGAAGAGGTCTGAAACTGAATCTGGATAATAAGTGAGAGAAGAGGTCTGAAACTGATCTTCTCAATTGTTTGGGGGTGGGAAACTTATCAAAATTATACCTCTTTTGAAAAAATTTCATAAATAAATCATTTTAAACTTTTTGTGCAGTTAGAAATAAATTTTGATGACATGAATTGTCTATCATCTGTCTATTAGAAATCTCGGAATACCCGTGTTCAACCCTAAAATTATGCTTTTAACCATAAAATTAAATAATACCTCTTAAAGCGTACTTGCGCTATGAATTTCTAAACTCAGCAATCTGCACTATCACATCTTAAAATCAAAAGTTTAAGAGTAACTAATTCTCAAGAGAGCCCTAAAAGATCACTAGTGGATATTTAAAACCCATGAGATTTGAGCCATTCACCCTTTTTAGGGTTTTTACGTATCTTCGAGTCACAAGTTGACTCAACTTTCTTTGGGTACCGCACTTAGTCGTTGCATGGTCTCATTATTTTTCACTTTTGGCATAATCACTGAGAATGGCATCATTTTCAAGTTGTAAGAAACATGTGTCTTATAGTTTGTCCCGAGCACTAAACTGTTTTTTACCATACACTTATCATTTTTCTATAGCACATTAGTATTCACTTTACCCATTATCTTTCCATATTTGCCTTGTCCAAATATATGTCAGATACCATCCATATGTCATTCCCCATCACTACCATCATTTTAAGAAAAAGAGTGTTTTGAAATTGCCAATGTAAATTGTCTTCATTTTTGTTATGAAAAGAAAAATGCATCGCAATAAAAAAGAGAAAAATGAGAAGAAAAAAAAGTAGAAAAAAGAAGCAAAGAAAGAAAAAAATAGAAAAGAATAAAAAGAAAGCATGCAATCAAAAATTCAAAAAATGAAGACATTAGTTATTCAAAGTGTATGACACTCTTCTTAAAAACCCTACCAGCCTCATCTTCATTATCCCCTCATACCTTTTATAAACCACAATTTCACCCTTGGTAATGTGTTCGGGAAAACGAGAAGTCTATATGGTAAATAACTCGATATTCTCAACATAGTGGTTAGCATTCCTTCATGAGACCAATTTCTTTCATGTATTTGTCATTTCTTATAAGTGTGTGAGACATTTGAACTTGTTTACATTTACTCACATCCTCACACACTAGAGAGATACACTTACCCAATTCTCAGAGAGTTCGATTCAGAGAGATATATCTAGTGAGAATCGAAGTCAAAACGTTGATCCTATAAAGGCGATCTAGGAATTACTCTAATGACACTTAATATTGTTTCACTCTAACACGTGCTGAGTTTTAGGAAGGATTACGCTTTTGGTATTAAGTAATTTTATGTCATCTTTGATAGTTGAATACGATGTTCCTTAATGCCTTTTTTGTTGGGTTGTATAGCGTACCATCGTCAAAAGAAGAAACAGCCTTTTAAGTAAAAATTTGAATTTTGTGGTTACATTCACTGAAACCCCTCACGAGACACCACTCGTCCTATAGGGAAACCTAGAGATTTAACGTCTTGTTGCACATGTTGAGTGCAATCGCCAGTGCTTGTGAAAGTGGCACATTTTTTGTTACTTATCTCTGTTTTCTCTCAATTTTTTCTGGAGGACTAGCAATGTTCTGTTTGGTGCTGGTGTGATAATAACCCAAAAGTTTCTATTTTGTACCCCGAGCAGAAGCATTTTAGTCACTCGTTTTAACTAAAAATGGCCTAATGTTCGTATTTATCTATATTGCAGGTCAATCGATAGTCGCATTGTCAAATGGTCTTAAATCCAATCAATTACGACACAATAGCGGTCAAAAGCATTAAATGAAAAAAATCAAAGAAATCGTGAAGACAGAGTCCCGTTGATCTTGACCATATGAGCTTTCATGTCCCGAACCAAGCCCAACCTCCTAGCCTGTCCTAAACTTGTCTTGTGTGTGTGTGTTGATTTATTTTAATAGTTTATATTTTTCGAGTCATTTTTACTATTTTATTTTACTGAGTGTTTTACCATTTTATGTAAATATAATATTTTGTGTGAGTATGTGTCACACTAAGTCTGTGTCTGTAAAAATAATAAGTGTCCGTTTATTTTTATTTAGTTTTTAGTTTTTATTATTAGTTTAGTTTATTAATATTTTATTATATTTTCTTTTTATTAGTTTAGGCTTATTTGTATTATTTTATTTTGAGTCTTTTTTAGTAGGATTTTAATATTTAGTCTTTCTAATACTTTAATTGATTTCATTTTAATTTTATTAGTTGAGTTGATTAGTATTTACATATTTTTTATTTGTTTTGTGTACATTAGAGCAGACACACACATTAACCTAAACCTAACTACCATACATCTAACATACACCAAATACAACCCCCATCATCTTCTTCAGTAGCAACCACTCACTCTCTATCCTCTTTCAACCATAACCAACACAACCCACAAAACTTTACCCGTATTTACCATACCTATACCTACTATCCACCTCCAATACCAATATTCGGCCACTACCTGCCACCCTTGCTACTCCAACAAACCCGACGACGATAATCCAAAACCTAGCTGCTTAACTATGCCCACCAGCCATAGTTTGACGAACCCAATGTGAACCCATATCTAAAGCTAAATCGGGAACTTGAACCCTAAACCATAACTCGAGACATGTCGGACCTTCTCCCATACCCACTATAGAACATCCAGCCTTATAACTCCCCCGTAAATCTGAATCCATATCGAACCAACCCAAGTCATCCCTTTCCCGATTTCACCCGAATCCAAACCTTACCCACCTGTCAAGCCAACTACCCCATCATAATAGGAAACAAATCCACGTGAGTGAAATTTAAGATTACCTTCCAAATACCTTTGACTTAGCTTTTTAAATCCCTACAAAATCTCCCCAATAAACCCACTTCGTGATCTATAAAAAAGGAGGGCAACTAAAAAAGAGGATTCTCGGATAGGACTCACACAGAGAGATTGCAGAGAATAGTCAGTGTATATTTTGAACAGTGCAGGATATAAAAAAATAGTTTAGTATTAGTGTAGATTCTAAATTTGATTTTCATTTTGATTTGTGTGATCAGGTGTTGAAATTATGAAGAATTGGGATGCATTTCAAGAACGCAATTCAATAAGAAAACTTGTGTATTGTATTTAATTCATCTCTTTCTCAATTTGATGTCATCTCTTGATATTTTATTGATTGTTATTTGTTCTAACATGAGAATGTTTGGCTAAACGCCCCATTCGAGGGGTGGGATGAAACCGTGTTAGATGTTAATTTGATTAATTAATTTAATTAATTGTTATATTTCTAGGAAAATTTATTTTTAACTGTCACACATTAATTTATGTATCGAGAGATGGTGAATTAATTTTGTTTTAGTATTTAATTTTGGAATCGAATTAGAGATAGATTTTTCCTAAAATTGAAAATAAACTCGGATTTGCGATTCTTGGATTCATATTTTTTTTTATAAATTGATCTTAGCGGATGATTTCTTTAAAGATAATATAAATTCATTTTGCAGAGTAGTGATATTTTTAAATGAGTTATCTGAAAAAAGAAATTATTGAACTTATGATTGTAACGAGAGTTAGATTATAAATTTAATATTATCTCAAAATATTTTAATTAAATAAATTATGAAATTAAAAATAACGGAACACGCAGTGTAGTGTAATTTCTTGAATCTTCTCATATTTATCACACTCGGTTACGTATTATTTTTGTTATTTAGTTACTTCATATTTTTAGAATTTCTTAGTTAATTCTCCCTTGAAATTGTTTTTAAAAAAATAAAAAATATTTTAATAAAAAATTGAAATTGCAACCATTCACATGAATTGTTTCACCTTGAAAGTTGGATTGATACCCGTACTTACTACAATACGAGTTGTTTAAACATGTTTTGTAGGTATTCAAGAGATTTTGGGACTAGCCTTTTGAAGACAACGACAGATACACTAAAAGCCTTTTATCATTTCCTAAGGTAAATAATATTCTAATACCCTCCCAAAAACCCACGAATGGAATGATATCAAAATACATAGGTCTTCGAAATCTTCAATGGCTTCAAATCTCAAACTCTTCAGTTCTCCCACTTTTGTCTTACGTATACGTTGCATCTGCTCATCAAAGTGTACATGCACATAATAGACAAAGAAATACCCATGACGCAAAGAGTTTGAAATATAAAATGATAATCAGAACTTATAACTCCGCCATAAATCAAACTCCCACTCCCCCATAATTATTTCTCTAACTTTTTATGATATTCGAAATAGATGAGGAAAAGAGATGTAAGCAACAAATCGGAGTGTGTCACAACCAAAACCAAATATTTTTTATTTTTTTAAAATAATTTTCCAAGTATAAGATATACAAAAATAACACACGCCATGAAATAACACTAAGATTATCGAATCGTGAAAGCGTAATGAATGGGTGTGAACAAATTCGATATGAAAATTAACTCAAACAATCATGACATATGAGCACGATGTATTTTTGGATACTCCTAACGAATGTACTCAAAGTCGCCCTTAGGTTTAAAAAAGTTGAATTCGTAAGATGTTAACTCAATATAATCAACGAATCAAAGTCTAAAATTATTCTCACACCAATAGCGACCAAAACTATGTAATGCTTTTACGAGAATTTTTCAGGACGTGCAAACCCATTGATCTTCGACTTAACTCCCTAAAAACATACATATTAATTTTTTTCGATTCTTTTTGAAGAAATCAATGCTCATATGTAGCAAAGCATCAATGTTCTATGAAATTGGCCTGGCACTTATTTTTTCTTTTTATGTGCCTTTAATCTTTTAGTCTCTTTTCTTTTTTCAAATGTTGGCTATTCACATAAAGTCAACCTGTCTTTCGCAAACCGATTCCATTTCTGTAAAATGTGTACCAAATTTATCAGAGATATAATTTTTAATTTTTCCAATCCGGGCAATGGTTCTTACAAGCACTACTTTTATTATCTAGTTTTTTATGTTTGGTTCGTTTTATAAGTAGGATTGAGATGAAAACACCTTGACCAATATGTGATAGATAAGTGCAATGATCAAACAAATCCATGCATGTGTGCATTAAAGGAGACAATAAGTCAAACATGAAGTAAGTAATCGACTAATCACAACTCAATGACTCCAACAAATTATAAAGCACATGGATGAAATGATGTTATGTCTGAAAATACTATCAAAAAGTCACATGGATAATGGAATGAAATTGTGACCGGACAATCCAAAATGTCCATCCATACAAGGTGTAAAACAAACTACAAAAATCTTTTTGTCTTTTTTACTTTTCTTAAAAATTGAAATTCTTTTTATATTTTTCAAATTTTTTAAAAGAACCAAAAATCTTTTAGTATTTTTCAAAAATATGAAGAAAAAATATAATATAAGAATAATACTAATAGTAAAATCTAGCAATAGGAATCAGGGATATAAGTGTGAATAACCATTATATACTATATAAAGTAACCAACCCTCAATTATCTGTGAAAATACATAAAGACTTCCTAAGACTCTTGAATCTAAGGGCATCTAAAGGTTTCGTGAAGATATCGGCTAATTGGTGGTCGGTGGTCACAAAGCTCAAGGACACTACCCTCTCCTCTACTAGGTCTCGAGTAAAATGCTCGCGTATCCTAATGTGCTTCATGCAAGAATGCTGGACTGGATTTCAAGATATGTGTATCGACCTCATATTATCATAGGAAATAGTCATGGTGTCCTCTAAAATTTCGTAATCCTCCAAAATTTTCTTCATCCACAAGAGTTGCGTGCAACAATTTTCGATGAGGATGTACTCACCCTCCATAGTGGACAAAGAGATGAAGTTCTGCTTCTTTCTCAACCAAGAGACAAGAGCACTCCAAAAGTAAAAATACCCACCCGAAGTGATCCTACACCCATCTATATCCCCGACCCAATTGGCATTCGAATAGGCGGATAAATGGTTATCGGTATCAAAGGAATACCAAATGTCATATGAGAGAGCCCCACTCACATATTTGATGATACGTTTAAGAGCAAGTGTGACTCTTTTGGGGATGATTGATAATACACACAAACTCTAACACTAAAGGCTCTGTCGGGACGATTGGTAGTCAAGTAGAGAACACTACCTATCATACTCGGATACAAGGTTTGATCTACGTCCTTGCCTGAAGTTTCTTTGATAAGCATAGTACTCATCGGGTTGCATGAGCTCTTAGCGGAGTCTAGACAAAACTTCTTTACGAGGTCTCTTATGTATTTGTATTAGGAGATGAACATCCCATCCTCTAGCTGACGAACTTGAAGACTAAGTGTTGATACCAAATTTAATCTGCTGACTTGGACCAACCATATGAAGACACGTGGCTATCTACATGGCAACAACAAACACTTCCGAGATGATCATACGCTCCGAGGAACTCTTATGCTCCGAGGAACAAGACCTCTCCGAGGAACACTTATGCTCCGAGGAACAGGACCTCTCTGAGGAACTTATTAGCACCGAGAATCTCAGGCGGTCCGAGCTGCATCTCGAACAAAGCATTAATAGCTGGATAACCAACTGTTCAACTGATTCATTAAATGCTTATCATTCAGACGCACACGCAAAGAGGGCATTAAATGTATTACCCTTTCATATGTATATCATTTAATGTATTATCCTTTCACATTACAGCCTCAGGGCTATAAATACATTGTACAATCCTCATTGTAAAGGGTTGATCCTGAATCCAAACTTTGGGATCCATAATGGAATTTGTTGTAATCGAGAATTCCCAAACACTCAGCAATAAAATAACAGTGGACGTAGGCCATTCTTATAAGGCTGAACCACTTTAAAATCTTCTGTCTCATTTATTTATCTGTGATTGAATTATTAGAGTGATCTAATTTTTTACATCAACAGATTGGCGCCGTCTGTGGGAACGACTGGTAATATCGTTTTCTCACCAATAACAATCCAATACCAATGGATGATATACCTGAATCCAGCAATCGAAACACTGGAACCCCTCCAAATCCATCTGCTCCACCAATTATTCCAGATCTGACTGGAATGATGGTGAATCTGGCTCAGGGCCAGACCGTCATGCAAGAAACAATGCGACAACTCATCCAAACACTCCATGGCGGTGCGCCAGCCCATTCCAGATCACGAAGCATTCAAAGAAATATTCGTGCGCCTTATGTGCGTACTAGGCGTGCTAATTCATATCGCAATGAGGAATCTGAAGATTCTTCTTATCAACCTGGACGAACTTCGTCAGTGCGAGCCACAGATACTGAACAATGTGTCACCCTCTCCCCAGAGAGGGCCAGTGCATTGGAAAGATTAAGTAGGGCCTCTCCTTTTGATCGATTAGGCCCTAGGAGGAACAAAAGTCGTCTTAATGCAGCGTCGAGGAGCTTTCGACGACCATCAGATTTAAGGGAAGGATCTGCCCAGTCGCGACCAGTGGCTCGTCAAGAGGGATCCGCTGACCGACCAGCTGCTCGTCAAGATAAATCCCAAGAAGTCACTTCAACGCGATCAGTCGCTCGAACCAATAGGCTCGAGGAAGGGAATGATATATGGAAAGGATCTATTCAAAGGCTGGAGGATAGATTAGGGGAAATGGCTAAGGCTAAGAACCCCCTACAACGAACCTTTGTTCGAGGAACACCTTTTGTCCAGAACATTGTTGATTTTCCAACACCATCAAAGTTCAAAGCACCTGTTGTGACTCCCAAGTATGATGGAAAGACTGACCCTGTCCTTCATATAGAACAATATCAAGCTGCTGCTGATATCTATGCTGTCCCAAACGAGATGAGATGCACGGCATTCTCGAGAACTCTTACCGGATCTGCTCAGATATGGTATAATAATCTTCCTCGGGGTAAGATTTCAACTTTTCTTCAACTGGCCGAGTTATTCATTGGGAATTTCTGCTTCGGAGCAAAGCCAGTTAAACGAGTAGCACATTTGTTAAGTGTTAAACAAAAAGCTGGTGAGAGTATTAGAGACTATATAACTCATTTTAATAATGAGAAGCTCGAAGTTATTGATTATGAGGAGAAGACAGTGATTACTGCTTTGATGAGTGGACTGCTGCCAAACAAGTTATACTACACTTTGGCCAAAGATCCACCTCGAACCATGTCGGACCTGATGGGAAAAGCGTCCAAGATTATGAATGCCGAGGAGGCTATGTCTGCAAAGAAGAATATGGACGCCCAAGAAACCAAAATGGAAGGTGATAAAGCTAAGAAGAAAGAGCATAAGAACAATGGTGGTAACAAGCATTCCAAAAGTAGGTCGTCATGGGAGGTCTTGAAGAAATTTGATAATTACACGCCTTTGAAGGCAAATATCAACCACGTCCTGGAAGAAATTAAGAACAGCGAGGAGTTAAACTGGCCAAAGAAAATGAAGTCAGACCCTGACACGAGGAATAGGGAGAAATATTGCGAGTTCCATAAGGATCATGGCCATATGACAAAAAATTGCATAGCTCTTCAGAACGAGATTGAAACACTCATCCGACGAGGAAAGCTATCAAAGTATGTTGATCGGGGAGGCGAAAGAAGAAACAATGACCGAATTAGAGAAAGGTCTAGATCTCCTCGTCGAGCAGAGGAGAAAAAGAAGAGAAACCATGAAGATGATCCAGAAGATGACCCCGATCTTCCCAAGAAACCAAGGCAACCAGAACGAGAGGTATTTTCAATACGCTTTGGGTCATTTGATTGTAATGTTATTACAGGAGGAGATGCATGAGGAGGAGACCTTACTGCAGAAAGAAAAGCTTACCTTGGAGAGGATCAAGCTTGCTTGTACATTCAGCGAATAAATTTAGCTGAGGAAGATCGCCCGAGAAAGGTGAACAAAGAAAAATTGGTCATTGGGTTTTCGAAGAATGATCTTGCAGGAGTTTTATATCCTCATGACGACCCACTAGTGATCAAAGTGAGAATGAAGGAGGTAATGATTTCAAGAGTGCTGGTCGATAACGGTAGCTCGGCAGACATCATGTTTTACTCGTGTTTTGATAGTTTAAATTTAAAGCTATCTCAACTGGAGCCTTACCACAAACCCCTCATCGGTTTTGCTGGTGAGAAAGTGTTTCCACTTGGGACGATCAAGTTGGATATATTCATTGGCACGTGGCCTACTTGTCGGACAGAAAGAATAAGTTTTTTCGTGATGGATAAGAATGTCCAGTAATCGTACAATATCATCATGGGAAGAGTAGGATTAAAGAAGTTCGAGGTTGTACCATCTACAGTGCATCAATGCCTAAAATTTCCAACAAACTTTGGAGTAGGAGTTATGAAAGGTGATCAGAAAATAGCTCGGGAGTGATATTATTCATCCGCCGAGCAAGATGAATTGGAAGAATCAAAGAAAAAGACTACTACTTGTCAAGTGGATGAAGGTGCAGAAATTGAAACCTTGGATCCTCGGGATGAGTCGAAACTC
Source organism: Sambucus nigra (assembly GCA_949130495.1). NCBI lineage: Eukaryota > Viridiplantae > Streptophyta > Magnoliopsida > Dipsacales > Adoxaceae > Sambucus > Sambucus nigra. The sequence goes on along the minus strand of OX422215.1, from coordinate 465,097,141 downwards.
GTGAAAGGTCAAGTGGTGGAAGCTACTGAAAATATCATTCTGGACGACGAACACCCTGAACGAACTACTCAAATAGGTTCATCATTGGAAGCCTCACTAAAATAGGAATTGATAACTTTCCTTAGAAGCAGAAGACAAACTTTTGCCTGGAGTCATGAAGATATGCCTGGGATTGACCCAAACTTCTTATGTCACGAGCTCAATGTGAATAAGGAGATCAAGCCTGTGAAGCAGAGAAGAAGAGTATTCAGTCCCGAGAAGAATCAAGCTACACAGGAGGAAGTCGAGAAGCTCCAGAAAGCTCGTTTCATTGAAGATGTTAAATATCCAGATTGGTTAGCCAACGTGGTGATGGTAAAGAAGAAAAACAACAAGTGGAGGATGTTTGTAGACTTTACCGACCTCAACAAAGCATGCCCAAAAGATCACTTTCCACTGCCCCGAATTGATCAACTGGTGGATGCTACCTCGGTACACGAGTTGCTGAGCTTCATGGATGCTTATTCTGGTTATAATCAGATCAAAATGAAACCTGAAGACAGGGAGAGTACTTCTTTCATTACCCCTAGGGGAACTTATTGTTATAATATTATGCCTTTTGGTTTAAAAAATGCAGGTGCGACATATCAGAGGCTGATGAACAAGGTCTTTGCTGAACAAATCAGTGACAATATGGAAGTCTATGTTGACGACATGCTGACAAAAAGCAAGAAAGCTACAGATCATCTAGTTGACTTAAGTCAAACTTTTGATCAACTAGATAAATATCAAATGAAGCTGAACCCGACAAAGTGCATATTTGGAGTACGAGAAGGCATGTTCCTCAGGTACATTGTCAATCAACGAGAAATTGAAGCAAATCCTGAAAAGATCAAAGCTCTATTAGGGCTGCGATCTCCAACAACGAAGAAGGAAGTACAAAGTCTCACAGGACGAGTAGCAGCACTCAACAGATTTGTGTCACGAGCAACTGATAGATGTCTCCCATTCTTCAAAATACTCAAAAAAACTTTTGAGTGGAATGATGAATGTGAGAAGGCTTTTCAAGACTTGAAGAAATACTTGGGAGCACCTCCACTGTTGTCCAGGCCGGTGATGGGAGAAAAATTGTATTTATACCTTGCTGTGTCCGAGAATGCAGTTAGCTCGGCGTTGATCAGAGTGGAGAATGGAGTACAAAACCTAATTTATTACACAAGTAAGGCATTCCGAGGAGCAGAGATCATATATCCAAGGCTGGAAAAATTGGCACTAGCGCTGATTGAGGCGAGTAGAAGAATGAGGCCATACTTTCAGGATCATACTATAGTAGTATACACCGATGTGCCATTAAGACAAGCCCTTCATAAGCCAGAGAAATCAGGGAGATTGATGTATTGGGCAATAGAGCTCGGTGAATATGATATAATTTATGAACACAGATCATCACTAAAAGGGCAGGCTGTAGAAGATTTCATAGCGGAGTTCACCTATACTGATACCCCCGAGGAGCAAAAGTTACTCGCTGATCAACCTGTGGATGTTACAGGATCTACAAACACAAGCCCAGACGAATTCCGAATGGTAAAAGGGCGTGTGGATGTTACAGGATATGATGCAGAGATAGTTGGGAGGACTCCGGACGAGGAACAAGAGTTGCTTGCTAATCAACCTGTGGATGTTACAGGATCAACAAACACTGGCTCAGACCAACTCCGGTTGGTAAAAGGGCAAGTGGATGTTACAAGGTCATTAAATTCGAGCTCAGACCAACTCCGGTTGGTAAAAGGGCAAGAAGAAATGATCGACGAGGAGCGAGAAAAGTCTGGGGAAGATGAAAAGAAGCAGCAAATATTTCACCGAGGAACTCTGACTGATTCGATATTTGAAGACGAGTTACCTATATGGAGGCTATATGTAGATGGCTCATCTTGCAATACAGGATGTGGTGCGGGGATAGTTTTGAGCACTCCGGATGAGGTCGATATGGCATACGCCTTGCGTTTCCAATTTAAAGCTTCCAACAATGAGGCTGAATATGAGGCCATGATTGCAGGGTTAAATTTGGCAAAAGTTATGGAGGCGCAGCAAGTTATGATCTTCAGTGACTCTCAACTGATTATAAAACAGATGATGGGAGTATATCCAGTCAAAGGAGAATTAATGATCAGATATCATGCAAAGGCAAAGGAGTTGGTATCAGAATTTGTTACTATTCAGCTGGTCAGAATACCAAGAATGGAGAATGCGAGAGCAGACGCCCTAGCTCGACTAGCATCAGCTACTCGCACCGATCTACGACGAACAATTCCAATTGAAGTGTTAGCTAGTCGGAGTATAGATGAAGATCTGAAGATGAACTTTATCACCCTTGATTTAGGACCATCTTGGATGGATCCCATCAGGGTATATATCGAGGAGGGAGAATTGCCAATTGACAAGCTTGCAGCCAAGAAATTAAAGTTCAAAGCTGCTCGGTATGTACTAACGAATGGTGTTTTATATAAACGAGGAATTATGGCAGGTTTGCAGAGATGTGTACATCCCACCGAGGTGAAAGATTTGATTGAAGAGATCCATGAAGGATCTTGTGGAGCACATGTAGCAGGTCGGACACTTTTACAAAGGGTGATGACGCAGGGATACTACTGGCCGACAATGAGGGCAGATTGTATAGCCTATGCCAAGAAATGTGACAAGTGCCAACGCTTTTCCTCCATTCGAAGAACTCCACAAGCATTGTTGACACCCATAACTTCCCCTTGGCCATTTTCCATGTGGGGAATTGATTTGGTTGGACCACTGCCAACGACCCGAGGAAGGGTCAAGTACCTTGTCGTCGCAGTGGATTATTTTACTAAGTGGGTAGAAGCTGAGCCACTCATTGATATGACATACGAGAAGGTGTACCAATTTGTTTGGAAGAACATCATTTTCCGATATGGTCTCCCTCATGCCTTCATCAGAGACCATGGGACACAATTTGATAACGAGGAGTTTGCCGCCTATTGTCATCAGTCAAATATTTTGAAGGTCCACTCAGCACCAGGCCATCCTCAAAGTAATGGTCAAATTGAGGTGACAAACAGAACGCTGCTGAACGGATTTAAGAAAAGATTGGATGATGCGAAAGCAAACTGGATCAACGAGCTACAATCAGTACTTTGGGCTTACCGAACTACTCCCCGAGTAGCAAGTGGAGAATCACCATACATGCTGGCGTTTGGAAGTGAAGCTGTCATACCTGTCGAGTTGGGCCTCCCAACACACAGGGTACTGAATTTCAATTCCCCTATCAGCGATTTAATGAGAAGGCTGGATTTAAACATGCTCGAAGAAGTTAGAGAAGAAGCAGCCATTAGAAATGTTGCTTACCAGCAGCGAACAGCTTTGTTCTACAACAAGAGGGTGAAGAAGTGCGACCTGAAAGAAGGAGACTATGTGCTGAAGAAAGTAATTCAAAAGCATAATAAACTGGAGGCAAATTGGCATGGACCATACCGAGTTACAGAAGTTGTTCGACCAGGAACTTATCGAATAGCAACTTTAGAAGGCAAGGAGTTTAAAAATGCATGGAATGCAGAGCACCTGCGCAAGTATTATCAGTGATGTATATGTAACGCAGTTTCCATCAGTATGAATAAAATGAAAATATTCTGCAAGTCTCCTTGTTTATTGAAAAAAAATTTGGGGAATACTAGTGCTATGCACCACTCGGCACAGCTCGGCAGACTACTCAAGAAAATATTCCAAACTGTACCAAGTATGGTTGGTCGGGGATAAAAACCCACTAACTGTAGTTGGTCGAAGAGGAGAAATATTCCTAAAAATGCCAACCTGTTTGGATAGGACACGAAATATTCCAAACTGTACCAACATAGTTGGTCGAAGAGGAGAAAATATTCCAAACTGTACCAACATAGTTGGTCGACGAGGAGAAAATATTCCAAACTATACCAAGTATGGTTGGTCGGGGATAAAAACCCACTAACTGTAGTTGGTCGACGACGAGGAATATTCTTAAAAATGCCAACCTGTTTGGCTAGGAAACGAAATATTCCAAACTGTACCAACATAGTTGGTCGACGAGGAGAAAATATTCCAAACTGTACCAACATAGTTGGTCGACGAGGAGAAAATATTCCAAACTGTGCTAAGTATGGTTGGTAGGGGATAAAAACCCACTAATCGTAGTTGGTCGATAATGAACATTTACTGACCTTGGTTGGTCAGAAACATTGAAAAATCTACCAAGTATGGCTGGTCGGGGATAAGAACCCACTAACTGTAGCTGGTCGACGAGCACAATTTAACAACCTTGGTTGGTTGGAAAAATTTTAAACATTTTTATACTCGTAACTTTATTATTAAGTGATCGAGCACTATTATCGAAATTTGTAACTTTTTTTACTAAGTTGGTCGATGAACAACACTATTATTATCTTTTTAACAGATATGCATAAATGTAAAGTGTTTGATATTTACAAGACAATAGAAATTAAGATTTGCAAACAGAAATGAAAGTTTTTCATTAAATTCGAAATAAATTACATTGATGATAAAATGAAAGTTACATTGATATGTATACTAACTGTTACATTAAAAATTCCTATTCTATTGGTCTTTTCCCCTCAGCTTTCGATACAGGTTCCTCGCCAGCAGGCGGATCATTTAAAGACTGAGGAGAATTGATGAAGTTCAAATCCTTCAGCATCCTGACGTTCATCACAGAAGGTCGATCTAGAAGATGCTCGGGACGAGATACCTCAAATTGAGAATGTAAATTGTAGTTTGCAATTAAGCTCTGAGGAATGGCACGTGCTGGGATCCATTCCATGTCCAAATTGTACGGTGGCACAGGCAAGTCGAGCAATCGGGGATCATAGTAGTCCCACAGATAGTGTCCTTGTTCGAGCTTCAGCACACCTAAGGCATTCAACCAGCCTTGTTTGTAGCCCTCATTATTGGCATTATGGATACGATCATCCAAGTGGAATAGTGCTTCGTTGTATCCAGCCATCCAGAACTCCCTGGGCTGTTTGTGGAATTGATATGTTAGCCTTTCAAGCTTCTCGTGGAGACTCTTAACAAAAAGCTCATTATTCTCCAACACTGATTTCTTTGCAGAGAGCTATTTTTCCAGGTCTCGAATCTTCTTTGACATGTCAGACAAAGCCTGGTTCTTAGCCATTAATTGGAAAGCTTGATTCTCTAAGGCAGATTTTGTCCTCTGTTCCTCCACAAGCACCTGAGCTGCTCTTCCTCATCCCCGAGGAGCTCTTGCTCGTCCCCGAGGAGATGTGGAAGGGCCCGACCTTTTCAAGGTGTCCAACTCTTGCCTCAATTTGGCATTCTCAACCTCTAAAAATGAAAATCCCTCGTCAGTCACTGGGATTATAACTGTTGAAGAAGAGGCTGCAGACTTCAACTGCGCTAGCTCCTTCTGTAAATTGTTATTCTCTTGCTCCAACAGCTTGGCAATCTGTCTACATGCTTCAACTTCACCCCTTAGGGTTCTCTCCCTGACGTCGTACCCAGCAAGGAGCTTCTCGTAGCGCTTCTCGACAGAAAACTGCTGATACCTCTTTTCATACCCCTCATGCAACAGGGCAGTTGATTCCTTGTACTGATTCTGAAGGTCTTCTAGGGTACATTGAAGATCCTCGATCATTTCATAGTAAGCCACATTATTGGCCACAGCTCGGTCAAGTAAACACTTCAGGTACTGATAAGCTTCGATTGCCTGTTCAGAAGCACCATGACCAAGGATATCAGCAACTTGTGCAACACTCAAGTCTGTATGACCAGCCTTAAAGTACTCATTGCATTATTGCAGCAACTTCGTGTCATGGGCAGATAGCAGGTCCATCCTGGCCAGAAACTAGTAGAGAAAGAAAAAATAATCATAAAAAATAAGATCAAGACAGAATACAAATAGAAAAGAGACAACCGTATGGAAGAAAACTCAAATTTTATTAGATCATAGTGCAGAGTTACAAAGATCTTGGTTACAATTGACAAAAAAAGAAAAAGATAAAGAGAAAACCGAACAACACTACGCCTTTTCCTTATCTCCCAAAACCTTCTCGGGAGGTTGGGAAGAGGAGGTAGGTTGCTCGGAGGGAACTGTGACTTGTTCGGAGAGCACCAGCTATTGCTCGGAAGAAGAAACTACTTCCTCGATAGTAGGCTAGCTGGTTAGGGCATGTTCTCCCACTACTATTGAAGACTCCTCAGAGGTAGCTTCGTCCTCTTTTAATTCTTCTGGAGAAGGAGGGGGGCCAGGGATGTGTCTCTGGAAGAGCTCGGATGACTCGTCGACCTTCAGTTCCTGAAGGGCAGCAACCCATCCATCCCTGAAATACTTTACACTGCCATAATCCACTTGAGAGACCATGTAAGCACATCCCTTATCCCAGCCAGAGCTGAAGGACTTCTTCACGGCAGCTTTCCTTTTGGCCTTCTCCAAGGCAAGCTTCTCGGACAGCACCACATCAGCAGCTTTCAGTTTTTGTTCAGCTTCCTCCTTCTGCCGAGTTATTTCCTGGAGTAGGACCAACCTCTCCTCAGCAGCTTTGAGTTTATTTTCAAATTCCCCAGCAGTCTTGAGCTTCACATCGAGCTCTTTATTAGCCTTCTCCAAGGCATTCACTTTCCTCTCCAAATCCCTGGAGGCCTCAGCAACCCGAGTTTTCTCCTTCTCAGAGGAAGCAAGTTTCTTCTCCCAGACTGCCTTATCAGTATCGTACCTCTGGCGTGATTCCTCCAAGGACTTGGTAGCTTCTTCCAGAGCTCCCTCCACAATGGACGAGGAGCAAGAAGCTTTGATTGCTTCATCATTTTTAAGGATTATGTTAAAGCAGCTCGTCAACTGTAAACAGAAAAAGAAAGCAATTTAGAAACAAGAAATGACAAAGGAAACTACAAAAAGTTTAAAGTAAAGAGACTTACTGAAGCAAGATGACGAGCAGCCAAAGAAGTAACCATGTCCCGAGTAAGATTATCTTCATTGCCCTGGACCTCGGAAATGGTCCTGGACTTCTCCGAGCTCATGGCAGAGCTCGGAGGGACAAAAGTGGGAACTACGGACCCAGCAGCTGGGGGCTAAGCAGTGGTGTCAGCCAAATTGACCGAGGAGCTTTTCTTCAGCCTCCTCGGGGAAACAATTACAGATTCAACCAAGGATGAATCCTTGTTCGGTGATATCACAATCACCTTTCCAAGAGCAGCAGAGTTGCTCGGAGCCACTGCGGGCTTGTCAACAACCTTCTCGGAGACTTTAGCAGGAGCAGCTGGAGGAACTGCACCAATCTTCTTTGTCCCCTCCTTTGGGACATCAATCTTAATCCTTTTTACCTCCCCAGAACCTGAGGCAGTTTTCTCAAACAGAGCAGGAGTCCTCCTCTTCTTCATCCTTTCGCTCAAAGGAATATGGGATTCAGGCGATGAACTTGCAGAGGCTGGTACTGGCTCTGCTTCAATGATCACTGGACGAGCAGTGAAGGAGGTTGTGTAGCTCTTGTACTGGAGCAGATACGAAGCCGACCTGATGTGCTCGTTGACAACCCTTTGATGCAGACCCCAGATACGTCCCAAATGCCTTATATTGACATCTGTTTCTTTAGGGCACTTTCTCTTGCTATCAACTGCAAATAAACAAACATTGTTATCAGTAACACATTTTATCAAACACAAAACAAACATGATTTCAAGATGAATAAAATAAATAAAAATAACCTATCCCATTGCCATAAGGAGGGCATCTGGGACCCTGGTAAACCTCATCTCCGGTTAAAGGAGGGTGTTGCCAATTTTTTACAACAACCCCATGTTCAAAATAATTCTTGTTGGCATCAGGGAGATTGACTACTAAAGCTCTATTTATAAACCTAGTTTTTAAATAATAAATATTATCATTAACTGCCCATCTATAGCAGTACATGATTTCTGGAATTCCTATACGAGTTCCATGCACTTGATTTAATTTATACACCCCATTAACTATTCTCCATGTGTTGGGGGCTATTCGTGCAGGAACAACATCAAAGTACTGACAAAATTCCGGACACAGAGGATTTGGTGGAAAAGAAAATCCACACTCAGCAAAAAAGAGACTGGGGAACCAATGTCCCTCAGCCGAATTGAAATAATTAGAAGGCTCAGAAAGCTCTTCCAATACAACCCAAGAAGGAATGGAAAAATCAGATCGAAATTTGTCAAGAGACTCAACAGGGTAAACCATGATGATGAATTAAAAGAAATGAAGAAGAAGAAGAAAGAAGATCTTACAGAAAAAAGACTAAAGCTGTTGACAATGAACGACGAAAGAGATGAACGCACAAGAGAGTAGAAGACAATGAAAAACTCGAAGATGAAAATTTGAAAAGATAGAAGACGATGGGAGTCTCTGTGAAGTTTAAATACCTTGACTTGGGAACTGGCGAAGTAATGATTATAAAAAGGATGATTACGTTACCGGCGGCTAAAAAGGCATTAAATATTGGCGCGGGAATCAAAGCGAACAACAGCGGCTAAAAAGACAAAAAGTGACACGGGAACCGAAGCGAGCAGATAAGTCCAAAAAAGCATGATTCTATGAATTGGGAAGGAGAAATAAATACAAGGGAGATGCTCCTAAAAATCAGGAAGAACTATTTAAAGCTACCGTATTCCGAGAAAGAATGTTCCATACTCCTCAAATTTCGAACTATGAAACATTGGGGGCTTCTGTTGATACCAAATTTAATCTGCTGAATTGGACCAACCATATGAAGACACGTGGCTATCTACATGGCAACAACAAGCACTTCCGAGATGATCATACGCTCCGAGGAACTCTTATGCTCCGAGGAACAAGACCTCTCCGAGGAACTCATTAGCACCGAGAATCTCAGGCGGTCCGAGCTACTCAGGCGGTCCGAGCTGCATCTCGAACAAAGCATTAATAGCTGGATAACCAACTGTTCAACTGATTCATTAAATGCTTATCATTCAGATGCACACGCAAAGAGGGCATTAAATGTATTACCCTTTCATATGTATATCATTTAATGTATTACCCTTTCACATTACAGCCTCAGGGCTATAAATACATTGTACAATCCTCATTGTAAAGGGTTGATCCTGAATCCAAACTTTGGGATCCATAACGGAATTTCTTGTAATCGAGAATTCCCAAACACTCAGTAATAAAATAACAGTGGACGTAGGCCATTCTTATAAGGCTGAACCATTTTAAAATCTTCTGTCTCATTTATTTATCTATGATTGAATTATTAGAGTGATCTAATTTTTTACATCAACACTAAGGAAGAATGTAAGTTCACCAACCATGCTCATCTCGAACTCACTCTTCATCTCCTCCTCAAAATAGTGATCATAGCGGGAGAACGTGGATCCAAATACTATGTTATCCACATAGACTTGGGCAACCAAAATAACACATTTTTCTCTCTTTATAAATAACTTCTTATCAACTCCCCCCTCTTGAAGTCACGAGCTAAGAGATAGGAAGTAAGCCTTTCATGCCAAGCATGGGGTGCTTGCTTTAAATCATACAAGCCTTTCCTTAGATAATAGATGCATCCAAGGTGCTTAAGGTCTTTAAACCCTTTAGGTTGTTCCACGTAAACTTATTCCTATAGAATGTCATTCAAAAAGGAACTCGTGACATCCATCTGGTATAATTTGAAGCGCATATGACATACGATGGCGAGTAGAAGGCAGACGGACTTAAGCCTCGCAACAGGAGAAAATGTCTCCTCAAACTCTACACCCTCAATCTGTGTGTAGCCTTAAGCGACCAACCTAGACCTATTACGGATAATGGTACCATTCTCATCCATCTTATTCTTAACGATCCATTTAGTACCAATCACATTTGTCTCATTAGATCAGGAGATAAGTTCCCAGACATCATTCTTCCTATATTAAAGCAACTCATTATGTATAACAGATATCCAGTGTTTATCTTTTGAGTATTTCTTTGATGTTATTGGCCTCAACTGTGGACATGCAGCTCAGATAGATAACAACGTTCTCAAGCTGAGTGCGAGTCTTGGCACATAGTGTAGGATCACTAAGTATCGTAGAGGGGTCATGACTCTTGAGAATCCAAGAAGGTGTGTCATGTAAAATAAAAATAGGTTCCACCCTAGGTGTATATGGAATGATACGATCGTCACCAGTGGGTGCATTATCCTCACAGTAAGGGCTAGGAGATATAAATTTCAACGACTCGTCATCTCTAAAAGTGTCATTTATAGACTCTATAACCCTAGAGCTACCTAGGTTATAAACCCAGTAATCCCTACTCATCGATGAATACCTCAATAGAATTCCCTCGTTGCTCTGGGAATCAAACTTTCCTAATTTCTCTCTATCCCTTTGGATGCAACATTTACTCCTAATGACACGGTAATATAAAAGGTTGGATTTCTTACCTATCCATAACTCATAAGGAGTCTGAAGTTTATGTGGATGAAGATATACCCTATTCACTGTGTGGCAGGTGGTGGACACCGTTTCTATCTAAAAACATCTAGGCCCACTACGAACGAGGAATATGGATCTGGACATCTCTTGAATCGTCCAATTCTTCCTCTCAATAATCCCATTTTATTGAGGAGTTTTCATGTCCATAAATTCATGTTTAATTCCCAAGATATCACAACAGCTATCCATGCTTGCCTCTTTAAATTCTATGCCACTATCATGATATATCCTATTGATGGTGACACCATGTTGATTTTGCAGTACATAGCACTTGGTTATAAGAAACTCTACAGCATCAAATTTCTCTCTTAGGAATCCAATTATGGAGTAACGAGAGAAATCAATTACCATCATGAGGATATACCTCTTACCGCTCAGACTCTCAGTATGAGTAGGACCCATGATATCCATATGTATTAACTCAAGCAAACGTGTTGTGGTAATGGAATTCAACTTTCGATGGGGAATTTGGACTTATTTTCCCTGCTGATAAGGACCACAAACCATAGAATTTGGCATTCTAAGAGATGGTAAGCCACATACTAGGTCTTTCTTAACTAATCTTTCAAAATATCTAAATTTGGCGTGGCCTAGACATTGATCCACAAATCCATATAAGAGATCGTGGCACTATTTCACACAAATGAGAACTTGGGTACAATCTTATAACAGTTATATTCTTTCCTTGACCCTTGTAGTAAAAGTTTATTGGGTTGATAAAAAACGTTACATTCGTTCCGATCAAACTTTACGGAAAAGTCTGCATCATATAGTTGGCTGATGCTGATAAGGTTTGCTTTCAAACCATTGATGTACAAAATATTATCTAGCTTAGGAAATCTGAGTATCTCTATTATACCACGTCCTGTTATGCTAGATTTACTCCCATCCCCAAAGGTGACTTTACCGTCCTTTTAATCCTCAAGGTTGGTAAAAAATGGCACGTCACCACTCATATGCCTAGAGCAACCACTATCAAAATACTTGTGGGAGATACTATGAGCCTTTAGAGAAACATGAACAATAAGGGATTTCTCTTCACATTTAGGCACCCAAGAAGTGGTAACATTGTGTTTACCCTTATTTTTGTTGGTTCTAGTCGGGATGTTGGAAGTATCCACTAACGGCAAAGACATTCATTGGAACTCTTCCATCAAACTTTGAGAAGTGGCAACTAGATATTCAAATTTCTCTCTCGGTCTAGTAAAATCGCTAAAGTGGAGGGATGGAGTATGTGTACGTCGAGTCCGATCTAAGCTATAGAATAACTCCCTAAGGTGGACCTTTCTATTGCAATAGGTGCAGAAATAGATATTTTTAAGCCTACCTTGGTTTGTTTTTCTATGTCGAACTTTTTTTTAAGGTTTGGGTTGAGGTCCATAAGGATTTACTATGAATTCAGGAACCGGTTCTGGTGCGGTATGTGAAGTGGTTGAACCCTCAAAACCTATTCCTTACCTCTCACCAAACCCTAAAGTGGGGCCGAGGAACATCTTTTCGATCTTCTTAGATGTGACCTCGATTTTCACCTTGACCTTTTGGGCTCGCTCGAGATATCTATTGAGTTTGGATATAAGGTCTTCAAGTTTCTTACAAGTCTCCACGGGTTCAAGGATCTCACTCGTAAGACTAGCCACATGTTTGGTCAAGTCCTCTCTCTCTTTCTTAAAAACTCTCTCCCTCTCTCTCAAGGACTCTCTCTCTCTCTCTAGTCTCTCTCAATTATTTCTCTAGCACTATGATTCTAGTTGTTAACCCATTGTTTTCACTACACCAAAAATTCCAAAATAGCACCCTTCACTCGGCCAAGGTTGTCAAGGTAACAAACCGTGATAAAAAAACACACACATTTTTATCACGGTCAAAAACTGTGACAAGTAGGGTTGTCACGAACGTGTCACGATCAAGAACCGTGACAACCTTATAAAATTATCATGGTCTTTGACCATCACACGTCTGTAACAACTCTTATAACTTAATACCCTAGCCGCTTCATTTTATTTTCTGTCATTTTTATTTCCCCCATTTTTCTCTCTCTCACGTTTGCCTCTCTCTCTCTCTATCTCTCTCTCTCTCTCAACTGGTATGTTTTTCTCCCTCTCTTTCCTTTGTGTGTGTGTATGTGGGTCAATCTGGGTGTGTGGGTTAGTGTGTGTGTGTGGGTCTATGTGTGTGTGTGTGTATTTGGGTCAGTGTGTGTTGGGGCAAGATTTCAGTGGGGGGAGGGGGTCAGTGTGTGTGTGTGTGTGTGCATGTATGTGGGGGAAAGATTTTAGTGTGTATATGTGTGGGTTAGTGTGTGTGTGAGGGGGGGTAGTGTGTGCTTCAGTGTGTGTGTTATTGTGTGGGTTAGTATATATTGAAATTGAAATTGGTATTTGAAATTAAAATTGAAATTGAAATTGGTATTATAAATTGAAAGTGAAAGTGAAATTAAAATTGATATTATAAATTGACAATTGGTATTATAGGTTGAAATTGAAATTGAAATTTGTATTTGGTATTTGATATTTGGTTTCTCTCTAAATGCAGTAGCGGCGACCCCCTTTCCTTTTCCTCGCATATTTTGGCGACCGTCTATCTCTCTTTACACACATTTTGGTACATATCTCTCTATATATACATAACTCTCTCTCTTTCTATATATATATATATATATATATATATATATATATATATATATATATATAGAGAGAGAGAGAGAGAGAGAGAGAGAGAGATTGTTGAATTGTTTGGGATTCTTAAATTTTTGTTGACTGGTGGATTTGAACATTTAGATGGCTATTGATTTGTTTGGCCCTTAGACCATACTATAAATTTTTAAAAAAAATTGTTAAACAATTAATAATGCGAAATACGTTCATAACTATGTATAAATCATCACTGTAAACATCACTATCGAATAAATGAAACATACTTACCATGGTAAATTATAACTAATTTGAATTACATAGAGTGAACATAGATACTAGCCTTCTAGCTCTTATATGTACGCATTCAATAACCCTTAGAGTTGTTCGAGAGTCATTACCCATGTAATTAGATGTCTCGAATTGTCCCATTTGGATAGTTTGGGACGGCATAGTTTCTGTGTAATAATATTCTTAGTAGCTTAAACGTGTTACTTTGGGGCGAAGTTGTGTTGTCATATATTAATGTTCTCTGGGTACATACTAGATGATGCGGTGTTTAGTGTTATTTCAATTAACAAATTGAAATAACACTTACACTTGTGAATTTATGTCGTGTACTTGGAGAACTATGGGGATATGCTACCGAATTTTCCTCAAATGGAAACAATGTGCATGAGCTGCTAAGTATATTACAACAATATGCATTCTTGAGTGGGATAGGGCCACTGATCCTTTAGAGGAGATTAAGGAAATATGTAGTCTTCAGTGTGTGTATTATGATATTAATATTTTTATGTTGAAATTGGTTTTCTAAAATTAAAATTTGTATATTGAAATTGGTAATTGGTATAAATTGATATATTGTGGTAATTGGTATAAATTGATAATTGGTAGTGGGTTTACCCTTACAACTCTCTCTCTCTCTAATTGTAGTAGCGGAGACCCCCTTTCCACTTCCTCATATATGTCGACAACCATATCTCTATCTCTCTACACACATTTCGATATATCCTCTTCCTCAAAGTTAGGTTTGTAACAAAATAAACTACCTATCAATTAGAGGTCCGACTAAGAAGTTATACTGAAATTACGAACCAGGGAAAATCTGTCAATTCGTTTAAGTGGTATTTCTTCTTTTAGTACAATAAATGTCTCAGTTTGATTGCTTGGAAAGGGAGGCTAGTTTGGCTGACTTAAATAGGTTAAAATTACTTCCTTCTTCGAAAAATTCATCCATGAGATATTTTTTTCTTGAAGAGAGAGGATAGTGAGTCTTAGGAAGGAAAGTGCGAGGAGAAATTACAAAAGACTCCCTAAGGTAATTCTATCCATAAATCTTGTTTTTTTTTATTACTGATTGGAATGATAGAAATCACTAATTTTATACTAAACTTCCATGCCTTAGTGTATATGTATGGATAGATACAAGTTTGAAGAAATTCAAATGTGTAAACCTTTTATATTGTTTTGTTTAGTAGCATTGTGTATTCAAACTTCTATATTTTTTGTGTACTTGGAGATGAAATTAGACTCACATATGCATAGCATATCCGAAAATTAGAATTAAACTCCTTGTGGTTTGGTATTAGTACTGGTGTGAGTTGGTACATAATGTTGTTTGCATAAATGCATTTAGATATACCATCAGTTTCATAAAGCTTCTGATATAGCAAATGAACTCTAAAAATTACGAAATTTTAATTTTGTGTTATTCATTATGTTTATAGAAAATGTATGAAAATCACAAAAATCTAATATAAAATTATGAAAAATCTTGGAAGTTAACTGCGTACTAGAGGAGATTATATGGCATAAATACTATGTTTTAAATAAATGGGCCTATCTTTCTCTAGAAAAATTGAAATGATGCGCCGCCTTTTGTATTAAAAATCTAATATGATAAGGACTAAATTATCAAGAATAAATTAAAGCATGTTTAGGCTATAACTTGGATATGTTAAATATCTTAACATAAATTTAGATGGAACTTCATTTATGATAAATGATTTGAATGGGATCCTATGATGCTTATGAATTGGGTTAGATTTAAGTTACTCTTTGGATTATTAACATTCTTATGATGATACTAATATTTTAAGAATCATAGGATAGGTCACCATACGATGGATGATTTTGAGAGTTGCACCGTTAGAAAGAGTTTGGGTTAGATATGGGACTTTTGTTGCTGTCACACTTATGCTTTTATTTCACTCGTACATTGTATATAAAGAGTTAACCTGATTTGATTTGACAATTGTAATAGTTAATCAGAGTATTGTATATCCTCTAATTATGACTTTGATGTTATTAATTACGTCATGGTACAAAAAATAGGATTATGTTTATTGTGTACATTATACATGATAATCATGAAATGAATTATATCTCATTTGGTTGGATATTATGATTTAATTATTGTAAAACAAATTATTAAAATGGATTTGGGTTTGGGGTGTGACAATTAATGGTATTAGAGCATCTAGGTTAATAATGTTGGACGTGTGTGATGATTAGATGGGAGTTATTGGTTTGATTTGATATTGTTGAATTGTTTATGTACTAACTAATAATTTAGTATTATAAATTGTTTATATTGGTCGTTAGAACTTTATTTTATTAAAGATAATTTCAGATAGAACTTAGGGATGGACAACATAGAGAAGAGGGAGTAGCTTCTCATACAGATGAGGATACTAAAATAAAGCAGAGTGTTACAACAAGGGCTAAAGAGCATGACCAGCCTAAAGAGATGGAAATAATGGCGCAAGAAATGATGAGGATGGAAAAATAACAGGAAAAAAATATGGCATTAATGGAAAAACAGCAGACTAGATATCTAGATTCAAAGACTGTAGCCAGAATTAAGAAAGACGCGAGGAAGGAAATTAGTGATACCATGCATGAAAAGTTTTGAAGTTGAATCCTTCAGACTATTGAAGATAAGTTGAACCTACAGAAGCTGAGAAGTGGGTTAGATACCTGGAGACTATTTTTGTAGTGATGAAAGTTCCAGATAACTAGAAGGTAAATTTGGTTGTGTTTAGGTTGAAAGGAGAGGCCAAGTATTGGTGGGAAGCCAACAAATATTTGATGCCTAGAATGGAGGGTATAAATGTTATTACTTGGGCTGAGTTTATTAAAGCTTCGTATGTTAAGTATTTTCCTAAAGTTTATAAGTGGGATAAAGTGAAGGAGTTTATAAATTTGACCTAAGGAAAAATGTCTATGATGGAGTATGAGGCTAAATTTACATTTTTGTCTGATTTTCTCCTAAGTATGTGGAGGATGAGGAAGATAAATGCAGTTAATTCAAAGAGGGATTGATTTGGCCCATTCAAAACATAGTGACTACTTATGAGTTAGAAGATTATTCTTCTTTGGTGAACAAAGACATGATAGTAGAAAGGTAGATGAACTAAGGGGTGGCAAGTAAAGAGAGTTTTAAGAAAAGTATATTTGATTCATCTAAGTCTAAAGTAGGTGAGGGCGGAAGTACTAAGGTGGAACCTCAGAAATTTTCAGAGAGGTGGTGGAAATAGTGGTAGAGGTCAGGGGATATTTGGTAGAGATACCAGGTGTGGAGGTTCTACTAGTCTAGTTAGGATGTCGGGAAGAGGTGAGGCTTTAGTGGGAATTATTACATGTTTTATTCATAAAGAGGAAGGGCATTATAAATCTGAGTGTCCTAAGATTAAAGGACCAAAATACTACCATTGTCACCAAGTGGGGCGTGTTAAGAAGAATTATTCGCAGTTGGCAGAGACTCCAACAACACCAAGTGAAGCAGCAAGAAGAGTGTTACCTCCAGGAAATGGAGTGAAACTGTGGGCGGAGGACAAGTTAGTGGTTCCAGACCATGTGGATAAGTCTTTATGATGAAAGAGGCTCAGGTTACTTCGGATGTGGTGATAGGTACACTTTATGTTATTGATAGAAGTGTTTATATTTTGGTTGATCCCGATTCCACACATTCTTTTGTGCCATATGCTTTTTCTATATATCTAAGTAGACCATGTATTAGATGTGGGTTTGGGTATTTATATGACTATGAGGGATATGGTTTTAGTTGATTATGTTTTTCGTGATTATGTTTTGACTGTGGGGGTTAGAGATACAGTTATAAACTTAATTCCATTGGATATATCTGATTTTGACATAGTTCTAGGAATGGATTGGTTATCTAAATATCATGCATCTATGGATTGTTTTCATAAAGAAGTTATTTTTAATATTCACGGGGAGTCTGAATTTGAATTTCTGGGGGAAAGGAAACTTGTTCCCAGTTGCATCATTTCTTCTATTCAAATGAGGAAATTATCGAGTAAGGGTTGTGAGGGTTTTATTGCATATGTTCTTGGCACTAGTAGGGGGCCTTACAATTAGTTGATGTTCCTAGTGTACCATATTTTCTAGAGGTGCTTCCTAGTGAGTTGCCTGGGGAACCTCTAGAGAAAGAAGTTGAATTTAGTATTGAATTAGCACCGGGAACAACCACTATTTTAATGGCACCATATAGAATGGCACCTTTTGAAAGAACTCAAGATTCAGTTGCAGGATTTACTTGATAGGGGGATCATACAGCCTAGTGTATCTCCATGGTAGGCAACTGAATAAAGCTACAATTAAGAACAAGTACCCTTTACCTCGTATAGATGATTTATTTGATCAGTTGTAGGGCACTAATGTGTTTTCAAAGATAGACTTGTGATCAGGTTATCATCAATTGAGAGTGAAGGAGTGTGATATCTCTAAAACTGTTTTTCTTACTCGGTATGGTCATTTTGAGTTTCTTGTGATGCCTTTTGGAGTGAAAAATGCTCCAGCTGTATTTATGGATCTTATGAATCGGGTACTACATCCTTTTATTGATTCATTTGTGATAGTTTTTATTAACGATATTCTAATTTATTCATGTGATATGGTTGAACATGAAAATCATCTTAGAAATATTTTGAATGTGTTGAAAGATAAGCAGTTGTATGGTAAGTTTAGCAAATGTCAATTTGCCTATCACACATTGTATTTTTAGGTTATTTATGGGGATAGTATATGTGTTGATCCCAAGAAAGTAGAAGCTATTGTAAAATGGGAAAGGCCAAATAATGTGACTGGGGTGAGGAATTTTTTGGGTTTGGATGGGTATTATAGGAGGTTTATAAAGGAATTTTCTTTAACTGCCTTGCCAATGACTAAATTAACCTGGAAATATGTTTGAATGGAATTATGATTGTGAAAATAGTTTTGAAGAAGTGAAAAAGTGGTTGGTAACTGATATGCCCCAAGTGTGACCTCGGATCGGAGACACCAACCTCGATCGAGATCGTGGCCGACATTGGATAATCCTTGGGCATGCGGCATCAGCACTCGGCCATAGCAAGGTCGGCCCAGGCCGACACTACCACCAGCCTCTTGAAGGGACATCGCATGCATCATAAGGATCAGCAGCATTCTCGTATACCTTGGAATGGTAACCTCGGCCAGATATAGGCCGAGCTCGCAAGAAGCCTTACCAGCAACCTCATCAAGACACTAGTCGATGCTCCAAACACACCATCTCAACCTCGGCTCAGGCCGACCTTGTCCATTGTCTCGGCTAGGATTAAGCCGAGACCTCCATGGTCACCTCGGACTGAACGAGCATCTAGACTTACCAATCTCGGCCTCTCCCAGGCCGAGGTCATACACCAAGCACGATGGCCGAGCATCTGCTGACATTTGGATAAGGGCACATGGACACATATCAGTTATAACAAGATTATTCCCCACACGCGAGGAGAATATTTCATCAGCATTCTCTACTTGTGACAGTGACAGATGGCTTTCCCATATTGGTGAGGCAAACACACACATGCACATTACATGCATGGGGGGTACATTACACCCCCTAGGTACTATATATAGACGTCATCCTCTACCTTGCAAAGGATCCAAAAAAAAGACAACCCTAGCTGAAACTATGTCTAGATAAACAGTAGAGAGAGAGAGCTTGAGAGATTGTATCCATGGCCATCAGTGCCTTATTACAGTGAGGTTATTCACACACAATGGACGTAGGTCAATTTAGGCTGAACCACTTATATTCTGGTGATCTCTCCTCTTCTCCTCATCTCATTCTCCTACCTTTTACGTAACTATGTTGCCATTGTTGTTCTTAGATTGAGCTTGAAAACACCTTACCTGGTGGTGCTAATTCTAGCATCATCATTTTGGCGCCGTCTGTGGGAACAGAGAGAAGCTATATCTTCCTCTTCTTCAGCTTAACCTCACCGGAGACTCTGGTGGTGAACCAGGCACCACCCCTTGCGTGGAGTTGCTTCACCATTGAAAGAGGTCCTTTGAGTTTCTAAGCTCATCTGCTACTCAAGCTCTATAGTGTTAACATATGGCACCAGAATTACCACCGCCTCTTCCGTCACCTGGAGGTGGAGGGCCTAGTTCCAGTTAGGCGCCGCCCCAGTCCGAAATGGCGGAGGTAGCGGAGGACTTGAGGTCTTTAGCTGCAACACAACAAGCTATGCAGGAACAATTTGCACAGCTCAGCCAAACTATGATGAGGCCACCTGGAGTCTCACCGGATATGATCACTCCGGCGGCTGTTTAGCCTCATCCGGATGCCAGGGGACCACCCCAGGCACCAATGAAGGACCAGCCTGCACCTCAGCGAAGAAGGGACGTTGCTGACCCTAGGCGCTTACGCCTAGGGAGGCAAGGAAACCCTTGCCCAGAGGACAGGTATGACGATCTAGAGGCGGAAGAAGCCCCGGAAGACTGCTGGGAGCCATATGAGGTGTTAAATAACATTGTACAACCTCTTCGACAAAGTCAAGGTTGTGTCGGCTGAAGAGGTGAAGCGGCTCAACAAAGAGGGTCAGCCTTTGATAGGTTGAGCAGAGGGTCGGCCTTTGAGAGATTGGGCCCAGTGAATGACCTAAGACAGAGATTGTCGAGATTAAGGAGCGCAGCAGGCTCTCAGAGAGGGAACAGGCAGGGTCGGCCTGACCAAGGCCGACACTGTGAAAGAAGAGGCAGGGAACAGGAAGAGGTCAACAGCCGACGTGCCGCGACAGGGGAACCCTCAGTCCATCCCATGGAGGTGGCTGGGGACAACCTCGTCCAGGTCGATGGCAGAAGATCATGGAATGACTCTATCCAGCGCCTTGAGGAGAAGATAGGAGACCTCATTAAAAGCAGGGACCCATTACAAAGGGGTTACTCAGAGGGCTCTCCATTTGTGGCTAGGATAGTGGGCTTCCCAACCCCAGCTAAGTTCAAGCCTCCCACAGTGTCTCCCAAGTATGATGGCAGCACTAACCCTGTACATCACATCGAGATGTACCAGTCGGCAGTAGACATCTACTCGATACCCGATGAGATGAGGTATAGGGCCTTCTCTGGGACCTTAATAGGGGCAGCGCACAATTGTTTCACTTCCATTCCGAAGAACTCAATTGAGAACTTCAAAGGCTTGGCTGAACGATTCATCCACAACTTCTGCTTTGGGGTGACCTCAAAAGAAGACTACTCACCTGTTGTATGTCAAGAAGGGAAAGGATGAGAGCCTAAGAGACTACATAGAGAGATTTAACAAAGAGAAGTTGGAGGTCGAAGATTATGAAGAGAACATGGCCATGACTGCCCTCATAGGGGGTCTACAGAAAGGGAAGCTGTTGTGGAAACTTGCGGAAGACCCCCTAGGTCTATGGCGAAACTCCTGGCAACCGCAGGGAAAGTAATGAATGCGGAAGAGGCAATGGCCGCCAAGTAAGAGGATGAGAACCGCAATGGAAGTGGAAAGTCCCAAAACAAGAACGATGGGAAGAAGAGGTCGGGTGAAGACAAGTTCGCTCACTATACTTTTCTGACTGTAAGCTGCGAGCACATCCTCAACGAGATTAAGAATGACAGGACTCTGAGATGGCCAGAGAAACTGAAAGCCCCACCACATAAGAGGAACAAAAACCTATGGTGCGAGTTCCACCAGGATCATGGCCATGTCACGGACAGATGCTTCGCCTTGAAGGATGAGATTGAAAAGATGCTAAAATCTGGAAAGTTGAGGAAGTATGTGGACGGTAAGTCTCCTAAGGGTGGAAGAGATGACCCTAAGAAAAGGAGAAATGACAGATGCCGTGACAATGTCCTGCCCAGAAGAGACGATGATTTAGAAGGTGATGATGAAGATGATCCGGATCTTCCGTCGAAAGACGACAATACCCCGGTGAAGAGGGTTGGTATGATCTCGTTTGGTGTTGACACCATATGCAGAGGATTTGCAGGAGGTGGCTCTGAAGTAGCTGATAGGAAGGCTCACGTGGTAGAGGCCAGGTCAGTCGCCAAGCTTGAAGTTGTGAATCTAACATCTTCCGATACAGTGCAGAAGAGGAAGAAAGTAGACATGGACACCCTTGTAGTTTGGTTCTCCAGACTTGACTTCAAGGGTATCTTAGCCCCCCATGATGATCCTCTGGTCATAACAACAAGGGTGCATGGGTGCGAGGTGCAGAGGATCCTCATAGACGGGGGGAGCTCGGCGGACGTGATGTTTTGCCCTTGCTTTAAGAGCCTAGGTCTTAGCAGAGCAAGACTGGTGCCCTATCATCACCCATTGATAGGCTTCAGTGGCGAAAAGGTCCACCCCTTGGGCATGTATGAGATGGACGTACGGATGGGTGATGAGTGGCCTAAGAGGCTGACCAAGAAGATAAATTTTTTTGTCATGGACGAGAACGTGTTTTCGGCCTATAACCTCATCATAGGAAGGGTGGCCCTTAAAGAGTTTGAAGCTGTGCTGTCGACGGTCCATCAGATGCTAAAATTCCCGACTCCCTATGGGGTAGGGGAAGTAGAAGGTGACCAGACCACAGCGCGAGAATGTTACTTTAACTAGGCCGAAGAGAGAGAGGCCCATAAGAGGGCAACCACCACTTATTGCATTGATACGCTTGACCCAAGAGATGAGACAAAGTTGAAGAAGGGAGAGGCCACGGAAGAGGTAGAATCCATCGTCCTCAATGAGGACTAGCCAGAAAAAACCGTCTAGGTCGGTAAAGCACTAAAGGCAAAAATCAAGGAAGAGCTGATAAACTTCCTCAGGAGGAGACTGAGTGTCTTTGCATGGAGTCACACATATATTCCTGGCATCGACCCTGAAGTTATGAGTCACAAGCTCAACGTAACCAAAGATGCCAGGCCAATCAAACAGAGACGAAGAGTCTATTCCAGGGAAAAGTATGTCGTCATCCGAGAAGAGGTCAAAAAATTGGAAGAGGCTGAGTTTATAAGAGAAGTCACATATCCGGAATGGTTATCAAATGCAGTCATCGTGCCCAAGGCCAATGGGAAGTGGAGAATGTGTGTTGATTTCACTGACCTGAACAGATCTTGTCCAAAAGACAGCTACCCCTTACCTCGGATAGATCAGATGGTGGATGCTATGGCGGGACATGAGCTTATGAGATTCATGGACGCGTATTCAGGTTACAACCAGATCTTCATGGATACTGAAGACTCTGAGAAGACAGCCTTCATTACCGACAAAGGGACGTACTGCTACAAAGTGATGCCCTTCGACCTGAAAAATGCAGGGGCGACATACCAACGTCTTGTTAATAAGATGTTCGAAGAGCAAGTAGGTAAGACTATGGAGGTGTATGTAGATGATAAGCTAACAAAGAGCTTGAAAGTTTGCACTCATGTAACGGATCTCTACAGGACCTTTGACATTATGGACTCATACAGAATGAAACTCAACCCCGCGAAGTGTGTCTTCGGACTAGGATCTGGGAAGTTCCTAGGATTTATCGTCAACCAGAGAGGGATTGAAGTGAACCCGGAAAAAATCAAGGTTTTGCTTGACATGAAGACACCGAAGAGTATCAAAGATGTTCAAAGACTTACGGGGAGAGTGGCTGCCCTTAATAGGTTTATTTCTAGGGCAACAGACAAGTGCCTTCCATTCTTTAAGGTGCTGAGAAAGGCCTTCCAATGGGATGAAGAGTGCGAAAAAGTCTTCAACCAGCTCAAGTCTTATTTAGGGTCTCCCTTATTGCTGTCTCGGCCTGTAGCAGAGGAGAAACTGTACGTGTATCTGGTAGTCTCCGAATCAGCCATCAGCGCAGCCATAATACGGGATGACGCTGGAATCCAAAGGCCTGTATATTTCAATAGTAAGGCCCTTCAAGGGGCCGAAAAAAATTACCCTCGCACGGAAAAGCTAGCTTACGCCTTGATACATGCCTCGAGAAAGATGAAGCCTTACTTCCAGGCCCACTCCATGGTTGTCCTCACTGACTCCCCACTAAGACAGGTCCTACATAAACCTGAGAAGTTCGGGCGATTGATGATATGGGCTATTGAGTTGGGGAAGTACGATCTTACCTACCAACCTAGGATGGACATAAAGGGGCAAGCCCTCGCAGACTTTGTCGCTGAGTTTACATGGGAAGAGGTCGAGGCAGAGAATGGCATAGAGGGTGTTGAAAACCGTAGTGTCTTCCAAAATTCAGAAGAGACGACACCAAACATCTTCCAAGATCAGGAAGAGATCGCATCCAACGGGGCCAGGAACCGAGTTGCAGAGAACGAGGAAGATCGGTACCTCTTCAAAAAAGGAGTCGTGACAGAAGGGGTATTCTCATCAGGTACAGATATTTGGAGCCTCTTCGTTGATGGCTCTTCCTGCGATGATGGAAGCGGTGCAGGGTTGATACTCTCAGCTCTAGATGGTGCCAACATTGAATACGCTTTGAGATTCAACTTCCGAGCTTCTAACAATGAGTCCGAGTATGAGGCCATGATAGCAGGTCTCTCATTGGCAAAGACTCTTCGCGTAAAGCGATTCCTACTCCACAGCGACTCAAGGTTAGTTATCACATAAGTATTGGGAATCTATGAGGCCAGAGATGAAAGGATGGCCAAATATCTGAAAAGGGTGAGAACAATGTTAGAACATTTTGAAGAGGTAAGACTGAAGAGAGTGCCTCAACAAAGTAACATCCACGCAGATGCATTGGCGAGGTTGGCCTCGGTAATGAAGACAGATGTTAGAAGGACCATTCCGATCGAGGTCTTGGGGAAGGCAACCATTGAGCAAGAAGAGGTATATAACCCTTGTCACAATTTGAACTTAGGAGACTCATGGATGGACCCCCTCTTCAGATATATCAGAGAGAGAGAGCTACCTGAATCCAAGCTAGAAAGGCGAAAATTGAGATATAAGGCTGTCAAGTTCTCGGTAATAGGAGACGTCCTGTACAAAAAAGGATTCCTGCTACCTCTCCTCAGATGTGTGCACCCCACAGAAGTTCCCCGGGACTTACAGGAGGTCCATGAGGGTTCTTGCTCTAGCCACATAGGGGGAAGACCCTTGGCCAAAAGAATCATCACCCAGGGGTACTGGTGGCCAACCCTGTCCAAGGACGCTGCAACCTACGTGAGGAAATGTGATAAATGCCAGAGGTTTGCTGCCATCCCTCATCATCCTATGACGTCAATCACTTCTCCATGGCCATTTACAGTATGGGGAATTGACTTAGTAGGGCCCCTGCCAAGAGCTGCCAATAATTATAGATTCTTGATAGTTGCCATCGACTATTTTTCAAAGTGGGTGGAGGCAGAGCCGATGATAACGATCACAGAGCAGAAGACCTTCCAATTTATTTGGAGGAATATCATATGCAGATATGGCCTCCCAAACACTCTCATCTCGGAAAATAGGACCCAGTTCAAGAACTCCTCTTTAGAAAAGTATTGCCTAAGAGTAGGAATAAAGCAGTTCTTCTCATCTCCTGGCCGACCTCAGGCAAATGGTCAGACCGAGGTCACAAACAGAATAATTCTCGATGGAATCAAGAAGAGGTTAGAAGATGCGAAGGGAAGATGGACTGAAGAGGTCTATGCTGTGTTATGGGCCTACAGAACCACGGTAAGGACACCGACAAGAGAAACCCCGTTCATGTTAGCACATGGCTCTGAGGCCGTCATACCAACGGAAGTAGGTCTCCCAACTCATAGGATTCAGACCTATGACCCTGATAATAATGGGGAAGAGAGGAGGCTAGACTTAGATATTATCAAAGAAAGAAGATAGGATGCAGAGGTCAGACAAGAAGCCTACCAACAGAGGGCAGCGAAATTCTACAACCAGAGGGTGAAGTCAAGACCCATTGCAGTGGGAGACCTAGTGCTAAAGAAGACCTTACAGAAAGCAAACAAACTCCACCCAAACTGGCACGGTCCCTACAAAGTGACAAAAGAGGTTATGCCTGGCACTTACAGGCTAGAAAATCTAGAAGGAGAACCTTTCGCTAATCCATGGAATGCAGATCACCTAAAGAAGTATTACATATGATGTTGCATGAAGTTGTGTAAATGTACTATCTTGTCATGAAGAGGTTATTAATAAAAGATCAGTTCCCATGGTGGTCCTTGCTTCATTTTGCACTTGTCAGAAATTAATGGGGATAACATCTTAGGTGATGACCTCAGACCTTCATAACACCATTTAATGGTGATGAGGTTTGAGCTCAGACACCATAATGGGATGACCTCAGACCCTTAACATCATTAATTTGATGAGATTCATTAATGGGGATAACATCTTAGGTCATGACCTCAGACCTTCATAACACCATTCAGTGGTGATGAGGTCTGAGCTCAGACACCATAATGGGATGACCTCAGACCCTTAACATCATTAATTTGGTGAGATTCATTAATGGGGATAACACATTAGGTGATGACCTCAGACCTTCATAACACCATTCAGTGGTGATGAGGTCTGAGCTCAGACACCATAATGGGATGACCTCAGACCCTTAACATCATTAATTTGGTGAGATTCATTAATGGGGATAACACCTTAGGTGATGACCTCAGACCTTCATAACACCATTAAGTGGTGATGAGGTCTGAGCTCAGACACCATAATGGGATGACCTCAGACCCTTAACATCATTAATTTGGTGAGATTAATTGTGGGGATAACACCTTAGGTGGCGACCTCAGACCTTCATAACACCATTCAATGGTGACGAGGTCTGAGCTCAGACTACTAATTTGGTTTAAGCATACACCATTGCATAATCTTTAGAGTAAAAACATCACGACATACATACAACAAAAGAGGATGGTCCTCTTCAGAGAATAACACATTCAGAGAATAACACATTCAAAGATTATAAATATTCAGAGGTTACAAAGAATGGAAAAGTAAGAGCCATGCTCATTCAGAAATTATAAATATGCAGGGATTACAATTTCAGGGGCTACAAAAATATTTAGAGATTCTCTTTAAGGGTTTGAGGGAGGAATGCTGGTGCCTTAGGTTTGGTTAAGCTGGACGACGTTGGTCACCTCAGCAATGTCATCATGGTGGTCTGCCCCTCCAACCTCTGTGTCGTCCAACGTGGCAGTCTCGACAGGCGCGGCAGCCTCCTCCTCAACCTCCTGAAGGACCTGGGCAAGCTGAGGATTAGCAAAGCCAAGGCCTATAGAGTCAGAGGATTTTAAAGTGCCAGCCTCCTTCTCCTTGACAGCCGCCCACTTAGTAGTAGCCTTGATACCTCTCTCGAGGTATTCAAAGCCAAAGCCCATAAACTCATCAGAACTTTTGTACTCGACTATTATCCCCTCTGAGGTATCATCAAGGGATGCCTTCATGGCCGAGCTGACCTTCTGCTGTAGAACATCATCCTTGGCCTTCAGAGCTGCAGCATGGTCCTTGTTAAGGCGAGAGACCTC
This sequence comes from Sambucus nigra, assembly GCA_949130495.1. Classification (NCBI taxonomy): domain Eukaryota; kingdom Viridiplantae; phylum Streptophyta; class Magnoliopsida; order Dipsacales; family Adoxaceae; genus Sambucus; species Sambucus nigra. Next base: position 465,070,295 of record OX422215.1, on the reverse strand, counting down.
CTTCTCCAGCCCCTTCACCTTCTTGTCAGACTCACCCAACTTAGACTTCAACCGGTTAATTTCTGCGTTCAAAGAACTTTGGACCTTCTCGGCCTCTTGACCCTTCTGGATGAGGGGCAACTTCCTCAGAGTCCAATTAGAGAGGTGGTGCATCGCTGCCAGGCCCTACAAATTTTGCAATCAGGAATGAGTCAAAGATAAATCAGAGGTTACACTTAGAAATTACAAAGAAATATGAGGTCATACCTGAATGGATCTGTGGATGACGAACTCAACCAGCAAGGGAGTATCAAGTGACCGGAAGAAGCACTTGTCGGCCTCGGTTATTGTAGAGCCGAAGGCATCTAGGGCCTGCAGACTATGGCCGACTATGCTGTCAGTAATCTTTAACTGCTCTAGACGAGCTGACAAGGCATCTGCTGAAGAGATGGGGATGGCAGTATCAGCACTCTTTTTCTTCTGCCTCTGATCCTCAGGGGCATGTTCAGTTGAATCCCTCTTCTTTGTGGCTTGGGGATTTGAGGCAGAGGGAGCTGGGGGAGGAGCATTAAGGCTTGCTTTCTTTGCAAGGAGCAGCCATTTCCCAGAGTTCGTCTGAGATATCCTTTGGACGCTCGGCAAAATTAATAGATCTGAGTTATAAGATCAGACATAAATAAACTCAGAGGTTCAACTTCAAATAGAAAAGTTCTTACCAAGCTCGGAAAGAGGACTTCCACCCAGACCTGTCTCAGAGAGGTAGTGGGGGGTCATCAAGTGTTTGAACCTAACGAACAGACCATGTACCCCCTGATCTTGAAGGGCTTTCCTTTTCTGAAGGTTTTGCGGGCTCAGGCCAGGGTCAGCCCTCGCAGACATTGTGACCTTACCCCACCTCAGGGGCATCCTCAGCTCTAGAATGGACGAGGGAGCACATGGGCCAAATTCCCATGGTCCAGAAGCAAAAAAGTATCGTGGCTTCCAGTTGTAGTTGGAAGTCTGAGTTATTTGAAGCATCTTTTTTTCAGGCTTCCGGGCTACAAAATGATAGTAGCTCGGATGATTTTTGGCTGAGGAAGGGACATAGCAACCTACAAAGACCTGAACTGGGAGGTCTGAGTGGTGGACAGCCTTCCATAAGACTATAACCCCTATTATGACCCTCCAGACATTAGGGGATAGTTGATAGGGGGCCAAATTGATATAGGAAAGGATAGATTTGATAATGGGATGGATGGGCAGACCAAACCCCAACTTGAACATCTGCTCGTACAAGCAGATTTCGCCATCTCGACCGTGAAAAGCCCTCTCTTCCCTCAGAGGTCTTTTTAGCTTTATGGAGGGACTAATGGAATACATATATCTGAAGCAAAGGAGGTTTACCCCGCCTCAGAGACGTCGACATCACTTTCAACGTCATCATCATCTAGCTCAACGTCAGCCTGAGCAGATGTTGATGGGTTACCCGGGAACCTCTGAGCGAACTCAGCACCGGTGAAGGCCGACAGAGGAATGGCGTCAAGTGGTGGTGGAATGGCCACACTCGGCTCGACGATCTCAACCTCTGAGGAAGAGGCTGAGGTTCTTGAGTTGTTATGAGATGAGGCCCGGCTAGAGACCTCGACCTGATTAGGGGCCTGATCTTCCCGAATTAAGAAGTCCATGGCCTCCTGGAAGGAATCCACGGACATGGGGTCTGAGGTGGAAGACTCAGACTCAAACATTGGTATAGGATCGACAGGAGCCTCTGCCTAATTGAAAGACTCCGAGGGATCAGGATATATCACCTTCAAGGGTGGTGGAAAGATGGGTCTAATAGGGAATTCTTGTGACCTACGAGCCTCCTCCTGTGCTCTTTCTATTTGTCTGATTTTTTCTAAAGTCTTCTCCCTAAGGGAGGGGAACTCCTCAAGAAGTTGGTATAGGGGTCTGGGCATCAGAGGCAGACACTACACTTGGGAGACTTCCTAAACTACAAACAAGATTGGCTAATGAAGTAAGGCAATTTAAAGATCAAACCAAGAAACTTAAGGCAAATGCAATTCGCCTGAAACTATGGTGGACTCACCGAAAAACTCAGAATCTCACCGAAAAACACAAAAAACAGGGAAAACAGGACAAAATGAAGAGAAAAAGATGGCAGAGAATACCTGAGGAAGAAGTAGTAGAAGGAAGCGAAGAAAACTCGAGAAAGCACCACCAGAGACCTCTACAGAGGAATCGCGAAAAGCGCCTTTAGAGAGAGAAATCGTTGGAATGCAATTACGCAAAAGAGAGAACTGAGGATGGAGGGAAAAAATGAGGGTTCAAAACCCTTAAATATACAGGCGCGATTCCCAAGGCCCATCATTTCCTTGGGATCCCCAAAGGGCGGCTGACAACACACGCTTGCCAAGCAAGCCATACTTCAACACTGGACAAGTGTCAAACAAATATTGGCTCATATTAGAAAGGCCTCGGAGATGTGAAAATCCCACAGTCACTTGCTTTCACATGTAACTAAGGGCTGGGGGTGATTGATATGCCCCAAGTGTGACCTCGGCTCGGAGACACCAACCTCGGCCGAGATCATGGCCGACATTGGACAAGCCTTGGGCATGCGGCATCAACACTCGGCCATAGCAAGGTCGGCCCAGGACGACACTACCACCAGCCTCTCGAAGGGACATCGCATGCATCAAAGGATCAGCAGCATTCTCGTATACCTTGGAATGGCAACCTCGGCCAGATATAGGCCAAGCTCACAAGAATCCTTACCAACAACCTCATCAAGACACTAGTCGATGCTCCAAACACACTAGCTCAACCTCGACTCAGGCCGACCTTGTCCATTGTCTCGGCTAATATTAAGCCGAGACCTCCATGGTCACCTCGAACTTAACGAGCATCTAGACTTACCAATCTCGGCCTCTCTCAGGCCGAGGTCATACACCAAGCACGATGGCCGAGCATCTGCTGACATTTGGATAAGGGCACGTGAACACCTATCAGTTATAACAAGATTATTCCCCACATGCGGGGAGAATATTTCATCATCATTCTCTACTTGTGACTGTGACAGATGGCTTTCCCATATTGGTGAGGCAAACACACATATTCACATTACATGCATGGGGGGTACATTACACCCCCTAGGTACTATATATAGAGATCATCCTATACCTTGCAAAGGATCCAGAAAAAAAGACAACCCTAGCTGAAAATCTGTCTAGATAAACAGTAGAGAGAGAGAGCTTGAGAGATTGTATCCATGGCCATCAGTGCCTTATTACAGTGAGGTTATTCACACACAGTGGACGTAGGCCAATTTAGGCTGAACCACTTATATTCTGGTGCTCTCTCCTCTTCTCCTCATCTCATTATCCTACCTTTTACGTAACTATGTTGCCATTATTGTTCTTAGATTGAGCTTGAAAACACCTTACCTGGTGGTGCTAATTCTAGCATCATCAGTAACTGCACCTATTCTTAATATTCCACATGGTGGAGATGGTTTTGTTATTTATACCGATGCTTCACATCAGGGGTTGGGTTGTGTTTTTCTGCAACATGATAAGGTTATTATTTATGCTTTTAGGTAGTTGCGTACACATGAACGTAATTATCCTACGCATGATTTAGAACTTGCTTCTATTATGTTTGCCTTGAAATTGTGGTGTCATTATTTGTATGGTGAAGTATGTGAAATTTACTGACAATCAAAGTATTAAGTATTTACTTACTCAGAAGGAGTTGAATTTAAGGCAAAGGCGGTGGGTGGAGCTAATAAAAGATTATGATTGTACAATTCATTACCATCCATGGAAGGCAAATGTAGTTGCAGATGCTCTGAGTAAGAAGGCTTAGAGTAAATTAAATTGTATTCGGTGTGCTAGAGTTGCTCACATTATGGAGTTGAGATTGATGGGAGTGGAATTAAAGATAGCTGATGGGGATCGATTATTTGCTCATGTAAGCGTGAGGCCTTTGTTAGCTACCCATATTCGAGATTTGCAAAGTCAGGATCCATTTCTTAAGAATAAACGACAAGATGTCAGAGATAGTGAATCTGATGATTTTTTTATTATTAATGATGGCACTTTATTGTATAAGCAACGATTATGTGTGCCTAATGTGGATGGATTGAAAGCGAAAATTTTAGATGAGGCTCATAATTCTATTTATACTATGCATCCTGGTAGTACTATAATGTATAGGGATTTAAAGGAGCATTATTGGTGGAATAAAATGAAGAAGGAAATAGCTAATTTTGTTGCTAGATGCCTTATATGTTAGCAAGTAAAAGTGGAGCATTAGAAACCTACGGGTTTGCTTCAACCATTGCCAATATCGAAATGGAAATAGGATCATGCAATTATGGATTTTGTGGTTGGGCTTCCTCGATCTCATAAAGGGGCCAGATTCGATTTGGGTAGTGGTAGACAAGTTAACCAAGTCAGCTCATTTTCTAGGAGTCAAGACTACATATACAGTTGATAGGTATGCTAGATTGCATGTTAATAAAATTATTCAATTGCATGGAGAATCTGTATCTATTATTTCAGATAGGGACACTACTTGTACATCCAGATTTTAAGATAGTTTGATGTATACCATGGGTACTAACTTAAAGTTTAATACGACTTTTCATCCTCAGACAAATGGGTAGTCTGAGAGGACAATCTCAATTTTTGAAGATATGGTTGGAGCTTGTGTGCTTGATTTCAAAAGAAATTAGGGTGAATATTTTCCCTTGATAGAAATCGCATATAATAATTGTTTTCAGTCTACTATTAGTATAGCTCCATACGAAGCATTTTACGATAGAAGGTGTTGTACACATATATGTTGGAGTGAAGTTTGTGAAAGGAAGATAGAGGGTACAAAGTTGATTGAAGTCACCACTGAAAAAATGAAAATTATTTAAGATAGAATGAGAACGGCTCAAAGTAGGCAGAAAATTTATGCGGATGAATGTAAGAAAGATTTGAAATTTCAGAAAGGGGATTATGTGTTTCTTCGGGTATCTCCATGGAAAGGAGTTATGAGTTTTAAAAAGAAAGGGAAGTTTAGTCCATGGTACATTGGACCTTAAAAAATTCTTGAGAAAGTCTGGAGGGATCCTTACAAGATAGCATTGCCACTGGAGTTATCCCGATTACATGATGTTACCACATTGCTATGTTAAGAAAGCATGTAGAAGATCCTTCACATGTATCGGTGGAGCAACCTATTGAGTTGAAGAAAGACTTGAGCTATGTGGAAGAAACACTTGCTATCGTGGATACGAAGGAACTAGTGTTAAGATCTAAGATAATACCACATGTGAAAGTTATGTGGAGAAGGCATTCCATGGAAGAAGCTACATGGGAGAGAGAGGATAAAATGAAGTTGTGTTATCCATATTTTTTGACTCGAGCAATCATGGTATGTCAATTTCAGGGATGAAATTTCCTAATAGAAGGAGAGTGGTGACAACCCGGATATAATTATGATAAATTATGTTTAAATCATGCTTACCTTATGTGATATGGGTAATGTGTAACTAATATATATAATGTTAGGTTATTATATTTGTCTAATCCTTCCTTCAAAAATAAGGAAATATCGAATTGGTTACAAACATAAGATTTTGACGTTTTCGGTAGGAATGTTCATGTTGGAGACTAGTTTTGACCCATATAATATAATAATTGGCATAGGGTAAAAACTAGATAGTTATATATATAAGTTAGGTTTGTAACACAATAAATGACATAACAATGGAAAATTTGTCCATTCGTTTAAGTGGTAATTCATCTTTTAGTACAACAAATGTCTCAGTTTGATTGGTTGGAAAGGGAGGCTAGTTTGGCCGAATTAAATACATTAGAATTACCTCATTCTTCAGCAAATTTTTCCATGAGAAAATTTTGGCTTGAAGATAGAGAATAGTGAAGCTTAGGAAGGAAAGTGCGAGGAGAAATTGGAGAAAACTCAATAGAAAAATACTTAAGAGCCCCTAAGGTAATTCTATCAATAAATCTTGTTATTTTTTATATTACTGATTGGAATGATAGAAATCACCAATTTTCTACTAAACTTTCATGTCTTGGTGTATATGTATGGATAGATACAAGTTTGAAGAAATTTGAATATGTAAACCCCTTTTATTGCTTTGTTTAGTAATGTTCTGTATTCAAACTTCTATATCTTTTTGTATACTTACTAGAATTGAGAAATTCAAATTGGAGAAGAAATTAGACTCATATATGTATAGAATATCCAAAAATTAGAATTAAACTCCTTGTGATTTGGCCTTAGTACTGGTGTGAGTTGATACATAATGTTGTTTGTATAAATGCGTTTAGATATACCCTCAGTTTGATAAAGCTTTTGATATAGCAAATGAACTCTAAAAATTATGAAACTTTAATTTTGTGTTATTCATTATGTTTATGGAAAATCATGAAAATATAGTATTTATAAAAATTTTGAAAATTCTTGAAAGTTAACTGCGTAGTAGAGGAGATTATATGGCATATTAACTATGTTTTAAAGAAATGGGCCTATCTTGCTCTACAAAACCTGAAATGATGCGCCGTCTTGTGTATTAAAAATCTAATATGATAAGGACTGCATTATCAAGAAAAAATTAAAGCATATTTGGTCTATGACTTGGATATGTTAAATATCTTAACATAAATTTAGATGGAACTTCATTTATGATAAATGGTTTGAATGGGATCCTATGATGCTTATGAATTGGGTAAGATTTAAATTATTCTTTGGATTATTAATATTCTTATGATGATACTAATATTTTAATAATCATAGGAAGGGAAGGAGAAGTGGTTGAACCGGTGCCAGACAAAGGCAAAGGGAAAGCCTATTGAGTTGCCAAGGTGAGTGTGATTATGATTATTTCGCACACACACACACACACACACACACATATATATATATATATATGAAAAGGATATAATGGATATGAATATAGCTATAAGGGTGGATTGGTTTTAGTACTTTGGTATTCAGGATTTTTTTGGATATTCAAATATCCATAATTGGTTGGGTCTTATGATCCAGGATTGAAATTGGACAAAGATCCAATGATTTATTTTGTCTTATGACAAGGATTTGTTGGAACTTTTGTTCCAGGATTGTTATTGCCATAACAGACATGATTATTTGGATTTTATATCTAAAGATTTGATATAGAACTATTATTTTACTACAGGGAAAATGTACATCACTAACCTTATAGCTCAATGTTTTTATATTAACATTTTTTAGGTTTGTGTTACTGCTAGCTAGGACACCAAACAATGGATGATTTTGAAAGTGACACCGTTAGAGATAGTTGGGGTTTGATATGGGATTTTTGTTGATGTCACACTTATGATTTTATTTCACTCATGCATTGTATATAAAGGGTTATCGTGGTTTGATTTGACGATTGTAATCGTTAATTATAGTATTGTATATTCTCTAATTATGACTCATATGTGAATTACGTTATGGTACAGAGAATAGGATTATGTTCATTGTGTACATTATACATGATAGTCAAGAAATGAATTATATCTCATTTGTTTAGATATTATGATTTAATTATTGTAAAATAAATTATTAGAATGTATTTGGGTTAAAGGTGTGACACATCCTCTCTCTTTCTAGACTGGGCCTTAAGTGCAATCCCATTTTCTTTTGATTTAACTATTTTAGGGAACATGTCAATTTCATGGCTTTGAAGGTCTCCTACGAGTTCTTTTAACCTAAGTGTACCTAAGATCCCTAAAAAATTAAGCACAATGACTTTTGGGATAAAACGTGCAGGGGTAATCTCAAAATCTTTTTAACCACACGAGATTCGGGAAATTTCTCACCTAAATTGAAACATGAGTTTACAATATCAGACAATTTAGCATAGGACTAATCAAAAGTCTCAGATTCAATCATTTTTAGTGTTTCAAATTGTATGTTGAGATTCTGCAACTTAGAGGCTTTAATAGCGTTAGTACCCTCATGAGTGAGCCGAAGGATATCACATGCCTCTTTAGATACGATACACATCATTATGCAACAGTACGCCCTCGTTCGATGCTCATTTGGTAAAAACCTTCTGAAGAGACTTCAAATGAGATATCACATATGTTCGAACGAGATTATCATCTCGTTTGAACGAGATAAGCGAAAAAAATAATTTTTAATAAAAGCAAAGCAACCTTGTTTTAAATCAGATTAAAAATAAAAATAACTACTAATATCATTATGAAAAACTATGAACTCCAAAGCATAAAATATACCTTTACTATGTGAAGTTTTGGAGCATGGTGAAGGAGTAGTGGTGCACGTTGGAGATCATTGTAAAGTTGTTGAATATTCAGATACGTCGATGATCGTGAAGACGTGATATTCCATAATTAATGTAGCGGGATATTCCATAACAAATGCAATATAGATACTACGGACAAGTCCTGGAAACAAGGGGCACTGTCAGAAAAGTTTCCCTTACACTTATTGTTTATGGGTGTAAGTTTATTTAATAACTAGCATGTAACCCGCGTGATGCGCGAGCATTTTATAGAAAAAATGCTTAAAATTTATTTAAGACAACCCTAATAATATATATTGATAATAGTTTATACAATTTGTAAATGTATTGTGCTTTATATTTTATTGTATGAGTAAATATAATTATTAAAAATTAGGGGTGACAATTATGGCACGAAAAAGTGATACGTCCGAATTTGGTCCAAAATTTACATAATATATCATTTGAGTCATGTTCGTACAGAGGCTTTAGGCATAAAACTGCCAAAATAATGACTTATAATTGTTAAAAACGTTCCATCAGGAACTATCTCAAACTAATATAATTTTTATTATGTATTTAACATATAAAAACAATCAAACTAAACAAAACATATTCAGAATAAATAATACAATACATACATAATTTGATAAACACATGCATTCTATAAAAATATTTGTTTTAAACGAAAAAAATCAACTAAAAAAAATAAAACAATTCGAATACACGAATATTTATATATTTAAATGTCTTGTTTAGACACTGTCTACGGGAACAACTACAGTGCTATATGGTTTTATAAATTTTAGGTTAGAATGAAGAGAAAAAATGTTGGCGCCAATTATCTTTTCACGCGTTATCCCACTTTAGAATCGTTCTAGTCTTCTTTTAAGCTCAGAATCGTTGTCCAATCGCCCACAACGTTAATTATCCACCACATAAACATACCTTATCTCATCCAAACAATTGAACGACGGGTCTGGTTTCAGAAGATCACAACAACAATCGTTAGCACCACTCTTCACTGCCATTTCCCAAATTTGTGGAGGGAGAAACAAAGTGGGACCCTGGTCACCCAAAGCCATTAACTGAGGTTTCCTACTTTCTCAACCACATGAAACTTCCTGAGAATAAAAAATTTCCCATTATCTCGGTTAGTTGCCTTGCAATCTGAACTTGTTAAGGCTTGAGCTCGCATACACGACCTTAAAACTGATCGATGATCCTCTAAGAAAAATTCGAGCAATTCTTGATGAAGCCCACTGAAGAAAGAAACTCATGGATGAGAAACGAACGCCAAAAATTACATGAAATATTTAATCAATTAAAGCATGAATTAAACAAAGCGAGAAGAAAATATCAGAAAATAAAAGATGTTAGATACAAACTTCTTACTGATCTAGCTGATGCTAGGTTATCCGCAAAGAAATTCATGTAAAACTATGAGAAAGAAGTAAAAAACAGAGAATTATTTGAGGAAATATGTCATGAACTAGATAAGAAAATTGAAGAAGACAAGGCCCAAGTACAAGTATCAAATGAGGAGACCTCGAGAAGAACTCACTAGGATATAGAGGAAGAGAGGAAAATGCTTAGATGGGAGTATAAGGCAAATGGGTTGTTGGGTTGTGGCTTTCAACCATTAAACCCATCATTATAAAGAATCGTTTATGTTAGAACTTGATAAAAGTTTGCAACTGAAGGAAAATATAAAGAGGGTTTCGTAGAAGGTTATGATGATGGGTTTAAGAACGATGTAGTGAATAAATGGGTTAATAGAGGGAGAGAGATAATGGGAAAGGTCGGAAGAGAAAGGGATTAAATAAACAGAAGGATAGAGAGCTGAATAGTTGGGATAAAAAGCGGAGTAAAATGTATTTTGGGAGATATAAAATAGATATAGATAACTTTCTGGAGTTTATGTGCATTAAATGTTATTAACACCTCTAATACTATTGTATTAGAGGTATAACTAGCATATAACCCACGCTATGTGCAGGCGCATATACTATTTTTATGGTATTTTGATACATAAATGTGAAAAATTATTTTCACGGGCTAAGCCTCTAACGGTGGACTTAAAAATAAATGATTATTTGACATATCACATATTTCTGAGTTTGAAATGAAATATTAAATTGATAGATGAATTAAATCTCAAAAAAATATTTTTTACTAATTGTCATGAAGTAAAAAATTCATGTTTACCTAAAGGAAATTTAAATTATCATAGAAAACATAACAAATACCAAAAAGACTTTATTAATCAATTTATTAAAACTAAATATAACATAAATTACATCCGTGTATAGAGAAAATGATGTATGCCAGAGTTGTATTTGGTTTATATTCGATAAAAATGAATACCAAAGTCAATTTACACAGGCTTGAAAGCAACCCAAGCTTTAAAAACTCCATTAAAAGAAACATATATAATCAAAACTTGCATTCAAATAATTAAACTGGACAATTTTCATCTATTTGTTGTCAAAACGATTGACAGCATAAATTAAATCCATTGAAATGAAATTAAAATCTTAATAAAAAAATATACAATAATTGACCGTATATGTGTAGTGAGTGATATAGCAGAGAATTACCATGTTTGAACATGGACTTAAAACCTCCCTTAGTGCCAAGAAAACAAATTATACAGTGATAAGAAATATTTTCCATGTCAACACTATAAATTAACATACATATTTTGAAACATAACATACCCATCTGACACAAATTCAAGAATTTACAAAAATCGGCAGCATGTCATTGATGTAGAAATAAGGATAATGAAAATGATGAGGGATATGTGATTTAGTGTTTAAAAAATGTAGATAGAGGGGGAGAGAGAAGAATACCAACAAAGTCTATAGATTTTAGGACCATGAGATTTGAAAGTGGTTGAAATTCCTTCGATGTAAATGATTATCATTTTTTTGTCAAAATCAAATTCTTTTTCCAAAAATTATCATAAAAATATACATAATGGGTTAAAAATGGAAATTCAATATGTAATCAGCAATTTAGGAGGAAGATAACAACTCCTACTAATCGAGATGGCTTATTTTAACTAAGTAAATAAACAAATAAAACAAAAAAGAGGTGGGAAATAGAACTTTATAGCATGGTTGAGCAGAAAAGGGTGGGAAATAGGACTCTATTTTTGGTTAGTGAAAATGAGCAGAAAAAGGATGTGATCGAGAACAAACATGATATGGATTTGGATTCCCGACTCAGTTAGTAATAATAATTATAAGAAAAACTAAACAACGAGGTTGGAATCTATAGCTATGTTAAGTATAAATGAATCATATTACACCCGAAACATTACTTGAATTCCATTATATCGATTTGCAGTATCTTCTATAGCAGGATTCAACTCTTTAGCCTCACCGCATATGATCCTGTTGATGTCACCTGCATAAAAAATGTGGTGGATGCATAAAAGTTCCCATAATCATATCTGATACCGTTCCGCCCATCGAAAGATCCGTACATCCCCAATGTTGATTAATCAGACCCTATCCCGAGCTAACATCAAATATGAGATCCGTTAATAAAAAAAACAGAGCTACATCCAGCTTCATATACCCCACAAAACCTAAAATGGAAGAACACCCCAAAAAATAGAAAGCATAAAGTTTACAAAATGGAAACTTACAAAACCATCATCGTCAATGGTTGAGACGTACATTTTTTTGGAGATGATGTAGATAAGGCAACGAATTTTTTTGGCTGGGTATAGGGTTGAAAGAATGGTCTTCATATCTCAAGGAAATCAACGTTTCGAATTGTGGGTATTCCTTTATGTATGTAGGGAAATTTTAAAGAAATGTTTTAAATTTAGAACGGATCAGTGAATCAAGATGCCGAATTAAATATCAAAGAAATATGAAAGATCAAAAAGAAAATGAGGAGAAATTAAGTTTTGAAAACAAAAGAGCATTAATGACTATTATTAACCTCTAATACTATTGTATTATAAGTATAATATAGATATGTTGAGTAAAGGGAAGGTTATAATCATTAAATGCTATTGAAACCCGGTTATTGGTGTAGGTTTGATTAGTATGCTGAGTAAATAGAAGGTTATACTGCATTAATTGTACTACAATAATTGCTACTAAAATGTAACAACCCCCATTTTCTCATGTAAAGGTTGACCAGGCACGATATGCCGAAGATGGGGCTTGTTGATCAATTAATACAATTCTCAGCACAACGTAATAAAATATAATTACATTAAAAGGCCGATACTTTAAACTCTATGAATATTTCACTCACAATAATTAAATTCAAACCAGCACCAACTAAATAATAAATTTAACCGCAAGTAAATATCACAACTCTAGCATAGTGTAAATAAATAAATAAATCTCGAGCGTATGCCCTTAAAAATGTTTCCAAGTAAAACAACTAAACTCTGGCAGATAAGCACCTAAGCTAGAGTCAATAATCTGGAAGGCTGCTAAGCACGAGAGATCGCAAGGCTGGTATAGTAACTGTCCTACTATCCCTCTCTAAAAATAACTTGGGGGAAAAATATTTAAATTTAGGTCAGAGCCCGAGGTGTGAAAGAATTAACTTATTTAATTTATGATGAAATAGTACAATTGATGCAAAATAAATATTCCCCTTTGTCACCCACATGCGTTTAACACCTCACCCGTTATCTAAGTGTGATATCATTCGTATCCCAAAAATTCTCAAATAATATCCATGGAAATGTCCCAAATTAGTAATAATGGCTAAATAATTTAAGTGTACCGATTACATTTAATTATCTATACTCGTAATACCCTAGTCTCATGATTTTCACCTAAATGGCATAAACATATATTATGCATTAAAGAATCACAATTGTCATTTATGTCCACATTCTTAGACATTTCAGCTTATCTCATATAAAGTCCGGATAATTATATATATATCCTTTATATATGACATACAAGGGCATCTACCATTGGTGTCCGATTCGTGATCTATCAGCAAGTCCGGAGGAATACCTTATCCTAAGAAGACATCACAAAACAAACACAAGGTGGGGCGGTCCCTACGCAGGATACCAGTACACAGTCCATAGCCAGCGGTGACACAAGAACAGTCAACGTCAACTACTACCTCTCGTAGATGGAACCTCCACATAGTACCTATATGACCCCCCACATCATCAAGCCCACCTGTGCCAACGTGGAGCGAACCCCCGAGTCGATAGGGCAGTCCACTGGTATGTCCACACAAATACATAATAATACATATTATTATCCCATATAATATGTGTAGGTAATTACTCCATAATTACCGTAAAAAGTCCAACTAAAATTCACAACACATTTATTTATTAATAATTTACCATCAAATAAATTATTAATCCTATTCCATAATATGATTACTTGACCATTTAGTTAATTGTAATTATAAGCAATTTAAAATGACGTACCTCTTATGTTAGAATTTCCCCCTTTTAATCCTTTCTTTTTACCCCAATCTCAGTATGGGCATTTATATTTCAGTAATATAAACCCATCACTGTGAGGTACGAAAATTGATAACTGGCCCAAGGAAAAAGAGGACGAAAAAAGTCAACTTCCTAGCATGTCACTCGAACGAGTTGGAGTCTCGTTCACGAGACAGGGTATATCGCTCGAACAACATGTGGCACCGCTCGAACGACCCCCTTGTCCCCTTCCCCCATGTGTTTCCAATTTGTTCTTGCCGGATACCAATTTTCTTCAAACCCAGAATATATTAACATGAAGCCCATAATTTATAAACACAGAATATATTTTTAACGCAACAAACAACCCGTGGATTATATACTAAAAAAATAGTAACTGTTAAGTGTATAATCGTTCGAATCATTCTCCAAATTTCAGTCCTATCTAACTCGAGATATGAGGCATATGTTGTGAGATTCATACCATGATTTTAGTCCAACGTATAAATTGTAATGTCCTCTACATTAATTATCCAAATATCCCAATTAACTATCCAAACCTTAAGGAGCTCTATCATCAAATTTCAAATTTACGATACCTAATTTCTGGGATAATTTCTACATATAAATGAGCCATCTACATTTATTGTTCATCATCAAATTAAACATACTCAAACCTAAATCCCAAAAATTTGAAGGGAATCAAATTTGATGCATCAAGAAATAAATTGAAAACACAATTTAAGAAAGAGAATTCTTGCCTTAAAATTCGTGGACAAAAACCTCTTGGAAGCCCCTTAATTTACCTTTGTTCTTGCCCCTTTTCTCCTCTTTTTGGTATTTCTCCTTCTCTCTCCCATAACTGTTGTTTTAGGTTTTCTCTAATGATAGTGGGGGAGTGGTTTACCCCCACTTAAACACTTAATAGTTGGTTAATCCCGAGTGGGGCCTAAAGCTGAACTTTTGGACCCTCAAATGGACTCAAACCCATATCCCAACTAGCCCCCAAACTCCCCAACTCATATACCTATGACCCGGGACCATTTCTAAATATTTAAAAACATCAAACCAAGTCTCTAACGCTTCCAAAAATGCATCGCAATTATTTTTTTTCACTTAGACATTTTTATTATGTTAAAACGACACGCGGCCACAAATTTATTTATGTGTGATTTATTTTTCACTCGAAATCCCATTATGTCATATTGAGTTCTATATTTATATAATCATGAATAATTGTTTATTTAAAATTAAAATTTTGACTAGCTTAAATTTTGAATCCTCCCAATTTAATTTATTCTCAAAATAAATCCGAAGCCATTAAATTCACTTATGTCGCAATATTTTATTCTAAAAAAGACGGGGTATTACATTCTCCTCCTATTATAACGAAATTTTGTCCTCAGAATTCGCTAAATCCCAACCTTATGTTTTAAATCATGTTATCAACCCTAGTTTTTGCACTCAATTAATCCATACTCATATCCCATGAGATCAAAGAAAAGGCTCACCCATGCCCATCGTCACTGGAGTGTTCATATATATTCCACATTATATGTACACACGCATAGAACTAACAAAGATGGATGGCACATATACATCTAATTTTTACCATTCATACTAAGCATATCCATACATCAAGCATACTACCATATATGTACAGGAGAAAGAAAATAATGATCTTAGTTTTCGACTTCCTTCAACTCCCGACTTTTGTCAATTCATGCGTGAGACATCTCGCAAGCGAAATTCAAACAAGGAACCCTCCCGATACACTACTGTACAACTTAGTCAGTTATTGAGATCCATCAGTCCAAGATTAAAAGAAAATAGAAATAAAAATAAATGTGTAAAGTAATCATGTAAATTCTAATTTTTTCCCATTGCCAATTAAAATCTCATATCGCCAAAGGGATACACTAAATCTAAATAAATATATCCATTTAATTATACTAAAATCAACAATCCAAAATGTCCTAGGGTCCCAGCTCCCAGCCTTTGATACTTTCATGCGTGGGATATCTCGCAAGAGAAATTCAAGCAAGGAACGCTCCCGATACACTACTGTACAGCGTTATCGGTCACTGAGATCCGCCAGTCCAGGACCCATGTCTATAATGTTCTTAATTTATTTCATGAGGCTCTCCAGGACTTATAGTCTCCCATTTAACCATATTTAAACTCATGTTGTCACAATTCCTTTAGTATTTTCTATCGTGAAAATAAACATTAATGCCCGATAAATTACCAATATGACAGTACTAAGAACCATAACAAAAAAATATCCTACAATCCAACATCTCTCAACTCCTGACATTTGCTACTTTCATGTGTGGGACGTCTCGCGAATGAAATTCAAACAAAGAACCCTCGCAATACACTACTACGCAGCTCTGTCGATCACTGAGATCTGTTTGTCCAGTACCTAAGTCTATTAGTCTTTTTAAATCAATTTATATGGCTTCACAAACCTACTCATTCCCATAAAGGCTATCACTATCCATTCTCAATGACCTTATCCATTTAATTATACTAAAATCAACAATCCAAAATGTCCTAGGGTCCCAGCTCCCGACCTTTGCTACTTTCATGCGTGGGATATCTTGCAAGAGAAATTCAAATAAAGAACGCTCCCGATACACTACTGTACAGCGTTATCGGTCATTGAGATCTGCCAGTCCAAGACCCATGTCTATAATGTTCTTAATTAATTTCATGAGTCTCTCCAGGCCTTATAGTCTCCCATTTAACCATATTTAAACTCATGATGTCACAATTTCTTTAGTATTTTATGTCGTGAAAATAAACATTAATGCCCGATAAATTACCAATATGACAGTACTAAGAACCATAACAAAAAAATATCCTATAATCCAACATCTCTCAACTCCTGACATTTTGTACGTTCATGCGTGGGACGTCTCGCGAACGAAATCCAAAAAAAGAACCCTCGCAATACACTACTACGCAACTCTATCGATCACTGAGATCTGTTTGTCCAATACCTAAGTCTATTAGTGTTTTTAAATCAATTTATATGGCTTCAGAAACCTACTCATTCCCATAAAAGCTATCACTATCCATTCTCAATGATCTCATCATTATAATAACATTATTTATGATTGTGCGCCTCATCATGTAATCGGGACTACCACTAGCTCTAATACTCCCAAAGGAACCAAATACTTCTAAAATACGAATTTCTTTCGCTTTGCATACTCTTAACACAAATAGGAAGGTTTCATCGCTGGATAATTATCTTACTATGACATAGCTTAAAAATTATGCCTAAAATAAGCATAAGCCTCCCCGTAGACATTTTTACACATCTACTTACTAACCTAAGATTTCTCCATCTCACCCACGGTGAACCAACGTAAAAACACTATCCCAAATACGAAGTCCAACTTCTCCAATGTACTAACAAGGCTCGAATGAACACTAAGTCCACATATTCAACAAATGTAATACCCCATACTTTTATGGATATTTAAATTACTTTAGTGGCGTAATTTGGTAATTAGAGGAAATTAGTGTGATTAGTAATTTTGGAATTTACAAGTATAAATTTAATAATTGAGAATTTTAAAGTGAATAGTAAATATTAGTTTGCTGGTGTCGGATTAATATTTACATGGAGTACATCTTCTTACGGGAGTAAGTATATGGGTTGGATTATTTTATTATATGTCGTGGGTAGGTGAAGTGACAAAGGAATAATATTTTATTCGGAACACACGTATAAAGCTGTGTTGGGTTCAAAAAGTAAATTTTTGATAAGTGACTCAGATGGTGATTTCAAGTGCACTGTTGATCCCGAATGGGCCGAAATAGTCTAAATTAAGTACCCGGGGGTAATGTTTGGGTTTCGGGAGCTTTTTGGACTAGTCGGGACTTGCATTTAAGTACACGAGTCATTTTACAATTGGGTATATACTCAATTTCGGGTTTAATAAGGGGAGAAGACTTATTACCCCAATTAAAAGCCCTAAGAGAGAGAAAGAGAAGAAATAAAATAGAGAAAGGAAGAAAGGAAGGAAAAAAGGAAGAGGAAAGGGTATTTTCGGCCAAACTCCGTGGGATTCGACTCAAGGTCGTCGGATTTTATCCACGAGGAAAGTGTTTACTTACTTTATTACATTGAATGTGTGTATTTCATATTATAGTTGGTATTTTGGGTTGAAACCTTTGAAATAAATTTGGGAGATTTGATTTTGAGTTCATTAATTGATGTGTTGTTAACTCTTTATGAATTCTAGTGTTAAACCCATGTTAATGGTGTGTATATATGGTTAGAAATGGAAGATTGAGAAAGTTAGGTTTAGTTAAGTTATGGGTTTAAATCTTTTATTATATGATTGAATCCCTTGATTTTAATTGATGTGTGGGTTATATCATTTTGTGGAGATGTATATAATGTTGGTTATGGTTGGATGATGATGGGAGAGAAGATAAAAATCTTGGAGGTGCATTAATGGAGATTTGTAATTTGGAGAAGATAGTGAATAGTAATATAATGCCTTATAGAGTCGATTCGACTAGGAAGAACGTCGATTTGACTCTTGGTTAAAAAATAAAATTTGTATATCTTTTCGATACGATCGCGTGGGCACTGACCACGTATTTTTCTGATTTTTTTATTTTATAATGATTTTTCTACGGAAGGCTATCTGAGATCAAAATCTTTAGTCAGAAATCAAATCAGAAATTTTATAGACAATTCAAATGCATGCCATTTTCTCTATGATTTGAATTAGATGATGAGATATGGATGAAACGAAAGTTATGTAATTTATCTTTCTAATGAACTTTGAACGAGATCGATTGGACTTCTGTAGAGTGAGTTATAACTGTTTTAGTGCAAGGTGTAAAATCTGTCATAAATTAAAGTTATGAGAATTTGTGATTTTTAAGAGTTCTAATGGTAAAAGGACCCTTAGGATTCGAATAGGAATTTCGGATGTAATTAGGATATGAGATAGTTGTGATAATCTTAATATTAAAAAAATATGTGATATTTATATTATAAGTAAGTGAATACTTATGGAATTAAATCGAATATGTATATTCAGGATTACAGGCTAATGCTACGAGAGATAGGCATGGATAGCCGGATTTGATGATACATATATATATAATTATAGAGACAGTATATATGTGATATAATTATAAATATATATGTGAATGAATGGTATATTTATGTGAAGCATACCCCTCTAATGCTATCATGGGAAGTTGCACGATGTGGGTGAGGCCTCTGGCTTGAGGAGAAGGGTGCGTATAGTCCCCAGGTCATAGCGTTCATTTTATATTGTGTGATTTTTATCAGGGGTGAGACGTAGTGGGTATGTTTCGTTCTCATTTTCGGTGAGGAACTATGATCATTTTCCATACATTGTGATTTGGTTTTTACCAAATCGGTGTGAGATTCCAACCACTGGTAGCCAGGATGGTGTGTGAGTAATTCCCTGGAAGATAATAGCATTGAGAGAGTGCATCCATTGAGTTATATCTCTGAGGTATGGTTATTATACTTATATAGTGTGTGATATATAAGTATGGATATACTTTATGTGTATAGTAGTATATTGAATACATCTTTATATGAGATGTGAAACATAAATATATATGGACATAATAAAGAATTGAATATGAGATAAATTTTGAATCTTTCGGGAGTATAAAATCTGGAATAAAATAGATGATATACGTATATAAATATGAGAATATTATATACGAGGTTAATAACACTAAAACATGAATAGTGTAAATAATTAGAGAAAGTTATTCATGATGTAAGGATGAATCATAAGTGAGAGATTATAATGTATAAGCTCGGGCGATAGCGTAGAATATTTTATAAAGAATGAATAAGGTATTATTCTCCTACCAGTAGATTCGTATCCGAATTTATATGAGTACGAATCATAGGTTATAGTGAGAACTATATATACCTACGAGATTTTATAATATGTGTTATGTACTAAGGGCCTAATACATCTCGACGATCAACATTGTCATGTAGTAGTGTATCGGGGGGTTCTTTGTTTGGATTTCGCTTTGCGAGACACCCCACGCACGAACGTAGAGCAATGTTAGGAATGGAGAGAAGTTTAGTCCTTAGTACTCGGGTTTATGATAAATTTTAGAAGATGGGTGAAACAGATTAGTTAGGCAGGGTAGCTTAACTAGTTGGTTTAAAAGGTATGCGATAGGTGTGTACTATTAGAAGAGGGGTGAGGTATATCTCATGAGAGTGCGATACCAGTTTAAATATGAGATATTTCATATTTTAAAATATGATATTTATGCACTTGCAAAATATTTTCAAACCCGGGCTTTGACCCGTTTCTCCATTTTCCTCTCTTTTGCTATATATGTATATATATTAGGTGTCTAAACATAGGGACGCCTGGATGATGATTCTTTCGAGTCAGACGTTCGTTGCAACAGTTGTGATTGCATGCAGGTTTATTTTAGACGCTTTTATTCTTGTAATCTATATAGGAAGCATTGTAGTAACATTCGGGCCAATAGCCCAATTGTATTCATTTATTCTTTTACCGCCTTTTAGGTGACATTTGATTTGGTTGTATTATGTTAACCGAGTGTTCGGTTATTTTTATCTCATTTCAGTTCGTGTATATAAACTGTTGTGATTGATTTATTTGAATGGTTTGGTTAAAAAGATTAGATAATAAAATTTTGATGCCAGCCTAATAGATTACTAGTACTTAAGTTGGTTTTCGACAGTGATGCTTAGAATGAATCATATGAGACTCCTATTTTAATTTGGTATAGGATTGATCACCCGGTATTTTATTAGGAGGGGTGTTATAGATGGTATCAGAGCATCAGGTTCTAGTGTCCTTAGGAATCTGTGCGGACGTACTACGCTTTCAGCGTTACTCTCGATTTGAGATAGAGCCTTATGATTAAGATTGTTGATTATTCTTGTGAGATTTTTTTCTCCTGCCATTATGCAAGATTATAGTAAATATTTCGCGCACTCGTTTGAGATTCGTGTGCTGATCGATGCAGAGTGGCCACAGAAGGCCGTTATGAGGGCAGCAGGAGACGGGGCTTAGTTAGAGCTATAAGTTGAAGTCGGGAATGAGGACCGCAGTAGAGGTCACTCCCTTTGTGTCATTATCAAGGATTTTTGCAACGACTACTAAAGTATAATAGTTATATTTATCCAAGTACCACTATAGTAGAGAGTGGTGCTAAACCTAAATTTCCTAGTGAAGTTAAATTGGGAAAAAGTTTGAAAGGGTCTTTGATAAGGACCATTCGTTGAAGTTTAAGTTACGCAAAGTAAGTGTAGCTTTATTCAGTGGAATTAGAAGGCTCAAAAGCTTTGGCTTGTAGCAGGGTATGAAAATGCCCAGATGTGAAAATTTGAGGAAAAATTTTCACTCGTTGGAGCAAGGTCAAAATGGTGGGAACAATGGTCACCATATTTGAGGGAGAAAAATATTTTGCTCATATAGGGTATACGAAGTAATTATAAAATAATTATAATTGAGAATAAAAGACATGAATCCTTTATGCATAATAATTGGGTGAGATTGTATTAAGTACGGTTAAAAATATTATTATGGGTCGTGGGCGAACTTAATTAAAAAATATGAATATTTATATATATATGGTCGTGTGACTGTGTGCTTATACTAAATATTCTATTTGTGAATAATCATACCCGTGCTACCTGCTATCATGGAGGTTGCCGTTTCGGGACAGTCTTATCTCGATGGGACCTTTATGGGGGATATTGACTTATACCCTAGAACATAGGATTCCTTAGTACATGCTATCTGAGAATGATAGTCAGACGGTCCTAAGAGACGTGAGGGGTATGTGCTGACCTCTTAGTGACTTAGAACAATGCTTCACCTCCATTTTGTGTGTATTGTGTTAATACAGCTCTAGAGTGATTCTGGACTAGTATTTTCCTTAGTACGAGAGATATGGGGACTTGATAGCAGAGTATGTCAGCACCATAGATTTTATGTGGGGGTGCCGATAGTATGTATATCATATGAGTAATGATTGCATAATATGTTTTTGAATGGTTGGAGCTATAACAGACTAATGATTGCAAGACTATCGTGTCCGCAGTTCTAGGATGGAACTAGTTGTTTTGCGATATCTCACCTGGATACAGGTTGAGATCACCTTTATTTTATGTTTAGATGGAACTTTGGGGAGTAGATGTTTCATTATCATGATTTTAGTGTGTGGCGGCCTTATATATGATTTAAGGTATGCAGGATTTATTGTTAAGCTGGGAGTGTAAGCTCATTATTATTTGCACGAAGGACTTAGTGTTAGTACAAGAACCTTGTGGTATGGTTCTTGGAAAGAGGTAGGAGTTCTGACCATGTTTTGTTGGTAGATGGGATGGGATTATCCTGGTGACATATTTGAAGCTAATGGATCTCCATGACCGACAAAGTTAAGTAGTAGTGTATAGGAGGGGTTCCTTATTTGGATTTCACTTACGAGACACTCCACGCATGAACCTTAACGACGTTGGGAGTGGAGAGATGTTATTGTATGCTAGGATGTTGGTTTTGATGATAAATTATCTGAGAGTCATGTGATGATTAGGGGCTAATAAAAAGTAGATGTGCTGTGGAAAAGCACTGGTAATGTTTCTCTCATCGCAAGTATGTGGGTGAGGCAAGCTAAAGGAAACTGATTTGAGGATTATAGCCGGGCCTTAAATAGAAGGCAAATTCAGAAGAAATATGTTTTGGGTATGATGTTCGTAACACTTTTGCAGAGAGTAGGCACCCCAATTAGTTAGACTTTCCATTTCACCAAGATGTAAGGATATGGTAGTAGAAGTACGTTAGGAAGTTAGCAAGGTAGGATTTAGAACGTCCCGATGGTGTGCCTTAGGCTGTTATATCTCGATGACCGACGATGGGAGGAAGTAGTGTAACGAGAGGGTTCCTTGTCTGGATTTCACTTTGTGAGACGTCCCACGCATGAAACCGAGCAAATGTCAAAAGTTGAAAGAGGTATTGGGCACTAGGGATATAGTTACGATTGTACTCATTTTATATGTGTAGGAAAACACACTGATCTTAGGACTATTAAGAGATAAGGTTAGTAGGGAAAGTGGCGCTGATATAAGAAGAATTGAATTTTGAATTATTCGGGTTAGGAATTCCCCGGTGTTAGCACTAGGCCAAAAAGAAAGTGAGGTCCATTTTTAGAGAGAGTGTTACGTCTATGACGTCTGCTGATAAGCACGGATTAAAGGGTATGTGGACACCTTGGTATGTTGATTTTATATACCGCCTGAAATGGAAAGGGTATAGTATATAAAGATGAAAAATATGCTTTGGGACAGTTATAAATGAGATTGGAGTTTGTCAAATGGAATGTCGTATGGGGTACGCAAGAATCCAATTATATAGGTGCAATAAGAGGTAGCACGCCCAAGATAAGCGATGAGACTGACGGGAGTAGTTAAGCGTTAGTGTAATTAAACTAGATATCCTGATGTAGATGATTGGACTCCTAGTAACGGATCCCCGATGGGATTAATAAGTTAGAGCGACGAGTACAGACTCATTTTCTTCATATGCGGTATTAGAAATGCTAGGTGCGATGTGACGTTATTAGAGTCAACCTTACGACCGAGGTAGTGTTGTAGCATATGGAGACTTAGATAAGATTAATGTTAAGCTAATACGTTAAGTATAAGTCTTGATATAGGTGGGTAATGTGAACGAGCATATGGTAGGGTACCATTTGGCTTAGTACCTTTCGACTTGTGTGTACCAGAATAAAGTGTATTTAGCGATCCAAGTTGTGACACTCCGCCTAATTAAATATCAATTGATCACTCCTTTATTAAATTAAAATCAAGGTGAACGTTTGGTTCATTCTCAGCATCACTATCGCAAAATAAATATTTCCAATTTAATGATCCCAAATAATTAAGCTAAGTGTCAAAACAATTTAAAGTCTTATTTTTACTTTATTAAATTCCGATATGAAAAACTTTTTACTAAACAACAGTTTAAGAATCACAGAAATATTAAGGATGGAAATTAATACACAAGAATTAAACCATCTAGATAAACCAAACCAAGTTTAATAACCATGAATGAAATCATCCTGACAATAGTTAACTCCCGAAGAGTACTGAATACTGGAAATATAAATAAACATAAATCTCTGACAAATCCAAACGGAATAGGAAAACGGGCGGCACATGCCCTAACTAAGCAGAACTAAAGCAAGAACATAATCAATGACAAGGTCGTCTAAATCAAGGGCCTGCGGCTTCCACATAAGTTGTAGCACGTCAAATCCAAAGAATCTATGCATGACGCCCTGTGGCTGGGCACCTGTAATACGTACATTATATATACAAGAGAGAGAAAGAAATGATAAAAAATGGGTCAGAGCCCGAGTGTAAAATAGTTTAGCAAGTATTTAAATTGCTTACCGGCTAATGTGACAACCATGTTAGTATGCGACACTCTCTTGAGAATCCTCACCTCTCATCTAGTGTGCACCCCTACCGTTCTACCGATCTCATAAGTTTATCTAACTTATTTTCCATAAAGTTTTATCCCGAGGAGTGCTAATGCTTTGATACTTAGTTATATAAAATTAATCTCTTCCATTTTCTTACGTTACTTAGAACCACAAAGTACCATTATAAAATTCACAAACACTTGTTATAAAGTTGGAGCATTTATTCATTACTTAATTACTCTTACACATAGTAGAAAGTTTCCATATATATATATATATATATATATATATATATTAGTCACTCATATAATATATATATACTATCAGCACCCCACATACAATCTATGACGCTGGCATACTCTGCTATCAAGTCCCCGTATCACTCGTACTAAGGGAAATACAATTTTGGATCACTCTCGAACTGTATTAATACAATACACATACAAATGGAGGCGAAGCATAGTTCCAAGTCACTAAGAGGTCAGCACATACCCTCACGTCTCTTAGGACCATCTGACTATTATTTTCAGATAGCCTGTATCTAGGATACTATCTTCTAGGGTACGAGTCAATATCCCCCATAAAGGTCTAGCCGAGATAAAACTGTCCCGGCGCAAAAACCTCCGTGATAGCAAGTAGCTCGGGTATGATTTTACACATATACATAATACTTAATATATGTACAGTCACATATATAGATATTCATATTTTCCAAATTAGGTTCGCCCATGACCCATAATTATTATCTTTCGTTCTTAGCACAAATTTTACTCAATTATCTCGCATAACGGATTCGTCTCTTTTATTCTCATTTATAATTTATTTCATGCTTACTTCTCATCTCTTGAAGTATTTAATCTTATTAAGTATAATTTCAGTAGGTATACCCTTACTTACCTTCTGGTCTAAATCTTTCACGAGTCTCAATCCTTTAGTGAACGTACGCACAATTTTAATGCATGAATAACTCCCCGTTAACCCATAATTTCATCCCATATTAAATTTCACTCAAGGAGTCTATTTAGAGCCTACTGGTCCTCTTCATGTCCCATTATACTATTTAAAAGATATTCAAGGGTTCCCACATATTTTATCCGGATTAAACAAAAAGGGGAAAAACATGCGGTTTTCCAAGAAGGATCGATCGATCGGAGGAATGGGGTCGATCGATCGATCAAGCAGTTCTTGCCCAGAATCTACAACTTCAACCTATGGGTTTCATCCCAAAATTTTCTCCAAAATGCCATTAATGATCCACAAACTCCCAAACAAGATTACTAACAGTCATATATACCTATATACATGATTTCCTACGTGAAACGTGTCCAAATTCATCAAAGGTATTGAATTAATGGGGTAGATTAACATAATCATCAAGAAACCTAATTTTTCATGAAACTTCCATTCTTCTAATTCTTTTCCAGATTTCTTACTTCTAAATCCATATAATTTCATGGGTAATCCTCTATATATGATTGAGATGTCCAGAATATAACTACTTATTCTAAATATATGATTTAAATTCTCTAAATTATCAAATTCTTCCATAAAACATGCTTTTATCATTCCTAATCTAACATGGGTGAAACATTAACTAAAAACAAAGCAAGATAGATACTTGCCTAGAATTCAAGAGCCTGATTTGTTGATGAAAAAGATATGATTGCGTTCCTCGTCGTGCGATCTACATTTTGGTGGTGGTGGTGGTGGTGCAATCGAGTGAGTTCTAGGCCTTGGATTGATTGGAAAGCTCTCCATAGTCTTCTCTAATGGAAGTTCTTAGGTTCTGTGATTGATAACCCTAGAAGACAACTCCTAATGGCTGATATATTTTAGGGAAATTCGTGAGTTTAATTACCCAAAAATACAAAATGTCTGTAATACCCTCCCGGGATGTCAATTAGGCCTAAAAACGCCCCGAGACCCTAACTAAACCCCCGGGTACACTTTTTTGACTATCTCGACCCTTCCAAACATTTTGGCGCACTCAAAATGACCATACGGGAAACTTATAATTTATTCACTTTTATAATAATAATTTAGTTCTGACACGACATAGGCGTGTCCCGACTTAAATTTCCATAATTGTCATTTTATTCCCTTGTGACAATTTTAATAAAATCAATCTTATATATTACTTTACTCATCTAGTAATATTCAACAAATTCCCAATAATTACTAACTCTCGTTTCGCTAGTAAATATTAAAAATAAATATTCGGATTAATATTAAATTAATATCTCATATTAAATTTAATAAATCGTCAAATTTAAAAGCCATAAAAATATGGGGTATTACATACTTCCCCCTAATAACGGAATTTCATCCTGAAATTCGAAAACTAAGGCATACCTGGTAAAAATAGATCTGGATATTTTTCACGCATATCTACCTCACACTCCCAAGTGGATTCCTCCACATTATGGTGCTCCTACTAGTCCCGTACAAGTGGAACTACCTTCGACCTCAATTTCCTCTCGCTATGGTCTAGAATAGCCACTGGTCTCTCCTCGTAAGAACTGTTGGACCGTGAGTCAACCTCCTCTATCATGTTGTGAGTGTGGTCCATATCATCCCGAAGATATCGTCTCAAAGACGAGATATGGAATACACCGTGAATACGATGCAAGTGCTCTAGTAACCCCAATATATATGCCACCAGTCCAATCCTCTCGATAATGGGAAATGGTCCCACGTACATCGGAGCCAACTTCCCCTTCTGCTCGATCCTCATTACTCCTTTCATAGGAGATACATGCAGTAATACTTGGTCCCCCATGTTAAACTCTCGAAAGGATCGCTTCGCATCAGCGTAGCTCTTCTGTCGGTCCTGGGCTACCCGAATACGACTCCTGATAAGATCAATCCTAGTTGAAGTCTCTTGAATCACCTCTGGTCCGAGCATCTTGTTGTCCCCCACCTCTAGCCAACAAGCTGGAGAACGACAAGGCCTGCCATACAATGCCTTAAATGGGGCCATGTCGATCGTGAACTGATAGGAGTTATTATAAGCGAATTCCACTAGTGGAAGATAAGACTCCCAACTTCCTCTAAAATCAAGGACACACATGCGTAGCATATCCTCCAACATCTGATTGGTACGCTCTGTTTGTCCATTTGTTTGTGGGTGGTAAGATGAACTCAATCTCAACTCTGTACCCATGGCCTCTTGAAATCTCTTCCAAAAGTGCTACACAAAAATCTTATCTCTATCAGACAAAATATCCAGGGGCACTCCATGTAGCCTAACAATCTCGGCAATGAATAACTGTGCATACAGGCCTGTGGTGTAATCTGTCTGTACTGGTAGAAAATGAGCTACCTTGATCAATCGATCCACTATAACCCATATGGAATCGTGACCCCGCTGTGATGTAGGCAACCCCGTAATGAAGTCCATGGAAATACTTTTCCATTTCCACGTAGGTATATCTAATGGCTGAAGTAGCCCTAGCGGTCTCTGATGGTCCACCTTTACCATCTAACAGGTAGAACATTTGGGCACGAACTCAGCAGTGTCCTTCTTTATCCCACTCCACTAGTACTGCCGCCTCATATCCTGGTACATCTTATCCTCTACGGGATGTATCGTAAATCTAGACCCCGTGCGAGTGTGTCATCACTGCATGACGTAAGTCTTCTCCTTCTGGGACCAAAAATCTCCCATTAAATCTTAAACCCCCATCAGAGCTCATTGAATAGGATTTAGCACCCTCAGCTAAGAGTCAT
Organism: Sambucus nigra; assembly: GCA_949130495.1. Classification (NCBI taxonomy): domain Eukaryota; kingdom Viridiplantae; phylum Streptophyta; class Magnoliopsida; order Dipsacales; family Adoxaceae; genus Sambucus; species Sambucus nigra. The sequence goes on along the minus strand of OX422215.1, from coordinate 465,042,375 downwards.
ACAATCTTCTCCTGGAAAAACGTATCCACTGCCTGTGCTTGTATCACCCTCGTAACAATCTCAGGTGTGACTAACATAACCGATATAAAGGAACGGGCTATCGCGTCTTGGTGACCAAATTATTTCCACTTCGCTCTCCATACTTCTGTTATGTCACCTTTAGGTCTACGTCTTAACGCATCAGTAACTACGTTAGCCTTCCCCGTTTGGTACTGTATCTCAAACTGGTAGTCTTTCACAAACTCCAACCACCTGCGTGGCCGCATGTTCAACTCTCGCTGAGTGAACATGTATTACAGTGACTTATGGTCTGTGAACAAGCGAAAATTTTCCCCCAACAAGTAATGTCTCCAAATCCGTAATGCAAATACGATATCTGCTAGCTCCAAGTCGTGGGTGGGGTAATTCTTTTCGTGAGGCTTAATCTTACGGGAGGTAAAAGTTATAGCCTAATCCTCCTGCTGAAGTACTCCCCCGAGTCCTCGTAAAATGGCGTCAATGTACACCAGGTACTCCACTCCCATCTTGGGCAAACCAAGAACTGGCACTGAATTCAACTTATCTTTTAGCTCATCAAAAGCCAATTGATAAGCACCATCCCAAACATACGATACTTCCTTGTGAGTCAAATTCGTCAACGAACCCGTTATCTTCGAAAAGCCTCGGATGAACCTCCTGTAGTACCTGGATAACCCCAAGAAACTATGCACCTTTGTCGGGGTCGTGGGCTGTCCCCACTCTCTCACTGTCGACACTTTGCTTGGGTCAACTGATATCCCCAATTCTGACACAACATGCCCCAGAAACTATACTTCTCGTAGCCAAAATCTGCACTTCTCATACTTAGCATATAGTTGATGCTCTCGTAGAGTCTGAAGAACTCGTCTTAAGTTCTAGGCATGCTCCTCCTTAGTCTATGAGTAAATCAGGATGCCATCTATGAAGAGGATGACAAACTGATCCAAGAACTCTTTGAACACTCGGTTCATCAAGTCCATGAATACGGCTGGAGCATTTGTCAGCCCAAACGGCATGAGTCTGAACTCATAGGATCCATACCTCGTCAAGAAGGCAATCTTCAACACATCCTTATCCCTAATTCGTAGCTGATGATATCCCGACTTTAAATCTATCTTCGAAAAGAAGGTTGCCCCTCTCAACTGGTCAAACATGTCATTGATTCGGGGCAATGGATATTTATTCCATATCGTGACCTTGTTTAACTCGCAGTAATCCACGCATAACCTCAGTGAACCATCTGTCTTCTTTACAAACAACACTAGAGCGCCCCAAGGCGAGGTGCTCCTACGAATGAAGCCCTGGTCTAATAGTTGCTCTATCTTATCCCGTAACTCCCTCATCTCCGCTGGAGCCATACGATATAGTGCACGCGTTATCGGTCGAGTGCCCGGCTTCAAGTCTATAATGAAATATATCTCTCTACTGGGGGGGTAGGCCCAGTATCTCCTAAAATACATCCAAAAACTCACGAACAACTGGAATCGAATCCAGGGAAATCACAACCTCCTTAGAGGTATTCTCCTCTATGTAATACAAATGGGTGGAAGATCCTCCCTCTGGGCGAGGCATCGCCACCAAAAACATCTCCTTCCCTGAAATTACAAAGACAATACTCCTACCGAAATAATCTATCATGGCTCTATATGCGGTGAGCCAATCCATGTTAATAATGACATCGTGCTCATGCATATCTAAAACTAGCATGTCTGCAAGTAAAATTAAGCTACTAATCTCTATACCTACACCCCGGCATATAAAGAAAATCAAATAACCATTCCCAAGTGGTGAGTCTATGCAGGTCACTGTACTCTCTTCCGTATTTAATAACCCTAAGGCCCGTGCAAAATGAGTAGCTATAAAATAGTGCGACACCCCAGTATCAAATAAAACTCGACCCATAGTGCCATGTATAGGAAGCGTACCCTTAATTATGGGTGGTGCCTGAGGTGCTGTTGCCTGGGGGACGTTATTGACACGTCCATACTATAATTGCCCCTGCTAAATTGGGGTTACTGGGATGGCTAGTAGAGCTGGCAGCTGAGCTGGCACTGGGAGGGCGACTGAAAACAGTGGCCTCTGTGGTTCATTATGGGCACCCTACTGCTGTGGGGACCTATCCCCCTCTGGGCAATCCTAACGTTTATGGCCATTCTTTCCACATCAAAAATATCTGCCCCTAAAATTACCTCCCCATTGTCCCTGTTGACCACGGCCTTATTGGCCATTTCCACCCCGCATTAGCCCTACTGGCCTTGCTCAAAATGATGTTAGATCTGATGGTCGTGTTGCTGACCCTGATGCTGACAGTGTTGGCCCTGTTGGCCATGATGACTGGACTGGCTCTACTAGCCCTGTCTAAATCCCCTAAATACCTATCTGGAATCACCTGATCGGAATCACTTGGCAGGGTTCCCCTGATGGGAACTCTGCTCACTGTGACGGGTCTGCCCTTGGGATGCTTGTGCCCCACCATTACTACTACTACCCCCTTCCTACCCTACTGGTTGGACTCCCCTGCTCATTTTATCACCTACTGATGGAAGCGGTGATCCTGACAGTGCAACAAAGTAGCGTTAAGTACGTCCATGTAAATACTCAACGATAGATTGCCTATGAGATGCTGATAAATCCTCCAGGCCAATCCATATGAAAATAGCAGTATCTTCTTCTCCTTAGTGGATGCTTCATCCGGCACTATAGTGAGAAGTCTAGTGAACTCCTTCTCATACTCAGAAACGGTTATACTCTCTTACTTGATATTCAATAACCTTCACCTTATCTCAGTCTGCACGGAGGATGGGAAATAATTGCGATCAAACCGCACCTAAAATGACTGAATCGATATATTGCCCCTCTCCTCCAGGGTGGTGATGGACTCCCACCACTGCAAAGCAACCCACACTAGATTGAAGGAAGTCAGTAACTGTCTCTGCACGTTGGTGCACTCATACATGCGCAAATGCCTCTGGATATCCTTCTTCCATTGGCTGGCGACTACGATATCCGAACTACTCAAGAACTCCTAGGGATGCGCCTTCTAAAAGGCATCCCTGACCCGCTCCCATGCAGTGGGAAGCTATGCTGGTACTGGCGCCACTGCCTGAACCTGGGTTGGAGCCTGTTGCACCATCGCTAATGCAGCATTCACCACCTGGGAAACAATGGTGGCTACTTCAGTTGCATTCATCATTCCTTGAGCCGGAGCTACTGGTTGCTCGGGTTGGGCATTCCTATCTTGGGGTACGTGTCTCGGAGGCATCTGAAACGAGAAGGAAGTTTATTAATCTATAGTTATTATCAAATCTCAAATAGCTGAAGATGTAAGGGTAAGTACAAGAATACAACAGTCCTAAAAATAGGGCTCTAAATCAAAGACGCTAAGATGGAAACGAAATAAGCCATACAAATCCTAAAGGATACTAGAACCTGATGCTCAGATACCACCTGTAACACCCCGCCTAATTAAATATCGGGTGATCAGTCCTTTATTAAATTAAAATCAAGGTGAACGATTGGTTCATTCTCAGCATCACTGTCGCAAAATAAACATTTTCAATTTAAGCACCCCAAATAATCAAGCTAAGTGTCAAAACAATCTAAAGTTTTATTTTTACTTTATTAAATTCTGATATGAAAACGTTTTTACTAAACAACAGTTTAAGAATCACATAAATATTAAGGATGGCAATTAACACACAAGAATTAAACCATCTAGATAAACCAATACACATACAAATGGAGGCGAAGCATAGTTCCAAGTCACTAAGAGGTCAACACATACCCTCACGTCTCTTAGTACCAAATGACTATCATTTTTCAGATAGCCTGTATCTTGGATACTATCTTCTAGGGTACGAGTCAATATCCCCCATAAAGATCTAATCGAGACAAGATTGTCCCGGCGTTGAAACCTCAGTGATAACAAGTAGCTCGAGTATGATTTTACACATATACATAATACTTAATATATGTACAGTCACATATATAGATATTCACATTTTCCAAATTAGGTTCGCCCACAACCCATAATTATTATCTTCCATTCTTAGCACAAATTTTACTTAATTATCTCGCATAACGGATTCGTCTCTTTTATTTTTATTTATAATTTACTTCATACTTACTTCTCATCTCTCGAAGTATTGAATCTCACTAAGTATAATTTCAGTAGGTATACCCTCACTTACCTTCTGGTTAAATCTTTCACGAGTCTCAATCCTTTAGTGAACGTACGCATAATTTCTAATGCATGAATAACTCCCCGTTAACCCACATTTTCATCCCATATTAAATTTCACTCAACGGAGTCTACTTAGACACTACTGGTCCTCTTCATGTCCCATTATACTATTTAAAAGATATTCAAGGGTTCCCACGTATTTTATCTGGATTAAACAAAAAGGGGGAAAACATGTGGTTTTCTAGAAGGAATCGATCGATTAGGGAATGGGGTCGATCGATCGATCAAGCAGTTCTTGCCCAGAATCTGCAACTTCAACCTACGGGTTTCATCCCAAAATTTTCTCCAAAATGCCATTAATGATCCCAAAACTTCCAAACAAGATTACTAACAGTTATATATACCTATATACATGATTTCCTACGTGAAATGTGTCCAAATTCATCAAAGGTATTGAATTAATGGGGTAAATTAACATAATCTTAATCATCAAGAAACCTAATTTTTCATGAAACTTCCATTCTTCTAAATCTTTTCTAGATTTCTTTCTTCTAAATCCATATAATTTCGTAGGTAATCCTCTACATATGATTGAGATGTCCAGAATATAACTACTTCTTCTAAAACATATGATTTAAATTCTCTAAATTATCAAATTCTTCCATAAAACATGCTTTTATCATTCCTAATCTAACATGGGTGAAACATTAACTAAAAACAAAGCAAGATAGATACTTGCCTAGAATTCAAGAGCCTGATTTGTTGATGAAAAAGATATGATTGCGTTCCTCGTCGTGCGATCTACGTTTTGGTGGTGGTGGTGGTGCAATCGAGTGAGTTCTAGGCCTTGGATTGCTTGGAAAGCTCTCCATAGTCTTCTCTAATGGAAGTTATTAGGTTCTGTGATTGATAACCCTAGAAGACAACTCCTAATGGCTGATATATCTTAGGGAAATTCGTGAGTTTAATTACCCAAAAATACAAAATGTCTGTAATACCCTCCCGGGATGTCAATTAGGCCTAAAAACGCCCCAAGATCCAAACTAAACTCACGGGTACACTTTTCTAACTATATCGACCCTTTCGGACACTTTGGCGCACTCAAAATGACCATACGGGTGACTTATAATTTATTCACTTTATAATAATAATTTAGTTTCGACACGACACAGGCGTGTCCCGACTTAAATTTCCATAATTGTCATTTTATTCACTCGTGACAATTTTAATAAAATCAATCTTATATATTACTTTAGTCATCTAGTAATATTCAACAAATTTCCAATAATTACTAACTCTCGTCATGCTAGTAAATATTAAAAATAAATATTCGGATTAATATTAAATTAATATCTCGAATTAAATTTAATAAATCCTCAAATTTAAAAGCCATAAAAATACGGGGTATTACACTAGGTTTGTAGTACCGGTCCTATTCGAATTTCGGGGACGGAATTCTGTTATAAGAGGGGAAGAATGTAATACCCCGTACTTTTATGGATATTTAAATTACTTAAGTGGCGTAATTTGATAATTAGAGGAAATTACTGTGAATAGTAATTTTGGAATTTATAAGTATAAATTTAATAATTGAGAATTTTAATGTGAATAGTAAGTATTAGTTTGCTAGTGTCGGATTAATATTTACATGAAGTACATCTTCTTACGGGAGTAAGTATATGGGTTGGACTATTTTATTATATGTCGTGGGTAGGTGAAGCGACAAAAGAATAATATTTTATTCGAAACACACGTGTAGAGCTGTGTTGGGTTCAAAGAGTAAATATTTTATAAGTGACTCAGATGTAGATTTTGAGCGCACTGTTCATCCCGAATGGGCCGGAATAGTCAAAATGAAGTACCCGGGGGTAATATTTGGGTTTCGGAGTCTTTTTGGACTAGTCGGGACTCGTATTTAAGTACACGGGTCATCTTACAATTGGGTATACACCCAATTTCAGGTTTAATAAGGGGAGAAGCCTTATTCCCCCAATTAAAAGCCCTAAGAGAGAGAAAGAAAAGAAAGAAAATAGAGAAAGGAAGAAAAGAAGGAAAAGAGGAATAAGAAAGGGGATTTCCGGCCAAACTCTACGGGATTCAACTCGAGGTCGTCATATTTTATCCACGAGGCAAGTATTTACTTGCTTTATTCCATTGAATGTGTGTATCTCATATTATAGTTGGTATTTTGGGTTGAAACCTTTGAAATAAATTTGAGAGATTTGATTTTGAGTTCATTAATTGATGTGTTGTTAACTCTTTATGAATTCTAGTGTTAAACCCATGTTAATGGTATGTATATATGGTTAAAAATGAAAGATTGAGAAAGTTAGGTTTAATTAAGTTATGGGTTTAAATCTTTGATTGAATGATTGAATACCTTGATTTTAATTAATGTGCAGGTTATATCATTATGTGGAGATGTATATATTGTTTGTTAAGGTTGGATGATGATGGGAGAGAAGATAAAAAGCTTGGAGGTGCATTAATGGAGATTTGTAATTTGGAGAAGACAGTGAATAGTAATGTAGCGCCTAATGGAGTCGATTCGGCCAGGAAGAAAGTCGATTCGGCTCTTGGTCAAAAAATGAAATTTGTAGATCTTTTGGATACGGTCGTGTGGGCGCTAATCGTGTATTTTTCTGATTAATGATTTTTCTACAAAAGGTTGTCTGAGATCGAAATCGTTTGTCAGAAATCAAACCGAAAATTTTATAGACAATTCAAATGCATGCCATTTTCTGTATGATTTAAATTAGATGATGAGATATGGATGAAACTAAAGGTATGGAAGCTATATTTCTAATAAATTTTGAATGAGGTCAATTGGACTTCTGTAGAGTGAGTTATAGTTGTTTTAGTGCAAGGTATGCAATCTTCCACAAATGAAAGTTGTGAGAATTTGTGATTTTTAAGATCTCTAATGGGAAAAGGACCTTTAGGATTCGAATAGGAATTTTGGATGTAATTGGGATTCGAGCTAATATTAAAAAAATATGTGATATTTATATTATAAGCAAGTGAATACTTATGGAATTAAATCGAATATGTATATTCGGGATTACAGGCTAATGCTACGAGAGATAGGCATGGACAGCCGAATTTGATGATATATATATATATATGATATAATTATAAATATATATGTCTGTGAATAGTATATTTATGTGAAGCATAACCCTCTAATGCTATCATGGAAAGTTGCGTGATGTGGGTGAGGCCCCTGGCTTGAGGAACAGGGAGCGTATAGTCCCCAGGTCATAGCGTCCATTTTATATTATGTGATTTTTATCAGGGGCGAGACATGGTGGGTATGTTTCGTTCTCATTTTCGGTGAAGAATAACGATCGCTTCCCATACGTTGTGATTTGATTTTTACCAAGTCGGTGTGAGAGTCCGACCGTTGGTACCCAGGATGGTGTGTGAGTAATTCCCTGGAAGATGATAGCATTAAAAGACTGCATCCATTGAGTTATAGCTTTGAGGGATGGTTATTATACTTATATAGTGTGTGATATATAAGTGTGGATATATTTGTTGTGTATAGTATATATATATATGAGATGTAAAACATATATATACAGACATAATAAAGAATGGAATGTGAGATAAATTCTGAATCTTTCAGGAGTATAAAATCCGGAATAAAATTGGTGATATACGTATATAAAGATGAGAATATTATATACGAGGTTAATAATACTAAAACGTGAATAGTGTAAATAACTAATGAAAGTTATTCATGATATATGGATGAATTATAAGTGAGAGATTATAATGTATAAACTCAAGCGATAGCTTCGAATATTTTATAAAGAATGAATAAGGTATTATTCTCCTACCGGTAGATTCGTATTCAGATTTATATGAGTATGAATCATAGGTTCTAGTGAGAACTATATATACCTACGGGATTTTATAATATGTGTTATGTACTGAGGGCCTAATAGATCTCGACGATCAACATTGTCATGTAGTAGTGTATCGGGGGGGTTCCTTGTTTGGATTTCGTTTCGCGAGACACCCCACGCACGAACGTAGCGCAATCTTGGGAATGAAGAGAAGTTTAGTCCTTAGTACTCGGGTTTATGATGACTTTTAGAAGATGGGTGAAACAGATTAGTTAGGAAGGGTAGCTTAACTAATTGGTTTAAAAGGTATGCGATCGGTGTGAACTATTAGAAGAGGGTGAGGTGTAGCTCATGAGAGTGCGATACCAGTTTAAATATAAGATATTTTATATTTTAAAATATGGCATTTATGCACTTGCAAAATATTTTCAAACTCAGGCTCTGACCCGTTTCTCCATTTTCCCTTCTTTTGCTATATATGTATATATATTAGGTGTCCAGATATAGGGACGCCTGGATGATGATTCTTTCGAGTCAGACGTTCGCTGGAACAGCTGTGGATGCATGCAGGTTTATTTTAGATGCTTCTATTCTTGTGATCTATATAGAAAGCACTGTAGTAACATTCGGGCCGATAGCCCAATTGTATTCATTTATTCTTTTACCGCCTTTTAGTGCGACATTCAATTTGGTTGTATTATGTTAACCGAGTGTTTGGTTATTTTTATCTCATTTCAGTTCGTGTATATAAACTATTGTGATTAATTTATTTGAATAGTTTGGTTAAAAAGATTAGTTAAATAAAATTTTGACGCCAGCCTAATATGTTATTAGTAATTAAGTTGATTTTCGACAGTGATGCTGAGAATGAACCATATGAGACTCCTGTTTTAATTTGGTATAGGATTGATCACCCGGTATTTTATTAGGCGACGTGTCACAACAAAGTATATCCTACATACTCTAAAGTAGGGAAAAACACTTCCTGTATCCCTAATAATATCACTAGTCCCTATAGCCGCAACTAAGTTCATCTGTAACCCAATGCCCATCTCAATGTGGCTCCTGGCCTTGTCGGCCCTACTTGTTCTAACCATCGAAAATCCTATATCTATTTCATAAACTACTCAATTAGAAACCCTCAAATTATCAGGTCCTTTAACAATTACGATAACCTATCTTATCAAGCTGACATTATATAAAAATTAAATATCTTCCTCACCTTTTTCTTCATTTATGATTTCAAAAGAAATGTGTGGGAAAATATCCTCTCGAGCTTCCCTCGAAACTAATCACTAATTTATTGGTCCCGCTCTTCCAGCATAGTGACGGACCTTTACTATCATAACGCCGCCCCTATTAGTCTGAACGAACTAAATTCTTCTTATATACTATCGTGCACTATCATCTTCCTCTATCTCTCTAAATGTCTCCCTTTCAATTTTTAGTCATTAGATTTCCTGAACTTCTCGCAATTCTAATAAGTGACCTACATTAAGGTCTCTATGGCTCTCTCTCCAAAACTCACCCTTTCTTGAATGGGTAGTAATAACTCATAAAGAATACAATGATTCCTAATCATAGGGCTCTACATTAAAGAACGCAGCGCAGAACATAACAAGCTCAAACACATATCCTAGGGACACTAAACCCGTGCTCTGATACCAACTGTAACAATACCTATTTTCTTACGTAAAGGCTGGACAGGAACGATACACCGAAGATGGGGCTTGTCGATCAATTAATACCATTCTCAGCACAACGTAATAAAATATCGTCATATTAAAAGGCCGATACTTTAAACTTTATGAATATTTCACTGACAATAATTAAACTCAAACCAACACTAACTAAATAATAAATTTAACAGTAAGTAAATATCACAACTCTAGCATAATGTAAATAAATAAACAAATATCGGGCTTATGCCCTTACAAATATTTCCAAGTAAAATAATTGAACTCTGGCAGAAAAGCACCTAAGTTAAAGTCAATAATCTGGAAGGCTGTTAAGCACGAGAGATCGCAAGGCTGGTACAGAAACAGTCCTACTACCCTGTCTAGAAATAATCTGGGGGGAAAATATTTAAATTTGGGTCAGAGCCCGAGATGTGCAATAATTAACTTATTTAATTTATGATGCAATAGTATAATTGATGCAAAATAAATATTCCCCCTTCGTCACTCACATGAATTTAACACCTCGCCCCTCATCTAAGTGTGATATTATTCGTATCCCAATAATTCCTAAATAATAACATGGCAACGTCCCAAATTAGTAATAATGGCCAAATGATTTAAGTGTACCTAGTACATTTAATTATCTATACCCGTAATATTTCAGTCTCATAATTTTCATCTAAAAGACATAAACAACTACTATGCATTAAAGAATCACAATTGTCTATGTTCACATTCTTAGACATTTCAATTTATCTCATATAAAGTATGGGTATATATATATATATATGTGTGTGTGTGTGTGTGTGTGTGTGTGTGTGTGTGTGTGTGTGTGTGTGTGTGTGTGTCCTTTATATATGTGATACACAAGGGCATCTACCATTGGTATTCGATTCGTGCTCTATCGGCAAGTTCGGAGGAATCCCTTATCCTAAGCGGACATCACAAAACATACACAAGGGTGGTCAGTCCCTACGCAGGACACCTATACACGACCCATACCCAGCGGTGACACAAGAACGGTAAGCGTCAACACCTACCTCTCATAGATGGCGCCTCCACGTAGTACCTATATGACCTACACATCATCAAGGCCACCCGTGCTGACGTGTGGTACCCAGTCCGTACGCCCAAACTCTCGAGCCGATAGGACACTCCACTGGTATGTCACACAAATACATAATAGTACATAATATTATCCCATATAATATGTATATGTAATTACTCCATAATTACCATAAAAAGTCCAACTGAAATTCACAACACATTTATTTATTAATAATTTACCATCAAATAAATTATTAATCCTATTCCATAAAATGATTACTTAACCATTTAGTTAATTGTAATTATTATCAATTTAATATGACATTCCTCTTATGTTAGAATTTCCCCTTTTTAATTCCTTCTTTTTACCCCAATCTCAATATGCCCATTTATATTCCAGTAACTTAAAACCATCCCTGTGAGGTACAAAAATCAATCCTAGGCCCAAGGAAAAAGAGGACAAAAAAGTCAACTTCCCAGCACGTTGCTCGAACGAGTTGGAGGCTCGTTCACGCTATATATATATATATATATATATATATATATATATATATATATATATATATATATATATATATATATATTCACACGAAGCCCTTAATTTTCTTCAAGCGTTATATATGTAGAAATTGTCCCACATACTAATTTTCTTCAAACACAATATATATTCACACGAATCCCATAATTTATAAACCTAGAATATATATTCAACCCAACAAAACACCCCATGGATGATATACTAAACTTAAAAAAAAATGTTAAGGGTATAATCGTTCGAATCATTCTCCAAATTTCAATCGTATTTAACTCGAGATATGGGTCATATGTTGTTAGATTCATATCACGATTTCAGTTCAATATATTAATAGTAATGCCCTCTACATTAATTATCCAAATATCCCAATTAACTATTAAAACCTCATAAAAATCTATCTTGGACAATTTCTACATATAAATCAATCATCTACATGTGTTGTTCATCATCAAATTAAACATACTCAAACCTAAATCCCAGAAATTTGAAGGGAATCAAATATGATGCATCAAGAAATAAATTGAAAACACAAATTAAGCAAGAGAATTCTTGCCTTAAAATTCGTGGATGAAAACCTCCCGGAAGCCACTTGATTTTCCATTTGTTCTTGCCCCTTTTCTCCTCTTTTTGGTATTTCTCATTCCTTCTCCTGTAACTGTTGTCTTAGGTTTTATCTAATGATAGTGGGGGAATGGTTTACCCCCACTTAAATACTTAATAGGTGGCTAATCCTGAATTGGGCCTAAAATCCAACTTTTGGACCCTCAAATGGACCCAAACCCATATCACAACTAGCCCCACAACTCCCCAACTCATATACATATAACCTGGGACCATTTTTAAATATTTAAAAATACTAAACCGAGTCTCTAACGCTTCTCAAAACGCATCATAATTATTTTTATTTCACTTAGACATTTTTATTATGTTAAAACGACAGGAGCCCACAAATTTATTTATGTGTGATTTATTGTTCACTTGACATCCCATTATGTCCTATTGAGTTCTATATTTATGTAATCATGAATAATGGTTTATTTAAAATTAAAATTTTGACTCACTTGAATTTGAAATACTCCCAATTTAATTTCTTCTCAAAATAAATCTGAAGCCATTAAATTCATTTATGTCGTAATATTTCATTCTAAAAAAATACGGGATATTACATAAAACCTCTAATACTATCGTATTATAAGTATAACAAGGATTTGCCTGAACAATAAAAAATTAGAATAGCTCAATGTTTAATCCAACACATTATATATGTAATAAGATCAAATGATACTATAATTGGAATAATGCATACAAAAATAGGACAATAAAGTCGTTATTTTCACATGACTCTACCACTCTAGGAAATTAAAGAAAATAGTTTTAGTTACACTATCTTGAATACCCCACTAAATAATAAAGTTAGAAAAGTGGTTAACTGTTATGTTTTTTATTTAACTTATTAGGAAAAGGAAATGAAATTTCTAACTGGTTGTTTAATTAGCTGAAAATGTCAACGTGTAATGGAAGAAAAAAGAATAAACGTGATACTTAATTCTTAACAATTAGAAGAAATCTATATTATAACTCTATTTGAGTATTATTAGAGGTTAATGAGTGCATTAATTGTAAACCTCTCTCATAGGCTTCTTTACATTTATTAACATTTCACGGGAAATAGAATTTGAAACGCCGCACATGAATTTGAAACGTTGTACAATAAAAGATATTCATCTCCGTATTTGTTCACTTAAGACGATGAAAATCTCCTACAAACTAACCTTCTTCTATATCACACTCTCAAATCCATATAGTATTTATAAATAGATCTGGAGATAAATATAAGAATTTGTTGTAATTCTGCAATTGCATAATCGTTCACCATACATTTCTTACATTCTAAGGTATTTTTTTTATTGATTTCGCAGATTTAGGTTTTGTTTTTTCTTCATTTTCAAACTCAATCCACACATCAAGATTAGAACCAGAACAACAACTCCAAAGGATGGATCTGGAAAAATGCAAGTTCGATCTCAATATCGAAGATTAAACACAATAGGTAGCCGATTTCATCTTCGATCTAAAGAAATCATATTCCAGTAGCATAGATAGAAACTTGAATATAAAAAGATTGAGCAATAAACTCATAAACGCCTCATGCATAACCGAGACTAGGTGATGAAAAAGAAAAAAAGAAACTACACTGAAAAATTCATAGATGTGATATAAATTATGTAGAAAACCCACCAAAATACCAACTGTTGTTGATATTGTTATTGTTACATTTCCATATTGTATCTAATCGGTGTTGTTGTTGAAGAACATGGTGGAAAATGTATATATGTGAGATGGATATAAATTATGTAAATATTAGGTTTTAGTAAATGGCTTAATGGGGTGGTTTGGGTTGAGCTGACAACGAGTTTGGAGATGGAAGTTTTTTCATTAATTTTCGTAAAGTTCAGAATTTTTAATGTTCTATAATCTCCAATTTTTTAGTTTTCTATAATTTTCAGTCCTTTAATTTATTGTAATTTTTATTTTTTTTTATTTTTTAATTTTTTAATTTTTCGTTCTATTTAATATTCTGTAATTTTCATTTTTTTTTTTGTGATTTTCAGATCTTAAAAATAGTTTTCTATAATTTTCAAATTTTGAAAATATTTTTTTTCCTACAGGTGTCTTTTATGAAACTACCACATTTTTTTTATTTCATATGTATAGTTACTTCTTTATTTGAGTATTTTAAATTTTTTATTATATTTTTAACAAAGACTGTACTACGCCCGCACATCACGCGGGTTACATGATAGTAATTACTTAAATTTGTAATAGTACTCTACATCAATACGTTGGTTTTTTTCTACGCATCTAGTATAATTTATTATTTGTGTTTGTTTAATTTTGCACGTGTAGATCCAAAAAAATATAATTTAACTTGTCTTGTTTGGAGAAAAAAAAAATGTTTGCTTGCTTTTTGTAAAGTTATTACAAATCAAAATTTAAATTTTCAAGTTACAATATAAAATATATTATTTTACATACATCTATTTTTTCTCTACGCACTAATTACAAATAACGATATTAAAGTCACTTACTGCATATTAGTTTATCCATTATAAATGAGGTACTTTGTGGTGAATTTCCCATTCTTTTCTTAAATATATTCAACATTGAGTACATGATGATAAGGTCCGTGGGGATGCTAACACTTTAGTATGTGGACTTGTTTGAAAAGATGTGTGTCTCTCACTTTTATTTAGGCTTAAAGTTGACCCAAATTGAGATGTTCATTTTCCATATATATATATATAGACGGAGAGAGACTAAATAAATGCGTGTCTTAAATTTGGGTATAGCGGATGCTTTAAATATAGTGTTGTTTCAAACCTTTTCTTAAGTGCAAAATGTCACACGATTCGATAACACGTCACAATCCACGTAAAATTTTAAAAGATTACTGAATTCAGGTGTTTAATGGGTATAACTTAATGAATCGAGTATGAGTTTAGTCATATCATGAATAACTGACATGGCTCGTTAATTTGCGTATTGAACACGATTTAAACACAACAAGAATCTAGTAGAACACGACAGGCTACCCACGAAAGGTGAAAAAGAGCATATTTAAGTAAATATGATTTTGACAAGAACATAATAAGACCCGAGACAAAATAAATACGACACCACGCAACATCACCCTTGAGAATACATGGGGAAATCCTACAACAATAACCATAACTTAATAAAGGTAGCACCTATTCCCACACCATTTAAACACCAAATGACCAAAATAGCCTCCATGCATATATATGATTTGACCAACATAATATTTTGGTAAAAAATCTGTTATTTATTTTTAAAAACATAATATTTTGAAAAAAATAAAACATAATATTTTGAATATTAAAAAAACAACTATTCTGGAAAACTAAAATTTTTAATATTCTGAAAATATAAAAAATCATTAAAGTCAGTTTTTTATTTATAAAAAAATATTATGTTATTTATAAAAAAAAAACTTATTATTGTTTTTTAATTAAAATGGACGTTAATAAAAAAATTGTTTCTTTATCTATTTAAAAAAAACTGACTTTTTTTTATCAATAAAAGTTGCCATTAATTATATTAAACAAAAAAAACTGGATATCATTTTTTTTTAATAAAAACTGAATGAAACTTTTATTATAAACTATATTTTTTTAACTTTAGTTTTTACAAATTTTTATAAAACATGACTTTTAAAAAAATAAGTTTTGACTTTAATACATTACTATTTTTTTTATTTTAGATTTTAGTACACGACATGACACGAATAGCGTGATTTATAATTTTCACACCACACTGAATAGTATATGACACTAATAACAAGTAAAATTACGAATTAATCGTGTCATGTCATTACAAATTAATCGTGTCATTAGGGGTCGTATTTTTTACTGAAACATGTTAAAGCAACTTGGTAAGAAATGTACGTAAGTGTAGCATGAGTAAAATTACGAATTAATCATGTCATTAGGAGCCGTATTTTTTTGCCTCACATTAATGCAAATAATGTAAAATGACGTGACACGATTAAATACAAATAATGTAAAATGACATGACACATTAATTCGTAATTTAGCTCGTGATATCATATAGTGTTTAAAGTACTCTGTAAATTATAAATAACACTAATTATGACACCACGCGGTATCACCCCTAAAAGTACATGAGAAAATCCTGCAGCAATAACCGTAATCTTATAAATATATCGCTTAATTTTCAAAATTATCTCTAACGCCTCTATCCACCCTATATATTATTTTTATATATCATTTTGATCATTTGTATTTGTAGCTTCAAGTACCAAAGATTGGAGATCTGGGTCCATTTCAGTCAATGAAGGGGACAAGTACCCATTGTGGATTTCCATAAATGGAAAATCTATGTTATTTTAAAAAAAAACAATGCACAGTAAAAATTAGGGGTGATAATTTTAGACACGGTATGACGCGATACGAAATTGATCCGAAATTAACACGGTTTGTCGTGTTCGTATCATGTTCATATTCATGTTTTTTAACACGAAGTCTGTCGTGTCGTGTTCGTATTAAAATTATGAGACGTGTTAGTCGTGTTAATCGTGTTTTATTCGAGCTATCGTGTCAATTTATGTTTAATTTAGTGTAAAATTTAAGAAATCATGTTATTCGTGTCGTGTCGTGTTGGGTCGTGTTCGTGTCAATTAAAAAAATATAAATTCGTACCGTCTCGTTTTCGTATTCAAAAAATTCATATCGTATC
Organism: Sambucus nigra; assembly: GCA_949130495.1. Classification (NCBI taxonomy): domain Eukaryota; kingdom Viridiplantae; phylum Streptophyta; class Magnoliopsida; order Dipsacales; family Adoxaceae; genus Sambucus; species Sambucus nigra. The sequence goes on along the minus strand of OX422215.1, from coordinate 465,025,785 downwards.
GACCCGAAATAAGGTCCAAAAATACAAATTACCACCTGTAATAAAAATACTATTGTAAATTGCATCATATGACCGGTTCAAGTTCAAAAGCATCAAATAATAAGCACGAGCAAAGAAACATTTGATAAGGAAGTGTAGCCCGTTTGACTGACTTAAAAAAAGTAATAATAATATAGAATTTAGATTTAGGGATTATAATTTTGGCTCATGTGTACAGGACAACCAATTATATACATATATATATATATATATATATATATATATAAAAAATAAAGGAGGAGGGGGTTTTCACTATTCATGCCACATCATATAAGTTTGTATATAAAACCTATATAAACAGATTTTGTATCTATAAGTGCTGCCACATCATATGTTGCCACGTCATATAAACCAAACGCAAATGCTTCAACCGGCCATATCATACGATGGTTCAAGATGGTGTAAAGAAGACAGCATTAATTAATAAAAATAGTACAAATAGTAAAAATAGTAGAAATAGTACGATAGTTCAAGGCTCAAGAAAATGTGTTGGTAAAAGACACGCTTCTCAAGTCAAGACCTAGAGCCATGTGTGCTTTTACTGACTTTCCCACCTTCACCCACTCTAACCCAACAATACCACACATCTCTCTCTCACTCTCTGTATCAAAGCTACCGTCTCTCTCTCATATCCACTCCTGCATTCCACAGTCGAAAGCTTTGAACTGACTTTAGAGGTAAACATATAAGATCGGGTTCATATTCCTCTTAGCAGACCCATTTTTGCACCGACTCTACAATGATTTTTGTACATTTTTTTTCCGACTTTAGAGGTAAGCTTCCCGATTTTTTTACTCTATGACCCACGTTCTTATTTGTCTTGGTGATTTCACTTGATTTTTTCGTGGTTTCCGATTCATTTTTTTTTGTTTCAAGGTTGGTTTGTTGGAGGTAAACAAATCAACGCAAGGTTCAGTGTATCAATCTAGCTGTGATACATAACTCTAACTTCTCCTCGACGATTTTGACACAATCAGTGTTTGATTTCATGCTGTGATACATACCTCTACTTTGTTGTATTGCATCTCAAGCTATGATGTTGATTCAAACCCATATCTCTGTATTGTATTCATTTTCCTCTCTTGATTTACTCTGAACGAATCTCTCGAATTGTTATTTTTTGCAGGTCCACCACAATCTATGGCGGTTCTCCAATATTGCAATCCTACGGAGCTTTTTTCAGATCTAACAGTTTTTTTTCTTTTTATTTTGAGGTAAACACTTTGTTGAAATCCTTCTCTCGAATTGTTACTTTTTCAGATCTAATTGAAGAAATCTCTGTGAAAACTTGAACGATGAATGATCGGAGATGAGAAAAAGAAAACACTGCAACAGTTCCTTAAGATCTACATCTCCACAATCAGATAAGAGTTGGGAGAAAGAAAACACTGCAATTTTCTATATATCAGCTGCCGATATCAAAAAACAACAACACTGTATGAACTAATATTAATTCCAAATACAATATCTCATTTCTTGGTTTTTTTTGAATTTTTAATTTTAACCGTAGTCAATAAATTTGTGGATGAGTCAATAGATTTTTAATTTTTAATTTTCAAGTTTCTACCTCCTCCAGAATTTGTGGCTTTTAGGTTTCATTTATGTTTATGTTGTGAGGTTGTCCTTCATCTCTGATCAAATTTCATTTATGTTGTGAGGTTTTTCTTCAGGTGTAGGTGGGCTTGGGCAGTGGTCTCTTCTTTGCGAGCGGCAGCATCGTCGACTCAAATAGTTAAACTTGTGGTTTTTTAAAAACTCTTTTTAAGTGTGGTTCTTTTAGATTTTCATTTGGGGGTTCTGGGTTTTTATTTTTTGGATTACATATCTTTAATGTTATGGATTCTCATATCTTTGATGTTTATGTCTCTCTTTCAGTAAGCCTCCTAACAGGTTTTTGTCTCTCTCTTTCTCTCTCTACAGAGGTCTCAAATACCTGATTTCTAGGGTTTTTTTTATATATATTTTCTTTTATTAATTTTTGACATTTACTTAAAGCTTGAAGAATCGTGACGAGCTTTTTAGTTTTGAGGTAAATTGAAATCTACAAAACTCAATTTCTTTGGAGTTTAGATTATAACGTTTGAGTTTGAGCATTTGAATTTGGGTTCTGATGGATATGGGTGTAGTAGAATTCTATATCTGACTTAGTGGAGAAGATACAATTTTTTTCAAATGGCTGGGGTCTTTGTTTAGCAAAATTTAATACTAAATGTGTTTTGTTGTTTCTCTACTGTTGCGACTAATTTTAATAAAGAAGTCATATTATAATAAAGTTTCATTTTCGCAAATCTTTGGGTGGTTTGTTCTATAATTTTTTTGTATAGTGATCACTGTTTTTTATTGTTACAAATTAGGAGATTTTCATTGTGTTAGGAATTTATTTTTTATGTTGTATGTTAGTAATTATTTAATATTTTCATCTCTCCCTATATTTTCTCATGTCCAGAAGGTGTCATGGATCATGCCAATGAAGCAATGTGTTTTCATGTTATGAAAACAACCGTTTTAATAAAAATGGGACTAATGGACTGTTGAAAAAATGAGCCGGTGACTTTTTGAAATTTTGGAGACTAATTTAAGAAAATTAATGTTATTAAAAATTTGAGCTGTTGTATTACTTGATATGAAGTGTAAGATAAATAGGTTGCCTAATGCATATTTCATAAGATACACCCAAACCTTTTTTAGCTGGTTGGATTGGTTATATTATGACCATCGATGTACAGAGATAAGTTACACCTAAAAAAACAACTTAATAAAATATTGTACAATTTAAATGTACATATATAAATTTTTTTTTCATATTTTATAAAATACTTTTTCTTAAATTCCATACAAGATTTTGATTCATAAAATTGTTTTTAAATTTTTTTGTTAGGATAAAGTGTTTTTAAGAGATTTTTTTAGCAAACTAATTTTTTTTTAAATTGTCATTATTAATGTTTTTTACACAATTGTTTTATTTTTAATTTTATGCAATAATGTTTTTTAATTTTATAAGGAAGTTTTTTATAATTTATAACTTTTTTTAATTCTATCATTTTCGATATATTATGGGTGAGGGAGGTAGCATAAAATATAGGCAGACAGACAAGGATCGAAAGTAATCAAAGTTTCCAAACCACCTTTTATTCTCTACTGCCGTGAACAATATCAATTCCAAAGCCTACTCTTAATAAAAAGCAACCTACATACAAAATAGGAATAATGACTCTACTCGCCTGTACCAGTCCATCAGCTACTTATATATATAAAGTTGTGATAAATGTTCCATATAGAAACATGGTTCCATATGTTATTCCTTTTGTTGAGTACTGCATCAAATGTCGCTCACTAAAAGTTAGATTTTGGGACCCGCGTTGAAATTGACCATCCCTTTACAATATATGTTGGCCAATATATTTTTAACATTTAAATTATATATATTTTTCATTGAATCTAACCGGTACTTTATTCTAGACCTGTTCGCTAGATAGTGTAGTCATTCATAATATTTCTACCTGACAGGGCAATGTAACATTACAATATTATCTGGGAAGTAGTGGCGGTCATATTGATTCATACATTTAAATATGAAATTTATATTTAAAAATTATGAGTTAAATATTAGATTTATATTTAAAACTTATGAGTCAAATATATATTTTTAACTTATTTTTTGGCTCACCTCGAATACCCTCAAGTATAAGTGACACGATACAAAATAATTTTTTAACCAAAAAAGATCCCAACTAAAGTAAACATGACACGTCACAATACGACATGAAATGAAATGTTATTTTTTAACTCATCTCGAACATGATTCAAGTAAAAGCGACACACCACAATATGTTTTCTTAAACCGAAAATGACCCGACCAAAATAAATATGGCACAATATGAAATATTTTTATGGAAAATTTTGGTTTGGATGAACTCTAAACAAGTTTGAATTTTTTTAATTCAATATTAAGCCTGGTTTGAATTTTGAATTATGGCTTATGTTTAGGGGGGTTGAATGGAAGAAAATCATCATTTTTTTTTAGATGTTTAACATGTCATGCTTCATTATTTTGTAATAATTTTTAAATATATCATATTGACACAAAATTTATTAATGGGAGTGTGAGTGTTCTATAATCACAAATATTCGGGAGAAAATTTATCACCGTGACATCGGCACGGGTACACCCTAGTATATATATATATAGGGAGAGGTTCACAAGTGGACCAAAAGAATGGATTTTTTAATGGACCTTAATAAAAAACACATATTAACACATTAATTTTAATTTCTATAGTGTAATTGGTCCGCGCCAGCGGCACCCGAGACCACACCTTCACCCCACTACGCCCCCACCCCACCCCCCACCGCCCCCCACCCCCCCAACCACCACCATCACCAAAGCAGCCCTTGTGGCAGCCCTTATGACAGCAGCGCTGCCATGGGGGTGGGGGTGGAAGGGTGGGGGTGGGGTGGGGGGGGGGGGGGGTGGGGGATCGACCGACACTCGTATTTGGTGCCACTGGCGCGGACCAATTACACTATAGGAATTAAAATTAATGTGTTATTATGTGTTTTTTGTTAAGGTCCATTAAAAAGTCCATTCTTTTGGTCCACTTGTGAACCTCTCCCTATATATATATATATATATACAATTAGTTTTTATTTTGTTTTTATTTACTTAAATACATTACAAATCTTCGATTTCAAATTTAATACAATTTTATCAATTTATTAGACTTTACTATATTTTTCGTCGCTAAATTACATTTTTCGTTCTCAAACGTGGACAAAGTTCACTTTAAGTGGCGAAATTAGTACATTTAGCAATAAAAAATGTACTAAAATCTAATAAATCGATAAAATTATATTAAAGTCAAAAATTGAAGATTAATAGTGTATTAAAATAAAGAAAGTCCTTTATTTTTTTATCATTAACAACCCTACTTTTCATTTTGATATCAATATCACTTATACTCTTACCTTTGATATTACAAATTTCAAGACTATTTTTAGCCTAGCCACCAGACCTCCAAGCTTCTAATTGCGGGACTGTGAGTCTCCGGCTACCAGAGCTCCGATCATTCAAGTACAACTTTAAATTTATAATATCAAATTAACAAAAAAAATAAAACGAACATATATGTTGATTTCCGTACACTACACAAGTTAGAGCACTATTTCGCATTGTACCCCGTCATCAATCGCTAAAAGTGCAAACTGAAAATTTAAACTTGTAGTATCTCTATATACTATAAAATGCAAAACAATGCATTTATGAGCATTTAAGACTCCTCCTCATTGAGAGTGTCCACGTGACACTCTATATTTTATACTTCTATAAAATACTATACAAGCAATTTAATAGATGCATTGAACTATTGAGTTTTCTCTCTCTCTCCTTCAATTTAATCCATCTACGAAACCAAGTCAAAAGCAATTAAGAATGATAAATTTCTTTCGTCCCAATATATAAACATTATTTTTAACTGCTGCCAATCACCATGGTCATCACCATAGACTTCCCCAAAGACCCCAAACCTTCTCCTGAACAAAGGGTTGCACATATGTTAAATCGCCGCCAAAGTTCTCGGCAGGTAATTTCCTTCTTTTCTTTCGTTGATTAATTTGTTAGTTAAGATTAGTAGGGTTTGGAGGTTCCCCACTATTGATAAACCATTTGCTTTCTCTATTTTTTGGGTTATTTCTTTAACACAGTTTTTTATAACCATTAAATTATATAAAAGCAATGTTTAAAAAAAAAACACTTTATAATTGTTAAAAGGTTCTTTTATAAACTGTTTTTTTAACTTTTCTATAAAATTAATTTTTTACATAAAACGTTAAAAACATTAAAAAAAAAAGTTGATATAAAAACGTTCAAAACACCTATATTTAGTTGCTTTTTTTATAAACGTTAAAAAATAGTTTATATAAACCACTATTTTTTTTTTAAAACACTTCTTTTAAAAACGTTACAAAACACTGATTTTTTAATTGCTTTTTACAAATGGTCAAAAACATTTTATATAAAAACGCTTCTTTTTGAAGAAGTGTGGAACCCCGGGTTTTAATAATCGCAAATTAAAATATAATTTCCTTTTGTAAAATAAATGCGGAAGCGTTGTAAAATAGGTGATGGTTTCAACTTTCAAAAAACAACAAGTTTTAATTTCTCAAAACAAATTAAAACATAATTCAAGTCCTAGAATTTGCCTAAGTCATAATTACCAAATTATATCAAACGTTAGGCGAAACCAATTTTAGCACTTGACTTGAATAAACCAAATTTACCCAATATTTAATTTAAGTCCCAAATTAAATGAGTGTGATAATTAAACCAAATTTTATCTTGAAATTATCCTAAGCATGGATTCTAAATTATTGTGCAAGATAAAATAAACAATGTCACACTACGCCGAGATGTACGAGGAAAAACCCAAGACGGAAAACAACCTCGGACGACCCTAGCCACAAGTCCACTAGATACGGAATTATACTTACAAGATAAGAGACTTACAACACTCGACTCGATCCCTCTCAAGCCCCGATGCACCTCCTTGTAGAAACCTCTTCCTAGCGAACAACCTCGGAACTCCACCGCGGTCTCGGAATCCATCGATGGGACTTTATATGGTCACCGTCACCCAAGCATGGAGCCTTTCTCCGTGTGGGTAGAATCTCAACAAAGGTCTTCTTTGTGATGGGGTGTAGAAGCAAACCCGAAACGTCTCTTGAATTCGGTAGAGAAAACCGGTGCCAAAAACTCCAAGCAATTGATATAAATATAGAAACTTGGATAAACACAATTGGGTGTAAACTAGAGTGTGTATGAATTTTTTCTTTGAAAATTAACACTCAAAACATGAACATTTTCCCTAAATAAATTAGCTCTCAAACTCTCTCTAAGAGATGGATATGTAATGGAAAAGTTGTCTTGGAAAATGTGTTTCCCGCACATAATAATGTATGAAAAAGTTGGTTAAAAACCAAGTGGGTAAAGTGGGAGAAAACTGCAAAAAACTGCTCAAAACTGTTCCCGCCCTGGTGTCTCGTTCGAACGAACTTGACTCTCATTCGAACGAGACTTCTAACGAGCGACCAGCCTGGGCTCGTTAGAATCTCGTTAGATACCTCGTTAGAACGAAGAACTCGTTCGAACGACATATCGAATGACTGACCAGTTTAGGGTCGTTGGCAAACTCGTTCGAACGAACTTGGTTCGAACGACAAAACTCGTTCGAACGAAACCTGGTTCGAACGAAAAAACTGGTTCGAACGACATTTCTAACGAACGACCAGAAAGATTGAAAAATTCGATTTTTGGCCCAGAAACTTTTATAAACTTTTATATACTTATTTTAAAGTTTCTAATTGATTCTTTCTAAAATTAAAATGCAGTTTTTATTTCTCCTAACACCCAATACAAATTGTTCCAAGCTCCTATATTAATATAATTACATTCATACCTTGGGAGCATGGAACCTTAGTTGATAACGTAGAAACGAGGCACACAAACCGGCATTTTGATGAAGCTTTAAATTCTTTGCCGCTACGTCTTCAACATACACTTCATAGGCTTGAGAATATTACAATAAATACTATCCTATGAATAAATGTTTTTGTCCGGAATTGAGCCAAAACTATATAAGGACTCAATTGGAAATTTGTGTCCTTACAAATCTCCCCCTTTGGCTATTCCGGGACAAAAACCAAACAAAAATCCTAAAGGGCCGTCAAGCTCACTAGACTCAAAACATAACCCGCCCCAAGGATCAAACGCTTTGCCATAGAAAGATGCCGCTTTAGAATAATTCCTGCACACTTAAGCAAACTCATCAAATGCATAGGGAATATGAAAATATTAAATGCAATTAATTAATTACTCCCCCTAAATTAATTCTCCCTTTAAACACATGACCTACTTAGAAAGACGTCTCCCCCTAAGATAAATCTCCCCCAAACGTAGATACGATAATAATAGGATTAGTTACCATTTCTCCCCCTATCATCATTCTCCCCCTTTTTGTTCGGGAATAGGCAAAGGATTAAAGAACTAATAAATAGCATGTTGAAGCTTAAAGTGTTAAGACATGAAAGCATATGGACAATTAAAGCAAGGCAAAGACAAACAAATATCATATATATATACACTATAAATATACCAATAAGTACGAGCATATATAGATAGATATAAACGCACACATGACACAAAATACAATACACTCGTATGGCAAAAATGTGTCATATGGAAACGAAAGTGTAGGGGTGTGAACTAGCAACAATTAAATTTAGACCCAAACACTTAAGAAACGTTCACGGAGTTCTCATTTGATTGCAAACTTCATCACAGTTAAATATAACCTCATGTGACAATATAAAGATTGAACTCGATGAACAAACATACACAATGCATACAAGCCTAGCATGATGATGATTCTACAAACCAAATAGAGTCATGACATTGAAGACAACTAGGATAAACGGACATTGTGCAAACCGTTGATATACCATCCAATTCTCCCTCAATAAGCATATATATTCTTATGTTTTTGAATGAATATATCAAACAAACATAGGCCTTGGCAATAGTTTTCTTTTTAATGCCAAATATTCTGTTTTTAGGCCTTTGGATCACGTATTTCTTTTAGATCCAATCAACGGTGGCTTACTATCGCAAAGAATTTACTTCATCCTTTCGGAGCCCTTCCCCGTGCATATATTAATTTATCATGTTTTCATTTTTCGCACAAATCTCACATGCAACGGATTTTGACATGCACTAGTCCTCCTAGGTCATAGATATGTAGACGACTAGATTGATAGGAGAACACCTCAAAAAGCTCAAATATAACATGTGACATTAAGATTTCAAAAGAGCTCGTGCATGTGTGAAAAGAGGCATATAGAAATAGAATCCATTTAAACAATACAAAATCCAACTACTCCATATAAAACATGGTAAAGAACATTTTAAGGATTGAAAATCTAAACCAAAAGTTCTAGCCACATGGAAGCGTAAACGATAGGATTCAAACACAAATATATGCCACATAAAGTGTGTCAAACAAAAAAACACACAAAACAAAATCTTTTTGAGTTTTTAACATTTTTAATCAAAAATAGATATTTACTCAAAAGGACAAACAAAAATCATTTGTATTTTTCATTAAGCTTAAATGAAATAAATAAAACACAAATGATAAACAAAAATCTTTTTATATTATGCAGTTAAATCAAACACAAAATATAATACAAAAAGATAAACAAGTCATGATTTCTAGCATGTGATATGAGATAAGCCAATGACTAGAAAATGACTAAACAAGCATACATTTAGCATGTGAATACAGCATGAAGTACAAAAGCTAAAGTATGCAAACACTAACACATTCATCCATTAGAATTAGCAAGGGAGGAAGCATGTGAAAGTAAATGAGAATCAACATCCTTATTTCGTAAGGCAACCAAGTCGGATTTCATAACCCAAATTAATGAAGAATTACTATCTTGGGGTGTAGGAACATTAGCTATCGTGGTTACTTTACTATGGGATTTTCTAGGAATTCGTTTAAGATCTAAACAAAATTTTCTAAGATGACCGTTTCGACCACAATGTGTACAAGTAAGAATATGTCGAAAAGATTTATCTAAGGAGTGATCATTAAATGCATTCCTAGAAGATTCTCCTAAAACATTGGTTTTGACTTTAGGGTTAAAATCATTACAAGAATTGAAGCCTAAACCAAAAGTGTCATTTTTAATTTGGACCGTTCCTAACATTTTATCTAGTTTTTTTCCGAACGACACTCCAAATCAAATTTGACATTACTAGAATCTTTTAATTTATTTTCCAATTCTAAAATTTTAGATTCTAGTAAAACATTTCGCTCTTCAAAAGCAAAAAGCTCCTTTTTCAAGGATTCCATTAAACCCCTAAGGCTATCTCTCTCGCCTTCTACATAGTTAAGCTTCTCTTGAAGAGTCCTCTCATATGTCCTAAGGTCTTCTATTAAGGCACTTTGATCAATGACCTTGACACTCTCTCTTAAACTCGCTTCTAACTTCAAATTAGCTCTTTTAAATTTAATAGATTCTTTATATAATTCATGAAAAGCATTTTGAAGTTCACTCTCATCAACCTCTTCTTCATTTTCACTCTCTCTTTCTTCTTCACTCTCACTATCATCAAAAATAAGAGAGTCATGTACAATGACCTTGGAAGTGGCATGTGCTATAATTTCATCATTCGATGAGTTCTCATTATCACTCACATGTCTAGCCATAAAAGCCACAAAATTTTTCTTAGTGGGGGAATCGGGCTTTTCTTCCTTATCACTATCACTAAGGGTTGCATTATATGCAGTGGGTCGTTTACCCTCTTTCCTTAGTTTAGTGGGGCACTCATAAGCCCTATGGCCATAACCTTCACAACCAAAACATTTATCAGACTCGTCCCTATCTAAATTTTCATTACTAGGTTTAGGGATCTTTTCGGCTTTAGAAAACTTCTCGCTTTTATCATGTTTAGAAGTATCAAATTTCTTAAAATCATTTTTATATTTATCCTTGTTAAATTTAAGAAATTTTCTAAATTTGCGAGCAAACAAAGCCATATCTTCCGAGTCACTATCACTATCGCTCTCTACTACTTGTTTGACCTCTTTGCGGGCTTTTAAAGCAACGCCCTTTTCAATTTTCTTTTCATTTTTAGAGGGAAACATATCAAGTTCATAGGTTTGTAAATCACCTACAAGCTCTTCTAATTTTGTAGAGGCTAAAGTGGGTAAAGAATTTAAAACGGTCACCTTTGGAATAAATCTATCGGGTAGGGACCTTAAAATTTTCTTTACAACACGGTCGTCAGGTATTTTCTCTCCCAAGTTAAAGGATGAATTAACAATATCAGAAAGTCTAGCATAAAATTTATCAAAAGTTTCTTTTTCATCCATTTTGATAGTTTCAAATTGAGTGGTGAGGTTTTGGAGTTTTGAAGCTTTAACGACACTAGTTCCTTAATGAGTTAATTGCAAAATATCCCAAGCTTCTTTAGCGGTTTCACACGTCATAATACGTCGGAATTCATCCGGTGCAACAGCGCTAAATAAGGCATTTAAACCACGGGAATTAAAATTAGCAAGCTTAAACTCATTTTCGGTCCATCTATCGATGGGTTTGAGAACACATTCATTTTCAATTAGATGAGTTGGTGGGGAGTACCCGGTAACAACAGACATCCAAACACGTTCATCGATAGATTTAAGTGCCGATTTCATTCGCGCTTTCCAATACGCGTAGTTAGAACCATCAAAAATAGGAAATTTTGAAAATGGGGAAAAATCCATTTTAGCCAAAAATTAAAGAATCTTAACGAAATAATTTATCGTTTTTGGCTCTGATACCAATTTGAAGAAGTGTGGAACCCCGGGTTTTAATAATCGCAAATTAAAATATAATTTCCTTTTGTAAAATAAATGCGGAAGCGTTGTAAAACAGGTGATGGTTTCAACTTTCGAAAAACAACAAGTTTTAATTTCTCAAAACAAATTAAAACATAATTCAAGTCCTAGAATTTGCCTAAGTCATAATTACCAAATTATATCAAACGTTAGGCGAAACCAATTTTAGCACGTGACTTGAATAAACCAAATTTACCCAATATTTAATTTAAGTCCCAAATTAAATGAGTGTGATAATTAAACCAAATTTTATCTTGAAATTATCCTAAGCATGGATTCTAAATTATTGTGCAAGATAAAATAAACAATGTCACACTACGCCGAGATGTACGAGGAAAAACCCAAGACGGGAAACAACCTCGAACGGCCCTAGCCACAAGTCCACTAGATACGGAATTATACTTACAAGACAAGAGACTTACAACACTCGACTCGATCCCTCTCAAGCCCCGATGCACCTCCTTGTAGAAACCTCTTCCTAGCGAACAACCTCGGAACTCCACCGCGGTCTCGGAATCCATCGATGGGACTTTATATGGTCACCGTCACCCAAGCATGGAGCCTTTCTCCGTGTGGGTAGAATATAAACAAAGGTCTTCTTTGTGATGGGGTGTAGAAGCAAACCCGAAACGTCTCTTGAATTCGGTAGAGAAAACCGGTGCCAAAAACTCCAAGCAATTGATATAAATATAGAAACTTGGATAAACACAATTGGGTGTAAACTAGAGTGTGTATGAATTTTTTCTTTGAAAATTAACACTCAAAACATGAACATTTTCCCTAAATAAATTAGCTCTCAAACTCTCTCTAAGAGATGGATATGGAATGGAAAAGTTGTCTTGGAAAATGTGTTTCCCGCACATAATAATGTATGAAAAAGTTGGTTAAAAACCAAGTGGGGAAAGTGGGAGAAAACTGCAAAAAACTGCTCAAAACTGTTCCCGCCCTGGTGTCTCGTTCGAACGAACTTGACTCTCGTTCGAACGAGACTTATAACGAGCGACCAGCCTGGGCTCGTTAGAATCTCGTTAGATACCTCGTTAGAACAAAGAACTCGTTCGAACGACATATCGAACGACTGACCAGTTTAGGGTCGTTGGCAAACTCGTTCGAACGAACTTGGTTCGAACGACAAAACTCATTCGAACGAAACCTGGTTCGAACGAAAAAACTCGTTCGAACGACATTTCTAACGAACGACCAGAAAGATTGAAAAATTCAATTTTTGGCCCAGAAACTTTTATATACTTATTTTAAAGTTTCTAATTGATTCTTTCTAAAATTAAAATGCAGTTTTTATTTCTCCTAACACCCAATACAAATTGTTCCAAGCTCCTATATTAATATAATTACATTCATACCTTGGGAGCATGGAACCTTAGTTGATAACGTAGAAACGAGGCACACAAACCGGCATTTTGATGAAGCTTTAAATTCTTTGCCGCTACGTCTTCAACATACACTTCATAGGCTTGAGAATATTACAATAAATACTATCCTATGAATAAATGTTTTTGTCCGGAATTGAGCCAAAACTATATATGGACTCAATTGGAAATTTGTGTCCTTACAAATCTCCCCTTTTGGCTATTCTGGGACAAAAACCAAACAAAAATCCTAAAGGTCCGTCAAGCTCACTAGACTCAAAACATAACCCGCCCCAAGGATCAAATGCTTTGCCATAGAAAGATGCCGCTTTAGAATAATTCCTGCACACTTAAGCAAACTCATCAAATGCATAGGGAATATGAAAATATTAAATGCAATTAATTAATTACTCCCCCTAAATTAATTCTCCCTTTAAACACATGACCTACTTAGAAAGACGTCTCCCCCTAAGATAAATCTCCCCCAAACGTAGATACGATAATAATAGGATTAGTTACCATTTCTCCCCCTATCATCATTCTCCCCCTTTTTGTTCGGGAATAGGCAAAGGATTAAAGAACTAATAAATAGCATGTTGAAGCTTAAAGTGTTAAGACATGAAAGCATATGGACAATTAAAGCAAGGCAAAGACAAACAAATATCATATATATATACACTATTAATATACCAATAAGTACGAGCATATATAGATAGATATAAACGCACACATGACACAAAATACAATACACTCGTATGGCAAAAATGTGTCATATGGAAACGAAAGTGTAGGGGTGTGAACTAACAACAATTAAATTTAGACCCAAACACTTAAGAAACGTTCGCGGAGTTCTCATTTGATTGCAAACTTCATCACAGTTAAATATAACCTCATGTGACAATATAAAGATTGAACTCGATGAACAAACATACACAATGCATACAAGCCTAGCATGATGATGATTCTACAAACCAAATAGAGTCATGACATTGAAGACAACTAGGATAAACGGACATTGTGCAAACCGTTGATATACCATCCAATTCTCCCTCAATAAGCATATATATTCTTATGTTTTTGAATGAATATATCAAACAAACATAGGCCTTGGCAATAGTTTTCTTTTTAATGCCAAATATTCTGTTTTTAGGCCTTTGGATCACGTATTTCTTTTAGATCCAATCAACGGTGGCTTACTATCGCAAAGGATTTACTTCATCATTTCGGAGCCCTTCCCCGTGCATATATTAATTTATCATGTTTTCATTTTTCGCACAAATCTCACATGCAACGGATTTTGACATGCGCTAGTCCTTATAGGTCATAGATATGTAGATGACTAGATTGATAGGAGAACACCTCAAAAAGATCAAATATAACATGTGACATTAAGATTTCAAAAGAGCTCGTGCATGTGTGAAAAGAGGCATATAGAAATAGAATCCATTTAAACAATACAAAATCCAACTACTCCATATAAAACATGGTAAAGAACATTTTAAGGATTGAAAATCTAAACCAAAAGTTCTAGCCACATGGAAGCGTAAACGATAGGATTCAAACACAAATATATGCCACATAAAGTGTGTCAAACAAAAAAACACACAAAACAAAATCTTTTTGAGTTTTTAACATTTTTAATCAAAAATAGATATTTACTCAAAAGGACAAACAAAAATCATTTGTATTTTTCATTAAGCTTAAATGAAATAAATAAAACACAAATGATAAACAAAAATCTTTTTATATTATGCAGTTAAATCAAACACAAAATATAATACAAAAAGATAAACAAGTCATGATTTCTAGCATGTGATATGAGATAAGCCAATGACTAGAAAATGACTAAACAAGCATACATTTAGCATGTGAATACAGCATGAAGTACAAAAGCTAAAGTATGCAAACACTAACACATTCATCCATTAGAATTAGCAAGGGAGGAAGCATGTGAAAGTAAATGAGAATCAACATCCTTATTTTGGAAGGCAACCAAGTCGGATTTCCTAACCCAAATTAATGAAGAATTACTATCTTGGGGTGTAGGAACATTAGCTATCGTGGTTACTTTACTATGGGATTTTCTAGGAATTCGTTTAAGATCTAAACAAAATTTCCTAAGATGACCGTTTCGACCATAATGTGTACAAGTAAGAATATGTCGAAAAGATTTATCTAAGGAGTGATCATTAAATGCATTCCTAGAAGATTCTCCTAAAACATTGGTTTTGACTTTAGGGTTAAAATCATTACAAGAATTGAAGCCTAAACCAAAAGTGTCATTTTTAATTTGGACCGTTCCTAACATTTTATCTAGTTTTTCCGAACGACACTCCAAATCAAATTTGACATTACTAGAATCTTTTAATTTATTTTCCAATTCTAAAATTTTAGATTCTAGTAAAACATTTCGCTCTTCAAAAGCAAAAAGCTCCTTTTTCAAGGATTCCATTAAACCCCTAAGGCTATCTCTCTCGCCTTCTACATAGTTAAGCTTATCTCGAAGAGTCCTCTCATATGTCCTAAGGTCTTCTATTAAAGCACTTTGATCAATGACCTTGACACTCTCTCTTAAACTCGCTTCTAACTTCAAATTAGCTCTTTTCAATTTAATAGATTCTTTATATAATTCATGAAAAGCATTTTGAAGTTCACTCTCATCAACCTCTTCTTCATTTTCACTCTCTCTTTCTTCTTCACTCTCACTATCATAAAAAATAAGAGAGTCATGTACAATGACCTTGGAAGTGGCATGTGCTATAATTTCATCATTCGATGAGTTCTCATTATCACTCACATGTCTAGCCATAAAAGCCACAAAATTTTTCTTAGTGTGGGAATCGGGCTTTTCTTCCTTATCACTAACACTAAGGGTTGCATTATATGCAGTGGGTCGTTTACCCTCTTTCCTTAGTTTAGTGGGGCACTCATAAGCCCTATGGCCATAACCTTCACAACCAAAACATTTATCAGACTCGTCCCTATCTAAATTTTCATTACTAGGTTTGGGGATCTTTTCGGCTTTAGAAAACTTCTCGCTTTTATCATGTTTAGAAGTATCAAATTTCTTAAAATCATTTTTATATTTATCCTTGTTAAATTTAAGAAATTTTCTAAATTTGCGAGCAAACAAAGCCATATCTTCCGAGTCACTATCACTATCGCTCTCTACTACTTGTTTGACCTCTTTGCGGGCTTTTAAAGCAACGCCCTTTTCAATTTTCTTTTCATTTTTAGAGGGAAACATATCAAGTTCATAGGTTTGTAAATCACCTACAAGCTCTTCTAATTTTGTAGAGACTAAAGTTGGTAAAGAATTTAAAACGGTCACCTTTGGAATAAATCTATCGGGTAGGGACCTTAAAATTTTCTTTACAACACGGTCGTCAGGTATTTTCTCTCCCAAGTTAAAGGATGAATTAACAATATCAGAAAGTCTAGCATAAAATTTATCAAAAGTTTCTTTTTCATCCATTTTGATAGTTTCAAATTGAGTGGTGAGGTTTTGGAGTTTTGAAGCTTTAACGACACTAGGTCCTTCATGAGTTAATTGTAAAATATCCCAAGCTTCTTTAGCGGTTTCACACGTCATAATACGTCGGAATTCATCCGGTGCAACAGCGCTAAATAAGGCATTTAAACCACGGGAATTAAAATTAGCAAGCTTAAACTCATTTTCGGTCCATCTATCGATGGGTTTGAGAACACGTTCATTTTCAATTAGATGAGTTGGTGGGGAGTACCCGGTAACAACAGACATCCAAACACGTTCATCGATAGATTTAAGTGCCGATTTCATTCGCGCTTTCCAATACGCGTAGTTAGAACCATCAAAAATAGGAAATTTTGAAAATGGGGAAAAATCCATTTTAGCCAAAAATTAAAGAATCTTAACGAAATAATTTATCGTTTTTGGCTCTGATACCAATTTGAAGAAGTGTGGAACCCCGGGTTTTAATAATCGCAAATTAAAATATAATTTCCTTTTGTAAAATAAATGCGGAAGCGTTGTAAAACAGGTGATGGTTTCAACTTTCGAAAAACAACAAGTTTTAATTTCTCAAAACAAATTAAAACATAATTCAAGTCCTAGAATTTGCCTAAGTCATAATTACCAAATTATATCAAACGTTAGGCGAAACCAATTTTAGCACGTGACTTGAATAAACCAAATTTACCCAATATTTAATTTAAGTCCCAAATTAAATGAGTGTGATAATTAAACCAAATTTTATCTTGAAATTATCCTAAGCATGGATTCTAAATTATTGTGCAAGATAAAATAAACAATGTCACACTACGCCGAGATGTACGAGGAAAAACCCAAGACGGGAAACAACCTCGAACGGCCCTAGCCACAAGTCCACTAGATACGGAATTATACTTACAAGACAAGAGACTTACAACACTCGACTCGATCCCTCTCAAGCCCCGATGCACCTCCTTGTAGAAACCTCTTCCTAGCGAACAACCTCGGAACTCCACCGCGGTCTCGGAATCCATCGATGGGACTTTATATGGTCACCGTCACCCAAGCATGGAGCCTTTCTCCGTGTGGGTAGAATATAAACAAAGGTCTTCTTTGTGATGGGGTGTAGAAGCAAACCCGAAACGTCTCTTGAATTCGGTAGAGAAAACCGGTGCCAAAAACTCCAAGCAATTGATATAAATATAGAAACTTGGATAAACACAATTGGGTGTAAACTAGAGTGTGTATGAATTTTTTCTTTGAAAATTAACACTCAAAACATGAACATTTTCCCTAAATAAATTAGCTCTCAAACTCTCTCTAAGAGATGGATATGGAATGGAAAAGTTGTCTTGGAAAATGTGTTTCCCGCACATAATAATGTATGAAAAAGTTGGTTAAAAACCAAGTGGGGAAAGTGGGAGAAAACTGCAAAAAACTGCTCAAAACTGTTCCCGCCCTGGTGTCTCGTTCGAACGAACTTGACTCTCGTTCGAACGAGACTTATAACGAGCGACCAGCCTGGGCTCGTTAGAATCTCGTTAGATACCTCGTTAGAACAAAGAACTCGTTCGAACGACATATCGAACGACTGACCAGTTTAGGGTCGTTGGCAAACTCGTTCGAACGAACTTGGTTCGAACGACAAAACTCATTCGAACGAAACCTGGTTCGAACGAAAAAACTCGTTCGAACGACATTTCTAACGAACGACCAGAAAGATTGAAAAATTCAATTTTTGGCCCAGAAACTTTTATATACTTATTTTAAAGTTTCTAATTGATTCTTTCTAAAATTAAAATGCAGTTTTTATTTCTCCTAACACCCAATACAAATTGTTCCAAGCTCCTATATTAATATAATTACATTCATACCTTGGGAGCATGGAACCTTAGTTGATAACGTAGAAACGAGGCACACAAACCGGCATTTTGATGAAGCTTTAAATTCTTTGCCGCTACGTCTTCAACATACACTTCATAGGCTTGAGAATATTACAATAAATACTATCCTATGAATAAATGTTTTTGTCCGGAATTGAGCCAAAACTATATATGGACTCAATTGGAAATTTGTGTCCTTACACTTTTTTTTTAAAACACTGTTTACTAAAAACATTAAAAACACTCTTTTTAATAAACTTAAAAAAATATTTTATATAAAAACACTTTTTCTAAAAAAACAGTTTATATAAAAATAATGTTTTTAAATTTTTTTTATAAACGTGAAATGGTTTTTTATAAAACTTTTTTAACGTTTTTTTTTTATAAATCTATTTTTTTATAAACATGTGAAAAAACAGTTTATATAATAACGTTGAAAAATACTGTTTTTTTAACGTTTTTAACATTTTATATGAAAACTGTTCATATAAAAAGTTGTTTTTAATAGTTTATAAAAACTTTTTTTTAACATTTTTGATGTCTTTTTATAAAAAAAAAAATTGATTTTATAAAAAACAGTTAAAAAGAGTTTATTAGAAAACCTTTGATGTTTATAACTGTTTGAAAAAAAAGGATTTTGTATAAGCAGTTTTTTAACGTATATAAAAAACAGTAAAAAAAATAGTGTTTTTTTAACCTTTTTAAAAAACAGTGTTTTTAACAAAAAGTGTTTTTATATAAACTATAAGAGCTTTTCTCTCTCTTATGTCTCTTATTCTTACTTTCTCTATTTTTTGGATTATGTTTTTTAATACTGTACGAATATTTTTATAACTATATTGTTTAAAATAATAGATTGTAATTATTATTTTAACACTATTAGCAACATTCAAATTTTAGTTTGTTTTCATTACAAAATGCTAAAATTGTGTAGAGATGATATAATTGAAGTGAGAAGATAACATATGTTGTTCTCTTCAAGTCTAAACATGGGGTTAGGACAAAATTCATCTTCTATTCTATTATAAATGCTTGAGATGTACTTTTGAAGACTCCTTTACCCGAAGGCTTGGTTTAGTGATTGATCACGGGTGACTAAAGGCTTACACCCCAATGAATACATATAAATCATTATTAATTATATTTTTTCTTCTTGACCTTATTGTTAATAATTTCTAAGTTGTCTATACAAATGGCAATTTATGATTTTGGATAGTCAATTGAGTTCTTCTCATATATTTGAAATGACTCACAACAACCTTTTGATAAAATATGATACAAAGTAAGGAACAAACGAATACATGAAGATATATTCTTTGCGAAATCTTTTAGAATAGAAAAACTTCCAACTTTCTTACAAATTTGTAAAGAGATGCAGGAGATGATATCAGATAGGAGCGAAGTGGAAGAGAATGGGAAGAAGAAGGCCGAAGAAAAAAAATGAATTTACCTTTAAGTAAAGTTCTAAGATTTTTAATTTTAAATTGTACTTATTTAATCACTAAACATGTATTAAAAATGGAAAGAATCTAGATGATACAAAGTAATCAACTTAACACGCAAAATGAATATGACAAACACATAGTTCGCGCATCGCGCGGGTTTACACCTAGTTTTATATAAAAGTTTAAATCAAAATCATTAATTACTGCAGACAGATTTACCCAAATCTACCTTGCATATTTGAGTTTGCACTCTCATTTGTTTATAATCTTCAAACAAATTACGTTTCAATCGCCTTTAACAATCACAAACACATGTGAAATATTTTAAGATGCAAATCTACCACTACTCCAAATTTAGCCATTCCAAGCATAACCCCCAAATCCATTAACTTAACTGATGTTCATTGAATGATTGATTGCATAACTAAGAACTTTTGAAGCTAGACGCTTGCCAACTATGGTATATGTAATTGGAGAGATCCATTGGGTAACTTGTTCAATACGCAAATGACGAAATAGCATTATTATTGCTATGTGAAAAAACCTTTTGTGGCCACACTTGAAAAAAATGCCTAAATTTGAATTGCCACAAAACTTAAAAAAATGCAACGTGATAAAAATTAAAAATAAGAAGAGGGAGAGAGAGAGAAAGGGGGGAGGGGGGGAGGGGGGGGGGGACAATGCTGGGTGTTTTGGGTAATGAAAAGTTAAGTTTTAGGAACCAATTATTTAAGAAAAATGTCAGGTGCACTAGATATGTTATGAAGCTAATTCCATTAAAAAATTTATAATTATATTTTAAGTGCAATCTAGTCTCTGTTCTCGTATAATGTTGTTTCACACATTTAATATTTCTATTATTGATTGTTTCACAGGGTATTTGATAATTAATAATAGGTCAACAAAATTTCAAAGAAAATCTATTATATTATTAACCATTATATATATATATATATATATTAAATAATGATCTTGTGCGGAGTAGTCCGCATTTTAAGAATGCGGAGCGGACATGTGTCGAGCTCACCGCCAGGTGACACATGTTCGGTCCGCACTCTTAAAATGCGGACTGCTCCGCACAAAAGCAATATATATATATATATATATATATATATATATATATATATATATATATATATATATATATATATTCAGCTATTTGTAACGGTCATGTATTAGCCTACCTTAGTGGCAGTACACGTTTCACAATTTTCCCTTGTTATAATAGGTCAATTTTCAATTAAGCACATTTTATACGTATGGAATAATGTATAAAAAGAGTGGACAACAAAGTCGTTATTATCCCATGGCTCTACCACTCTAAGAAATTACGACACCCCGCTTAATAAAATACCGGGTGATCAGTCATATACCAAATTAAACAGAAATCCCATCGGGTTCATTCTTAGCATCACTGTAAAAAAAAAAATTTAATTACTAATCACTTAGTTTTAAATTAAGGTGATGCCAAATTTTATCTTATGAATTAATTCAAAATCAACCAACATACTAGGAAACCAAATTAACTATTACAAGAAGGAAACTAAACATGCCACAAAATAAGTACAAGTGTTTGTCGAGCAACATCGACTACAAGCAATCCAAAAGTGCAAGTATAAAAGAATACCGATACATGCCAACGTTGAATATAGAAGTACAAACTCAATAGTACAACTGAAAAAATCTCTATCTAAAGATAGAATGAAAAAAGCATTTAAACAAAGATCCCACAGCAATCCACATAAGCTGCAGTTGTGCACCCTGTAGGAAGGATCAGGCCTGGCTCCCCTTTGGTAGGACACCTAAAAGTTTTTTTTGAAAATATTTTATAGCAAGGGTTAGAACCCAAAACATTTGAAAATATTTAACAAGTGTATTTAAATGCAAGAAATTAAAATGCAAATGCTTTTCGTATTTAAGTTAGTGTCGCACACTCCTTTGAGTACACCTCACCCCTCAAACTAATGTGCACACCTCACGAAACTATATATGACCCATCTAGCTATTCCTTCGTAATTAGTCTTGTCTCATATATCTCACTATTTCCCGCACTATTCCAACCCGAGTGAGTATAATATACATTTTATAGGTTATTAATCACATTAACTTATTTAAATCATTTCTCATTTAATGCCATATAACATTCTCACGAGTTATATCCCTTATACAATTCACATCATGCATACGAGTTATAAGTTATATTTCACACTAACTTATTTATATCCATATTCAACTTGATACCATATAACGATTTCAAAAGTTATATTATTTGAACATTTCACACCATGTATATAAACATAAATTTTTGTATAAAATTTTGCACTATATATAAGTATCATATCTCAACATTCACACACATGTCGGATATAAATGCTATCACCGAACGCCTAGGAGGCGACCATAGTTTCTCCCAAAAGTGTCCACTCCATACGCTAACAGCCCGACCCCTAAATACGGACGCCATGGCATGGGGAATATACTCACCCTCCATTCACTAGCCAGGGGACTCACCCACACCGCGCAACCTCCTATGATAGCATTCATATATTGGTATAGCTTTACTATATATACTATTCACACAAATATATATATGTAACACCCTGCCTAATTAAATACCGGGTGGCCAGTCCCATACTAAATTAAAACAGAATATACAGTTGGCTCATTCTCAGCATCACTGTCGAAAATATTTACAACTCACCCAATACCCAATTAAGCTGGTGTTAAAAACTTTCTAAATTTTAATTCAACAAAATTCATTTTTAGTTTACGAATAACACTACTCATTTTATTCTACCACAATAATAACTCAATAGATAACTCAAAAGAATTTAAATGTAACTGGAATAAACATTCCCAAATAATAATCCAATACAGTAATCCCAACAATATTAAATGTATTTGTTGATACCAAAATTAATATGCTGATGTGGACGAATAGTATGAAGACACGTGTCAATCTACGTGGCACAATAACAGCGAGGAAGATCATTTCCCGACCAACCATGTTTCTTTCCGAGCAACGAGAATACACCGAGGAACTCTATCATACCGAGGAACTCCATCCGAGGAACTCCATCATCCCGAGATACTCTAAGCACTCCGAAGAACTCTTTATTAACGAGCAACTAAGGCGGTCCGAACTGCACCTCGGCCGTATCATCAATTATCAGACGGACAACTGTTCAACTATTCATTAGATCCTTGACGCACACGCTGCATTAAACGTATTACCCATTCATATGTATATCATTTAATGTATTAGACTTTTCATGAACAGCCTTGATGCTATAAATACCTTGTATCTCCCTCATTCAAGGGGACGGGAATTTCTTGAGAGAACTTGTAATCAAGAATTCCACAAACACTCAGCAATAACATAACAGTGGACGTAGGCTTTATTCCTAGCCGAACCACTTTAAAAATCTTTGTCTTATTTATTTATCTGTGATTAAATAATTAGAGCGATCTAGTTTTTTACATCAACAGATTGGCGCCGCCTGTGGGAAACGACTGAACTATCGTTTTTCATAAAAATCATTTATCACCAATGGCAGATAATCCAGAATCCAGTAATCGAAATGCTGGAAATACTGGAAATCTTCCAAATCCATCTGCATCTCCAGATCTGGCCGGAATTATGACGAATCTGGCTCAAGGACAAACCGCCATGCAAGAATCTATGAGGCAACTCCTTCAAACTCTTCAGGGCGGTGTACCTACTCATTCAGGGCAAAGGACTGATCATGGGCAATCACGATCCAGACGTACTGGGTCATATCGCAATGGAGAATCCAACGATTCTTCTTATCAACCTGGGCGAACTTCATCAATACGGGCTACGGATACAGATCAACATATCTCTCTTTCTCCGGAGAGAACTAGCGCTTTGGAAAGATTAAGCAGGGCATCTCCTTTCAGTCGGTTAGGACCAAGGAGGAACATGAGTCCACCTAGGGCTCCATCAAGAAGTTTTCGACCACCACCAGGTTTGAGAGAAGGATCTGCACAATCACGACCAACTACTCGTCGAGATAAATCTCAGGAAGCTACGTCAGAGCAATCAGTTGCTCGGACTAAGCGGCCCGAGGAAAGGAATGAAGCATGGAAAGATTCCATTCAACGGTTGGAGGATAGACTGGGAGAAATGGCTAAGGCGAGGAACCCCTTACAGAGAACTTTTGTTCAAGGGACACCTTTTGTGCAAGCCATTGTGGATTTCCCTACACCGTCGAAATTCAAAGCACCTGTAGTGACCCCCAAGTACGATGGAAAGACAGATCCCGTACTTCATATAGAACAATACCAAGCTGCTGCAGATATCTACGCTGTCCCCGACGAGATGAGGTGTAGAGCATTCTCGGGAACTCTTACCGGATCTGCACAGATATGGTACAATAATCTTCCTCGGGGTAAGATTTCAACTTTTGTTCAGTTAGCCGAGCTGTTTATTGGCAATTTTTGTTTTGGAGCAAAGCCGGTAAAGCGAGTAGCACATTTGCTAAGTGTTAGACAAAAATCAGGAGAAAGTACTAGAGATTACATAACTCGTTTCAATAACGAGAAGTTGGAAGTCATAGATTATGAAGAAAAGACAGCAATCACTGCTTTGATGAGTGGTTTGCTGCCTAACAAGCTGTACTATACTCTGGCCAAAGATCCGCCTAAAAATATGTCGGAATTGATGGCAAAGGCGGCCA
Organism: Sambucus nigra; assembly: GCA_949130495.1. Taxonomy (NCBI): domain Eukaryota; kingdom Viridiplantae; phylum Streptophyta; class Magnoliopsida; order Dipsacales; family Adoxaceae; genus Sambucus; species Sambucus nigra. The sequence continues at coordinate 465,001,441 of OX422215.1, read as the reverse complement.
AAATCATGAATGCCGAGGAGGCTATGACTGCGAAGAAGAATATGGATAAAGAAGTTAAAGTGGAGGTCGACAACTCTAAGAAGAAAGATCAGAAAGGTAATGGTGGTGACAAACATTCCAGGAATAACAGGATAAAGTTGGAAGCCCTAAAGAAGTATGATAATTATACTCCATTGAAAATGGGTATTAATCATGTTTTAGAAGAGATCAGGAATAACGAGGAAATCAAATGGCCAAAGAAACTGAAGACAGATCCCGACATGAGGAATAAGGCCAAATATTGCGAGTTTCACAAAGATCATGGCCATATGACCAAAAATTGTATAGCCCTTCAGAACGAGATTGAAAAACTCATTCGAAGAGGAAAATTATCAAAGTATGTAGATCGCAGAAGTGAAAGGAAGAATGATGATAGAACTAGAGAGAGATCTAGATCTCCTCGTCGTGCAGAGGAAAAAAAAAGGAGGGACCATGAAGAGGATCCAGATGATGACCCCGATCTTCCCAAGAAGCCAAGGAAACCTGAACGAGAGGTATTTTCCATACGTTTTGGATCATTTCATTGTAACGTTATTACAGGGGGAGATGCAGGAGGAGGAGACCTTACTGCAGAAAGAAAAGCTTACCTCGGAGAGGCTCAAGCTTGTTCATACATTCAGCGAATAAACCTGGCTGAGGATGATCGCCCGAGGAAGGTAAACAAAGAAAAGCTAGTGATTGGTTTTTCAAAAAACGACCTGGCAGGTGTTCTTTACCCTCATGATGATCCTTTGGTGATCAAAATGAGAATGAAGGATGTGGTCATTTCAAGGGTGTTAGTAGACAATGGTAGTTCGGCAGATATCATGTATTATTCATGCTTTGATAGCTTGAATTTGAAATTATCTCAATTGGAACCTTATCACAGACCCCTTCTGGGTTTTGCTAGCGAAAAAGTTTTTCCACTTGGGACGATCAAGTTGGATATACTCATTGGAACTTGGCCTGCTTGTCGAACAGAAAGAATACGCTTCTTTGTGATGGATAAGAATGTGCAGTCAGCCTACAACATCATCATGGGACGAGTTGGATTGAAGAAGTTCGAAGCAGTTCCATCTACAGTTCATCAATGTTTGAAATTCCCAACGAATTTTGGGGTTGGAGTTGTGAAAGGTGATCAAAAAGTAGCTAGGGAATGTTATTATTCGTCTGCCGAGCAAGAGGAGCTTGAAGAATCCAGGAAAAAGACTACTACTTACCAGGTGGAGGAAGGTACAGAAATTGAAACTCTTGATCCCAGGGATGAATCTCAACTTGTGAAAGGGCAAGTGGTAGAATCTACAGAAAATGTTATTCTGGACGACGAACATCCTGAACGAATAACCCAGATAGGTTCATCGTTGGATATGTCAATAAAAGAGGAGTTGATAACTTTCTTGAAGAATAGGAAAAATACTTTTGCTTGGAGTCATGAAGACATGCCAGGAATAGATCCAAACTTCTTATGTCATGAACTCAATGTGAATAAGGAGATCAAGCCTGTGAAGCAGAGGAGAAGAGTGTTTAGTCCCGAGAAGAACCAGGCCATACAAGAGGAAGTCGAGAAACTCCAGAAAGCCCAATTCATTGAAGATGTAAAATATCCAGATTGGTTGGCAAATGTGGTGATGGTAAAGAAGAAAAACAACAAATGGAGAATGTGTGTCGATTTCACCGATCTCAATAAGGCATGCCCCAAGGATCACTTTCCATTACCCAGAATTGATCAACTGGTGGATGCTACCTCAGGACACGAGCTACTCAGCTTCATGGATGCTTATTCTGGCTACAACCAGATCAAAATGAAACCTGAAGACAGGGAAAGTACTTATTTTATTACCCCTAGGGGAACTTATTGTTATAATGTTATGCCTTTTGGTTTAAAAAATGCAGGTGCAACATATCAGCGGTTGATGAACAAGGTTTTTACCGAACAAATCAGCCGCAACATGGAGGTCTATGTCGATGACATGCTCACTAAAAGCAAGAAAGCTGCTGATCATTTGGTTGACTTGAGTCAAACTTTTGATCAATTGGATAAATACCAAATGAAGCTTAACCCGACGAAGTGCACCTTTGGAGTACGAGAAGGAATATTCCTCGGATACATCGTCAATCAGCGAGGTATTGAGGCAAATCCAGATAAGATCAAAGCTCTTCTAGGGCTGCGATCCCCGACGACGAAGAAAGAAGTGCAGAGTCTTACCGGACGAGTTGCAGCGCTCAACAGATTTGTATCTCGAGCAACTGATAAATGCATACCATTCTTCAAAACACTTCGAAAAACCTTTGAGTGGAATAAGGAATGTGAAAAAGCCTTTCAAGACTTGAAGAAATACTTGGGAGCACCTCCACTGTTGTCCAGACCAATAACGGGAGAAAAGTTGTATTTGTATTTGGCAGTATCAGAGAACGCAGTCAGTTCAACGTTGATCAGATTGGAGAATGGAGTCCAGAAGCCAATTTATTACACAAGTAAGGCTTTCCGAGGTGCAGAAATCAGGTACCCAAAGCTAGAAAAATTGGCATTGGCACTAATTGAAGCAAGTAGAAGAATGAGGCCATATTTCCAAGCCCATACCATCATCGTTTATACTGATATGCCATTGAGACAAGCCCTCCATAAGCCAGAAAAATCAGGGAGACTGATGTACTGGGCAGTAGAACTTGGTGAATATGATATTGTGTATGAGCCCAGATCATCATTGAAGGGGCAAGCTGTAGCAGATTTTATAGCAGAGTTCACATACCCTGATACCCCCGAGGAGCAAAAGGTGCCTGCTGATCTACCTGTGGACGATACAGGATCAACAGAAACATTTGCTGACCTACCTGTGGACGATACAGGATCAGCAGAAACAGGTCCAAACCAACCAAGGTTGGTAAAAGGACTTGTGGATGTAGAGAAATCATTATATTCAAACACAGACCAACCAAGGTTGGTAAAAGGGTACGAACAGATGATTGACGAGGAGCGAAAGATACCGGGGGATGATGGAAGAAAACAGCAGATATTTTATCGAGGAACTCTGACAGATAAGAAATTTGAAGACGAGGTACCTACATGGAGATTATATGTAGATGGATCATCCTGCACAGCTGGTTGTGGAGCAGGAATTGTTTTGATCACTCCAGACGAGATTGACATGGAATATGCTTTGCGATTCCAATTCAAAGCCTCTAATAATGAAGCGGAGTATGAGGCCATGATAGCAGGTCTTAATCTAGCAAAGACTATGGAAGCACAACAAGTGATGGTATTCAGTGATTCTCAATTAATTGTGAATCAGATGATGGGAATATATGCGGTTAAAGGAGATTTAATGATCAAATATCATGCAAAGGTGATGAAATTGTTGACAGAATTTGAGGCCATTCAATTGGTGAGAATACCGAGGATGGAGAATGTACAAGCAGACGCACTGGCCCGACTAGCATCAGCTACTCGTACCGAGATGCGAAGAACCATACCGATTGAAGTATTAGAAGGTCGGAGCATAGATGAAGATCTGACAATGAATGTGATTACCCTTGATTTAGGACCATCTTGGATGGATCCAATCAGGAAATATGTTGAAGAGGGTGAATTGTCGGAGGACAAACTCGCTGCCAAGAAACTGAAGTATAAAGCTGCTCGGTATGTATTAACTAATGGTATTTTGTATAGACGAGGAATTATGGCAGGTTTGCAGAGATGTGTACATCCCACCGAGGTGAAAGAATTGATTGAAGAAATCCATGAAGGATCTTGTGGAGCTCATGTAGCAGGTCGAACACTTTTACAAAGAGTGATGACACAGGGATATTACTGGCCGACAATGAGGGCTGATTGTATAGCCTATGCCAAGAAATGTGACAAGTGCCAACGTTTTTCCTCCATCCGACGAACTCCACAAGCATTGCTAACACCAATAACTTCCCCTTGGCCATTTGCCATGTGGGGAATTGATTTGGTTGGACCACTGCCGACCACCCGAGGAAGATTCAAGTATCTCGTAGTTGCAGTGGACTATTTTACTAAGTGGGTGGAAGCTGAGCCTCTTATCAATATGACGTACGAGAAGGTATACCAGTTTGTATGGAAGAATATCATTTGTCGATATGGTCTCCCTCATGCTTTCATCACAGATCATGGAACACAATTTGATAATGAAGAATTTGCTGCCTATTGTCATCAGTCGAACGTTTTAAAGTTTCATTCAGCACCAGGCCATCCCCAAAGCAATGGACAGACTGAAGTGACGAACAGAACATTACTAAACGGGTTGAAAAAGAGGCTAAGTGAAGCTAAAGCAAATTGGATTAATGAGCTCCAATCAGTATTATGGGCCTACCGAACAACTCCCCGAGCAGCAACTGGAGAATCACCATATATGCTAGCATTTGGAAGTGAGGCTGTGATACCGGCCGAGTTGGGTCTCCCAACGCATAGAGTGCTGAATTTCAGCTCTCCGATCAGTGACTTGATGAGAAGAATGGATTTGGATATGCTCGAAGAAGTAAGAGAAGAGGCAGCCATTAGGAATGCTGCTTATCAACAACGAACAGCTCTGTTCTACAACAAAAGGGTGAAGAAATGCGATTTGAAGGAGAGTGATTATGTGCTGAAGAAAGTCATTCAGAAACAGAATAAATTGGAAGCAAACTGGCATGGACCTTACCGAGTTACAGAGGTTGTTCGACCTGGAACTTACAGAATAGCAACTCTAGAAGGAGAGGAATTTAAGAATGCATGGAATGCTGAACACCTGCGAAAGTATTATCAGTGATGTAAAATGTAAAGTATTTCCTTCATTATGAATAAAACGAGGATGGTTCACCATTTTCTTTCTGTTGAAAGTTTTTCGGGGAATACTAGTGTTGAACACTACACTACTTGATAACAAGAAGAAGACTGCTCTACGGAGCCATGCTCTACGGAGCCATGCTCTACGGAGCCATGCTCTACGGAGCCAAGCTCTACGGAGCAAAAGTGCTATAAGTAGCCAACCTCCTTTGGTTAGTAGGACATGCTCTACGGAGCCAAGCTCTACGGAGCAAAAGTGCTATAAGTAGCCAACCTCCTTTGGTTAGGAGGACATGCTCTACGGAGCCAAGCTCTACGGAGCAAAAGTGCTATAAGTAGCCAACCTCCTTTGGTTAGGAGGACAAGCTCTACGGAGCGCTCTACGGAGCAAAAGTGCTATAAGTAGCCAACCTCCTTTGGTTAGGAGGACAAGCTCTACGGAGCGCTCTACGGAGCAAAAGTGCTATAAGTAGCCAACCTCCTTTGGTTAGGAGGACATGCTCCAAGGAGCCAAAAAGTTCGAAAGAACCCTAATACTCCTTTGATTAGGAGGTGTACACCAGCATGATCAACTACGGTTGGTAAGACTTTATATACTCTCGCATTACAGCTTATGTTGGTCGGGAGGTAACATTATTACAAAAAGTTCTTTAAAGAACAAAATATTCCAAACTGTACCAAGTATGGTTGATCGGGGATAAAAACCCACTAACTGTAGTTGGTCGACGAGGACAAAAGTATTGACCCTAGTTGGTCAGACACATGTTTATATTTGAAATTGAACCAAGTATGGCAGGTTGGGGATAGAAACCCATCAACTGTGGTTGGTCGACAAACATTATTTATCCACCTTGGTTGGTTGGAAACAATTTTGAACAATTTATGCTTATTATAAATTCTAAGTTGGTTGATGAACCATATAATTTGCAAACAGAAAAATAGCTATTGGCAAAACAGAAAATGAAATTCTTTCATTAAGATAAAAATGTATTACATGTTACATGTATGTGCTAACTATTACATTAAAGATTCCTACTCTATTGGTTTCTTTCCTTTATCTTTTGAGACAGGTTCCTCGCCAGCAGGAGGATACTCTAGACAAAGAGGAGAATTAATAAAGTTCATGTCCTTCAGCATTCTGACATTCATTATTGTAGGAGTGTCCAACAGGTGCTCAGGACGAGATACTTCAACTTGAGAATGAAGGTTATAATCACCAAGATATTTAGAGATCAAACTCCGAGGAATGGAACGAGCAGGAATCCATGCCATATCCAATTTATAGGGAGGAACAGGCAAGTCTAGTAATCCAGGAGCATGATAATCCCATAAATAATGACCTCGTTCCAATTTTAATACACCCAGAGCGTTCAACCATCCCTGCTTATAACCTTCGTTATTGGCATTTTCAATGCGAGCATCCAAATGATAAAGAGCTTCATTATAGCCTGCATTCCAGAACTCCCGAGGCTGTTTATGGAATTGGAAAGTTAATCTATCTACTTGCTCGAGAAAGTTCTTGATAAGAGCATCTTTATTATTCAGAGCAGACTTCATCGCATCCAGTTGATCCTCTAAAGATAAGTTTTTCTTAAACAAATCAGACAGAGCACGATCCTTAACATTCAGTTGGAATGCTTGAGTTTCCAGAGTAGATTGGGTGCGAGATTCTTCAACACTGCGGCTAAGAACTCTTGATCGGCTCCGAGAAGCAACTGGAGAATTTTGCTCCTCGACGATTCTTCCTCGTCCCCGAGAACTTCTTCCTCGTCCCCGAGCAGTCACAGGAATAATAGACTTTTTCAAGTCGTCCAACTCTTGCCTTAGTTTGGCGTTTTCAACCTCTAGAAACGAAAAACCTTCATCAGTAACTGGTACTAATGCAGTAGAAGAGGAGGCAGCGGATTCATATTGAGCCAATCTTTTCTGCAGACTATTATTTTCTTGTTCCAGAATCTCGGCAATTTGTCGGCAGGCTTCAACTTCACCTTTTAGGGTCCTTTCCCTAATGTCATATGCAGCAATGATCTTTTTATGACCTGTATCAGAGGAAAGTTGTTGATATCTATTTTCATATTCCTCGTGTAATGAAGCCATCGATTCATTGTGCTGACCTTGGAGATCCTCTAAGGAACAATGCAGCTCTTCAATCAAGTCATAATAAGCGACATTGTTAGCTACAGCTCGGTCGAGTAAATCTTTCAAGTACCGATAAGCCTCAGTCGCCTGTTCTGAAGCATCATGACCAAGAATGTCAGCAATTTCAGAAGAACTAAGGTCTGTATGACCAGCCCTATAGTATTGGTGACATTGCTGCATCAGCTCGGTATCATGAGAAGAGATTAATTCCATTCTAGCAACAAACTAAAGACAAGAAAAAGACAACAATCAACAAAGAATCATCAATAACAGCGATGAGTAAAGAAGTATTTTATTAGATCATAAAAGGATTACATTGTTCGATTACAAATGATGAAAGATAGAAATGATACCGAACAACTTCACACCTTTTCCTTGTCTCCCAAGACTTTCTCGGGAGGCTGGGACGAGGAGCTCGGTTGCTCGGTGATAACAACAGCTTGATCGGCAGAAATCTTCTCGGCAGGAGGAGGCATAGAAGAAATATCCTCAATGACAGAGGGTTGAGAAGTAGAGATTGGGACATCCACAACCATGGAAGACTCATCTGAAGCAGGTTCATCTTCTTCTTCTTCCACAATTGGTGGAGGAGGACCAGGGAGATGCCTTTGGAATAGCTCAGAATCGTCTTGGATTTTTAGCTCTTGTAGAGCAGCTACCCAACCATCATGGAAGTATTTCAACTCCCCATATTGGACTTGGGATGTCATAGCAGCAATCCCTTTATCCCATCCTTTCTCCCAACCAGCACTGAAATGTTTCTTGACTACAGCTTTTCTTTTCAACTTCTCCGAGGAGAGTTTGACATCCAATTGTTCTTTCTGGATTTTGATGTCTCGCAGGATAGATAGTTCTTTTTCTGCATTCTTCAGTTGGTCATCGCATTTTTGCTGATTGACCTCTAAGCTTTTCACCTTCTCCTCCAAATTCTTGGAGGTTTCAGCCATCTTCATCTTATCAGCCTCAGCTGCAGCCAATTTTTTCTCCCAGGCAGCTTTCTCCTCGACGTACTGCTGGCGAGATTCTTTCACAGATTGGGCTAAACCCAAGAGGGCATCGTCAACATCGGACGCGGAACTGGAAGCTTTAATAGCTTGATCTTTCTTCACGATGGTATTGAAACAGTTCACCAGCTGAAAGATAAGAAAAACAATAGAGTCAACACAAATACAAGAGTTCAGGAAAAAGAAAAGAAAGACCAAAGGTATGAGAAATTTACTGAAGAAAGATGGCGAGCAGCTAGGGATGTCAGTGTATCCCTAGGAATCTTTTCATCAACCCCGAGAACCTCGGGTATAACTGAGCTCGTTGAAGAACTCGGAAGAATGATTTTTGAAATACTACTACCACCAGCGGGTAGAGAAGATGCAGTTCCAGCAAGATTAACCGAGGATGATTTCCTCAATCTCTTCAAAGGAGGGTCAGCAGCATCAACCAAGGAAGAAGTCTTGGTCGGAGAGATTGTAATTACATCAGCACTAGCACTTTTCTTGCTCGGGGCCACTGGGGGCTTCTCGGCAAATTTGGAGGAACTAGCATCTACTTTTTTAGTCCCCTCTGGGACATCAATTTTGCCTTTCTGTGCTCCAACAGTAGAAGAAATTTCACCAAATAGAGCAGGAGGAGCTCTTTTCTTGCCCATTTTCTGAGATAGGGGGATATGAGAATCTGAAGATGAACTTTCTGGTGTTGAGGCTGGTTCAACAGGGCGAGCAGTATAAGAGGTTGTGTAGCTCTTATACTGCAGCAAATATGATGCAGACCTAATATGCTCGTCTGCAATCGTCTTATGCAAATTCCAGATAAGTTTTAAATGCTTGATATTCACTTCCGACTCTTTTGGAGTTTTTCTTTTACTATCAACTGCGAATAAATACATAAATCTCAGTCATACATTTTGTCAAACATGATGAAAACGCAATTTCATAAGTAAAATAAAATGAAAAATAAACCTATCCCATTGCCGTATGGGGGGCATCTGGGACCGTTGTATACTTCATTCCCAGATAAAGGCGCGTGTTGCCAATTTTTTATGACCAACCCATGCTCAAAATAATCTCTATTTGAATCAGGAAGGTTAACTACAAGGGCTCTATTTAAAAACCTAGTTTTTAAATAATAAACATTATCTAAAGTGGCCCACTTATAGCAATACATGATTTCTGGGATCCCTATACGAGTCCCATGAGTTAGATTTAACTTGTGCACCCCGTTAATTATTCTCCATGAATTGGGGGCTATTTTTGCAGGAACGAGATCAAAGTATTGACAAAACTCAAGACATAATGGGTTTGGTGGAAAAGAAAAACCGCATTCAGCAACAAAAAGACTGGGGAACCAATGTCCCTCAGCCAATCGAAAGTAATATAAAGGCTCAGAAAGAACCTCTAGAGTTACCCAAGAAGGAATGGAAAAGTCAGAACGAAATTTCTCAGCAGATTCAACAATATAAACCATATTGAATAAAAAAGATGCAGAAGAAAGGAAGAAGATCTTACAGAAAGAAAGGAGATATGTTGACAACGAACGGAAACAATGATGAACACACAAGAGAGAGGAAGAGAATAGAAAATTTGAATGCAGAAAATTGGAAAGTGTAGACGACGGTATGGTTACCAAAGGAGTTTAAATACTTTGCATCGGGAAGCGGCGAAAGAAATGATTACTAAAAAGAAACTACTGAACTTCCGGCGGCTAAAAAGACAAAAGTTGCACGAAGATCGAAGCGCTTATAAAAAAGGCGGAAACTGCGAAATGAGAAGGAAATTTGAATACAATGTTCCTGAAACCCAGGAAGGTCATTTAATATTACCATATACCGAGAAAGAATGTCCCATACTCCTCAAAGTTCGAAATATGAAACATTGGGGGCTTCTGTTGATACCAAAATTAATATGCTGATGTGGACGAATAGTATGAAGACACGTGTCAATCTACGTGGCACAATAACAGCGAGGAAGATCATTTCCCGACCAACCATGTTTCTTTCCGAGCAACGAGAATACACCGAGGAACTCTATCATACCGAGGAACTCCATCCGAGGAACTCCATCATCCCGAGATACTCTAAGCACTCCGAAGAACTCTTTATTAACGAGCAACTAAGGCGGTCCGAACTGCACCTCGGCCGTATCATCAATTATCAGACGGACAACTGTTCAACTATTCATTAGATCCTTGACGCACACGCTGCATTAAATGTATTACCCATTCATATGTATATCATTTAATGTATTGGACTTTTCATGAACAGCCTTGATGCTATAAATACCTTGTATCTCCCTCATTCAAGGGGACGGGAATTTCTTGAGAGAACTTGTAATCAAGAATTCCACAAACACTCAGCAATAACATAACAGTGGACGTAGGCTTTATTCCTAGCCGAACCACTTTAAAAATCTTTGTCTTATTTATTTATCTGTGATTAAATAATTAGAGCGATCTAGTTTTTTACATCAACAGTATTAAAATGACACGAGTACAAGACTAAATGACTCAGATAGAAAGGCGATAACTGAATTCCTTTGGGCGACATGCCCTAAATAAAATATCACTATGAATCAAATGAAGATAGGCATCTAAGCAATACTCTATAGCTCCATAGCTCGTCATAATCCTCTAAGGTTGGCGTCCCTGTTGCTGGACACTTGATATATAAGGTACAATAGAAAAGAGAATATGCAAGGAAACGGGTCAGAGCCCGATGTAAAATTAATTTTGAAAACAGCAAATATTTAACAAGTTCAATAAAGCATTTATTATGTACATGTTAGTATCCAGACTCTCACTTGATATTCTCAACTCTCACCTAGAGTGCACGCTTAATGTTTCCTATTAACCTCCTAGTTAATGGTTCATCCTAACTAGTTTCCATAACATGATTCTATCCCATATCATAACCCCGTATGTCCCATACCATACGTCGTATAATCATTTATATACGTTTCTCATTAATATGAATTAAGCTTTTCAAATCTATAAGAATAAATATTCATTAACTTAATTCAATTATTTTTCTCTATTCACCGTCATCTACAATCATCACACAGTAGATTAATCAAACCACTCAATATACTTTCAGTTAATTCATTATATATATAAACATATATAATACGGCACCCTTAGACACAGCTGCGGTGCATGTAATACTCTGTTATCACGTCCCAGTATCGTTCGTCGCCGAATAGGGGACTAAAGGTTCGGTAAGGATTCCTCGAACCACAAATATCAACACATAAATTGGAGACAAACATAGTTCTCATACCCACCGGTCACACACATACCTACGTTACCATAGTCAGCGGACTTATCAACTCCCCGATAAGTCTTTTATAGACCTATGTTCTCGAGCAACAAATCAAAAATCTCATGGATTCATCAGGATATGACTGCCCTCATGCGCAAACCTCCCGTCGATAGCAAGTAAGCTAGGTATGTCATACACATAAATTATCAATTAATCAAATAGGCATTATCATCTACCTATAGATATAATATCAACAAGGTAATCACACTACCCTAAGATAATTCCCATACGTAGCATTATATCTCTTTAAATCCTATGTATTAAAAATATTATGACATTTCATCTTAAATTTAATTATCATAATTCTCATCAATTAAATCCCAATCACATTAATTCGGTTCTTATCTAGGGCTTACTGATCTTCCCTAAGTCCCATTATATCCAAGGTACATTCTCTCTATACCGAAATAATTAAAGTATGAATTCTCATATACTTTTACCAAAATGCTTTCCTATTTGAATTTACTATTTGGTAGTTTCTATTACTCCAAACAACCGACAAACTCAGAACTGGACTCTAAGAAAATTCCCAGAAATTCACCCTGTCGTTTGAACCGGAATGGCATGTCGTTCGAACCAGAATGACATGTCATTCGAAACACTTCCAATGTCGTTCGAACGACTTCGCGCGAGATCCCCATCTCGTTTGAACCACTTCGCGCGACTTCGCGCGAGACCTACTGTTTCGTCTTCTTCACCAAATTTCAGCGTTTTTCACCATTTTTTAACCTAAAAACCTCTAAGATTCAACACCCAACATCTCATCATCAATATCCATTAACTCTTAAAAGGTTATAAATCATTCCTAACCGCCTAGGATCATCAAGAGTTTGAATTAAAAGCATATATTTATCCTCTTTTTCCAGAAAATTATCTACATGATATCTTCAATGATTCTCAGAATTTCTTCAACAACTTAAAGATTATTTCGTGGATTATTATCTACCTACAACATGAGTTTGATTCCTATATATTTCCATTTTCCAGAAATCAATTAACAACTCTATCTTTATCCTCCAAACATGTAAAATCTCATATTTTCAATAACTATCCTAACATGGACAATATACTAACTAGATTGCAATTATCAAATACTTGCCTCTAATGAAGGTCTGATCCTTTGGGGTGGTGTATCACAGGTGGTTCTCCCCTTCTCCGGTCAACTTCCGGTGGTGGTGACCTTTGGTCCTTGGTTCTCCTCCTTTCCTAGTAAGCTTCTCTTCTCCCAAGCAACCTTTCACTCTCTCTAAAAGATGAACTCTCAATTTTGTGTACAAGAGATGAATGAACCCACGTACAACTAATCTCCAAATATTTATAATAAGACAAAATCTAAAATCACTATTCATCCTCTTTGTAAAAATGACAAAAATGCCTTTTTTGGGTGTCTTTTCATTTCTAAATGACCCGAGACCCAAAACCAACATCCAAATAGACTTTTCTGACTATTTCTACCCTTTCGGATGCAACGACGCACTCGAAATGACTATAAGCTTGATATAAAAATAAATTTCCTTTTTAATTTAAAAAATTTGTCCCGACACGTCCTATACCGCGTCCGACTAAAAATTCAAATTACTGAATTAATATCACACAGCCATATCAATAACATCACATTCATATATTACCTAAATATCTTTAAGTAATATTCAGAATCATTCATTTTAATATCCACAATTCGGATAAAATTCAGATGAATAAATTTATATAAAAAATCCAATTAATCCATTAATTTAAAATATTACACATTTTTAAAAGTCATTAAAATTACGGGGTATTACATACTCCCCCCCTTATAACAGAATTTCGTCCCGAAATTCGGAAAGATAAATCATACTGGTAAGGTCAACTCTGAGTATAAATCTCACATCGCAAATAATCTATGTCATACCGCCCATACAATACATTAACGAAAATCCCCATTGATATTATACGCCAAGCCTCACCATTGATATTTCAACTGAATCGAATTTAAACTTTACCCAATCTTCCCTATACCATCCTCGTGACAAAGTTTGGAAAAAGTGATCCTTAATCATTAAGTAAATAAATTCTGAAGTCACAACTACTTACTGTTTCACAATTATGAAAAACACTACAATCCAACCATCCAGGGCGCCCATACACCCTATCGTATAACTTTCATTATAAAATGGATATGATTACCCGCATAATACTCTAATTTATCGCAAAGGTTATAAACTCATATCCTAAAGACCTAACTTATTTCAACTCCCAACGTTTGTTAGTTTCATGCGTGGGGTGTCTCGCAAGCGAAATCCGAATAAGGAACCCCCCCGATACACTACTACCTAAAGTAGTCGGTCATCGAAACTCCTCAGGTCCTTAGTCGATAGTATATAACTTCTCTACGGTTTATCAATTTCAACTAAAAGTCTACCCATCTACTCTCTTGTTAAAGACAAAACGCTGGCTATAGTAGTCCATACTCTCTCATATACCATAAGTCAATCCACGCCGATAGTCACATCATGTTGGGGCATGACTAATGTAAATAACTTTGTGATAAAATCATACCCACGTGATGACACGTAAAAATATAGGTGTCCCACGACCCCTCGGTGAGTCTACGTAAATAACAGTGCTAAAGGCTAAGTTTAGTAACCCTATTTCCCACACAATATTAATCACTACAAAAATCAGTATGCGCCTCATAACTCCTTAGATAGAAAACATACCCTCATTCGCGGGTGGTGGTTGTTTAATCGCTGCCTGATGGATGTTATATACACGCCTATACTGACCCTATTGCACGGGAGCTGCTAGAATGGGAGGTACTGCTAGCACCGGAGCTGGAGCTGGAACAGCAGCTGGTGGAAACACTGGTATCTGTGGCTCATGTCGAGCATTTTGTTACTAAGGGAATTTTTCTTTATCAGGACAATCTTGTCGTTTATGGCCATACTTACCACACACGAAATATTTTCCAGCAAACTTCCCACTGTTTTATCCCTGTTGACCCCGACCCTACTGGCCATTACCTCCTTTCCCTTGGCCCTGATGAGCCTATCTCCTGCCCTGATGGCCCTTATGGCCTTGCCCATTACCTCTATCCTCAAATCGAGAATCTCCAGATCGTAAACGCTTAGCATAATCCCCTGTCTGGAAATCCTCCTCACCCTGACGCTGATGACTCTGACCTGGCTGAGTCCCACTAGAACTGCCCCCATTAGTCTTGCCTTGCAGAATAGCTGAAGAACGTAAGCGTAACTAGAAAAGCAACAATCCTACTCATAGGGCTTTATATCAAAGAACGCTAAGCGAAAAACACAGTAAGCCGTATAAACCCTAAAGGACACTAGAACCTGATGCTCGGATACCACTTATAACACCCCGCCTAATTAAATATCGGGTGGCCAGTCCCATACCAAATTAAAACAGAATATACAGTTGGCTCATTCTCATCACCACTATCGAAAACATTTACAACTCACCCAATACCCAATTAAGCTGGTGTTAAAAACTTTCCAAATTTCAATTCAACCAAATTCATTTTTAGTTTACGAATAACACTACTCATTTTATTCTACCATAATAATAACTCAATAGATAACTCAAAAGAATTTAAATGTAACTGGAATAAACATTCCCAAATAATAATCCAATACAGTAATCCCAATAATATTAAATGTACTAAAATGACATGAGTACAAGACTACATGACTCAGATAGAAAGGAGATAATTGAATTCCTTTGGGCGACATGCCCTAAATAAAAGATCACTATGAATCAAATGAAGATAGGTGTCTAAGCAATACTCGATAGCTCCATAGCTCATCATAATCCTCTAAGGTTGGCGTCCCTGCTGCTGGACACCTGATATATAAGGTACAATAGAAAAGAGAATATGCAAGGAAACGGGTCAGAGCCCGATGTAAAATTAATTTTGAAAACAGCAAATATTTAACAAGTGCAATAAAGCATTTATTATGTACATGTTAGTATCCAGACTCTCACTTGATATTATCACCTCTCACCTAGAGTGCACGCTTAACGTTTCCTATTAACCTCTTAGTTAATGGTTCCTCCTAACTAGTTTCCATAATATGATTCTATCCCATATCATAACCCCGTATGTCCCATACCATACGTCGTATAATCATTCATATACGTTTCTCATTAATATGAATTAAGATTTTCAAATCTATAAGAATAAATATTCATTAACTTAATTCAATTCTTTTTTTCTATTCACCGTCATCTACAATCATCACACAGTAGATTAATCAAACCACCCTGTATACTTTCATTTAATTCATTATATATATAAACATATATAATACGGCACCCTTAGACACAGCTGCGGTGCATGCATTACTCTGCTATCACGTCCCAGTATCGCTGATCACCGAATAGGGGACTAAAGGTTCGGTAAGGATTCCTCGAACCACAAAAATCAACACATAAATTATAGACGAACATAGTTCTCATACCCACCGGTCACGCACATACCTACGTTCCCGTAGTCAACGGACTTATCAACTCTCCGATAAGTCTTTCATACACCCATGTTCTCGAGCGACTAATCAAAAATCCCATGGATTCATCAGGATATGACTGCCCTCACGCACAAACCTCCCATCGATAGCAAATAAGTTATGTCATACACATAAATCATCAATTAATCAAATAGGCATTATCATCTACCTATAGATATAATATCAACAAAGTAATCACCCTACCCTAAGATAATTCCCACACGTAGCATTATATCTCTTTAAATCCTATGTATTAAAAATATTCTGACTTTTCATCCTAAATTTAATTATCATAATTCTCATCAATTAAATCCCAATCACATTAATTCGGTTCTTATCTAGGGCTTACTAATCTTCCCTCAGTCCCATTATATCCCACGTATATTCTCTCTATACCGAAATAATTAAAGTATGAATTCTCATATACTTTTCCCAAAATGCTTTCCTATTTGAATTTACTATTTGGTAGTTTCTATTATTCTAAACAACCGACAAACTCAGAACTGGACTCTAAGAAAATTCCCAGAAATTCACCCTGGCGTTTGAACCAGAATGACATGTCGTTCGAACCACTTCCAATGTCGTTCGAACGACTTCGCGAGAAATCCCAATCTTGTTTGAACCACTTCGCGCGACTTCGCGCGAGATCTAATGTTTTGTCTTTTTCACCAAATTTCAGCGTTTTTCACCATTTTTGAACCTAAAAACCTCTAAGATTCAACACCCAACATCTCATCATTAATATCCATCAACTCCTAATAGGTTATAAATCATTCCTAACCGCCTAGGATCATCAAGAGTTTGAATTAAAAGCATATATTTATCCTCTTTTTGCAGAAAATTATCTACATGATATCTTCAATGATTCTCAAAATTTCTTCAACAACTTAAAGATTATTTCGTGGATTATTATCTACCTACAACATGAGTTCGATTCCTATATATTTTCGTTTTCTAGAAATCAATTAACAACTCTATCTTTATCCTCCAAACATGTGAAATCTCATATTTTCAATAACTATCCTAACATGGACAATATACTAACTAGATTGCAATTATCAAATACTTGCCTCTAATGAAGGTCTGATCCTTTGGGGTAGTGTATCACAGGTGGTTCTCCCCTTCTCCGGTCAACTTCCGGTGGTGGTTGGTGGTGGTGACCTTTGGTCCTTGGTTCTCCTTCTTTCCAAGTAAGCTTCTCTTCTCCCAAGCAACCTTTCACTCTCTCTAAAAGATGACCTCTCAATTTTGTGTAGAAGAGATAAATGAACTCACGTACAACTAATCTCCAAATATTTATAATAAGACAAAATCTGAAATCACTATTCATCCCCCCTGTAAAAATGACCAAAATGCCCTTTTTGGGTGTCTTTTCATTTCTAAATGATCCGAGACCCAAAACCAACATCCAAATAGACTTTTCTGACTATTTCTACCCTTCCGGATGCAACGACGCACTCGAAATGACTATAAGGTTGATGTAAAAATAAATTTCCTTTTTAATTTAATAAATTTTCCCGACACGTCCCATACCGCATCCGACTAAAAATTCAAATTACTGAATTAATATCACACATACATATCAATAACATCACATTCATATATTACCTAAATATCTTTAAGTAATATTCAGAATCATTCATTTTAATATCCACAATCTGGATAAAACCCAAATGAATTAATTTATATAAAAAAAATCCATTTAATCCATTAATTTAAAATATAACACATTTTTAAAAGTCATTAAAATTACGGGGTATTACAATATATATATATATATATATATATATATAATAAAGGAGGAGGGTTTTTTTGTCTAGGCCAACTGATGGCTGAGATTAAATCTGGTTAATTTGGTCTTTATCAACTGATGGCTGAGATTTAATCCAAGAGTTTGTATGTAAAGGTTTAAGATGGTGCCACGTGGACATTGCCTCGAGCCACTGAAATGCCCTCAAAGCCCACGCCTATCTTCAAACCGATTCCATGTACTGATTGAGAAAAAACATAACATGGCCTAACAGTAAACATGTATGAGTAGCGCGGCTACTAAATGTACGAAGGCTCAGAACCTATACATCTAACCTCCTCACACACACAGTGCACTCCCCAATCAATATATTAGAGACCCTTTCTCTCTCTCTCTTCACTCACTAAAGGGAACAAAACCTACGACATCACCGGTCACTGCCTCACCGACAACTCCCACGGCCAATTAACCCACTCCAAGTTATGGGCTATCAGCAGATCTGAACGGGCATTTCATTGTATTGACAATATTTGAGATTTGGGTTTTGGTTTTGCAGGTCTTTATACGAGTTCCAATCAGGTCTTTGATACGGGTTCCAATCAGGTATGGATTTTGACTCACAAACCTCTTCTTTCTCCCCCCCCCCCCTCTCTCTCTCTACGTCCACAATAATAACATACCCTTCCGATTTCTTAGATTTTTGAAACTCTAATGGCAGTTTTTGTTTTTATTTTGCAGATCTCAAAACATCAGGTAGACTCACACCACACGCATATTACTCTATTTTTTTTCCCTTTTATTTTGTTCTCTCTCCATCTTCTCACTTTTCCTTTGTTGAGCAGGGGATAACACATAATAGTGCGTGAATCAGTTGAGGGTGTTAGAGAAATAGCAAGACATGCACATGTTTTGTACCCAAGACTTTCAGATCTGAGTGAGAAATTAAAGAAGCATATGGGTGGGTCTCTCACCCAACACCATATCCATCTTATTCTCATTAAAGACCCCCTTATGTTGCTAATTTTTTTTTTCTGGGTTTTAAAACGTTTTGTTGATGTCAGTTGTTGATCTCTTTTTAAAACGTTTTTTTCCTGGGTGCGTGAAACGTTTTGTTGATCTGTTTTTAATTTTTTTGTTTCGTATCTCTTTTTATTTTTTTTGTTCTGGGTTTCATCTTTATATTTTTTTAGATTATGTTTTTATTTTGGATATTATGTTTGGTTTTAGATCTAGACTTACTTATTTTTGATATTATGTTTATTTTGGGTTTGAAAATACTTTATCAGTGTTCTGTTTGGATCCAAATGTTGCAAGATAAATTAAGCCGTCGACCGTAGATAAGAGCTTATGGTCCGATTGAAAAGTAGCCATTTTAGAGAAATTTTAGGGAACTTTTTGGTGTTCTGTTTGGATCCAACAGAAATTTTCTCAGTGTTCAGTGTTCTCTTTTGATCCACCTATAAGGTATGTAGATACACAAATGGGTTTATATGTAAGTGTTGTCTTCGTTGACCTGTTACGAGAATTATTTTCACTGCTGAGTTTCTCTTTATTGGGTGTGAATATATATATATATATATATATATACACACACACACTCACACATTCACACATACACACACATACAAAAGTGCTCATATATGTATTTTAAAAATATGACAACAAATATTTTATTTATAGTTTTAGTCCCTATTTTTTAATAAAGTCGCTGGTGCGAACCTATATTTATAAAATGTCACTGTGTCCTTTTAATTTGAAAATAAATACTAAAAATGAAAATAAAATGTTTGTGACTTATATCCATAATCAATATTATTTGAAGTTCAAAAATACATAATCTATTTTTATTTTACGGACTGCAGGCGTGTCACTCCCTCCTTATCTTTCTTTCCACTCTGGTCTCCTTTCACGTCTCTTTCTTTCCACTCTCCTCTCTCCTCACGTCAACCTAGATGCTCAGATGCTATTAATTCCTATCCTCTCACATCAATAAGAAAACTCTTTCTTTGTGAAGTGCAAATAAAAAATCTCTTAAACTTCTGCACAAAACTATTGCAAGCTACTTAAAAGTAGTCTTCATTTAATGCTGCGTAAGATAACATTTTTTTTCTAGAAAATAAGAGAAGAATTTTTATACTTTTACTCAATTTTCACTCTTATAAATATGTTTTTTTTTTTAATTTGAAACCTATTTTTTAATTATGAAAATTCTTTTTATTAATAAAATTTTAGTTTTTTTCGATTTAATTATTCGAATTCTATTTTTATTAAACAGACGGGAAGAGAGTGAAGCCGCCTAAACACGACGAGACTCTCTTTAACATATGATTATGATGTCGTCGGAGAAGTTTCTAGACTTCTTTACCTTTGGCTTCTTCCGGTATGGCTAGGGTTCACCAGAAATAACTAAATAGCTAGATAAATATAAGAGCCATTCCGTCACTACAGAATCTGTGAATTGTCCAAACTTAAAATTCAGTTTTTTCTATTTAATTATTCGAATTCTATTTTTGTCCAAACTTTTTAATTTTTTTATTAAATGTTATAAATCACTTTGTTAGTTTTTTTTTTCAGATTTGTGTCAAGTTGCTGATTTTGAGATATTTTGACATCTCCTATACGGTTTATGTTTTTTTCTTCTATTTTTAAATTTATTAATCATACTCACCTCTTTCTTAGGTTCGAGAGTCTCTATTTTTCTCTCAGTGTTTTTTGGTTTCAATGTCTCATTAAAAATAATTTGCATGGATGATACATTTTGAGGGGGAGTAAGAAGTTAGTATTGGGTTTAATATCTGATTTTGGGTTTAATATCTGATTTTGGAAGGAAGAACGTGGGTTTTTTGGGTTTGTTTGGTGTTGAGTTCTTATACCTTTAGTTTTAGTTTATTATTGGGGAAGTGATGAGCTGATCTAAATTTCTATAGTACATGTAATTTATACTTTTAGTTTTAGTTTAGTATTCAAGATTAGTGGATATTTTATTTATATTTTGGTCTAAAATTGTTGTAGTTGCATCTTTTTAGTGTTTGTGGTGACATGATATTCAAGATTTTTGGGAAACCTTTTGTATTAGTCTATTCTATTTTGTCATTCCATTTCATATATGTTTAAGTGAATTATTTTACCATGATATTAATAACGATCAAAGAATAACATCGTGTTGTCATAAGTATTTCTTTAATAGTTAAAACAGATAAATTTGAGAATTGTAAAATCAATAATTGAAAATTTATTAGAACTTTTTATTATTTAAAAAAATGAACTATTTTTTCTATTTAAAATATCGATTCTCTTACACCTTTAACACAAGTCAAAATTTTGGAATGAACATGACCCATTTATGCAAGTAATTGTCGACATAAATATGCCTTCAGAAATGTTACAATTGTCAAAAGTTTGAAATGTTATAATAATATAATTCCAATTGCAAATCTATACTTAATGTTCTTAAGACAAATGCACCGTATTAAAGTCATAATTATGTTGCAAGCATTGGATTAATATGCTTGCAATGACGAGTAAGTCTATCATGGGGTGATCAAGAGTGTTTATATTTGCACTATTGGCGACAAGAGAACAAATTTATCACGGGATAAAATTAATTGCCGCACCATCGGCGCGGGAACAAATTTATCACCGTGCCATCGGCACGGGTACATCCTAGTATATATATATATATAGGGAGAGGTTCACAAGTGGACCAAAAGAATGGACTTTTTAATGGACTTAACAAAAAAGACTAATAAGTCTCGGTTATTGGGTGCCGCTGGCGCGGACCCATTACACCAAGGAATTAAAATTAGTGGGTTATTAGTCTTTTTTGTTAAGTCCATTAAAAAGTCTATTCTTTTGGTCCACTTGTGATCCTTCTCCTATATATATATATATATATATATATATATATATATATATATATATATATATATATATATATATATATATGTGTATATATGTGTGTGTGTGTGTAATACACATCAAGATATATATAGAAATCCAGGCTACCGGAGCATCATTCCCATAGCCAACCCTAAAACATTTAAGTCTATGGCTCGACTTTATTTTAATTAACTACCCACTAATTAATTCTCATTATTTAGGTTTATCCCTATCAAGTATACCCGAACTCTCTATCTCTCGGCCCAAAATTCAATAGTTTCAATCCACCCTTCAATTTCATGCAATTAAGTCTAATCGCTTAAACAACAAGATTACAATATGATAAATCATGAACTTATATATATATAATTTCATTAGTTCTCTAATTAATTCAAGGTTAGGTATTTCCAATTTAAACCCTAATTCGATACTCAATTTCATACTTCAGTTAGGGCAGGAACTGTAAATCTCCAACATAACAAGTCTGAATCAAGAGAATCGCAAAAATATGGCAGACATCACAGGTGGTTCAAACGAAGAGACATGTCGTTCGAACGACAGTGGATCTCGTTTGAACGAAATACCAGGTCGTTCGAACGACCCTGGTATTTCTCCTTCTCTCTCTTCAGCTAAAAACTCAGTCCGTCATTAACAAGTTTTCAACCTCTATTCTGATCAGATTTGTGCATCAAAACGTTCCCAGATTTATCATAATTCCCTACTTATATCATATTCAATCTAACCCCAACCATTTCATCAATTACATCAAATTTTAGCCCCTCTACAAATTTATAACTTCAAATTAAAGAATCCCCAATTTCTAATGAAAAGAACCCTAACATTTTAATTGAGTCTCACCTCCTTTAATATGAATAAGTAAATAAACATTAACAATTTGCAAATTAAACCACTTGCCTGAATGTAGATCAAGGTCTTGGATGAGGGAGATGGACTGAATCCAAGGGTTCCTTCTTATTCTTGAAGCTCCTTCCAAAATATCCAAATTCTTCTAATGGTTTTTCTCTCAAGCTCTCCACACTTAAGCTCCTAAAATGACTTTAGGTTGTCTTACCCTTGCCAAATTAGGGTAAAAGGCTTAAATCCCATTTTTGGGCCTATGGGCTTCCTAAAAAGGGTCCAAACTCACTATTTGTGGCTCAAACATGTCTAATTAAGACCCGAAACCCATTATATACTTATGGCCACTCATTTCGGACTATTTCGATCATAACGGACTCAACCGCGCGCTCAAAATCACCATCCGGAATAAATTTCTGAAATTAACTCTCATCCGTTAACTTATTTAAATATATTCACTTTTGAATATTTCCATTAATTAATTCTCACTAATTTACGACACAAGTGAATCACTAATTACTGAATTAATTAATTAAAAATAATAACCCAGAAATTACGAGGTGTTACATACTTCCCCCCCCCCCCCCCCCCTACAAGGGAATTTCGTCCCCAAAATTCGAATAAGCATGTACTTCTAGTATCGACTAGCTCCCAAGTCACCTATCCTAGATCCTACACCCATATCTTCCACTTCTAATCGTGAATTATTTGTAACAATCGAATTAATTAACTAGGGTGCCTATACACCATGTACCCGTACTTAACCACACGAAGTAATATAACTTCAATCCCACATTTATAGCATTCCAAATACCCCTCTCGACAAAAAATTATACATATCCACTCTTATGTAAAAAGACAACACCTACTACCGCGCCCTTACTATCAATAGTTTTCTTGTGCGAAAGTAAAACCCGAGCTACATCTTCCCGATCGGCAATAAGTCCAACCATCCTGAATCACATCAGATATGTCCCTACTCTCCGGGATTACATTTTATAATATTACTATACAATTTTGCAACATATTTTGACACACATAACCTTATATTCACGCTAGGCCCTATCTCAGGTGAAACCTAGTAACTATAATTCATGTCATGGTATCGCAAAACACCCAGTCTTACTATATTACCCACTGTAGCCCCAAACTATAGCTACACAGATGAAACTTGGAAAACATCCACGTTAATCCCATAATTCTCGAAAGTAAACATCTCTCGTCTAATGCAACCTTCCTCTTAGTGTACATTCCACTCTCTTGTGGTTAACACCCAATGACCCCTCTATCCCAGGGTACTTAGATGTATACACTATGGCTATATCGGCCAACACATCCACTAATATCCTTCTCACTCACTAATCCTAGTGATAGCACACCATCGGTTGTGATGCACTCACTATCACTTCCAAACACACCCATGCTTAATAATTCCATAATTCGGGGGATAGCTTATTCCCATTCCTCTGAAATATACCCAATATCATCACCTTTGCGTCTTCTCCATGAATCTACTAAGTATCTGCACATTAGAGGCTATGGCTCCTCCCAGGGTGCCCATATACCCTATATCTTGTGCATAATTGCACAAACCTTCGATCATCACTTGCATAACCATATTTGTCTAAATTTCGTTCCTCGCATTTTTCGACGTGACTATATCCTCCAAATACTTCCAATGACTTTACTCATCACTATTTAATTCTCCCCGACATTACCCCACCTTTATTATCGATGTGAGATCCTCAAAATACCCCCTTAATCCCATACCTAAGGGTTCCTGCGATGGAAGAAGCGGCTAAAATAAATCCCACAAAACAAATCTCAATATGCATAACATAGTAACTTGTGGTGTCAAATCTTCACAATGTTTCTTTCGCAACACCTTCAGGATCCACTAGCCCTATCACTTAGTGGCTTTCCACTCAACATGTTTTCTCCACACGTTCGCTAATTATCATTAAATCCAATGATGTCTCCACACTTTCGACATTATGTTATGGCTTATGTTTATAACACCTCCCGAAAAAGCCCTAAATAACTTTTCTTAATGAATTATTCCTACGCATTGTCAGTCCTTGATCTCCTCAGAACCCAAGCATAACCCCAAGAATCTCAAACCTTGCCCTTATACTCACAAATCTATCTTGAGTCTCGCGTCTCTAAGAGGGTCATATATCACTGAACATATTCTATTACTAAGACCTTAGCACTAGATACTAATAATGAGCTAAATCTCTCGGCTCCACAGTAACCCATCATACCCTCTGAAGTCTACATCACTAAAATATTATCACGAGCTCGACCTCTTTCAAGTAGAACATCACAGAAACATAACTCATGTCCTGGAACAACGAAGTTATAATTGTCCACCATTGCAAATATGTCCATACCCACGATAAAACCATGCCTTGAATATCAGCCCCTAAACGAGTTAATCCTCAGAAAAATATATCATCTCAACTTACCTACCCTTTCCTTTACAGGTGGAACTGAAGAGTCCCCCACCACTCCATGGTAAAATACACATACCAACGATATTAATGACACCTCCCCTAAATCCATTTCTCATGCAAATCTTGTACTAATACATTCTTGTCATCCACTCACGTCACACAAAACAAACCTCACCCATAGTTTCAGTTGCCCATAACGTTACCGGCTCAATGGTTATTAGACATAACACCCTCGTCCTAACCAAAACCTAACATTTTTCTAATAGATGCCCTTGCTAGACATCCCACTCCTGTCCTCTAACTCGCTATGGATAAGATTCATCCAAGTATTTCTACTCTCCTACACAAAAGACACCTCATTGCATCACTCCCCATTCTCCTTCCTCTGGCCCCACCGGACATATTGAGGTTGTCCTTCTCACGAACCTGGTAGTCCTGACCCTGTTGGCTACTCCAAATGTCCCTTTGGATCTGCTGATCCAATAGAAGGGTTACTGGCCTTGATGGTCCTAAGTAAACCAACCGTCACTCGGTAGATATTTCACTGATCTCGATCATTAATCCGGGTCCTCTACTGGGTATTCCTTCCCTTGGAACCTTACTCGCACTAAAAATCCAATTTTACTCTTCTGATAGATTTTTCAACTCCCTTAGCTCCCCTCTCTCCAGAGCATTAATACGAATGTAAATGTACAACCTTGACGACAACGACACCCGTCATCCTAGCTAGATCTCCTATCCATGCTTGTATATCCTATCCATGGGTTTATTATCAACTTCAAAACCCTACTCGTTCTTCTTATCCCTCTCATTGGTTACGAAGTTTGCGAATCATGACATCTTTCCTTACCATTCATCCACTGTCCGACCGTTATTGGAAAGATTACTAAAATTTTCATCGTCTCTCAATTTAACATCTAGTGAGAGTATTCATAGTAATCCGCACCCCACATTCTTCGTTATTTACGGTATCTCCCTATGGGTGTGGTGACTGGCTCCCGTAACCCCCATACCGCTCCTAAGAGTAAACTTTGTTGCCCGAAATTTTGAATTGCGTGACACTAAACTCCCCCACATATAATCCTAATTTATTGTTCTCTACCCAATCGTAAATCACTCTTCCGCACCTGCCTCGAATCCTAGCCGATTGTTCTTCTGAAATAAAATTTTCCTCGACCCTCACCCCCTGTAATCTACACTTGGGATTTTAACTTTGCACCATCGTCCTTCCCAATGTTTCTTGGTGCAACTAGTGCACCCAACGATTTCTCTAACTTCAGTTATTCGAACAATTATCATAGTGACTCCTATCGCGTCACTATTTTTAGAATACCCCACGATGTTGAGTCCTCCCTCATGCAATCCTTCTAACGTCCCACGTTGGTTGTTCTATAATGTTCAATCTACCACGCACGACCGAAATTGTATATGAATCATATGAACTATACCCTATGGAAGGAGAACGTAAATCGCATACGTGAAGGAATACAACAATCCTATAATAAGGCTCTATTATCAAATAATGCTACGCTGAAATGTGAAAAGCCGCACAGATCCGAAGGACACTAGAACCTGATGCTCTGATACCATCTGTGACACCCCGCTTAATAAAATACCGGGTGATCAGTCCTATACCAAATTAAACATGAATCTCATATGTTTCATTCTTAGCATCACTGTCGAAAAACTCTTTAATTACTAATCACCTAGTTTTAAATTTAGATGATGCCAAATTTTATCTTATGAATTAATTCAAAATCAACCAACATACTAGGAAACCAAATTAACTATTACAATAAGGAAACTAAACATGCCACAAAATAAGTACAAGTTTTTGTCGAGCAACATTGTCTACAAACAATCCAAAAGTGCAAGTATAAAAGAATACCAATACATGCCAAGGCTGAATATAGAAGTACAAACTAAATACTACAACTGAAAAAGTCCCTATGTAAATATAGAATGAGAAAAGCATCTAAACAAAGATCCCGCAACAATCCATATAAGCTGCAGCTACGCACCCTGTAGGAAGGATCAGGTCTGGCGCCCCAGTGGTAGGATACCTAAAAGGTTTTTTTGAAAATATTTTATAGCAAGGGTTAGAACCCAAAACATTTGAAAATATTTAGTAAGTGTATTTAAATGCAAGAAATTAAAATGCAAATTCTCTTCATATTTAAGTTAGTTTCGCACACTCCCTTGAGTACACCTCACCCCTCAAACTAATGTGCACACCTAACGAAACTATATATGACCCATCTAGCTATTTCTCTGTAATTAGTCTTGTCTCATACATCTCACTATTTCCCGCACTATTCCAACCTGAGTGAGTATAGTATAAATTTTATTGGTTATTAATCACATTAACTTATTTAAATCGTTTTCCATTTAATGCCATATAACATTCTCACGAGTTATATCCCTTATACAATTCACATCATATATACGAGTTATAAGTTATATTTCACACTAACTTATTTATATCCATATTCAACTTGATACCATATAACCATTTCAGAAGTTATATTATTTGTACATTTCACACCATGTATATATATATAAATTTCGGTATAAAATTTTGCACTATATATAAGTATCATATCTCAACATTCACACACATGTCGGATATAAATGCTATCACCGAATGCCTAGGAGGCAACCATAGTTTCTCGTAAAAGTGTCCGTTTCATACGGTAACGGTCCCACCCCTAAATACGGACGCTATGGCCTGGGGAATATACTCACCCTCCATTCGCTAGCCAAGGGACTCACCCACATCGCTCAACCTCCTATGATAGCATTAATATTGGTATGGATTTACTATATATATTATTCACACAAATATATATATATATGCAATACAAATCAACATATGTATAGAAATATAGGCTACCGGAGTATCATTCCCATACCCAAGCCTAAAACATTTAAGTCCATGGTTCGGCTTAATTTTAATTAATTACACACTAATTAATTCTCATTATTTTGGTGTATCCTTATCAAGTATACCCAGACTCTCTATCTCTCGGCCCAAAATTCAATAGTTTCAATCCGCCCTTGAATTTCATGCAATCAATTCTACTCGCTTAAACAACAAGATTATAATATGATAAATCATGAACTTAAATCTTCAATTTATTAGTCCTCTAATTAATTCAATGTTAGGTATTCTCAATTTAAACCCAAATTCAATACTCAATTTCATAATTCAGTTAGGGCAAGAACTGTAAATCTCCAACACAACAGGTCTGAATCAGGGGAATCGCAAAAATCTAACAGACATCATAGGTGGCTCAAACGAAGAGCCCTGTCATTCGAACGACAGTGGGTCTCGTTTGAACGAAATACCAGGTCGTTCGACCCTGGTATTTCTCCTTCTCTCTCTTCTGCTAAAAACCCAGTCCACCATTAACAAGTTTTCAACCTCTATTCTGAACAGATTTCTGCATCAAAACGTGCCTAGATTCATTATAATTCCCTAATTATGCCATATTCATTCTAACCCTAACCATTCCATCAATTAGAACATCAATTACATCAAATATTATCCCCTCAACAGATTTATAACTTCAAATTAAAGAATTCCCAATTTCTAATGAATAGAACCCTAACATTTTAATTGAGTCTCACCTCCTTTAATATGAATTAGTCAATACACATTAACAATTTGCAAATTAAACCACTTGCCTCAATGTAGATCAAGGTCTTGGATGAGGGATATTGATTGAATCTAAGGGTTTCTTATTGTTCTTTAAGCTCCTTCCAAAATCCCAAAATTCTTCTAATGGCTTTCCTCTCAAGCTCTCCACACTTAATCTTCTAAAATGACTTTAAGTTGTCTTACCCTTGCCAAATTAGGGGAAAAGGCTTAAATCTCGTTTTTGGGCATATGGGCTTCCTAAAAAGGGGTCCAAGCTCACTATATTAAGACCTGAAACCCATTATATACATATGACCACTCATTTCAGACTATTTCGACCCTAACGAACTCAATCGCGTGCTCAAAATCACCATCCGGAATAAATTTCTAAAATTAACTCTCACCCGTTAACTTATTTAAATATATTCACTTTTAAATATTCCCATTAATTAATTCTCATTAATTTATGACACAAGTGATTTAATAATTACCGAATTAATTAATTAAAAAATAATAACCCATAAATTACGAGGTGTTATAGAAATGAATAAAATACTTAAGTTGGACAATTTCTAACACTTCTTAAAACAATAAAGTTAAGAAGATGTTGAAGTCTGAACCTTTTTAATTGAATTTACTAGAAAAAAAATAATATATATAAAAAGGTTTTAAGTTGATACAAATGTCAACCTATAATTGAAGAAAACGAATTTGTAATAATAGATGGTCTAAAAATTATAATCGTATTTTTCATTTATAATTTTTTCCGTTGTTTCTTTATAATTTATTGTGCGTGTTTGTTTTATTTTGCAAATGTAATAGTCGAATACAATAAAAATTTAACTGATATTGTGGGGAAGAACGAAAAAAAATTCCTTCTTTTAATAAAAAAAATTCCCCAATAATCGAGGAATAGTATAAAGTATTTGTTTGGATTTTTAGTTTTTACTCGAGACAATTAAGTAAAAGTAATCACATTGAGGTTACATCGGCATGTGTATTCATTAATGGTGAGTCATTGACGTTACGCGATGTGTCATCACTAAGGCAAGGAACATATTGTAGCGTATATGCGCACGAACTCAACGTAGTGTTTGATGATTCATTTTTTATTACTACTATAGGATCAAATACAACAAAATAATTTAACAATTGCACCTGCAACAAGAGATATAATTGAATATATATATATATCTATATAATGTTCTTGTGCGGATTAGTCCACATTTTAAGACTGCGGACTGCACATGTGTCACCTAATGGTGCGCCTAGAAATTATCACATAAATTATAGGCACACTCTCTCTCTTTTTTGGGCTCACCGCCAGGTGACACGTGTCCAGTTCACTCTAAAAATGCGGACTGGTCCGTACAAGAGCAGGACTGTATATATATATATATATATATATATATATATATATATATATATATATATATATATATATATATATATATATATATATATATATATAGAGAGAGAGAGAGAGAGTGAAGTGCCAAGAGGGAGGAAAATAGTTTTTTACTAAATCAATTGGATTTTTAATATGGCTGTGATTTGGCTCAATAGAAAATAAATTTGAAAATTTTGGTTTGAGCACATAATCAGTTTTAGCAGGGTGATTATAAAATTTGGTTTTAGTAATTTGTTGAATGGGTTGTGTAGCAAATGGGTCATTGACTAGGTATTGATTAGAAGAAGGCCTAAACTCTGTAGGAGTTGCAAGAGTGGAACTGTAACTAAAATTTGGTCTTGGAATGTTTCCAAGGACCTGGTATCTGTTTGTTACTTGGAGAGGGGATGCAATTTTAGTAGAAGGTTGGCTTGTGGGTAGAGCAAGAGCTCTAGTTGCCTTCTGGGGATTTTTTTCCGTCATTATTATTTTGTAGAAATTCACGTGTGAGAAAATCAGGAATAGAATTCTCACTTCCTTTAATATACTCAATATTAAAATAAAAAATGCTCAATATAGATTGCCATCTAGCAAAAATTTGTTTAGAAGCTATATTGTGGACATCCTTTTCTAAAATATATTTTGCACTTTTACAATCCACACGGACTAATTTTTTTTTATTTAAAATGTCAATTTGAAATTTTGAAACACATAGAATAATAGATAATATTTTTTTTTAATAGTACTATAATTACTTTGCACTTTATTCTACACTCCGGAATAGAATCGAACAATTTGTTCAGAGGAATGAGGGTTGATTTTATGTTTAAGAATACCTCCGTAGCTAATGTCAGAGGCATCGGTTTCAATGATTTTGAATGAATTTGGTATAGAAAGACCAAGACAAGGTAGGGTTTTAACATGTTTCTTGACATTTTGAACTACCGAGATATGTTCTACAGTCCAAGGGGGAGGGTTACTTTGTATCCATTCACATAATGGTTTGCATTTTTTGCGAAGATTTAGATAAAATTCAGCAATGTAATTCAATGATCCTAGAAATCTTTGAAGTTACGTTTTCTCGAGGATTTCATCAGAAAATTTATCAGCGAATTGGATGGCCCTGTCTATGGGACTAATTTTTCCTTGATGAATATTATGACCTAAAAATCTAACTTTTGTTTGGAATAGATTGATTTTCGATGCTGAAACCACTAAACCATTAATTTTTATTAGTTCAAAAAATAAATTTAAGTGTTTTCAATGTTCGTCAATTGTGTGGGAATAGATGAGGACATCATCAATGTAGATAATCGTAAAATTGGGTGAAGGGTTAAATATTTCATTCATGATATTCTGGAATTCACTAGGTGCATTTTTAGGCCAAATGGCATGACACACCATTCATAGGGACCAAAGGGAGTTGTGAATGCAGTTTTGTATATATCTTTTTCATGGATTTGTATTTGCCAAAATCCACTCTTCATATCACACTTGGAAAAAATGGTTGCTTGATTTAATCGGTTCATGAGATCACGTTTATTTGGGATTGGATATCTTATCCATTCTAAAACTTTATTAAGTGGTTTGTAATTGATGACTAGCCTGGGTGCTCCGCGTTCTAATTCGGCATTTTTTCTGACATAGAATGCAGGGCATGACCAGGGAGATTTATTTTTTCTTATAATTCCTTTTTTTAATAAACCATTAATTTCATCTTTACATAGTTCCATATCTTCTTGTTTCATTTGGATTGGTCTTGCTTTGGTAGGGATGAATTTTTCATTAAAATCTTTGGTGTATGGCAAGGTTAATATATGTTTCTTTCTATATAAAAAGACATTTGGTAGATTGGAACATATTTCATTTGTTATTTTTAATTTGAAATTTTCTATTTTATCTTGGAGAATATTGTTAGTAAGTTGATCTTCAATCCTCTTGTATCTTACTTCTTCATTTAAAAAATTTAATTGTCTTGTCTTGTATTGAAGACGATTTACTGATATTGAAAAGTTTTTGAGCATTTTTAAATCTCTAACTTCTGGTTTTGAAAGAAATGCAAATTTTACTTGTTGACCTAAGGCTAGGGAAGGTTATTCCAGTATCACTAGTTGTGAGCGGATATAGAAGACAAAGAAAAGGGATTCCTAAGATTACCTTGTCAGTCATATTTTTTACGAAAACAAAAGGAGTTTTGTAACATACATTATTTAGATAAATATGTGCTTTGGGTAATTTGTATTTGATTTGCATTTTACTTCCATTGGCTGAGTTTAATCGTTCAGATGTTTTATGATAATACCTGGTTAGAATTAATCCTTCTTGTAGACAATTTAAATCTGCACCGGAATCAATTAATGCAATGACTTTTATCTCATATTCTTTGTTAATAATTAAATTTACTTGTACATGCCATTTTTGTAAATTAATTTGGTTTATGATATTTAATTGATGATCAATTTCTTCCGTTGTTACTATTTTAGGTTCTTGTTCAGCTTCTGGTTCACTTTCTTCTGAGGAGATGACTTGTTGCGTTTGGAAAGTTTAGTCTACTTTTAAAATAGTGATATCTTGTTTTAATTCTTTACTTTCTATTTTGATATCTTTGATATCCAGTTTAATTATGTTGACTTCTCGTTGAAAATCTTGTAATGTAACTTCCTTGTGAGTTTTAAATCGTTTTAAAGTATTATCAAGACTTATCTTGTTTTGTGTATTCATACTACTTTCTTCTTTGGATAATAATTTTTAAAATTTTGAAAGGTATTGTGATTTTAATTCTCGATTTTCTATTTTTTCAATTAAATCAACTAATAATTCTTCTTGTTCTTCTTGTTTAGTTAGAACATTGATAGTTTTATAGCAGTTGTCTTTGCATCCTAATTTTATATCTGGAGAACTAGAGTTTGTACCTGATTCATAGTAACTTCGTAATCAGTGTTTTATTCACCTTCACTAGAAGAATTTTTTAGCTCAAAATTTTTGTATATTTCTTGTGTTACTTCAGATCATAGTTGTAACTAGTTAATTTTGGATTTTACTTTACATTCCGATTTGTAATGACCTGTTTTTCCAGATTTATAACATTTTACTTTACTTTTGTCATTTTTCTTGTATTGTGGATTAGTTTGTGGTTTTTTATATTTTTTTATAAAATTCCTCATTTTCTTTATTGTAAAATTTGTTATTTTTGAAATAGTTTTTTCTATGTCTCTTGTATTGTTTTGGGTATGACTTGTAATTTTTATTTCTTGATGGTGCAATAGGGTTCAAACCATATTGTTCACAAAAATTTTCCATCTCATATTTTGCCTTTAATTTTTCTTTATTAGCGTGGTTGCTTATTTTCATATCTATACACATTTTTAATCCATTATTCTGGATTGTACTTATTATGTCTCCATATGTAAGATTGTTATAATCAATGTGTCCATTTTTGTTACTTAGAACTTCTCTTATTTTATGAGCAAATAAATTTGGTAAACCATTCATAAATTTTTCTTTCCAAAATGGTTCATTACTATCGTCTCTAAGCATTACTCATGATGTGAAAACATCTTTATACCATCTAAAATCTCTTAAAGTTGGGCATCTAAGATTACTTAGTTGATCATGAATTCTTGAGGTTATATTACTCGGTGTTCCTAAAAAATATTTTATTATTGTAAAAACTAGAGTGTTAACTCCATCTGGAATTCCCATTCCAATGCTTTCATAAAAAATTAGGAGGCCATTAGCATCTTATTGGACAGCAGATTTAATTTGTTCCTTTGATTCTTTGATGTTTATTCCACCAAGATTTTAATGTATCGGTTAATCCTGTTGTTAAAAGCTCAACTATTTATGTTTGGGGAATATTTTGATTGTTTAGATAATTGTTGGGAATCATAGATATGTGTTGCATTTTATTTAAAATTTCTTATTTAGATAATCCATCTATGTTCCATTCATAAAGTCTATCCAATGAAACTGAGAATTGATTGTGTATATTTCTTTCTTCATATCTGGGGGTGTGGGTGTGGTATACGAATTTTTTGTTAAGGATGTTGGAGTTACTCTGGAGTTTTTTATTCTATTTAATTGAACATTAGTAAATTATTTTTCAATAGTCTGGATATCTTCATCTGTAGTAGATTCTTGGGATGAGTCTGTTTGGGTAATATAGGTATTTTTGTTGATAGTTGTCATAGTCTTTGATGATTCTGCTTTGATATCTTTAAGCATGTTTTCTATTTTATCTAGAGTTTTCTCAGACTTTATTTGTAAATTTATTCATTTTCGGACCTCCGAAAGTTGAATTAAAGGTATTTCTCTTTTATATGGTAGGTTTGGTTTGTCTAAATTATTTTCAATGGATTTTAGTTGTTTTCCTAAAGTATTCAGGTATTGGTTAGTGTAATTATTTTGTTCAATAACTTTTTTGATTTCATCATTAGTAGAAGTGACTTTAAAGGGTGTAGCAACTACTTATGTTCCCATGTGATTTACTAAAATGGTTTCTAGTGGAGGGTGACTAGACGAGACTGTAATTTTGTCTTGTTTTGTCCATTTTACTTTTGTTAGGACATTTATTTTGTGATAATAGTTATCTAAATAGTCAAAGAACTTTATGTCCGTTTTCATTTCATTCATTAAAGTTTTCCACTTTCTTATTATTTTATCCTTTTCTCTCGGGGAGTACTTTTCTCGATATGCTCGTCGTTTAGTACGGTTTTCTTTTGACTCAAAATCTTCTCCTAATTTAATCATGTCAATTTTATAGTCTTTATTGATTGTTAATAATTGATGATTTACTGAACCTGTTTCAAAATATGTTTAAGTGGGGGAATGTTGATCTTCATCATCATTAAAATTTGAGGTCGCTGTATAACAAGGTTTACTTACTTGGGAAGTTGTATCAATTTCTTTTAACTTAAGATTACGTTTAGGTATTAGATCATCGTCTTTTCTTATTGAATAACTCGTTTGGGATTTACTATAATCTCTAATATAGAGATTTTTAAATCGTGGTTGATCAAAACTTATTCTAACTGATCCGTCAAGGTATTCTTGGATTCGTTCAAGATTAATAGCATTGTTTTGCACTTTTTGGGGAAGATTTTCATTTTCTAATAACCAATCGTTTGGTAAATTAATATCTTTCCAATTTATTGACCTAGGGACTTGAATATTAACATCATTTTTACTGCTTTGTATGAGTAGAGTTTTGTCTTTTGGACTTTTTACTAAAGCGTGGATGTTGATACCAAATTTATCCTGCTGACGTGGATTAATCATAAGAAGACACGTGTCAGTCTACATGGCACCTACAAACATTTTTACAATCACTTTGGCGTCGAGGAACTCTGCCTCCCCGATCAACTCAAACACTCTGACCAGCAAGAGCTCTCCGAGGAACTTTACTACACCGAGCAACTTATGAATACCGAGCTACTTAGGCGATCTGAGCAACTTAGGCGGTCCGAGCTGCACCTCGACCAGAGCATTTATTATCAGACAATTAAGAGGATTAAATGAGCATTAAATGCTGAGTATTATCATACGGATGTATACGCCTAAGGGACAGCTATGTATTACCCTTTCACATGTACAACCTGAGGGCTATAAATACATTGTATCATCCTCATTGTAGGGGACCGGAATTTCTTGACTAAATTTGCAATCGAGAATTCCCAAACAGTCAGAAATAACAGAAACAGTGGACGTAGGCCATTCTTATAAGGCTGAACCACTTTAAAATTTATTTGTCTCATTTTATTTTATCTGTGATTAAATAATTAGATATAATCTAATTTTTTACATCAACAGATTGGCACCGTCTATGGGAAACGACTGTAATTTTCGTTTTTCACCAAAAATAGTTCATTACCAATGGCTGATAATCCTGAATCCAGCAATCAAAACACTGAAACCCCCCCAAATCCATCTGCTTCGCCAAACGTTCCAGATCTGGCTGGAATAATGACAAATCTGGCCCAGGGGCAGACAGCCATGCAAGAAACTTTGCGATAACTCATACAAACCCTTCATGGTGGTGTACCGATCCATTCAGGACAGCGAAGTGTTCAAAGAAATACCCGTTTACTTTCCTCGCATACTAGGCATACCGATTCATATCGTGCTGAGGAATCTAATGATTTTTCTTATCAACCAGGAAGAACTTCGTCAGTACGAGCCACTGATACTGAACAAAAGGTCACTCTCTCCCCAGAAAGGACTAGTGCGCTAGAAAGATTAAGCAGGGTATCTCCTTTTGATCGATTAGGTCCTAGGAGGAACAAAAGTCCTCCTAAGGCTGCATCAAGGAGCTTTCGACGAGCATCAGACTTAAGAGAAGGATCTGCCCAGTCGCGACCAGCTGCTCGTCAAGATAGATCTCAGGAAGCCACATCAACACGATCAGTTGCTCGAGCCAACAGGCCCGAGGAAGGAAACGATGCGTGGAAAGGCTCTATTCAGAGGCTGCAAGATAGATTAGGGGAAATGGCTAAGTCCAAGAACCCTCTACAACGAACTTTTTTTCAACGGACACCCTTTGTCCAGGCCATTGTGGATTTTCCCACACCGTCAAAGTTCAAAGCACCTGTTGTGACTCCCAAGTATGATGGAAAGACCGACCCTGTCCTTCATGTAGAACAATACCAAGCTGCAGCCGACATCTATGCTATTCTAGATGAGATGAGATGCAGAGCATTCTCAGGAACTCTTACCGGATCAGCTCAAATATGGTACAATAATCTTCCTCGTGGTAAGATCTCAACTTTCGTTCAACTGGCCGAGTTATTCATTGGAAATTTCTGTTTTGGGGCAAAGCCAGTTAAACGAGTAGCGCATTTGTTAAGTGTTAGACAGAAAGCTGGTGAGAGTACCAGAGATTATATAACTCGTTTTAATAACGAGAAACTCAAAGTCATTGGTTATGAGGAAAAGACAACGATTACCGCCTTGATGAGTGGGCTGCTGCCCAACAAGTTGTACTACACTTTGGCCAAAGATCCACCCAAAACCATATCAGAACTGATGGCAAAAGCGGCCAAGATCATGAATGCCGAGGAGGCTATGGCTGCGAAGAAGAATATGGACGCCAAAGAAACCAAGGTGGAAGGTGATAAAGTTAAGAAGAAAGAGCATAAGAACAATGGTGGTGATAAACAACTAAAAACAAGGTCGTCATGGGAGGTATTGAAGAAATTTGATAATTACACTCCTTTGAAGATAGACATCAACCATGTTCTAGAAGAAATCAAGAACAACGAGGAATTAAACTGGCCAGAGAAAATGAAGACAGACCCTGACAGGAGGAATAAGGCAAAATATTACGAGTTTCACAAAGATCATGGCCATATGACCAAAAATTGCATAGCTCTTCAGAATGAGATTGAAACACTCATTAGACGAGGAAAATTAGCGAAGTATGTTGATCGTAGAAATGAAAGAAGAAACAGTGACCGAACAAGAGAGAGGTCTAGATCTCCTCGTCGAGCAAAGGAGAACAAGAAAAGAGACCATGAAGATGATCCAGAAGACGACCCCGATCTTCCCAAGAGACCAAGGCAGCCAGAACGTGAGGTATTTTCAATACGTTTTGGGTCATTTGATTGTAATGTTATTACAGGTGGAGATGCAGGAGGAGGAGACCTTACTACAGAGAGAAAATCTTACCTCTCTGAGGCTCAAGCTTGCTCATACATTCAACGAATAAATCTAGCTGAGGAAGATCACCCGAGAAAGGTAAACAAAGAGAAATTGGTCATTGGTTTCTCAAAGAACGACCTCGCAGGTGTTCTATATCCTCATGATGAACCATTGGTGATTAAAATGAGGATGAAGGAAGTAATGATTTCAAGAGTACTGGTAGACAATGGTAGCTTGGCAGACATCATGTTCTACTCGTGCTTCGACAATTTAAATCTAAATCTATCTCAACTGGAGCCTTATCATAGACCCCTCCTCGGTTTTGCTGGCGAGAAAGTTTTTTCACTTGGGACGATCAAGTTGGATATATTCATTGGTACATGGCCTGCTTGTCGAACAGAAAGAATACGCTTCTTTGTGATGGATAAAAATATTCAATCAGCCTACAATATCATTATGGGAAGGATAGGATTGAAGAAGTTCGAGGCAGTGCCATCTACGGTACATCAATGCCTAAAATTTCCAATAAATTTTGGAGTAGGAGTTGTGAAGGGTGATCAAAAAGTAGCTCGGGAATGCTACTATTCATCTGCCGAGCAAGAGGAACTGGAGGAATCAAAGAAAAATCTACTACCTATCAAGTGGAGGAAGGTGCAGAAATTAAAACATTGGATCCTAAAGATGAGTCCCAACTCGTGAAAGGCCAGGTGGTGGAAGCTACTGAAAACATCATTCTGGACGACGAGCACCCTGAACGAACAACTCAAATAGGTTCATCGTTGGAGGCCTCACTAAAACAGAAATTGATAACTTTCCTAAGAAGCAGAAAGCAAACTTTTGCATGGAGTCATGAGGATATGCCCGGAATAGACCCAAATTTCTTATGTCACGAGCTCAACGTAAATAAGAAGATCAAGCCAGTGAAACAGAGAAGAAGTGTATTCAGTCCCGAGAAGAATCAAACCATACAGGAGGAGTTCGAGAAACTCCAGAAAGCTTGCTTTATTGAAGATGTTAAATATCCAGACTGGTTGGCAAATGTGGTGATGGTGAAGAAGAAGAACAACAAATGGAGGATGTGTGTAGACTTCACCGACCTCAACAAAGCATGCCCAAAGGATCATTTTCTGTTGCCCCGAATTGATCAACTAGTAAATGCTACCTCGGGACACGAGCTGCTGAGCTTCATGGATGCTTATTCTGGCTACAACCAGATTAAAATGAAACTTGAAGACATGGAGAGTACTTCTTTTATTACTCCTAGGGGAACTTATTGTTATAATGTTATGCCTTTTGGTTTGAAAAATGCAGGTTCAACATATCAGCGAATGATGAACAAGGTGTTTGCAGAACAAATCAGTTGCAATATGGAAGTCTATATTGATGATATGCTGACAAAGAGCATGAAAGCTGTTGATCATCTAGTTGACTTAAGCCAGACCTTTGATCAACTAGATAAATATCAAATGAAGTTGAACCCGACGAAGTGCATATTTAGAGTACAATAAGTCATGTTTCTCGGGTACATTGTCAATCAACGAGGCATTAAAGCAAACCCTGAAAAGATCAAAGCTCTGTTAGAGCTGCGATCTCCAACGACGAAGAAAGAAGTGCAAAGTCTTACATGACGAGTAGCAGCACTCAACAAATTTGTATCGCGAGCAACTGATAGATGTGTCCCATTCTTCAAAATGCTTCGAAAGACTTTTGAGTGGAATGATGAATGTGAGAAGGGTTTTCAAGACTTAAAGAAATATCTGGGAGCACCTCCACTATTGTCCAAGCCAGTGATGGGAGAAAAATTGTACTTGTATCTGGCAGTGTCAGAGAATGCAGTTAGCTCGACATTGATAAGAGTGGATAATTGAGTGCAAAAACCGATCTATTACACTAGCAAAGCCTTCCGAGGAGCAGAGATCAGATATCCAAAGATGGAAAAATTTGCACTAGCATTGATCGAGGCAAGTAGAAGAATGAAGACATACTTCCAGGCTCATACTATAGTCGTATATACCGATATGCCATTGAGGCAAGCTCTTCATAAACCAAAAAAATCAGGGAGATTGATGTATTGGGCAATAGAGCTCGGTGAATATGACATAGTTTATGAACCCAGATCATCGTTTAAAGGGCAAGCAGTAGCAGATTTTATAGCAGAGTTCACCTATCCTGATACCCCCGAGGAGCAAAAGCTGCTCACCGATCAACCTGTGGATGTCACAGAATCATCAAACTCAAGCCCAGACCAACTTAGGTTGGTAAAAGGGCAAGAAGAGATGATCGACGAACAATAAGAAATATCAGGAGAGGGTGAAAGGAAGCAACAAATTTTCCACCGAGGAACTCTGACAGATCAAAAATTTAAAGACGAGTTACCTATA
Organism: Sambucus nigra; assembly: GCA_949130495.1. Taxonomy (NCBI): domain Eukaryota; kingdom Viridiplantae; phylum Streptophyta; class Magnoliopsida; order Dipsacales; family Adoxaceae; genus Sambucus; species Sambucus nigra. The sequence goes on along the minus strand of OX422215.1, from coordinate 464,961,704 downwards.
TGGAGTCTATATGTGGATGGCTCATCTTGCACAACAGGCTGTGGGGCAGGGATCGTTCTTAATAGTCCAGATGAGGTCTACATGGAATACGCCCTACGCTTCCAATTCAAAGCTTCGAATAATGAGGCTGAATATGAAGCTATGATTGCAGGTCTTAGTTTGGCAAAAACTATGGGGGCAGAGCAGGTTATTGTCTTCAGTGACTCGCAATTGATCATAAATCAAATGATGGGAGTATATGCAGCCAGAGGAGAATTAATGATCAGGTATCATACAAAGGCAAGGGAATTGGTATCAGAATTTGCCGTTATTCAGCCGGTCAGAATACTAAGAATGGAGAATGCGAGAGCAGACGCCTTAGCTCGATTAGCATCAGCTACTCGTACCGAGCTACGAAGAACAATCCTAATTGAAGTTTTAGCTGGTCGAAGTATAGATGAAGATCTGACGATGAATTTTATTACCCTTAATTTAGGACCATCTTGGATGGATTCCATCAGGGCATATATTGAGGAGGGAGAATTACCAACTGACAAACTTGCAGCTAAAAAACTGAAGTTTAAAGTTGCTCGTTATGTACTGACTAATGGTATTCTGTACAGACGAGGAATTATAGCAGGTTTTCAAAGATGTGTGCATCCCATCGAGGTGAAATACTTGATTGAAGAGATCTATGAAGGGTCCTGTGGAGCCCATGTAGCAGGTCGGATGCTTTTGCAAAGGGTGATGATGCAAGGATACTACTGGCCAACGATGAGGGCTGATTGTATAGCCTATGCTAAGAAATGTGACAAGTGTCAGCGCTTCTCCTCCATCCGAAGAACTCCCCAAGCGTTGTTGACACCCATTACTTCCCCTTGGCCATTTTCCATGTGGGGAATTGACTTGGTCGGACCACTTCCAACGACCAGAGGAAGATTTAAATATCTCGTCGTAGTAGTGGATTATTTTACTAAGTGGGTGGAAGCCGAGCCTCTTGTCGACATGACGTACGAGAAGGTGTATCAATTTGTTTGGAAAAATATCATTTGTAGATATGGTATTCCCCATGCATTCATTACCGACCATGGAACACAATTTGACAACGAGGAGTTCGCTGCCTATTGTCATCAGTCAAATATCTTGAAGATCCACTCGGCACCAGGCCATCCCTAAAGCAATGGCCAAACTGAAGTGACAAACAGACCGCTGCTAAATGGCTTAAAGAAAAGACTGAATGACGCGAAAGCAAACTGGATTAATGAGCTACAGTCAGTACTATGGGCTTATCGAACTACTCCCCGAGCAGTAACTGGAGAATCCCCATACATGCTAGCATTTGGAAGTGAAGCTGTTATACCCGCCGAGTTGGGTCTCCCAACACACAGGGTACTGAATTTCAATTCCCCTATTAGCGACTTAATGAGAAGATTGGATTTGGACATGCTCGAGGAAGTTAGAGAAGAGGCAGCCATTAGAAATGCTGCTTACCAACAACGAACAACTTTATTCTACAACAAGAGAGTAAAGAAGTGCGACTTGAAAGAAGGAGACTATGTGCTAAAGAAAGTGATTCAAAAGCACAACAAACTGGAAGCAAACTGGCATGGACCTTACCGAGTTAGAGAAGTTGTTCGACCAGGAACCTACAGAATAACAACTTTAGAAGGGGAGGAGTTTAAGAATGCATGGAATGCAGAACACCTGCGCAAGTATTATCAGTGATGTAAACTCTCATGTAATGCATTTTCGTTAGTATGAATAAAGTGACAATGTTCTGCCCAGTTTTCTCCTTTTGTTGGAAATTTTTTGCGGAATACTAGTGCTACACACTACTCAGCAAAACTCAGAATACTCAGAAAAATTATTCCTAAAAAGGCCAACTAAGGTTGGTTAGGAAGAAAAACTATTCCTAAAAATGCCAACTAAGGTTGGTTAGGAAGAAAAACTATTCCTAAAAATGCCAACTAAGGTTGGTTAGGAAGAAAAACTATTCTAAAAAATGTCGACTAAGGTTGGTTGGGAAGTAAAACTATTCCTAAAAATGCTAACTAAGGTTGGTTAGGAAGAAAAACTATTCCTAAAAATTCCAACTAAGGTTGGTTAGGAAGAAAAGCTATTCTCAAAAATGGCAACTAAGGTTGGTTGGGAAGTAAAACTATTCCTAAAAATGCCAACTAACGTTGGTTAGGAAGAAAATAATTCCCAAAAATGCCAACTAAGGTTGGTTGGGAAGAAAAACTATTCCTAAAAATGCCAACTAAGGTTGGTTAGGAAGAAAACTATTCCCAAAAATGCCAACTAAGGTTGGTTGGGAAGAAAAACATTTTCCAAAAAGAGCCAAAGTTGGTCAGGAAGAAAAAATCCACTAGCTATGGTTGGTCGAGAATAAAAACCCACTAACTATAGTTGGTCGGGAAGGAAAATTTACCTACCTTGGTTGGTCGGAAACATTTTATGAGTACGAGAAAGTGATCGAGCAAAAGTTTTGATACTCGTAACTTTTTAAATCACTACCGAGTTGGTCGAGAAACAAAACATCATTAAGTTTGGTTAGTCGTCAAATGATTACCACAAATTCAAACTAGTCGACAATAAGTTTTAATCAACTCTAGTTGATCGACAAATAACACAATGTTGTTATCTTTTTAACAGATATACATATATAAAGTGTTGCGAACAAAAATAAAAGTCTCTCAACAGAATACATTGAGAATGAAATACAAATTAATTATTACATCAAGATTCCTATTCTATTGGTTTCTTCCCCTCTTCTTTTGAAACAGGTTCCTCGCCAGCAGGAGGATCGTCTAAAGCATAAGGGGAGTTTATGAAATTAAGATCTTTAAGCATCCTAATGTTCATCATAGAGGGTCGATCGAGTAGGTGCTCGGGACGAGATATTTCAGCATTAGAATGGAGACTATAATCGCCAAGGTATTTGGAAATCAAGCACTGAGAGATTGCTCGAGCAGGGATTCAGCTCATGTCGAGTTTGAAGGGTGGCACTGGCAAGTCGAGCAACCCAGGATTATAATAATCCCACAAGTAGTGACCTTGTTCCAGTTGCAGTACACCCAAGGCATTCAACCACCCTTGTTTGTAACCTTCATTATTCGCATTTTGGATCCGATCATCCAAATGGTAAAGAGCCTCATTATAGCTAGCCATTCAGAATTCTCTGGGCTGCTTGTGGAACTGATAAATCAACCTTTCCAGCTGCTCGTGAAGATTTTTTATAAAGAGTTCTTTATTCTCCAAGGCAGACTTCTGTGCAGAAAGCTGCTCGTCCAGATTCCTGATCTTCTTAGACATCTCAGCCAATGCCTGGTTCTTTGCCATCAGCTGGAAAACTTGATTCTCCAGAGATGATTGAGTTCTTTGTTCCTCGATAGTAATCTGAGCAGCTCTTGTTCATCCCCGAGAAGCTCTTACTCGTCCCCGAGTAGAAGTAGATGGGCCAGCTCTTTTCAAGGTTTCTAATTCATCCCTCAGGTTGGCATTTTTAACCTCCAAGAAAGAGAATCCCTCGTTGTTCACAGGGACCAAAGCGTTTGAGGTGGAAGCTGCAGACTTCAACTAAGACACCTCTCTTTGTAGGTTATTATTTTTCTGCTCTAACAACTCAGCTATCTGTCTGTGCTCTTCGACCTCAGCCTTCAAAGTTCTCTCCCTCATATTGTAAGTAGCGAACAACTTGTCATACCCCTTGTCATCACTGAGTTGCTGATACTTCTTCTTGTATCCCTCGTGCAAAAGGGATGTAGATTCCTTATATTATTGTTGAAGCTCTTCAAGAGTGCCTTGGAGGTCTTCAATCATTTCATAATATGCTACATTGTTAGCCACTGCACGATCGAGCAGGCACTTAAAATACTGGTAGGCTTCAATTGCTTGCTCTGAAGCACCTTGACCGAGGATGTCAACGATTTGTGCTGCACTCATATCTGTATGACCAGCTTTGAAGTACTCATTTTATTGCATCAACAATTTTGTATCATGAGCAGACAATAACTCCATCCTGACCATAAACTAGTAAAGGAAGAGAAAGAAAGAATCAATAAGAGTTCAAATAGAGCATGAAGAAGAGAAACAACAGTATGAATAGGCAAAACTTTAAATTTTATTATATCATAAAAGAAAGGTACATAGTCCAGAATTACATTTGACAAAGAAGAATAAAACAGAAAGAAAATCCAAACAACTCTACACCTTCTCCTTATCTCCCAAAACTTTCTCGGGAGGTTGAGACGAGGAGGTAGGTTGCTCGAATGGCACAGAGGGTTGCTCGGGGGCTGCTGGAAGTTGATCGAATGAGCTAAGGGGTAGCTGAAGTTGCTCGCCGGTGGGCTGGATAAATGGGGGATGAAAAGATTGATCTCCCGTCACCATGGAAGATTCCTCAGAGGCAGCTTCGTCCTCTTCTTCTTCTTCTTCTTCAGAAGTTGGAGGGGGGCCCGGGATGTGTCACTGAAATAGGTCAGAATTTTCATCTACCTTCATCTCTTACAGAGCAGCGACCCAGCCATCTCTAAAATACTTGAGGCTTCCATATTCCATTTGTGACATCATGGCAGCCAAACCCTTATCCCACCCAACACTGAAGGACTTCTTCACAGTTAACTTTCTTTTCACCTTCTTCGAGGAAACCTTCTTGGAAAAAAGTTCCTCGGTAGCCTTTAATTTATTCTCCACTTCTTCCTTTTGACGACCTACTTCAAGAAGTCGGCCCAACTCTTCTTCAGCAGTTTTGAGCTTACTTTCAAGCTCCCCAGCATTTTTGAGCTTCTCGTCGAGCTCTTTATTCTTCTCTTCCAAGTTTTTTATTTTCTTCTCCAAACCGTTGGAGACTTCAACAACTTGGTTTCTCTCCTGCTCAGTGGAATTAAGTTTCTCCTCCCAAACAGCCTTATCATCATCATACTTCTAACGAGAATCTTTCAGAGACTGCGTCAGGCCCACCAAAGCTTCCTCTACACCAGACGAGGAGATTGAAGCTTTAATAGCTTCATCTTTCTTCAAAATGGTATTAAAACAGGTCACCAACTGTGAAAAGAAAACGATAGCAAGTCAGTGCACAGATATAAAAAGGGAAAAATGAAAGTTGAGGACAATGATACTTACAGAAGCAATATGATGAGCAACTAATGTGGTGACCATGTCCCGAGAAAGATTTTCTTCCATACCTTGGATCTCGGGAATGATCCAAGACTTCATCGAGCTCATGGCAGAGCTCGGGGCAATAAAAGTGGGAACACCACTTCCAGTGATTGGGGCCTGAGAGATGAATTCAGCCAAATTGACCGAGGTTCTATTCTTCAGCTTCCTCGGGGGAACAGGAATGGTCTCGACTAACGATGTAGTCTTAGTCGGAGAGATGAGAATCATCTCGCTTGGAGCAGCGGCCTTGCTCGGATCCAATGGGGGCTTCTCGATAACCTTCACAGTAGCAGCCGGAGGGGGTGCATCAATTTTCTTTGTCCCTTCTTCTGGGACATCATGTTTACTTCTCTTTGCCTCTCTCGCAACAGAGGCAGATTTCTCGAAGATGGCAGGACCTCTTCTTTTCTTCATTCTTTCACTCAGAGGGATATGAGACTCGGGTGAAGAACTTGCATAAGAAGGTACTGGTTCTACCTCACTTATCACCGGACGAGCAGTAAAAGATGAGGTGTGACTCTTATACTATAACAAATATGAAGCTGACCTGATATGCTCGTCAGCAACAGTCTGATGCAAGCCCTAGATAAGTTTCAGATGTTTTAAATTAACTTCTGGCTCTTTTGTAGACCTTCTTTTGCTGTCAACTGCAAATAAATAAAAATTAAAATATCAGTGACACATTTTATCAAACACAAAGGAAGCATAATTTCAAAAATGAAATAAAATAAAATAAAAACAACCTATCCCATTGCCATAGGGAGGACATCTAGGACCCTGGTACACATCATTTCCAGTCAGTGGAGGGTGTTGCCAATTTTTCATAACAACCCCGTGCTCGAAGTAGTCCCTATTGGCATCTGGGAGATTAACTACTAGAGCCCTATTTAAAAATCTAGTTTTTAAATAAAAAGTATTGTCACCAACAACCCATCTATAACAAAACATAATTTCTGGAATTCCTATACGAGTTCCATGAATTTGATTTAGTCTATGAACTCCGTTAACTATTCTCCATGTATTGGGGGCTATTCTTGCAGGAACCACGTCAAAATATTGACAGAATTCCAGACATAAGGGTTTGGGGGAAAAGAAAAGCCGCATTCAGCGACAAAGAGACTGGGGAACCAATGTCAATCAGCCAAATGAAAATAATCTGAAGGCTCAGAAAGTTCCTCCAAAATAACCCATGAAGGAATAGAGAAATCAGAACGAAACTTATCAAGCGACTCTACAGGGTAAACCATGATGAATAAAGGAAATCAAATAGAAAGAAGAAGGAAATCAAAGAGAAAGAAGAAGAAAGTCAAAGAGAAAGAAGAAGATCTTACAGGAAATGGATGAGTCTGTTGACAATGAATGATGAAAGGGATGAACGCATAGGAGAGAGAGACAATGGGAAACTCAAAGAGACAAATTTGAAAAGGTAGAAGACGAGGGGATTTTTTGAAACGCTTAAATACCTTGTCTTGGGAATGGGTAAAGATAATGATTACAAAAGGAGACGGTTACGCTACCGGCGGCTAAAAATAGAAAAAGGGCGCGGGAACCGAAGCGGTTTTAAAAATTTTAAAAGTCTGATTCTACGAATATGGAAGGAGAAATAAATACAAAAGAAAATACTCCTAAATTTCAGGATGACCATTTAAAACCGCCATATTTCGAGAAAGAATGTTCCACACTCCTCAAATCTCGAACTGTGAAACATTGGGGGCTTCTATTCATACCAAATTTATCCTGCTGACGTGGATTAATCATAAGAAGGCACCTACAAACATTTTTACAATCACTTTGGCATCGAGGAACTCTGCCTCCCCGATCAAATCAAACACTCCGACCAGCAAGAGCTCTCCGAGGAACTTTACTACACCGAGCAACTTATGAATACCGAGCTACTTAGGTGGTCCGAGCAGCTTAGGCGGTCCGAGCTGCACCTCGACCAGAGCATTTATTATCAGAAAATTAAGAGGATTAAATGCACATTAAATGCTGAGTATTATCATACGGATGTATACCCCTAAGGGACAGCTATGTATTACCCTTTCACATGTACAGCCTGAGCGCTATAAATACATTGTATCATCCTCATTGCAGGGGACCGGAATTTCTTGACTAAACTTGCAATCGAGAATTCCCAAACAGTCAGCAATAACAAAAACAGTGGACGTAAGCCATTCTTATAAGGCTGAACCACTTTAAAATTTCTTTGTCTCATTTTATTTTATCTGTGATTAAATAATTAGATATAATCTAATTTTTTACATCAACGGTGGACATTTAGATTTGTCCTTAAACATTTAAAATAAATTCTATAAATTAAAGCAAGTGGTTTACTTCCTTCTAACATTTCATATCCAGATGTTTTAATATTTAGTGTCATGGTTTTTAATATATGAGGGTCAGTTAAACTTAATGTAAAATCAGGAAAACAATTAAAATGTATTGGACCATTAAAAAGGCTTGATTCCATCGTTCCTAAAATACTAGTGTTGTAATTATTATGTCTAGCATCTCTAAGACATAAGAGGATATAAGCATTTATTCCTTTACCGGTTAATGGTTTAACTGCTACTTGTATTAATCCTATGTGTAGGAAATTGAATCCGTTTTTTCTTTATTTTGTAATAGCGTCACTAGTTAATAGTTGAATTCTATCGTGTTCTTTATTTAAAGCATAAACATGTTCAATAGTTTTAACATTGTAATTAGTACAAAAGGATGACTTTAGGAATCTAGTTTTGTAAATTTCTTTTGTTGAGACTTTGGGAATATTCTAATCATTTAAGTCTAAATTTACTTCTTCATAAACATGTTCTTCTTCGTTTATTATGTCTGGGGGAAAAGCTAAAGAAGACCTAGAGCTATAACTAGCCAAAGAATTTTATCTAAATAATCTATTCATTTTAAAGCTTTTAAAGGAACCTATTTTCTTCTTACAATTTTCATGTTTATTTTCTCAAAATGTTTTAATACATACCCTCTCATACCTATCCGCTCAAGCCACTCTCTCGGGTCTTATTGTTTGGATACCGAATTTATTGTTCAGGTGATTTAACAAGTTGGGATGTTAAAACACAAAGGGTGTAAGAATCAAATCGGTCAGAACTTGGCTTCAAAGGAGAACTGGAAATATAGATCAAACACAATATGGAGAACATGTTTATGCTTGGACTGTAGAACATGTTTCAATACATACCCTTGGACTGTAGAACATGTCTATGCTTTAAAATTTGAGGTCGCTATATAACAAGGTTTACTTACTTGGAAAGTTGTATCAATTTCTTTTAACTTAAGATTATGTCTAGGTATTAGATCATTGTCTTTTCTTGTTGAATAACTCGTTTGGGATTTACTATCATCTCTGGATTTACTATCATCTCTAATATGGAGATTTTTAAATCGTGGTTGATCAAAACTTATTCTAACTGATCCGTCAAGGTATTATTGGATTCGTTCAAGATTAATAACATTGTTTTGCACTTTTCGGGGATGATTTTCATTTTCTAATAACCAATCGTTTGGTAAATTAATATCTTTTTTTATTTATTGACCTAGAGACTTGAATATTAGCATAATTTATACTACTTTGTATGAGTAGAGTTTTGTCTTTTGGACTTTTTACTAAAGCGTGGACATTTAGATTTGTCCTTAAACATTTGTAATAAATTCTATAAATTAAAGAAAGTGGTTTACTTCCTTCTAACATTTCATATCCAGATGTTTTAATATTTAGTGTCATGATTTTTAATATGTGAGGGTCAGTTAAACTTAATGTAAAATGAGGAAAACAATTAAAATGTATTGGACCATTAAAAAGGCTTGATTCCATCATTCCTAAAATACTAGTGTTGTAATTAGTATGTCTAGCATCTCTAAGACATAAGAGGATAGAGGCATTTATTCCTTTACTGGTTAATGGTTTGACTGCTACTTGTATTAATCCTATGTGTAGGAAATTGAATCCGTTTTTTCTTTGTTTTGTAATAGCTTCACTAGTTATATATATATATATATATATATATATATATATATATATATATAGAGAGAGAGAGAGAGAGAGAGAGAGAGAGCGGATCTGATACATACCTAGTATTAGGTCCTAGTATGCAGACCATTTTTTTTAAATAATAAAAAAAAGGATCAATTATCAAAAAGTCCCTCAAACATTGTTTAATACACATTCAGTTCAAGCGTTTTTATTTTGTTCCAAAAATTTCCTCAAACCCCTATTTAACCAAAATTCTCTTATTTTTAAAAGTCCGCGCTAGCGGCATTCCCGACCCACCTCCCCCCCCACCCACCCACCCACCCACACATTGCTGGAGCTCCGGGGACCCTCACCGGAGCTCCTTTTATTTGGTGTTTTTATGTGCCGAAGGAATTTTTAGAACAAAAATAAATAGGCTTTGACGTGTATTAAAAAATGTTCAAGGGACTATTTGGTATATGCTGTCAAAAAAATTTGGCTAATTTTTTTATGATGTTTCAACATTTCAGGGGATCCATAAAATAAATCAGCGCAAAATGAATTTGTTTGCCATTTTTAAAAAAGGTCAAACTATGTGAGTTTTTAAGTAGTTTTTAAACTATTAAAAACTGACATAATTTAATCGATTTTTTTAAAATAGCATAATAATTGATATTTGGTTGATTTTTTTCCCCTGAAATATTTAAATACCATAAAAAAATCAGCCCAAAAATATTTTTTACTATTTTATAAAAAATGATCGGCTCAAGAGATATGAACGGGAGGTATGCATGAGAACCATTATCTCTCTCTCTCTCTCTCTATGAGAGAGAGAGAGAGAGAGAGAGAGAGAGAGAGAGAGAGAGAGAGAGAGAGAGTATGATATTATCTAAATGTATGTCTTGACTTGGGGTACATAAGACGATTTAAATACAGTGATGCTTCAGACTTATTTATTTGGTGGTAAAATATCAAACGACCCGATAACAGGTCACAACTCATGTGATTTTTTTACAAATTTTGATGTGGTTTAAATGAATTCGAGGGCCTAATGACTGAAACATCTAAACATGATAACTTAATGTTCGTATTTGAGTTTAGTTATGTAGTAAATGCACAACATAACTCCTTAATTTGTATATTTAATACGATCAAAATACAACACAATCCTTCTTGTAAAGAAAATACTATGTGTACAAAAAACTTGGGAGATAATATGTTGTCTCCATTATCCTGTCCCCTTTCCTATTTCTTAATCATTTTTTACCACGTGTGTTGATTTGCATAATTAATAGTCATTTATTGAATGCTGATTGTGCAAATCAGCACACATGGCAAAAATTAATTGAAAAACAAGAAAAGAAACAGAATAATGAAAACAATAGATTATCTCCTAAAAAACTTACAGAACCTAATGTGATAGTGCAAAATACTATGGGTATAAAAACTTGCACAATTTAATGTAATAGTGTAATAATGATTGTCTTGGAGTGACTGACGATTTTTTTTTTGTAGTCTTAACTTTACACAACCCGATGTAGTAGTGCAAACTATTATGGGCATAAAAACTTACGCTACCTGATATAATAGTGTGATAATATATTATATAATTTTTTTTGTACTATAACCTTACATTTTAGGTAAGTTTAACAAAAACTTAATAACAGCTTCCAAAAAACAAACTTAACGGTGATACTTTATCACCCATGAGAATACATAAATTTTTTTATTTCTTTAGAGATATCATCTTCTTATCTCTCTCACATGTTGAAGTCCAAGTGACACCAAAAATAAACATTCTCTATCTATTATTAATATTTATCCAACTAGGTACACACATACATAGCATACATAGCATAAACAAAAATGATAAAGATATGTGTATTAATTTTTTTATATTCGGTACATTAAAATTTTATATTTTGTTATTTTATTAGATGAATATAGAAAATGAATATGAAAATGAGACATTGTACTAGTACTCGAACAAAAAAACCTAAAAAGTGTTGCTTCGTCGAAAGTGCTTCCAAATCTATTTTAAAAGGATAATGTTATACTCCCAGAAACCTTTCTTCCCGATTCCATCCCCAAAGTAATCCCCACCCTTCTTTAAATGGCAAAACAATCTCCACCCTTAGTTTAATTTTGAAAAACAATGCATTATACATATGAGAGCTATGATTTATTATTTTAAAAGATATTTTTTAATTTCTTATTTTTTTTAGATTGATAAATAACTAGAGTTATGATTTATTTTTAAATTAAATAAACTTTATATTAAATTAATATTTAATGGATCAATTATCAAAAAGTCCCTCAAATATTTTTTAATACACATTTAATCCAATCATTTATATTTTGTTCCAAAAAGTCCTTAAACACTCATTTAATCAATATTCTCTTGTTTTTAAAGATCCGCGTCAGCGACACACATTGAGTATTTTTATGTCGTGAAGGGCTTTTTGGAATAAAATAAAAAGGTTTGAACTAAACATGGATTAAAAAATAGTAAACTTAGTTTTTTATTTATAAAAAAATTATATTTATAATTTTAATAAAAGAATTTTTTTAATTTGATGTGTTAGATTTACGATTGATTAGTGCCGCTCATGCACACCTACATTCCTGGACCCACATCATTTGTTGAATGTGGGTCCGCACCAGCGACACTAAACATCATTTGTTAAATGTGGGTCCGCACCAGCGACACTTTGAGTATTTTATTTTATTCCAAAAAATCATCAAACACTAATTTAACCAATATTCTCTTATTTTGGAAAGTGTCGCGCCAGCGACACCCTTTGAGTGTTTTTATTTTGTTGCAAAAAGTCCTCAAATACTAATTTAACCAATATTCTCTTATTTTTAAAGGGTCGCGCCAGCGGCACACTTTTTAATAGTAACATAGTTTTTTATTTTTAAAAAGTATTTGTTTTAATTTTAATAAAAAAAAAAACTGTTTAATTTGATGTTTTAGAGTCACGATTGATCATTATCGTTGGCGTGAACCTACATTCTCAGACCAACATCATTTGTTGCTTGTGGATCCGTGTCAGCGATACTAATCAATCGTCAAATTAAACAACTCATTTTTTTGTATTAAAACTGATTTTATTAAAAAAATCGTATCGTATCTTACCTAACACAATTTGATTGATATTAGATAGGACATAAAACTGATTTTATAAAAAAAAAAAACACCCTAAAAAGTGTTAAAACTTATTTTAATAAAAAAATTATTACATAAAAAAAATATATAAAGCTAATTATAACCAAAAAAAAAAATTACTTAAAACTGATTTTAAGAATTGTTATAAAAGGTTTGAATGGGATGGCGCTTTCGGTTTTAAAAATAATTAAAAATAATTTTTACAAATTTTTTTTTTTTTAAAATACTTTTTTCTTGTCTATTTTTTACAAAATAATTAACAACAGTTGACTGTAGTTAATGTTTCAGAGGTAAGAGTCACTATTAGGGGTATAAACGGATATTCGAAAATCAGAATCCGTCCGATATCCGAGTCCGAATTTTGCGAATATTTATCTGAAAAAATGGATATGGATACGAATATGGATAGTGTGTTAAAATATCCGAGAAAATGGATACGGATACGGATAGTATGTGTATCCGACACGGATAATTCGTACCCGAAGCGGAGTATCCATATTTGCGGATTTCCGTATCCGTATTATATTAAATAATAATTTATTATTAATATTAATTATATACAAATTGTAAATATAACTATGTAATAATATAATATAAAAGATTTTTCATTTAGCAAATAGCGAAACTAGTAGCAGCTCTCGTCCGATATCCTATTCTAGGGTTCCTTTTTTTCATTTTCAGGCGTCGACTTCTCTCTCTCACCTTAGTAGCAGCTCCCGTCTTCTCTCTCTTGTGTAGGTGGTGTAGCAGCTCTCAGCTCTCGTCTTCTCTGTCTTAACTTAGCGACGATATGAAATCGACCCATATCTGCTCTCGTCTTCTCTCTTTCTCTTCTCGGGTTGGTATGAAATCCGTAGGTATGTGTAAACACAAACCCATTATCTGCTATATACTTACGGATTTACACAAGCATACCTACAGATTTTTGCTCTCTTTTTCTCTACTCTCTCTCACCTTACGGATTTACATACAGATTTACTGTTTACATCAGAACTTTTGTAGAAAGAGTTGTACAGCTTCTGTGTAAAATTATTGTTGTATGAAATTATATTGTTGTATGACATTATTGTTTTATATTGTTGTATGAAATTATACCTACAGATTTTTATATTGTACAGAGCATACCTACAGAGTTTTATATTATTGTATGAAATTATATTGTTGTATGAAATTATACCTACAGATTTCTATATTTTACAGAACATACATACCTACAGATTCTTATATTGTTGTGTGAAATTATTGTTTCTGTATTGGTAATTTTTTTTATGTTGTATGAAATTATTGATTCTTTTTTATTTTGGTGTTTCTGTGTTGTTTGGAGATCATAATGTAATTCTTTTGTTATGTTGTATGAAATTATTATGAGTTTGCTATTTTTTTATTCAGGGTTGTTTTAATTTTTTTTTATCTCAATACAGTTTTATTTGTTGTTGTCCTACTTATATATTGGTGAAGTTGTATTTGGGTGAATTAGTGTGTTCAAACAATTAATGTCTTAATTTATCTTTATGCATTATTACTACCTTACGAGTTGTGATTACCTTAACACGCTTAATTCGACAAGGATACAAAGGAAATGAGATGAGAATGACACACTTCAGGAATTTAAAGTGTAAAAAAAATCCCTTCTTTATTATAATATATTATTTGTTTTCTCCGTTAATATTTTAATTGAGTTATATTTTTCAGGTAAGATGATGCTTCACTTTCATTTTTGTTCAAACATTAGAGAAACTGAAGAGGATACAAATTTCAATGGCTCACAATTGAATAAGAAAATGCACATTAAAGGTTAGTACTTTTGCTCGAACCTTCTTTTATAATTTAATATAATGCTTTACACATTATCTATATTATACATGGAATGAAAAATTATAAATTTAATTCATTGATTAAATTAGTGTTTAATAAGCTATATGTATCTTAAACAATAAAAACGGATAAGAATATTATCCGAATCCGGGAAATCCCGGAGGATACGGATAAGGATAGCTGAAATTATTATCCGGGCGGATACGAATATGGATATGAATAGTGTGGAGACTTGACGGATACGAATGTGGATACTATGATATCCGCTCCGTATCCGTCCGTTTTACACCCCTAGTCACCATAACTGTCACACCCCAAACCCAATATCCATACTAATCATTTGTTATTAGAATAATTGGATAATAATCTCGAGCCCATTGAAAATTTAATTCCTTTATCAATTTTTTTTTTTTTTGCATAATGAACATAATATTGTTCTTGTGCCATAACGAAGTCAACATCATAGTCATAATTAGAGATTATACAATACTACGATTAACTATGATCAACTTAATCCATACTAAATCAATATATACAAAGTGTGAGTATATCAAAATCTTCAGTGTGACAACGATAAAATCTCCATACTTAAACCCCCAGCTCTTCTAACGGTGCAACTCTCAAAGTTACCGGTCATATGTTATCCTATTTGGCAGCGTACAAACCTGAAATTGTTAAAATATAAACCGTAAGCATTAAGCTTAGTGAGGTACTCCTTCCCTGCAACAGAATAACAATTCTATATCGAATATGTGGATATAAAATCCGAACAATCCTGCCCATTGGCAATAATAATCATAAGATCCAAATAATTCTTCTCATTGGCGATAACAAATCCTGGATATTTAGATATCCAAACAAATCCTGAATACCGAAGTATTCAAACCAATCCTGGATCATAAGACCCAAATAATTCTGCCCATTGGCAATAACAAATCCTGGATATTTAGATATCCAAACAAATCCTGAATACCGAAGTATTCAAACCAATCCTGGATCATGAGACCTAAACAAATCCTGGATATTTTAATATCCAAACAAATCCTGAATACCGAAGTATTCAAACAAATCCGCTCTTAGAGCTATATTCATATTTATATATGAAACAAATCATAAGTACACTCACCTTGACAGTTTAACTGACTTTTTCCTTGCCTTTATCCGGTACTTGTTCACTCAGCACTTCTTCCCTTCCTATCATTCTTACAATATTAGTATCATCATAAGAATATTAATATTCCAAAGAATAACTTCAATCATAACTCAATTCATAAGCATCATATTATTCAATTCAAATCATTCATTAAAATGAAGTCCCATCTAGACTCAGGTTCTGTTATCTAACATATTCAAATTACAGCCCAAACCCTTTTTAATTATTCTTTGTAATCCAATCCTTATTATATCATGTTTCCAAAACAAAAGACGGCACATAATTCCGAGTTTCCTAGAGCAAAATAAGCCTATTTCTTCACTATATAGCAAATCTGCCCTATAGGCTCTTTTATCGTTCATTCAACTTCCAGGAATTTCCATAATTTTTATACGTCATAAATTTATATGATATTCAAACCAACATCAGTAGACATATTGAAAAATACAAGATTAAAATTTCTTAATTTTCAGAGTTTATTTTCTATGTCAAGCAAAACATCGAACACATGGTAGGCATACTTTCACCCTTAGGGAAGATTTCATACCCGAACTTCAAACTCTCACCAAGGACTCATTTCTTGGTATTTTCCCATGATTTTCGGATATGTCATACATATTTAATTCCAGGTTAATCTCCAATTGGAATCAATCAATTCCAGTAAGTATAGAGAAATATATGGAAGTTTGAATAAACAAGGTTCTTAAACAAAACAATCTCAAGTGTTTACACATTCAAGTTTACTTAAACTTGCATCTATCCATAAGTACATATCAAGACATGGAATTTCAGTAAACAAATGATTATTTCAATAATTTAAATAAGTAATACAAAAAAATAAACAAGATTTATGGATGGAAATACCTTAGGGGCTTTTACGTAATTTTTCTATGAATTTTTCTTCAATTTCTCCTCACACTTTCTTCCTAAACTTCAAAACTCTCTTTCCTTAGGTTAAACTCTTCCATGGCTGAAATATGCTGAAGGAAGAGCTTAATTAAAGGGTTTTAAGTCGGCATAAGGCCACCCCCTCTTGGTCCAATCAAAATATAACATGTGGCATTACATAAAACAAAATTTCATTTAAGGCTAAATGACTACTTTACCCCCTGTTCGTAAAAGGACAATATCTTCCCACTCGGATGTCCGTTCGATGAACCGTTTCTTTTGTTATAAACCTAACTCATATATATACAAATATCTAGTTTACAACTCAAGTTCATTTTTATGTCATAAAGGTCAAACCTAGCCTGAAACATGAACATTCCTACCGAAACCCTCAAAATTTTGTATTGGTAACTAATCCGACATTTCATGATTTTTGAAGGTAGGATTAGACTAAACATAGTAAATTAACATCATATATATTAATAACACACTAATCATATCACATAAGCTAAGCCTGATTTAAGCATAATTAATCGTAATTATATTCGAGTTGTCACAATTCTCCCCCTGTTAGGAAATTTCGTCCTCGAAATTGACATACCTTGGTTCTCTGAATCAAACAAATACGGATAACGCATCTTCATGCTATCCTCACTCTCCCATGTAGCTTCTTCCATGGAATGCCTTCTCCACACAACTTTCACAAGTGGGATTACTTTTGATCTCAATACTTGTTCCTTCCTATCCACGATAGCAAGTGGTTCTTCCACATAACTCAAGTCTTCCTTTAACTCAATAGGCTGTTCTACCAACACATGTGAAGGATCCGCTACATACTTTCTTAACATAGAAACATGGAAAACATCATGTAACCGAGATAACTCTGGTGGTAATGCTAACTTGTAGGCAACCAACCCGACTTTCTCAAGGATTTCATAAGGTCCAATGTAGCGTGGACTTAATTTCCCTTTCTTTCCAAACCTCATAACTCCTTTCCATGGAGATATCCGAAGAAACACATAATCCCCTTTCTGGAATTCCAAATCTTTTCGTCGTTTATCCGCATAACTTTTCTGTCTGCTTTGAGCTATTCTCATTCTATTTTGAATAATCTTCACTTTTTCAGTGGTGACTTCAATTAATTCTGGACCCTCTATCTTCCTTTCACCAACTTCACCCCAACATATCGGTGTACGACATCGTCTACCATACAAGGCTTCATATGGAGCCATACCAATAGTAGACTGAAAACTATTGTTATATGCAAATTCTATCAAAGGCAAATATTCATCCCAATTACCTTTGAAATCAAGCACACAAGCTCTAAGCATATCTTCCAAAATTTGTATTGTCCTTTCAGACTGCCCATCTGTCTGGGGATGAAAAGCCGTACTAAACTTCAAGTTAGTACCCATAGCATACTGCAAGCTATCCCAAAATCTGGATGTAAAAGTAGGGTCCCTATCTGAAACAATAGATATCGGTGCTCCATGCAATCGAATAATTTCATTAACATACAATCTAGCATACCTATCAACTGTATACGTAGTCTTAACTGCTAGAAAATGAGCGGACTTCGTCAATCTATCCACCACTACCCAAATCGAATCTGACCCCTTCTGAGATCGAGGAAGCCCAACTACAAAATTCATCGTTACATGATCCCATTTCCATTCTGGTATTAGCAATGGTTGAAGTAAACCAGTAGGTTTTTGATGCTCCACTTTTACTTGCTGACATATAAGGCATCTAGCAACAAAATCAGCTATTTTCTTCTTCATATTATTCCACCAATAATGCTCCTTTAAATCCCTATACATTTTAGTACTACCAGGATGCATAGTATAAATGGAATTATGAGCCTCATCTAAAATTTCCTCTTTCAATCCACCCACATTAGGCACACATAACCGCTGTTTATACAATAAAGTGCCATCATTCACAATACAAAAATCTTCAGACTTACCATCTTGGACATCTTGTCGTTTCTTCTCAAGGAAAGGATCTTGACTTTGCAAATCATGAATACGGGTAGCTAACAAAGGCCTCACGCTTACATGAGCAAAGAATCTGTCCCCATCTTCTAGCTGCAATTCCACTCCCATCAATCTCAACTCCATAATATGAGCAACTCTAGCACATCGAATACAAGATAACCTGCCTGAAGCCTTTCTACTCAAAGCATCTGCAACTACATTTGCCTTTCCTGGGTGGTAGTGAATTGTACAATCATAATCTTTAATTAACTCCATCCACCGCCTTTGCCTCAAATTCAACTCCTTCTGAGTAAATAAATACTTAAGGCTTTGATGGTCAGTAAAAATTTCACATACCTCACCATATAGATAATGACGCCACAACTTCAAAGCAAACACAATAGCAGCAAGTTCCAAATCATATGTAGGATAATTATGTTCATGTGTACGCAACTGCCTAGAAGCATAGTCAATAACTTTACCATGCTGCATAAAAACACAACCCAACCCCTGATGTGAAGCATCGGTATAAACAACAAAACCATCTCCACCATGCGGAATAGTAAGAACAGGTGCAGTTACCAACCTCTTTTTCAATTCATCAAAACTATTTTCGTAATCAGAATTCCATTCAAACTTAACATCTTTCCGAGTTAATTTAGTCATTGGTAAGGCAATCGAAGAAAATTCCTTAATAAACCTTCTATAATACCCAGCTAAACCCAGAAAACTCCTCACCTCAGTCACATTATTGGGCCTCTCCCATTTCACAATAGCCTCTACCTTTTTAGGATCAACACATATACCATCTCCAGAAATAACATGGCCTAAAAATACAACTTGTGATAGCCAAAATTCACACTTGCTAAACTTAGCATACAACTTCTTATCTCTCAACAGATTCAAAATAGTTATGAGATGCTTTTCATGTTCAACCATATCATGTGAATAAATCAGAATATCATCAATAAAAACTATCACAAATGAATCAACAAAAGGATGCAGTACCCGGTTCATAAGATCCATAAATACAGCTGGAGCATTAGTCACCCCAAAAGGCATCACCAAAAACTCAAAATGACCATACCGAGTGCGAAAAGCAGTTTTAGAAATATCACTCTCCTTCACCCTCAACTGATGATACCCTGATCGCAAGTCTATCTTTGGAAAATCTATTTAAAAAATAATGTACAGTAATATACTAAATCAATTGCATGCACGTGACCGGTGCGAACATAGATTAAAAAAATAATTGTAATTTTGTTTAAAAAAATAAAGATTAAAATTCAATCATTTAATAAATAGTCAGTCGAACATTTTTTTTATATATGTTTAGTTCAAACATTTTTATTTTATTTCAAAACTTTATAATTAAATAAAAATACTCAAAAAATGACCTCTGGTGAGGATCGTCGGAGCTCCGGCAGAAGTGGGGTGGGGTGAGAGGAGGGGGGCGGAAGTGCATAAAAATAAGAGAATATTGATTAAATGAGTGTTTGCAGAATTTTAAATAAAATAAAAATGCTTAGACTAAATATGTATTAAAAAGTATTTTAGGATCTTTTTGATAATTGATCCATTAGAAAACCAATGTCCAGTTATAAGCACAAGTAAGAAATCATTGAATGCAGGATCCACAAGTGTTGTCCGCTTGACTGTCTAAAAATTAGAAAAAAACTATATTTTTTGTGCAATTTAGTTTCTGTTTAGTAATTTTGTTTCACACATGATTTATCTGAACAGTAAAAGGTAATAATAGCTAAATGTTTAATCCATCGCATTCTATATGTAACTAGCATGTAGACTCACGCGATACGCGGACGAGTGCATAATTTCGATATTGTAAGAATATAAATATTTGTAAGTGTAATAATATTACGTAATGTAAATGAATTAATGGTTAAAATGGGCATCCCTTTATATGTTTTTGCTCGAAAAACAAATAAATTGTTATGATATGTAAATACTAAGAGAAATTAAACAAAGTTGATTTATTCAACCAAGAGAAGAGAAAAAAATACGTATTCAATGACGAAATAATTCAAACTTTATTCACTCCTCAATGCAAAACTGTAATAACAAATAGTAAAAGCCTGAAATTCATTAGGTTTCTCCTAAAAAATATTATGAGATTTATTTAAATCTCACTAAAAAGAAAAAAAAACACCGATCAATATTTGTGAGCAGTTGTAATTGTTATTAGTTTTTAAACACAACAAAATGATAAAGAGATATAAAGAACAAAAAAAAATGAGTTTTTGAAACATACGACTTAATTTACCTTTGCACTCAAATGCAATAATTTGTATTCAAATAATAGACCTACTCTAAGATGAAAAATTAGAACAAAATGTGAGGTAGACACCATTTTAAAATAAATTATATAATTAAAGAGATACTGGAGCTTGCCCAGATAGTTGAAGAAACTGAAATTCATCAATAAAACTAAAATTTTAAGTCATAAAGGGTCCATTGTTTTGCAAACATGAAAAATGAAATCAATAAATTAGTATATTTCTGTAAAACAAAACAAATAAGCATAAAATTAAAAAATAAATCTAAAAATATTTTTAAAACCTACTTTTAACCTAACAATGCTTACCCGAAAAATCAACCAAGGAAAACATATAGGAAAAGAATAACCATAAAATTTGTGTAAATGCGTTCCTAGTCCTAGAACTAAACTTCACGTATCAAACCGGTTGATTACACAATCAATAGGATAATGGGAAAATAAACACAAATGATGCAATTATGATTTCAAAATCCAACCTCCAAATAATTAAGTATCATGTTCACTGTTCTAAAAAACCCGCCTAGGCTCCGGCTAGGCACGCCTAGGCTTAAGGCTTGGGAGAAACGCCTCGCCTTACGCTTTTCACGCCTTATTCTTGGTAAAACCCTTAAGGCGCACTTTTTTCTAAAAACAACAATGCTTTAGTGAAATGATGTCGCCTTTTAAAGAATTTCTTTACAAATCGGACCATTATCTCATCCAAAATAATCAAATAGTATTTTAATTTGCATATATTCAGACATATTTTTATGATATGTGCAATTTTGTATTTTAATAGCCTTGTTATGGTTAAAAAATATTAAAATATATTAAGAAGGCCTAAACGCCTTTTCACGCCTTTTTACGCCTAGGCCCGCCTAGGCTTCTAAGGCTTAAGGCTTGGCCTCCACGCCTCAATCACGCCCCGCGTTTTTTAGAACCTTGATCCTGTTTATGGAAGACCAAGAATGTGTGGCGTATTTGAAATGCCCATGACCATATTTCAAATCTAACTTCTTTTCAATATCTTCACAATATCAAAAGCCCTATTTCATTCTACCAAACATCCTAGCACAAAATAAAACAATATATATAGCCATAACATCAACAAGCCCAACGTCTTAATAACTATTATAAAAAAAAAATCCAAATGAAATAGATTCATTTATATATTATAAAAACAATTGGATTCTTGTTTTATCATATCATACCAAATAAAATCCATCAAAATTAAACTCACAAAACATTGAAAGAAATCAAAAGATGAAAAGAAGTTAAACCCCCCACACCCAATTGATAAATCCACAAAACCAACATCAGATTTTATATGTAAGCTCTGATGCAAAGTCATTCACAATGACTTCTTTGCAAAAAGGAGATGAGTAAGATGACTCCATAGGGCCTCAATCTTGCAATTACTAATTACTATATTTGGCGAGAAGAAAATAATAGGATATTCAAATGTTCTTGCAGTAACAATGAAGGGGTCTTTTCAAACATGGTGAAGATTATGTACGAAACTACTTACAAATGGAGGAAAATTACCAAAAATAGAGAGAACTTTGACATGAGTATAAGGTGGGGGATCTCTGAAAATATTTTTAAGATATGTTAGGAAAAGATGGATCTTGCTAGTTTCTACCTTTTTCAATGGTTACATATTGTATACCTAGAGTTCTATTTTGAGTTTGAAGTTTTCTGATATTGAATGTGTGGTATGATGTTTGTTGCTTGGGATTCTTTGGCATGGCTATCTTCATTCCTGCGAAGTGATGCTATTAGTTTACATGCTTTTTTTTTTTGATAAATAAGGGTTTTTGCACTTATCTTGTGTGTATAGAAGTTTTCTGACTTGTTAGGGATGGTTTTTCTTTGCATGTGTGCCTTTTCTTCGATTTGGCCCATATTTTTTATTCTTGTTTCTTCCTCTGATTCGGCAGATATACATTAATTTTACATCCAGGGGATGAACGATCCGAAAATTAATTGGGGAAGAGGGATCGTAATAGAGAGAGAAATGTAAGAACGGGTGAAAGAGAGAGAAACATACAAATCGTTTGGGTTAAATGCTTTTAAAATCTCTCATACATAATATTAGAGGTATAATATATGTTGGAAAACAGCTGTCAAAGATAGCAGTTATTTTAAGTTGCAAAACAGGTTTGGTTCTCTCCGTGTCCCACATCGGTGGGAGGGTTCATTTGTGTTGTGTATATTTACAATTTTTTGGGAACAAAGGTTCAGCCCTTTGGGCATTCAAGTTTTTGTGGGTATGTGGGGCAGACCCAATGGGCCAAGTCACACGCGCGCCGCCGTCCGTCCGGCCCGTGTCCGGGTCCGGGGTCCTGGGCTCATTAAGAATTAATTTTTTGGACAAATACATAACTGTTTTTTGGGCTTTAAAAATTATTTTTTAACGGTAATTAAATCCGAAAAATTAAAACGTGTTTTATTCCGTGTTGATTTATTCAACCGAGTTGCCCACTATTTCCAGATTTTTCTCCACGTTGTTTACCAACGTCTCTTTTCTTTTTGCCCCATAAAAGAGGTGGTAGCCTCCGTTTTTTATATACAGTTATCTACTTTCAACACAGTTTTTTCTCTACAGTTCTGAAAAAATTTCCTTCTCCCAGAATACTTAATTATAGAATCGAGCAATTAATACAGATTAGGTGTATTCAGACCGGATTCATACTTGTGCTTTATCAATCCGTAATTTAATTTTGGAGGCTGTTTTATCCAGGGGGTGACGGGGCTGTACACTGTCGGCACAAATTGGAGGCAGAGCCGCGAAACACCTTAAAGAGAGCGACCTAGTCCGCGACTCAGCCGTGTTCTTGTCTGTCCAGTTCCGGAATTCTTATACTTTTCTGCCCAGATTTATTTGCTCCAAAAATTGGGTAATTTCGTTCCTGATTTTAATTCTGCATTTAATTATTTAAATTGCTGCTAAAACAATTTTAAGGTGTTCTATATTCTGCCATGGACGAAATTAACTCCAGTAACCTAAATAAGCCTTTCAAATATGAAGGCACCCATTTTAAACGTTGGAGCAAAAAATTGCTATTTTATTTAACTACGAAAAAAATCGCATCATGTGTTCAATTTGACAAACCCGTAGTAAATAATCCACCTACTGTTGAGGAAAGCAAAACAATTAGAACTTGGGAGGAAAATGATTTCTTGTGCAAGAACTATATTCTGAATGCTCTAAGTGACGAACTTTATGACTATTATGCCAATTATAAAACTGCGAAAGATGTTTGGGACGCACTTTTTAAAAAATATGACACGGAGGAGGCGGGTGCTAAAAAATATGCCGTCAGCCGTTATTTGAAATTTCAAATGACGGATGACAAATCTGTTGTTGCTCAAACCCATGATTTGCAAATGATTGCCCATGAAATTATTTCCGAGGGCATGGCCTTAGATGAGCAATTTCAGGTGGCTGTGATTATTGATAAATTGCCTCCACTGTTCAAAGAGTTTAAAAATATTTTGAGGCATAAGTCTAAAAAATTCTCACTAGAGTCATTAATTACTAAATTGAGAATTGAGGAGGAATCCCGAAAACAGGACTATAAAGATGAAATTCTTGTTGTGTCTAACAACAAAAATCAGAAAAAGAACCACACTCCAGTTGTTTTAAAGGTAAACGGAAAAAATATGAAAAATCAGAAAAAGAGCCACAACCAGAATTTTAAAAATCAGACTCAGACTCAGACTCAGAATAAGTATAAGAACCCTGAAAATGGACAGTCTAGCAACTCGGGACAGTTTCTCTGTTTCAAGTGTGGCAAGCCTGGCCATATGGCTCGCAAATGTCGCAATGTGCCACAAGCACAAGCGAATTTGACCGAAGAGGACCTATGTGCTATGATTTCAGAAATCAACATGGTTAGCGGTGCCGAAGGGTGGTGGTTGGATATTGGCGATTCCCGCCATATCTGTTATGACCGTAGTCTGTTTAAGACTTATTCTGAGACTGCAGATAAGAAGGTGTTGTTGGGTGATTCTCACTCCACTGAGGTTGCTGGTACTGGAAATGTGGAATTGAAATTTACTTCGGGAAAGACAGTTATCCTCAAAGATGTTCTTCACACTTCCGAGATAAGGAAAAATTTGGTTTCGGGCTATCTTCTCAACAAAGCTGGCTTTACTCAAACTATTGGTGCTGATTTATTTACTTTGACCAAAAATGGAATTTTTGTAGGCAAGGGTTATGCCACTGATGGGATGTTTAAATTGAATGTTGATGCAATGAATAAAATTTCTCCTTCTGCTTATATTCCTTGTTCATTTAATATTTGGCATGCTAGGCTTTGTCATGTTAATAAACGACTTGTTAAAAATATGAGCACTTTAGGATTAATTCCCGAATTATCATTAAATGATTTTGAAAAATGTGAATGGTGTAGTCAAGCAAAAATCACTAAGACACCACATAAATCTGTTTTTAGAGAATCTGAACCACTTGATTTAATTCCTTCGGATATTTGTGAATTGGATGGTGTCACAACTAGAAATGGCAAATGTTACTTTATAACTTTTATTGATGATTGTTCCGATTATTCATTTGTGTATTTAATGAAAAATAAAAGTGAAGCGTTTGACATGTTTAAAATTTTCCTTAATGAAATTGAAAATCAATTTAATCGGAAAATAAATAGGTTACGTAGTGATAGAGGCACCGAATATGATTCCGGACCATTTATTGAATTTTATAGAACCCACGGTATTATTCACGAAAAAACTGCCCCTTATTCGCCCGAAATGAACGGTAAAGCCGAAAGAAAAAATAGGACATTAACTGAATTAGTTGTTGCTATTTTATTAAATTCCGGGGCTACCTCACATTGGTGGGGTGAAATTATTTTGACTGTGTGTCACGTGCTTAATAGAATTCCTAAGACTAAAATGAAAATATCTCCTTATGAAATTTGGAAAAATATTAAGCCCAACGTGTCATACTTTAGAACGTGGGGGTGCTTAGCCTATGTACGTGTACCCGACCCTAAAAGGTCTAAATTGGCAAGTAGAGCATATGAGTGCGTTTTTATAGGCTATGCTATTAATAGCAAAGCATACCGATTTTATGACTTGAAAATCAAGTAATTATTGAATCAAATGACGCCGATTTTTATGAAGATAAATTTCCTTTTAAATTGAGGAATAGTGGGGGCGAGTCATCCACTAATATTTCTTTAAATAAAAATAAAGAAAATAATGAATCCATTTTAGAAATTCGAAAAAGTAAAAGGGCTCGTGTAGAAAAAGATTTTGGTCCCGACTTTTATGCTTACACTTTAGAGGAGGATCCTAACACTATTCAAGAAGCCTTATCTTCTTTAGATGCCGATTTATGGCAAGAGGCTATTAATGATGAAATGGATTCTTTGGAAACAAATAAAACTTGGCATTTAGTGGACCTTCCTCCTGGATGTAAAACTATTGGGTGTAAATGGATTCTTAAAAAGAAATTAAAACCTGATGGCATTGTTGAAAAATATAAGGCACGTCTTGTTGCTAAAGGTTTTAGACAAAGAGAAAATGTAGACTTTTTTGACACATTTTCACCCGTGACTAGAATAACGTCTATACGTGTACTATTTGCTATAGCTGCCTTAAATGATTTAATTGTACACCAAATGGATGTTAAAACTGCATTTTTAAATGGAGAATTAGAAGAAGAGATTTATATGGATCAACCTGAAGGTTTTATTGTACACGGTCAAGAAAATAAAGTATGTAAATTAGATAAATCTCTTTATGGACTCAAACAGGCACCTAAACAATGGCATGATAAATTTGATAGCTTAGTCATCTCTAATGGGTTTAAAATTAATGAAAGTGACAAATGCATTTATTATAAATATGTTGAGAACATTTGCACTATCATATGTCTTTATGTTGATGACTTGCTTATATTTGGTTCTAATATTCATGCCGTAGAAAATGTTAAATCATTATTATGTGCCAACTTTGATATGAAGGATTTGGGTGAAGCTAGTGTAATATTAGGAATTAATATTACTAGGTCAGAAAAGGGACTTTCTTTGGATCAATCTCACTACATTGAGAAAGTTCTAAAGAAATATAATTACTTTGACTGTAAACCTGCTAGTACTCCATTTGACCCTAGTGTAAAGTTATTTAAGAACACTGGCGACAGTGTAAACCAAAATGCTTATGCAAGCATTATTGGTAGCTTACGTTATGCTACAGATTGCACTAGACCTGACATAGCTTATGCTGTGGGAGTACTATGTAGATTTACTAGTAGACCTAGTATGGAGCATTGGCATGCTATTGAGAGGGTCATGCGGTACCTTAAAAGGACGATGAACCTCGGATTACACTATAATGAGCATCCCGCTGTCCTTGAAGGATTTAGTGATGCAGATTGGAACACCATATCTGATGATTCTAAGGCTACTAGTGGATATATATTTAGCATCGCTGGTGGTGCAGTTTCTTGGAAATCTAAGAAACAAACTATTTTGGCTCAATCCACTATGGAGTCTGAGATGATAGCGCTAGCTGCTGCTAGTGAAGAGGCAGGTTGGTTAAGAAACCTCCTGTCAGATATCCCATTATGGGAAAGACCGATTCCAGCCGTTTTGATTCATTGTGATAGTACCGCGGCTATTGCAAAAGTTGAGAACCGTTATTATAATGGTAAGAAACGACAAATACGTCGTAAGCACAGTACTGTTAGAGAATTTATCTCTACGGGTGCTGTGAGGGTGGATCATATACGGTCTGAACAGAACTTAGCTGATCCTTTGACGAAAGGACTAGCTAGGGAGAAGGTGTGGAACACCACGAAAGGGATGGGACTAAAGACCTTGGATAAATGAGTCATTTGTGATGGTAACCCAAGATATAGACTGGAGATCCCAAGAAATATGTTCAAAGGGTAATAACAAGTCACAAGTGATATGGGTTGAATCATGCGATTATTAATTAAAATAGAACGGGGTTTTTCTCCGAGTCCATCCCTAAGGTGCATGATATCCTGAAGCGAGTTAAGGATGAGTTATGATAACTCTTAATTGTAATACCCCGTACTTTTGGCTATATTTATTTTTGGGATTAATTAATTAAATGCGTATTAATTGGAAATTAATCCGGGTAAAATACTAGCGAGATGTGAGTTGGTATTTAACTATATTGTGCATATATGATGTTATATGAATATTGAATTATGCAAAATTTGTCGTGACATTTATATACGGCATTTTAGAAATTTTGTTGAGACGCGTGAGACCGCCGCGTCATGGTATATTATTTTAATTATAAAAGTGATTTTTATTTCTATTATCCATATGGTCGTTTTGAGTGCGCCAACGCGTCCGTAAGGGTCGAGATAGTCAGAAAACACTAGCCGGGGGTGTAGTTTGGATTCCGGGGTATTTTTAGGCCATACCGGCATCATAAAGGGTATTTTGGTAATTTTATATTTTGAGGAATTAAAAGTGACGAAAATTGGGAGTTTTAATCTGATTGGGAATTGACCCACTAAACCCACTAACCAACCCATATTAACCCTTTAAGCTACGGAGGTTATCATTTAGGTTTCCAACTTTCCCAAAGAAAACCCTAGCCACCTTAAGCCACCATTGGAGAAGAAGCTTGGAGAGAGGGAATTCTGCAGAAAAACTCTATCAAACCATCATCCAAACTCAGAGACAATCAAGGCAAGTGTTTTAATTATATTTAAATTCGTAGAATGTTCCTTCCATGTTAGAAAATTGAAGAATATCAATTGTTCTTGAAAGATAATGAAAACCCATGTATTTTGAAGCTTAGAACTTGAAATCTTGAGGAGGATTTGCATGTAGAATGATAGGTAGATGTTAATACTGATGATATTTATGATTGGATGAAATTTAAAACGGATTTAAATTGGGTAAATTCATGATTTAAAAAGTTAGGGTTCATGTTCTTGAAAAATTGGGAAAAAGTGTAGAGATTTGTAAATTTGGTTGATGTTAGGATGGATTAATCCTTCAAAACGTGTTAGGATGTGATTATAATATGTTTAGGATTGTTTAGAGACCTTAAAACGATTGTTGGGACTTAGTTTAGAAGAGATTTGAGGAGTAAGAATGGTGAAAAACGAGATTTAGAAAAATCTGGGACGAAACTGGCAGGTCGTTAGAAGCCCCTGCCCAGGTCGTTCGACCTTCGAACTTCTAACGAATTGACCAGTCGCTTCTAACGAAAGGGAACTTCGTTCGATAATCTCGTTCGAACGAGATATCGTTAGAAGGTATAGTTCGTTCGAACGAACTGGAATCTCGTTCGAACAGTCTCGTTCGAACGAGACTTCTAACGAGTTGACAGAGGAATCTCGTTCGAACAGTCTCGTTCGAACGAGACTTCTAACGAGTTGACAGAGGAATCTCGTTCGAACAGTCTCGTTCGAACGAGACTTCTAACGAGTTGACAGTCTGGACCTTTTTAGACTGTTTTGATTTTTGGAGTCCCGTAAACTTGTTCGAGAATATAGATAACATTCCAATGATGATGTAATGATAGAATTGGGACTTTTGGGTATTTAAGAGAAGGAAATTATATACGAGAGTTAAATTAAATGGACGGTTTGGGTTGAGACGTGAGTGTCTACTACGACGTGAGAATAAATTATGGCGCGTATGATTATAAACCGGAATAGTATAAATTACGATAATTATAAGTTAGTACGAGAATGCGATATGTACTACGATTAAACTACGGGATTACTAAGATGTGTGTTTACTTAGTATTGGTATATGAATTGTATGTATGACATACCTACCATACTTGCTATCAAGGGAGGTTTGCGTTCGCTTAGGGCCCTCTAATCCTTGTGTTGCCCGGATTTAGACTGGTTACCTTGATGAACATAGGTCATAGAAAGACTTATTGGGATATTAATAAGTCCGCTGATCGTGGGAGCGTAGGTATGTGCGTGACGCATGTGATGTGACGCATGTGATGTGACTGTGTTCGCCTCCATTACTTGTGATGTTGTTATCCGTGAACTATTCCTGAGAGATTCGGAATATGTAATCCATATGTACGTGATGTACCGGGATGGATAGCAGAGTATGTGTGCACCGCAGCTTAGTTCTCGGGGTGCTTATATTGTATATTTATGATGTGAATAATATACACTTAATTAATGGAAACCTTCATGTTAATGTTGTGAATATAATTACGGTATTGTTTCGAGAAATATAGCGAGTTAACTGCTAGTGTTATATATTGCATATTGAGCATCTGAGTTTACGTTAAACCCCTACTTAATTACGAGCGTTATGATGTTAATAGAACCGAGTAATGTGGGTAGGACCTATGACAGTCTAGCTAGATATGATGTCACTTAGCTAGTGGTTTGTGTCGTTATAGATGGGTACTTACGTTAGGAGTGCACAGTTAGACGAGAGGTGAGAATATCATGTGAGTGCACGTCCTAACATGTACTTTGCATTTGATGTTTTAAATGTTTTTAAAGCACTTGCAGGTTTTTTTTTTAAATATAACTCCACATTAGGGCTCTGACCCGTTTGCTTTTCAAATCTATTTTTCTTTGTAAAACCATTTTAGGTGCCCAGCCACAAGGACACCACGCATAGGATACTCATTCTGGTGACGAGCTGTAGCTGTTTGTGGAAGCTACAGGGATTTGCTTGTAGACGCTTCTATCACTTGGATTCCAGATTCATTATCTATCAGTTGTAGGGCATGTTGCCCATTTCTATTAGAGTTACATTTCCATCAGTTTTCAGACTTTGGCATGTATTGTTTTAGTATTCGGTTTATTTATTTCAGTTGTGGGATTTGTAGTGAGGAGTTTTCCTCCAGACTTTATTTACATTATGTGATGGTTATTCTTTTTACTTCAGTATGGTGAATGGTGTTAGTATTCTTTATTACACTTGTTGCATGTTAATCAGACTTTAAATAAAATTTGGCACTTACTTTTAAATACTAGGTGGTTAGTAATAATAAAAATGTTTTCGACAGTGATGTTATTAACTGAGCCAACTTGGCATTTTGAATTAATTTAATAAAGGAGTAGCTACCCGGTATTTAATTAGTCGGGGTGTCACAGGTGGTATCAGAGCATCAGGTTCTAGTGTCCTTTAGGATCTGACGGCTTATAATGTTTCCGCTAAGTTTCTTTGAAATAGAGCCCTATATTTTAGGACTGTTGTACTCTTTTTGTGTATGCTTCGTTCTTCAGCTATCTTAAGTTTATAAACAGCGAACTTATAAACTTTGTTCTTATTTCAGATGCCTCCACGACGTGCACGACGAGTTCCCAGGGATGCAACGCCCGAACCCCAGCCCGCTCCAGTTCAGGTCATGATGAACACCGCTGAGGTTGCAGCTATAGTAGCCCAGGCGGTAAATGCCGCCATTGCCGTTGTTCAGCAGGCACCACCGCAGGCGCCGGTTGCCGCGCCAGTACAGGCTAATGCATTCCCGTCTGCTTGGGAGCGTGTACGTGACGCTTTTCAGAAAGCGCATCCGCCATAGTTTGCAGGTAGCTCAGATGTGGTAGTCTCGAGCCAGTGGAGGAAGGATATGCAGAGGCACTTAAGGATGTATGAGTGCACGGACGTCCAGAAGCAGGTGCTAGCTACTTTCAATCTAGTTGGATCTGCGCTACAGTGGTGGGAGTCTATTACCACCATGGAGGAGAGGGATACTCTCACTATTCAGGACTTCTGGGTGCGGTTTGACCGCAAGTACTTTCCGTCGGCTGTTCACACGGAAATGAGGAGGAAGCTGATGAGTCTGAGGCAAGAGGGTAAGACTGTGGCCGAGTATGAGGCCGAGTTCACGAATCTGTTGAATATCGTTCCAGATGAGATACCAATAGAGAAGAAGAAGATTGAGAAGTTCACGGACGGGTTGACATGGAGGATCCGTCAGCATCTGCTAGGGAACCTATCGTTGGCCACCTATTCTGATGTGGTTAACGCTGCATTGTTACACTGCCAGGACCACCGTTTTCATATGGCCGAGGGCAAGAGGTCGGGGGAGTCTAGCCATCAGGGCAGGACTGGAGGACATAGTGCCAGCGGGGCACAATCTGGTCAGGGGCAGAGACAGAATGAGCAGGGCTCCCAACAGGGGGATAATAAGAGGTTCCGGTCAGGAAACTACAGACAGGGACATGGAGGTTTCCGTCAGGGCCAT
The DNA here is from genome assembly GCA_949130495.1 of Sambucus nigra. Taxonomy (NCBI): domain Eukaryota; kingdom Viridiplantae; phylum Streptophyta; class Magnoliopsida; order Dipsacales; family Adoxaceae; genus Sambucus; species Sambucus nigra. Next base: position 464,930,126 of record OX422215.1, on the reverse strand, counting down.
CAGGGTCCAAACGGCCATCAGGGCCAACAGGGGCAGAATGGGCAACAGTTTCACCAGGGCCAGCAGGGCCAAGGGAGGAACGGTAACGGCCACCAGGGCCGGGGACAGCAGGGGCCGAGAGGAGGGAACTTCCCAGGGAAGTGCTTTGTTTGTGGCAAGACTGGCCATAAGCGACAGGATTGTTCTGATAGGGGCAGGGCTCCACAGCAGCAGCAGTATGGTGCTCGCCAGGAGCCACAGAGGCCTATGTTTCCCGCCGCTCTCCCCGCACCGCCACAGATGGCAGCATTGCCACCCATTCCAGCAGTCCCAGCTCAACAGGGGCAGCTACAGTATGGACGTGTCTACAACGTCCACCAGGCTGCAGTTCCACAGGCACCGCCCGCGATTGAGGGTACGTTTCCTATCCATGGCACTATAGGTCGGGTATTATTTGATACGGGGGCTACACACTGTTTTATAGCTACACACTTCGCGAAAGCTTTAGGATTGTTAGCTACGGCAGAGAGCACAGTGACGTGTGTCGACTCACCATTGGGGAGTGGGTCACTTATTTTCTTTATATGCCGGGGAGTGGGGGTAGAGATTGGTGGTTTGGTATTACCTGCAGACATGTTAGTATTAGATATGCATGTTCACGATGTGATTAGCGGTATGGATTGGCTCGTAGCTTATAGGGCCATGATTGATTGCTTCAGCGGGAGCATTGTTTTTGCCATTCCGGGGCAAGAGATGTTTATAGTGGCGATGCCTCGCCCAGAGGGAGGATCCACCGCTCATCTGTATTACATTGAGGAGGATACCTCTAAGGAGGTAGTGATTCCTTTAGATTCTATCCCAGTAGTCAGGGAGTATTCGGATGTGTTTCAGGAGATACCATGCTTACCCCCCAGTCGAGAGATAGACTTTGTTATAGATTTGCTACCGGGTACGAGACCTATAGCACGCGCACCGTACCGTATGGCTCCAGCTGAGATGAGGGAGTTACGAGATCAGATAGAGCAGCTGTTAGGTCAGGGCTTTATTCGCAGGAGTACCTCACCTTGGGGCGCTCCAGTTTTGTTTGTGAAGAAGAGGGACGGTTCACTAAGATTGTGTGTGGACTACCGGGAGTTGAATAAGGTCACGATACAAAATAAGTATCCGTTGACTCGAATCGATGACTTATTCGACCAGTTGAGAGGAGCTTCTTTCTTCTCAAAGATTGATTTGAGATTGGGATACCATCAGTTGCGTATCAGGGAGGAGGACGTCTCGAAGACCGCATTCTTGTCGAGATATGGTTCTTACGAGTTTCGGGTTATGCCTTTCGGTTTGACCAACGCTCCAGCTGTGTTTATGGACTTGATGAACAGAGTGTTCAGGGATTTCCTAGATCAGTTTGTCATTGTCTTTATTGATGATATACTGGTTTACTCCCAGACAGAGGAGGAGCACGCCGAGCATTTGAGGCAGGTTTTGCAGACACTTCGTCAGAACGAGTTGTATGCAAAATATGAGAAGTGCGGGTTTTGGCTGAAGGAAGTCCAGTTTTTGGGACACATTATTTCCGACCAGGGAATATCTGTTGATCCGGGGAAAGTATCAGCGGTGAGGGAGTGGGGACAGCCCACGACACCGACTGAGTTTCGTAGTTTCTTGGGTCTAGCAGGATACTACAGGAGGTTTATTCGGGGCTTCTCAGAGATAGCAGGTCCTTTGACACATCTGACTCGTAAGGGTGTGCCATACATCTGGAGTGACGCGTGTCAGTTGGCATTCGATGAATTGAAGGACAAATTGACCTCAGCACCTATGTTAGCATTGCCGAGACCGGGAGTTGAGTATTTAGTTTACACCGATGCGTCTTTGCAAGGGCTTGGAGGTGTACTGCAGCAGGAGAGACAGGCCATAGCTTATGCTTCCCGTAAGCTTAAGCCTCATGAGAAGAATTACCCCACGCATGATTTGGAGTTGGTGGCAGTGGTATTTGCCCTACGGATTTGGAGGCACTATCTTTTGGGGGAGAAGTTCCAACTGTTCACGGACCACAAGTCCCTACAGTACCTGTTCACGCAGAAAGAGTTGAATATGCGGCAGCGTAGGTGGCTTGAGTTTGTGAAGGACTACCAGTTTGACATCCAGTACCACCCGGGAAAGGCTAACGTGGTAGCAGACGCGTTGAGCCGTAGGCCAGCAGATGAGGTGGCAGAGGTGTGGAAGGCTAAGCGGAAGGAATTGGGACACCAGGATGCAGTGGCCCGATCTTTCATGTCTGTGATGACCGTTACATCGCAGATTGTCACGAAGGTAGTACGGGCACAGGCTAATGACTCGTTCTGTCAGGAGCAGATAGTTCGATTACTAGCAGAGGGAGCCGAGTCCTATACCGTCAGCTCAGACGGGGTATTACGCTTCAATGGGAGATTGGTAGTTCCGTAAGGGGATGAATTGCGACACGAGGTGATGGCAGAGTCGCACGGCTCACGGTTCGCGGTACATCCCGGAGGGGACAAAATGTACCAAGACATGAGACGCCAGTATTGGTGGAGCGGTATGAAGAGAGATATCACTGAGTTTGTTTCGAAATGCGCCACTTGTCAGCTTGTAAAAGTGGATCATCAGAGACCAGCAGGACTGCTACAGCCGTTGGAGGTCCCAGTGTGGATGTGGGAGAGCTTATCCATGGACTTTATCACGGGGTTGCCTACGTCGCAGAGAGGTCACGACTCCGTTTGGGTAATTGTGGACAGGTTGTCCAAGGTCGCTCACTTTTTACCCGTAAGGACTGACTACACTACGGGACAGTATGCCCAGCTCTTCATTTCAGAGATTGTGAGACTTCACGGTGTGCCCCTAAATATCGTGTCTGACAGAGACAAGATATTTGTTTCGAGGTTTTGGGAGAGTTTCCAGGAGGCCATGGGCACGGAATTGCGGTTGAGTACGGCTTATCATCCGCAGACTGATGGGCAGACCGAGCGCACAAATCAGATGTTGGAGGACATGCTACGCATGTGCATTATTGACTTCGGGGGTGGATGGAAGCAGTACCTTCCACTGGTGGAGTTTGCTTACAACAACTCCTATCAGTTCACTATTGGCATGGCTCCGTTTGAGGCATTGTACGGTAGGCCTTGTCGTTCCCCAGCATGTTGGTTAGAAGTGGGGGACAACAAACTACTTGGGTCGGAAGTGATTCAGGACACTTCGGCAAGGATTGAGTTGATTCGGAGTCGCATTCGGGTAGCTCAAGACAGGCAGAAGAGTTATGCTGATGCGAAGAGGTTTTTCAAAGTGTCTCCTATGAAGGGGATTATGCGTTTCGGGAAGAAGGGGAAGTTGGCACCGAGGTATGTGGGGCCGTTTCCCATTATTGAGCGAATCGGACCGGTTGCGTATAGACTTGGGTTACCGGAGCATTTGCATCGGATTCACGATGTGTTCCATATTTCCTCGCTGAGGAAATACCTTAGAGATAATTTGGATCATTCTCACATTGCTGTGGAGGACATCGATCTCCAGCCGGATAGCTCCTACGAGGAGGGGCCGATTGCTATTTTGGACCGAAGCGAGAGGAAACTGCGGTCAAAGATAGTTCCGTTAGTGCGTGTTCAGTGGCGACATCACAATGTCGAGGAGTCCACATGGGAGCGCGAGGATGAGATGCGCGAACGTTATCCAGAGTTATTTTTAGCAGGTACTTTCTAGTTTCGAATTTCGGGACGAAATTCAGTTATTAGGGGGGAAGTATGTAATACCCCGTACTTTTGGCTATATTTATTTTTGGGATTAATTAATTAAATGCGTATTAATTGGAAATTAATCCGGGTAAAATACTAGCGAGATGTGAGTTGGTATTTAACTATATTGTGCATATATGATGTTATATGAATATTGAATTATGCAAAATTTGTCGTGAGATTTATATACGGCATTTTAGAAATTTTGTTGAGACGCGTGAGACCGCCGCGTCATGGTATATTATTTTAATTATAAAAGTGATTTTTATTTCTATTATCCATATGGTCGTTTTGAGTGCGCCAACGCGTCCGGAAGGGTCGAGATAGTCAGAAAACACTAGTCGGGGGTGTAGTTTGGATTCCGGGGTATTTTTAGGCCATACCGGCATCATAAAGGGTATTTTGGTAATTTTATATTTTGAGGAATTAAAAGTGACGAAAATTGGGAGTTTTAATCTGATTGGGAATTGACCCACTAAACCCACTAACCAACCCATATTAACCCTTTAAGCTACGGAGGTTATCATTTAGGTTTCCAACTTTCCCAAAGAAAACCCTAGCCACCTTAAGCCACCATTGGAGAAGAAGCTTGGAGAGAGGGAATTCTGCAGAAAAACTCTATCAAACCATCATCCAAACTCAGAGACAATCAAGGCAAGTGTTTTAATTATATTTAAATTCGTAGAATGTTCCTTCCATGTTAGAAAAATGAAGAATATCAATTGTTCTTGAAAGATAATGAAAACCCATGTATTTTGAAGCTTAGAACTTGAAATCTTGAGGAGGATTTGCATGTAGAATGATAGGTAGATGTTAATACTGATGATATTTATGATTGGATGAAATTTAAAACGGATTTAAATTGGGTAAATTCATGATTTAAAAAGTTAGGGTTCATGTTCTTGAAAAATTGGGAAAAAGTGTAGAGATTTGTAAATTTGGTTGATGTTAGGATGGATTAATCCTTCAAAACGTGTTAGGATGTGATTATAATATGTTTAGGATTGTTTAGAGACCTTAAAACGATTGTTGGGACTTAGTTTAGAAGAGATTTGAGGAGTAAGAATGGTGAAAAACGAGATTTAGAAAAATCTGGGACGAAACTGGCAGGTCGTTAGAAGCCCCTGCCCAGGTCGTTCGAACGAACTCGTTCGAACGAGCTTCTAACGAATTGACCAGTCGCTTCTAACGAAAGGGAACTTCGTTCGATAATCTCGTTCGAACGAGATATCGTTAGAAGGTACAGTTTGTTCGAACGAACTGGAATCTCGTTCGAACAGTCTCGTTCGAATGAGACTTCTAACGAGTTGACAGAGGAATCTCGTTCGAACAGTCTCGTTCGAACGAGACTTCTAACGAGTTGACAGTCTGGACCTTTTTAGACTGTTTTGATTTTTGGAGTCCCGTAAACTTGTTCGAGGATATAGATAACATTCCAATGATGATGTAATGATAGAATTGGGACTTTTGGGTATTTATGAGAAGGAAATTATATACGAGAGTTAAATTAAATGGACGGTTTGGGTTGAGACGTGAGTGTCTACTACGACGTGAGAATAAATTATGGCGCGTATGATTATAAACCGGAATAGTATAAATTACGATAATTATAAGTTAGTACGAGAATGCGATATGTACTACGATTAAACTACGGGATTACTAAGATGTGTGTTTACTTAGTATTGGTATATGAATTGTATGCATGACATACCTACCATACTTGCTATCACGGGAGGTTTGCGTTCGCTTAGGGCCCTCTAATCCTTGTGTTGCCCGGATTTAGACTGGTTACCTTGATGAACATAGGTCATAGAAAGACTTATTGGGATATTAATAAGTCCGCTGATCGTGGGAGCGTAGGTATGTGCGTGACCCATGTGATGTGACTGTGTTCGCCTCCATTACTTGTGATGTTGTTATCCGTGAACTATTCCTGAGAGATTCGGAATATGTAATCCTTATGTACGTGATGTACCGGGATGGATAGCAGAGTATGTGTGCACCGCAGCTTAGTTCTCGGGGTGCTTATATTGTATATTTATGATGTGAATAATATACACTTAATTAATGGAAACCTTCATGTTAATGTTGTGAATATAATTACGGTATTGTTTCGAGAAATATAGCGAGTTAACTGCTAGTGTTATATATTGCATATTGAGCATCTGAGTTTACGTTAAACCCCTACTTAATTACGAGCGTTATGATGTTAATAGAACCGAGTAATGTGGGTAGGACCTATGACAGTCTAGCTAGATATGATGTCACTTAGCTAGTGGTTTGTGTCGTTATAGATGGGTACTTACGTTAGGAGTGCACAGTTAGACGAGAGGTGAGAATATCATGTGAGTGCACGTCCTAACATGTACTTTGCATTTGATGTTTTAAATGTTTTTAAAGCACTTGCAAGTTTTTTTTTAAAATATAACTCCACATTCGGGCTCTGACCCGTTTGCTTTTCAAATCTATTTTTCTTTGTAAAACCATTTTAGGTGCCCAGCCACAAGGACACCACGCATAGGATACTCATTCTGGTGACGAGCTGTAGCTGTTTGTGGAAGCTACAGGGATTTGCTTGTAGACGCTTCTATCACTTGGATTCCAGATTCATTATCTATCAGTTGTAGGGCATGTTGCCCATTTCTATTAGAGTTACATTTCCATCAGTTTTCAGACTTTGGCATGTATTGTTTTAGTATTCGGTTTATTTATTTCAGTTGTGGGATTTGTAGTGAGGAGTTTTCCTCCAGACTTTATTTACATTATGTGATGGTTATTCTTTTTACTTCAGTATGGTGAATGGTGTTAGTATTCTTTATTACACTTGTTGCATGTTAATCAGACTTTAAATAAAATTTGGCACTTACTTTTAAATACTAGGTGGTTAGTAATAATAAAAATATTTTCGACAGTGATGCTATTAACTGAGCCAACTTGGCATTTTGAATTAATTTAATAAAGGAGTAGCTACCCGGTATTTAATTAGTCGGGGTGTCACATTAATGAGATCTATAGCTCTATTTTGAGTGGGGTACTTAGCTACAGGAGTATTCTTGATAAACTCACCTATGTGAATGTGGAAGTGTGGCCGCTTCCTATGGATATTTTGGGCAAATTCCTAAAGCGTTCACTGTACTGGGATAGAAGCACATGGCCGTAACGTGCTGGCTATTAGACTTACACCCAAGTAGGGTTGTGTGTGGGATGTTGTCAGAGATAGAGTTCAAAACTACGGTTGCTCTAGTATATTCTGAATCATCTTTACTACGTAAAGGTTCAAGTCGAAAGACACCTTTGCTTAAGCACAATTCTATAGATTAATGCTCGATAAAATGTTTTCAAGTTTTGCAAGTGGGGGATTGTTGGAAAACAGCTGTCAAAGACAGCAGTTATTTTAAGTTGCAAAACAGGTTTGGTTCTCTCCGTGTCCCACATCGGTGGGAGGGTTCATTTGTGTTGTGTATATTTACAATTTTTTGGGAACAAAGGTTCAGCCCTTTGGGCATTCAAGTTTTTGTGGGTATGTGGGGCAGACCCAATGGGCCAAATCACACACGCGCGCGCGCGCCGCCGCCGCCGTCCGTCCGGCTCTGCCCGTGCCCGTGTCCGGGTCCGGGTCCTGGGTCTTGGGCTTGGGCTCGGGCTCATTAAGAATTAATTTTTTGGACAAATACATAACTGTTTTTTGGGCTTTAAAAATTATTTTTTAACGGTAATTAAATCCGAAAAATTAAAACGTGTTTTATTCCGTGTTGATTTATTCAACCGAGTTGCCCACTATTTCCAGATTTTTCTCCACGTTGTTTACCAACGTCTCTTTTCTTTTTGCCCCATAAAAGAGGTGGTAGCCTCCGTTTTTGATATACAGTTATCTACTTTCAACACAGTTTTTTCTCTACAGTTCTGAAAAAATTTCCTTCTCCCAGAATACTTTTTCCAGAATAATTAATATCATTCGTGTACAGATTAATTATAGAATCGAGCAATTAATACAGATTGGGTGTATTCAGACCGGATTCATACTTGTGCTTTATCAATCCGTAATTTAATTTTGGAGGCTGTTTTATCCTGGGGGTGACGGGGCTGTACACTGTCGGCACAAATTGGAGGCAGAGCCGCGAAACACCTTAAAGAGAGCGACCTAGTCCGCGACTCAGCCGTGTTCTTGACTGTCCAGTTCCGAAATTCTTATACTTTTCTGCCCAGATTTATTTGCTCCAAAAATTGGATAATTTCGTTCCGAATTTTAATTCTGCATTTAATTATTTAAATTGCTGCTAAAACAATACATATAATATCAAACGATACTGTAATTGGAATCTATATAACTATATAAAAATTATTGTCTCAAATGGTACGAGGCTGGCGCATGGCACTTAGTTAATGAATTCAATTGATCTCTTATTTATCTTCCAAACTTCCCATTGATCGAGGCCTCTCTCCCCCAAAACTCTGTTATCCGTTTCGTTTATTCCGACCTCTTTATCTTCCGATCTTTCGACTCCTCTCTCCCGTGTATATATATAACCAGAATAAAACTCTCGACTCCCACCTTAGCCTCTCATTTCTTCTTTACAAATCTGTTTAAACAGTTCTGAACAGTGAACCAGCCCTTCGATGAAACCAAAGGGCTGAAATTCTGAGCTAAAATCAACAGGCTGGTGGTGGGTGTGGTTTATCGTGATAGAGTAAGAACAGGGAACCAACCCTCTCTCTCTCTCTCTGATACAAAATAGACACCAGTATCCATTTTGATTGTGATTGTCGCAATGGCGGGGAATGAGTGGATAAACGGCTACCTGGAGGCGATACTTGACACGGGGGTGTCTGCGATAGAGGAGCAAAAGATAAACGTGAGAGATAGAGGCCATTTTAATCCCGCTAAGTATTTTGTGGAGGAGGTGGTCACCGGTGTGGATGAGATCGACTTTCACAAGACATGGATCAAGGTGGTGGCCACCCGCAACACCAGGGAAGAGAATATGTGCTGGCGTATCTGGCATCTCACCCGCAAGAAGAAGCAGGTACGTTCTTCTCATTCTCTTTTCTCTTCTTCTCGGAATGCACACACTTATACGGATATATGCTTATGTCTGTATATATCGGTATGTCACTATGTCTCTTTTCTTGAATGAGTAGGTGTATGCGTATGTTAATGTATACTTCCCCGCTTTCTTTTCTGTTGAAAGATTGTTAAAATTAAGTTTTTTGTCTTTATTTTTTCAATAATATCCCTTTTATTAATAATGATACAATGATATTGAATCCGAATTTTCCATTTCAAGGATATTATTTGTGGTAAGTGCACATTCGTCAATATTAAAGTGGTATCAAGATTGTTGATATGTTTGTTTACATCTACTTCATTTGCATTACAATTAGAGTTAACTAATAGTATAAAAATGGGGCCTGTACTCTTATATTAGAGAATACCGATAAAACATTGTGTATTATGTTGAGTTTAGTAATGTTGAGTTTAGTATGGTAAATAATTGATAGGAGGTCCAGTACATGTAGGATATTTCACCATTTTCATATTTTCATTTTCATTTTCATTTTGAGTTTGTTTTAATTAGGGATTTGAATTTTATATTTGGGATTTATGGAATTAAGATTTGGATATATTAAATTAGTTTTCTAGTTAATTAGAATTTTTAAACGGGTTTAAAAATGAAAGGGGATAATTATAAAACTTTTGGGTGGTTCTGTCCAATAAGGATGTCCCGAGACATAAGTGGTTGTGTTCATGTTCATGGTATAGTTTTCAAGGTTCTAAAAAACGCGGGGCGTGATTGAGGCGTGGAGGCCAAGCCTTAAGCCTTAGAAGCCTAGGCGGGCCTAAGCGTAAAAAGGCGTTTAGGGTTTCTTAATATATTTTAATATTTTTTAACCATAACAAGGCTATTAAAATACAAAAATTGCGCAGATCATAAAAATATGTCTGAATATATGCAAATTAAAATACTATTTGATTATTTTGGATGAGATAATGGTCCGGTTTGTAAATAAATTCTTTAAAAGGCGACATCGTTTTACTAAATCATTGTTGTTTTTAGAAAAAAGTGCGCCTTAAGGGTTTTACCAAGAATAAGGCGTGAAAAGCGTAAGGCGAGGCGTTTCTCCCAAGCCTTAAGCCTAGGCGTGCCTAGGCGGGTTTTTTAGAACAGTGGTTTTTATATTTGAAAATAGTCAAAGGTATGCCAAATTCATTGTTGATTTTCTTGGCAGATTCCCATGTTAGCTTTTCTACATTTTTTTGTTTCCAACTTATATTTCATGCTTTCTTTCTATTTTATTGTTATTTATTTATATATATATATATATATATATATATATATATATTTTTTAATTAAGGCTTTAATATCATATTATAAAAGGCCGCACACTTCTGAGGATTGGATGGAAGTATTATGACTTTTGACATTTGGTGAATTTTTCCATGTGTTTTTTTTATATTTATTATTTATAATTGTGTCAGGTTCATTTATTCTTAGAAATTAAATTAAAACAATACAATTTAGATAATCGGCCACGCAACGTGTGTCCTGCATGCTAGTAATGCATAATAGAATAACACGACAACAAAGTCGTAATTTGCACATGGAATTACCAATCTAGGAAATGAAGAAAATAGTTTTAGTTAGACTATCTTGAACATCCTGTAAAACAATAAAGTTAGAAAAATGATTAACTCTTATACTTTTAATTTAACTTATTAGAAAAAATAAAATATTGTTTTACAGGAGGTTTTTAAACTATTAAAAACTGACATAATTTAATCGATTTTTTTAAAATAGCATAATAATTGATATTTGGTTGATTTTTTTCCCCTGAAATATTTAAATACCATAAAAAAATCAGTTCAAAAATATTTTTTATTATTTTATAAAAAATGATCGGCACAAGAGATATGCACGGGAGGTATGCATGAGAACCATTATCTCTCTCTGTCTCTATCAGAGAGAGAGAGAGAGAGTATGATGTTATCTAAATGTATGTCTTGACTTGGGGTACATAAGACGATTTAAATACAGTGATGCTTCAGACTTATTTATTTGGTGGTAAAATATCAAACGACCCGATAACAGGTCACAACTCATGTGATTTTTTTACAAATTTTGATGTGGTTTAAATGAATTCGAGGGCTTAATGACTGAAACATCTAAACATGATAACTTAATGTTCGTATTTGAGTTTAGTTATGTAGTAAATGCACAACATAACTCCTTAATTTGTATATTTAATACGATCAAAATACAACACAATCCTTCTTGTAAAGAAAATACTATGGGTACAAAAAAACTTGGGAGATAATCTCCTGTCTCCATTATCCTGTCCCCTTTCCTGTTTTTTAATCATTTTTCACCACGTGTGTTGATTTGCATAATTAATAGTCATTTATTGAATGCTGATTGTGCAAATCAGCACACATGGCAAAAATTAATTAAAAAACAAGAAAAGAAACAGAATAACGAAAACAATAGATTATCTCCTAAAAAACTTACTGAACCTAATGTGATAGTGCAAAATACTATGGTATAAAAACTTGCACAATTTAATGTAATAGTGTAATAATGATTGTCTTGGAGTGACTGACGATTTTTTTTTGTAGTCATAACTTTACACAACCCGATGTAGTAGTGCAAACTATTATGGGCATAAAAACTTACGCTACCTGATATAATAGTTTGATAATATATTATATAATTTTTTTTGTACTATATAACCTTACATTTTAGGTAAGTTTAACAAAAACTTAATAACAGCTTCCAAAAAACAAACTTAACGGTGATACTTTATCACCCATGAGAATACATAAATTTTTTTATTTCTTTAGAGATATCATCTTCTTATCTCTCTCACATGTTAAAGTCCAAGTGACACCAAAAATAAACATTCTCTATCTATTATTAATATTTATCCAACTAGGTACACACATACATAGCATACATAGCATAAACAAAAATGATAAAGATACGTGTATTCATTTTTTTTATATTCGGTACATTAAAATTTTACATTTTGTTATTTTATTAGATGAATATAGAAAATGAATATGAAAATGAGTCATTGTACTAGTACTCGAACAAAAAAACCTAAAAAGTGTTGCTTCGTCGAAAGTGCTTTCAAATCTATTTTAAAAGGATAATGTTATACTCCCAGAAACCTTTCTTCCCGATTCCATCCCCAAAGTAATCCCCACCCTTCTTTAAATGACAAAACAATCTCCACCCTTAGTTTAATTTTGAAAAACAATGCATTATACATATGAGAGCTATGATTTATTATTTTAAAAGATATTTTTTAATTTCTTAATTTCTTTTAGATTGATAAATAACTAGAGTTATGATTTATTTTTAAATTAAATAAACTTTATATTAAATTAATATTTAATGGATCAATTATCAAAAAGTCACTCAAACATTTTTTAATACACACTTAATCCAATCATTTATATTTTGTTCCAAAAAGTCCTTAAATACTCATTTAATCAATATTCTCTTATTTTTAAAGATCCGCGTCAGCGACACACATGGAGTATTTTTATGTCGTGAAGGCCTTTTTGGAATAAAATAAAAAGGTTTGAACTAAACATGGATTAAAAAATAGTAAACGTAGTTTTTTATTTATAAAAAAATTATATTTTTAATTTTAATAAAAGAATTTTTTTAATTTGATGTGTTAAATTTACGATTGATTAGTGCCGCTCATGCACACCTACATTCCTGGACCCACATCATTTGTTGAATGTGGGTCCGCGCCAGCGACACTAAACATCATTTGTTAAATGTGGGTCCACGCCAGCGACACTTTGAGTCTTTTATTTTATTCCAAAAAATCCTCAAACACTAATTTAACCAACATTCTCTTATTTTGGAAAGTGTCGCGCCAGCGACACACTTTGAGTGTTTTTATTTTATTGCAAAAAGTCCTCAAATACTAATTTAACCAATATTCTCTTATTTTTAAAGGGTCGCGCCGGCGGCACACTTTTTAATAATAACATAGTTTTTTTATTTTAAAAAAGTATTTGTTTTAATTTTAATAAAAAAAAGTTGTTTAATTTGATGTTTTAGAGTCACGATTGATCATTATCGTTGGCGTGAACCTACATTCTCAGACCAACATCATTTGTTGCTTGTGGATCCGTGTCAGCGATACTAATCAATCGTCAAATTAAACAACTCATTTTTTTTTGTATTAAAACTGATTTTATTAAAAAAATCGTATCGTATCTTATCTAACACAATTTAATTGATATTAGATAGGACATAAAACTGATTTTATAAAAAAAAACACCCTAAAAAGTGTTAAAACTCATTTTAAGAAAAAATTTATTACATAAAAAAAATATATAAAGCTGATTATAACCAAAAAAAAAATATTACTTAAAACTGATTTTAAGAATTGTTATAAAAGTTTTGAATGGGATGGCGCTTTCGGTTTTAAAAATAATTAAAAATACTTTTTACAAAATAATTTTTTTAAAAAATACTTTTTTCTTGTCTATTTTTTACAAAATAATTAACAACAGTTGACTGTACTTAATGTTTCAGAGGTCAGAGTCACTATAAGGGTCCCCTTGGTTGGCATAATTTGCCTAGGCAAATGCCAAAAAGTTGGCAAATATGAAAATTTATCCACATTTTGGCTGTTTGGTTGCATAATTTGCCTAGGCATTATTTGTCAATGTACAACACCTCCTATGCACAATCTGTGGGCAAATTTTGCTTACCTATTTGAGTGGGAAATATTTGCCCACAAATTTGTCAACTTCTTAAACAGTTTTAATGTTTTAAAAAATAATTTAAAAACTGCTTTAAATAATTAAAAAACTGTTATGAATATTTAAAAATTGTTTTATAATGTTTCAAAAACTGTTTTTAATATTATAAAAAATTGTTAAGAAAATGTTTACAATTTTTTTAAAAAACCGTATTAACAAAATATTGTAAAAATTGTTTTTAACATTTTTAAAAACTGTTGTGAATATATTATAAAAACAGTTTTAAAGTTTTAAAAAATAATTTTAAAGACTGTTTTAAATATTTAAAAAAACTGTTATAAATATTTAAAAACTGTTTTGTAATGTTTTGAAAACTGCTTTTAATATTATAAAAAATTGTTAAGAGAATGTTTTACAAATTTTTTGAAAAATCGTAATATAAAAATATTGTAAAACAGTTTTTAACATTTTTAAAAACTGTTTTGGATATATTATAAAAACTGTTTTAAAGTTTAAAAAAATATTTGTAAAACTGTTTTAAATAGTTTTAAAAAACTGTTGTGAATGTTTACAATTTGTTTTGTAATATTTTAAAAACTGTTTTTGATATTATAAAAAATTGTTAAGAGAATGTTTTACAAATTTTTTGAAAAAACGTAATATGAAAATATTGTAAAAATAGTTTTTAACAATTTTAAAAATTGTTTTGAATATAATATAAAAACAGTTTTAAAGTTTAAAAACAAAATTAAAAAATATTTTAAATAGTTAGAAAAAACTGTTGTGAATATTTAAAAATTGTTTTGTATTAAAAAAAATTGTTAAGAAAACGTTTTACAATTTTTTTAAAAAACTGTAGTATAAAAATATTGCAAAAACTATTTTTAACATTTTTGAATATAATATAAAAATTGTTTTTGAATAAATTAATTGGATTGACTTTAATTTCGCCTAATGTTGTTTGATAGCGTCATCTGAATTTGCCTATGTAAAATTTGCCTGGACAAAATTTACCTAGATAAAATTTGTCATGCTCACGCTTTTGCTCATTGACAACCAAACGCACCCTAACATTTTGGAAGAAGATATCAAAAAATTTCCTATGAAACCTTGGGAAATGCAGCATTGATTACAGAACTTGATATCAAGCTCGAACTACGAAAGATTGGAAATCTGTGTCCATCTCAGTCATGAAGGGGACAGCTACTGTTTGGGGTTTCCCATAAACGGAAAATCTATTTAAAAAATAATGTACAGTAATATACTAAATCAATTGCATGCACGTGACGGGTGCGAACATAGATTAAAAAAATAATTGTAATTTTGTTTAAAAAAATATAGATTAAAATTGAATCATTTAATAAATAGTCAATCGAACATTTTTTTTATATATGTTTAGTTCAAGCATTTTTATTTTATTTCAAAACTTTATAATTAAATAAAAATACTCAAAAATGATCTTTGGTGAGGATCGTCGGAGCTCCGGCGGAAGTGGGGTGGGGTGAGAGGATGGGGGCGGAAGTGCATAAAAATAAGAGAATATTGATTAAATGAGTGTTTGCAGAATTTTTTAAATAAAATAAAAATGTTTAAACTAAATATGTATTAAAAAGTATTTTAGGATCTTTTTTATAATTGATCCATTAGAAAACCAATGTCCAGTTATAAGCACAAGTAAGAAATCATTGAATGCAGGATCCACAAGTGTAGTCCGCTTGACTGTCTAAAAATTAGAAAAAACAATATTTTTTGTGCAATTTAGTTTCTGTTTAGTAATTTTGTTTCACACATGATTTATAACAGTAAAAGGTAATAATATCTAAATGTTTAATCCATCGCATTCTATATGTAACTAGCATGTAGACTCACGCGATACGCGGACGAGTGCATAATTTCGATATTGTAAGAATATAAATATTTGTAAGTGTAATAATATTACGTAATGTAAATGAATTAATGGTTAAAATGGGCATCCCTTTATATGTTTTTGCTCGAAAAACAAATAATTTGTTATGATATGTAAATACTAAGAGGAATTAAACAAAGTTGATTTATTCAACCAAGAGAAGAGAAAAAAATACGTATTCAATGACGAAATAATTCAAACTTTATTCACTCCTCAATGTAAAACTGTAATAACAAATAGTAAAAGCCTGAAATTCATTAGGTTTCTCCTAAAAAATATTATGAGATTTATTTAAATCTCACTAAAAAGAAAAAAAAATCACCGATCAATATTTGTGAGCAGTTGTAATTGTTATTAGTTTTTAAACACAACAAAATGATAAAGAGATATAAAGAAAAAAAAACGAGTTTTTGAAACAAACGACTTAATTTACCTTTGCACTCAAATGCAATAATTTGTATTCAAATAATAGACCTACTCTAAGATGAAAAAATAGAACAAAATGTGAGGTAGACACCATTTTAAAATAAATTATATAATTAAAGAGATATTGGAGCTTGCCCAGATAGTTGAAGAAACTGAAATTCATCAATAAAACTAAAGTTTTAAGTCATAAAGGGTCCATTGCTTTGCAAACATGAAAAATGAAATCAATAAATTAGTATATTTCTGTAAAACAAAACAAATAAGCATAAAATTAAAAAATAAATCTAAAAATATTTTTAAAACCTAGTGTTAACCTAACAATGCTTACCCGAAAAATCAACCAAGGAAAACATATAGGAAAAGAATAACCATAAAATTTGTGTAAATGCGTTCTTAGTCCTAGAACTAAACTTCACGTATCAAACTGGTTGATTACACAATCAATAGGATAATGGGAAAATAAACACAAATGATGCAATTATGATTTCAAAATCCAACCTCCAAATAATCAAGTATCCTGTTTATGAAGACCAAGAATGTGTGGCGTATTTGAAATGCCTATGACCATATTTCAAATCCAACTTCTTTTCAATATCTTCACAATATCAAAAGCCCTATTTCATTCTACCAAACATCCTAGCACAAAATAAAACAATATATATAGCCATAACATCAACAAGCCTAACGTCTTAATAACTACTATAAAAAAAATCCAAATGAAATAGATTCATTTATATATTATAAAAATAATTGGATTCGTGTTTTATCATATCATACCAAATAAAATCCATCAAAATTAAACTCACAAAACATTGAAAGAAATCAAAAGATGAAAAGCAGTTAAACCCCCCACACCCAATTGATAAATCCACAAAACCAACATCAGATTTTATATGTAAGCTCTGATGCAAAGTCATTCACAATGACTTCTTTGCAAAAAGAAGAGGAGTAAGATGACTCCATAGGGCCTCAATCTTGCAATTACTAATTACTATATTTGGCGAGAAGAAAGTAATAGGATATTCAAATGTTCTTGCAGTAACAGTGAAGGGGTCTTTTCAAACATAGTGAAGATTATGTACGAAACTACTTACAAATGGAGGAAAATTACCAAAAATAGAGAGAACTTTGACATGAGTATAAGGTGGGGGATTTTTGAAAATATTTTTAAGATCTGTTAGGAAAAGATGGATCTTGCTAGTTTCTTCCTTTTTCAATGGTTACATCTTGTATACCTAGAGTTCTATTTTGAGTTTGAAGTTTTCTGATATTGAATGTGTGGTATGATGTTTGTTGCTTGGGATTCTTTCGCATGGCTATCTTCATTCCTGCGAGGTGATGCTGTTAGTTTACATGCTTTGTTTTTTTTTTTTTTGATAAATAAGGGTTTTTGCACTTATCTTGTGTGTATAGAAGTTTTCTGATTTGTTAGGGATGGTTTTTCTTTGCATGCGTGCCTTTTCTTCGATTTGGCCCATATTTCTGATTCTTGTTTCTTCCTCTGATTCAGCAGATATACATTAATTTTACATCCAGGGGATGAACGATCAGAAAATTAATTGGGGAAGAGGGATCATAATAGAGAGAGAAATGTAAGAACGGGTGAAAGAGAGAGAAACATACAAATCGTTTGGGTTATAAGATCAAACGATACTGTAATTGGAATCTATATAACTATATAAAAATTATTGTCTCAAATGGTACGAGGCTGGCGCATGGCACTTAGTTAATGAATTCAATTGATCTCTTATTTATCTTCCAAACTTCCCATTGATCGAGGCCTCTCTCCCCCAAAACTCTGTTATCCGTTTCGTTTATTCCGACCTCTTTATCTTCCGATCTTTCGACTCCTCTCTCCCGTGTATATATATAACCAGAATAAAACTCTCGACTCCCACCTTAGCCTCTCATTTCTTCTTTACAAATCTGTTTAAACAGTTCTGAACAGTGAACCAGCCCTTCGATGAAACCAAAGGGCTGAAATTCTGAGCTAAAATCAACAGGCTGGTGGTGGGTGTGGTTTATCGTGATAGAGTAAGAACAGGGAACCAACCCTCTCTCTCTCTCTCTGATACAAAATAGACACCAGTATCCATTTTGATTGTGATTGTCGCAATGGCGGGGAATGAGTGGATAAACGGCTACCTGGAGGCGATACTTGACACGGGGGTGTCTGCGATAGAGGAGCAAAAGATAAACGTGAGAGATAGAGGCCATTTTAATCCCGCTAAGTATTTTGTGGAGGAGGTGGTCACCGGTGTGGATGAGATCGACTTTCACAAGACATGGATCAAGGTGGTGGCCACCCGCAACACCAGGGAAGAGAATATGTGCTGGCGTATCTGGCATCTCACCCGCAAGAAGAAGCAGGTACGTTCTTCTCATTCTCTTTTCTCTTCTTCTCGGAATGCACACACTTATACGGATATATGCTTATGTCTGTATATATCGGTATGTCACTATGTCTCTTTTCTTGAATGAGTAGGTGTATGCGTATGTTAATGTATACTTCCCCGCTTTCTTTTCTGTTGAAAGATTGTTAAAATTAAGTTTTTTGTCTTTATTTTTTCAATAATATCCCTTTTATTAATAATGATACAATGATATTGAATCCGAATTTTCCATTTCAAGGATATTATTTGTGGTAAGTGCACATTCGTCAATATTAAAGTGGTATCAAGATTGTTGATATGTTTGTTTACATCTACTTCATTTGCATTACAATTAGAGTTAACTAATAGTATAAAAATGGGGCCTGTACTCTTATATTAGAGAATACCGGTAAAACATTGTGTATTATGTTGAGTTTAGTAATGTTGAGTTTAGTATGGTAAATAATTGATAGGAGGTCCAGTACATGTAGGATATTTCACCATTTTCATATTTTCATTTTCATTTTGAGTTTGTTTTAATTAGGGATTTGAATTTTATATTTGGGATTTACGGAATTAAGATTTGGATATATTAAATTAGTTTTCTAGTTAATTAGAATTTTTAAACGGGTTTAAAAATGAAAGGGGATAATTATAAAACTTTTGGGTGGTTGTGTCCAATAAGGATGTCCCGAGACATAAGTGGTTGTGTTCATGTTCATGGTATAGTTTTTATATTTGAAAATAGTCAAAGGTATGCGAAATTCATTGTTGATTTTCTTGGCAGATTTCCATGTTAGCTTTTCTACATTTTTTTTGTTTCCAACTTATATTTCATGCTTTCTTTCTATTTTATTGTTATATATATATATATATATATAACAATAAATATATATATATATATATATATATATATATATATATATATATATATATATATATATATATATATATATATATATATACAGAAAGTCTCCTGTAAGGACTCCTTATGGTGCAGACCCCGGTACATACCATTTTTTTAAAATAGTAAAAAAATGAATTTTTTGATGAAACTTCATGGATATGATCTCCATAGTGAGAAGATCATCTCCAATTTTTTTCGTCGAAAAATTCAATAAAAAAAACGTTGAGATGAAGTGATATGTAAAAAAATGGTATATATACGCATTTTCAACCGTTGAAATGTTGGGTCGGCGCCAGCCGCTTTATTGATTGAATTTTTTGATGAAACTCCATGGATATGATCTTCTCACTATCGAGATCATATCCATGAAGTTTCATCAAAAAATTCAATCAAAAAGTGGGTGACATGATCGCCAACATTTCAACGGTCGAAAATGCATATTTATACTATTTTTTTACATATCACTTCATCTAAACGATTTTTTTATTGAATTTTTTGGAGAAAAAAATTGGAGATGATCTTCCCACCATAGAGATCATACCCATGAAGTTTCATCAAAAAATTCATTTATTTACTATTTTAAAAAAATGGTATGTACCGGAGTCTGCACTATAAGGAGTCCTTACAGGAGAGGGCCTCTCTCTATATATATATATATATATATATATTAATTCAGGCTTTAATATCATCATATTATAAAAGGCCGCACACTTCTGAGGATTGGATGGAAGTATTATGACTTTTGACATTTGGTGAATTTTTCCATGTGTTTTTTTTATATTTATTATTTATAATTGTGTCAGGTTCATTTATTCTTAGAAATTAAATTAAAACAATACAATTTAGATAATCGGCCACGCAACGTGTGTCCTGCATGCTAGTAATGCATAATAGAATAACACGACAACAAAGTCGTAATTTGCACATGGAATTACCAATCTAGGAAATGAAGAAAATAGTTTTAGTTAGACTATCTTGAACATCCTGTAAAACAATAAAGTTAGAAAAATGATTAACTCTTATACTTTTAATTTAACTTATTAGAAAAAATAAAATAAAATTTCTAACTTATTGTTTAAGTAGCTGAAAATGTCAACGTGTAATGGAAGAAAAAAGAATAAACGTGATACTTAATTCTTAACAATTAGAAGAAATAATTGCTTAAATTTGTAATAATACTCTACGTCAATACTTTGGTTTTTTCTACGCCAATACTTTGTTTTTTTCGAAGTATCTAGAATAATCTATTATTTGTGTTTGTTTAATTTTGCACGTGTAGATCCAAAAAAATGTAATTTAGCTTGTTTTGTTTGGAGAGCATAAAAAAATTACTTGCTTGCTCTTTGTAAAGTTATTACAAATCAAAATTTAAATTTTCAAGTTATAGTATAAAATATATGATTTTACATACATTTATTTTTGGGTCATTTACTATTCGGGGTACATTTGTTTACAGTATTTGGAGCTTAGGATATGCTAATTTCCATTATTGTTGCATGAGTGTTATTTTAACGATTGTTCTTAACAACCGTTTAACAACTCTCACCTCCTATAAATAATTACTAAACATACCCCTGCCCTTTTAAGACAAAAAATGTTATCGACCCCCAAAACTGATTCCAACCTCTTTCACTCTCTCCCTCCTCTTCAAATAGCAACAATGGCCACCTCTCACTCTCTTTCCTCTTATGGCAGCCATGGCCATGGATGTCCCGCTCCACTGTAGAATTTTAAAGAAAGAAATTTCAGAGAAAGAGAGCAACACTAACGTGTTTGTTTTATTCAGATTGTTGTGTTACAGTAATCAAGCTAGTTTAGTTATATAGAAAAACACAATGAAGTTGTTCCTATAAAGCAGGTACAATATGTTAGGTAATCCATCTAACTAGGAGATATGAGTGGAGAGTTTGAACTTTTCTTCTTTCTTCAATAGCACACGTCCATGGGCAGGACATTTTAAAAACTCTTTTGCTGGTAGGTTGTTTTATAGTTGTAGCAGCTACATGGCAACACTTGAAGGATTGATATCCTTAATACTCCCCCGTAAGTGAAGGTGGTAATGTTGGATTAATTCCAGTATTTATTGATTTTAATTTTTAGTTGTTAATATTTTATTATATTATTTGTGTTTTATTTTAAACATAGTTTGGGTTTTAATTTAGAAAGTAGAAACATGAGCAAATGGGTGTGAAAGATATGGGGAATGCTCAAAATCCCATATTATCCCACATTGGAAGAATACTACAAAAGGTAGTGGTATATCAACTAAAGGACAATTAAGATTCTTAGTTGACAAGTCAAATAAGAGGCTATGATCCTACGCATCGCGGTGGTGCTTAAGCACCACCAATCGCGACACGCGGCGCGCGAAAGGGCGATTGGGCGACTTAGGGCGCATTGCGCGCTTTGACGCGCACTTGGCACTTCGCACGTGCGCATCGTCGCTTGGAGCGTGGGAGCCTAAAGTTTTGACGAGGTAAAACAGATCAACGGTTGTGATTAAACGATCCGATCAAAGGGTTTAAAATCCGAAACGGCTTGATCTAAACCGTTAGATGAACTCGTAGCGTTTCGTGTAGGGGATGTCCATTCGCTTACGATGGGACGCCTAATCTGAACCGTTAGATCGTAGCTGTTCCAAACAGGAACGATCCAACGGTTGCTGAGTCACTCCATGAAGAGCTGGGACTGTTGAAGAACAGTCACAGAAATGGCTATAAAAAGAGTTCCAGACCTCTGTTTTGGACACCGAAAATTGCTAGTTTCTCCTCTCTCCGTCCTCTATACTTTGGCATTATCAAGTTACAAATTCAGAGTGTTCTCGGGTTTGATCAAACAGTACATAGTTTGAATCAAACAACTGTTCATACACTGCATTGTATCCTGAAGGCAGGTTCTACAAAACCCATTGTGTACTCGCGGTTCTGGTTCTGTCTCAACCGGATTGGGAGAAATTTTGCCTAAAAGAAAGCGTTCCAAGAACGTGCCTTGCAGAAATTAATTATTATATTTCGTTCTTTCCATAAGAAAACTCCAACAGTTTTAGGCAAAAATTTATTTTATATTCTTATTACTCCACTCAAATGGAAGGAACTGTGGCACAATCTATCCAAGTCATGACTCAAGACTTAATTCGACTCGACCGTTTTGATGGCGGAAATTTCACCCGTTGGCAAGAGAAAGTTATGTTCTTCCTCACATCACTAAAACTTGCATACATTCTAGATGATAACCTTGAACAAATTCCCGAGCCCACACCCGAAAACACCGAAGGAATAAAGCAAAAACGTGTGAAGAGGAAAGAAGACGAATTTATGTGTCGAGGACACATCCTCAATGCTTTGTCTCAAACTGTTTATAGCGCTCATAGAATGATTCCGACGGCAAAGGAATTATGGAAGGCTTTGGAGATAAAGTATCAAAACGAGGAAGCGAGCAATCGTAAGTTTCTAATTTCAAACTATATGAATTTTAGAATGAATAATGATAAATCAATCGTTGCAGAAGCCCATGAACTCCAACAAATTGTTGGTGACCTTAAAGCCGCTGGTATTAATCTTCAAGATGAATTTCAAGTAGGGGTGATTGTTTCAAAACTTTCATCCTCTTGGAATGGCTTTAAGAAGAAAATTAATCATGATGAAAAGACTTATACTGTGGAATCCCTTCTTCGTCACCTTCGTATTGAAGATGATACTCGTATTCGAGAAAAGAAGGATGAACAAAGTGAGGGTCATTCAAAAGCTAATATGGTTGAGGATCAAAAATCCAAGATTACCAAAGACTCAAAATTTAAAGCAAAGAATGATTCCAAATTCAAGAACCAAGGTGCAAATAAGAAAAAGAAGGGAAAATATTTCTTCTGTGACAAACCGGGCCATTATTCTCGAGAATGTCGTCTTAAAAAGAAGGCATTTAAGGAAAAACAAGGGTCGAAGGAAACCAACAATGTTGAAGATCTTATTGCTACTGTTTGCGAAGCAAATTCAATTGATAATGAAAGTGGATGGTGGCTGGATACCGGCGCAACGGTCCACATATGCAAAGACCGCTCTTCATTCAAAATATATCAAGAAATTTATGGAAAAGAAGTGAAGATGGCAAATAATCTTCGCGCCAATGTAGTTGGACAAGGCACAGTGGAATTGAAGCTAACTTCTGGAAAGACACTTACTCTAATTGATGTACTTCATGTACCTGATATGTGTAAAAATCTTGTGTCTGGGGACCTTCTCAATAAGAGAGGTTTCAAACTAGTGTATGAGTCTGATAAGTTTGTATTGTCTAAGAATGGCCAATTTATTGGCAAAGGGTACTCTTGTAACGGCATGATTAAAATTAATGTAATCAATGATATTAGTTCTGCTTATATGGTTGAGTCTATTTCTTTATGGCATAGTAGATTAGGTCATGTGAATTATAGAAGTATAAAAAATATGACTAATCTCGGCTTAATCTCGGATTGTAAATTTGATAACCTTTCTAAATGTGAAATTTGTGCTCAATCGAAGATAACTAGAAAGTCGTTCAAATCTGTTGAGAGGAAATCCGAAATGCTTGATCTTATTCATAGTGATGTATGTGATATGAAGAGTAATATGACTCGTGGTGGAAATAAATATTTCTTAACTTTCATTGATGATTACTCTAAATATGCATATACATATTTACTTAAAAGTAAAGATGAAGTTTTAGAGAAATTCCTAATTTTTAAAGCAGAAGTTGAAACTCAACAAAATCGAAAAATTAAAGTCCTACGATCCGATAGGGGCGGTGAATATTACCCGAGTGAGTTTATACAATTTTGTAATACTCATGGGATAATCCATCAAGTTACGGCGCCATATACGCCACAACAAAATGGAACGGCGAAAAGGAAAAATAGGACTTTAGTTGAAATGATAAATTCAATGTTAATCAGTTCTGGTTTACCTTTGTCGATGTGGGGAGAAGCGGTTTTATCCGCATGTTATATTTTAAATAGAGTTCCATTGAAAAACAAGGATATTACACCATATGAATTATGGTTTAATCGTAAGCCTAATCTTAGACGTCTTAAAGTTTGGGGATGTCTTGCTTATGTAAGAAAACCCGAACCTAAAAGACCTAAACTAGGAAATAGGACTTACAAATGTGTTTTTATTGGATACTCTGGTAACAGTACGACTTATAGATTTTTAAACCTTGAAACTCAAGAAATCATTGAGTCGGTAGATGTGCAAATTTTTGAACATTTAACAAAGTTTAGTACTTTGAATCAAGGTTTAGAAAATAATAATTCGACTGTTGACTCCTCAAATTTAGAAGAAAATTCACAACCTATATCTTCTTCAGAAACAACGAATGACGTCGAACCACGGAGGAGTAAAAGACAAAGAACTGAAAAAACATTTGGGCCTGACTTTGTTATTTATTTAGTTGAAGGGGATTTAAATGAGACTAAGAACAAAACTAAATTTGTTCTTAATGTAGAAGATGAACCGACCACATTTCATGAAGCGGTAACATCTAGGGATGCTGTCTTTTGGAAAGAATCAATAAATGATGAAATGAACTCAATTTTGTCAAATCAAACTTGGGTTATTTCCGATCTTCCCCCCAGGTCTAAACCTATTGGGTGCAAATGGATATTTAAAAGAAAATTAAATCCGGATGGTTCTATAAATAAATTTAAGGCAAGACTAGTTGCTAAAGGCTATAAGCAAAAATATGGAATTGATTACTTTGATACATATGCTCATGTTGCTCGAATCACTTCCATTAGGATATTAATATCTCTTGCTTCTATTCACAATTTAGTTATTCATCAAATGGATGTTAAAACTGCATTTTTAAATGGTGATTTAGAAGAAGAGATTTATATGGAACAACCCGAAGGGTTTGTATTGCCTGGCCAAGAAAAGAAAGTGTGTAAATTGGTTAAATCTCTTTATGGCCTTAAACAAGCTCCTATGCAATGGCATGAGAAGTTTAATAATATTGTTATATCCCATGGATATAAAGTTAATGATGCCGACAAATGTATATATAGTAAATTTGAAAATGGTGTTGGTGTTATTATATGCTTATATGTGGATGACATGTTAATATTTGGGTCTAATCTCAAATATGTTGAAGAAACCAAAAGATTTCTTTCATCAAAATTTGATATGAAAGATCTTGGAGAAGCTGATGTGATTTTAGGAATCAAAATTGTGAGAAAGGATAATTCTTTAGCGTTATCTCAATCTCGTTATATAGAAAAAGTTCTTAAAAGATATAATCATTTTGAACTTAAGACAGCTGCTACACCAGTGGATCCTAGCATCAAATTAATGAAAAATACTGGGCGTGTTATGGACCAACTTAAATATGCTAGTATTATTGGGAGTCTAATGTATGCCATGCATTGCACTAGACTAGACATTGCTTATGCAGTGAGTGTATTGTGTAGATTTACAAGTAATCCAGGACAAGAGCACTGGAATGCAATTTCTAGGGTGCTTAGATATCTGAAGAGGACTTTGGATTATGGCTTACATTATGTAGGATATCCATCTGTTTTAGAAGGATATAGTGATTCAAGTTGGAATAATCTTGAATCAAAATCCAAGTCAACTACTGGTTGGATTTTTACGCTAGGAGGAGCAGCTATCTCTTGGGGATCCAAGAAACAAACATGTGTATCAGATTCAACAATGCAATCTGAATTTATAGCCCTAGCAGATGCATGTAAAGAAGCAGAATGTCTTAGAAATGTGTTGTATGATATTCCTTTATGGAAAAAGCCATCACCTTCTATTATGATAAGTTGTGATAACCAAGCCACAATTTATAAAGTTTCGAACAAAACTTACAACGGAAAATCTAGACACATTAGTCTAAGACATCAAATTATAAGAAAATTACTCAAGGAATGAGTAATTACAGTCGACTATATTAAAACGAACAAGAATTTAACAGATCCTCTGACTAAAGGTCTTGTAAGAGAGATGATATATATCACCTCAAAAGGAATGGGACTAAGGTCTATTAAATAACACAACTATATTTAATGGGAACCCAACTCATATCTTGAAAATATAGATAGAGTTCAATGTGGTACAAACAAGTTAAATTATAGTTATGGAACACTAGGAATTTATACAAAAAGTTCCATTCCTATATGCCTAGTGTTGGTTTTCTGCATGTTAGAGGATGAAGGTTACTTCTTAATAAATCATATAAGTGTGACTTGCAGAATCACTAAAGTTGATTTACCTATTCGAGTGTCGAAAGTGTGGCCGCTTTCTATGAAATCAAGACCGATCCTAAAGTGCTCGTGAAATCAGGATTAGCATTAGGCCATAAAAGTGCATGCTAGAAGAACACTTATAAACTCAGAAATCGGTATGTGTGATAGTTCCGGCTAATCTCAAAAGGTCCTTGGTTCAAGATACGTTCACCACAGCACCTTGATGAAGCTTTGAATTATTTTCACTATATGGAAGTTCAAGTCCGAAAGACACTTCTCATTTATGAACTAGATTTTAGCGATAATGCCAAAAGTTATTTATTGTCTTTTTGCTTTGCTCTCTTGTGTATATTGAAATTGGTGGGAGAATGTTGGATTAATTCCAATATTTATTGATTTTAATTTTTAGTTGTTAATATTTTATTATATTATTTGTGTTTTATTTTAAACATAGTTTGGGTTTTAATTTAGAAAGTAGAAACATGAGCAAATGGGTGTGAAAGATATGGGGAATGCTCAAAATCCCATATTGTCCCACATTGGAAGAATACTACAAAAGGTAGTGGTATATCAACTAAAGGACAACTAAGATTCTTAGTTGACAAGTCAAATAAGAGGCTATGATCCTACGCATCGCAGTGGTGCTTAAGCACCACCAATCGCGACACGCGTAAGCGCGACACGCGGCGCGCGAAAGGGCGATTGGGCGACTTAGGGCGCATTGCGCGCTTTGACGCGCACTTGGCACTTCGCACGTGCGCATCGTCGCTTGGAGCGTGGGAGCCTAAAGTTTTGACGAGGTAAAACAGATCAACGGTTGTGATTAAACGATCCGATCAAAGGGTTTAAAATCCGAAACGGCTTGATCTAAACCGTTAGATGAACTCGTAGCGTTTCGTGTAGGGGATGTCCATTCGCTTACGATGGGACGCCTAATATGAATCGTTAGATCGTAGCTGTTCCAAACAGGAACGATCCAACGGTTGCTGAGTCACTCCATGAAGAGCTGTGACTGTTGAAGAACAGTCACAGAAATGGCTATGAAAAGAGTTCCAGACCTCTGTTTTGGACACCGAAAATTGCTAGTTTCTCCTCTCTCCGTCCTCTATACTTTGGCATTATCAAGTTACAAATTCAGAGTGTTCTCGAGTTTGATCAAACAGTACATAGTTTGAATCAAACAACTGTTCATACACTGCATTGTATCCTGAAGGCAGGTTCTACAAAACCCATTGTGTACTCGCGGTTCTGGTTCTGTCTCAACCGGATTGGGAGAAATTTTGCCTAAAAGAAAGCGTTCCAAGAACGTGCCTTGCAGAAATTAATTATTATATTTCATTCTTTCCATAAGAAGACTCCAACAGGTAAGAGTCAGCAACATCGAGCTTAGACCGAAGAAATTGAAACTTGGGTGTAGGTAATGAAATTTAGGAGCAGTTGATGATGAGTGCAA
The DNA here is from genome assembly GCA_949130495.1 of Sambucus nigra. Taxonomy (NCBI): domain Eukaryota; kingdom Viridiplantae; phylum Streptophyta; class Magnoliopsida; order Dipsacales; family Adoxaceae; genus Sambucus; species Sambucus nigra. The sequence goes on along the minus strand of OX422215.1, from coordinate 464,902,400 downwards.
TCAAACCGATTAAGAAGATCACCACTAACATCGTGATCCTTGAGAATAAACATAAATCGTATCATTTTTTCCGCAATAAACGCTAGGGCGCGATATTCATCTTAAAAAATATAAGGTCTCGTAGACCATAATTAACTTGATCAAAATTTATTCAGAGGCTCAATCAACGGTTTTGGCTGGAATGACACCTGTAATGGGCCTTTTTGTACCAAAATGAGCTTGATCATAAAAGATTCAGGGGCTCAATTATCGGTTTTGGCTAGACCAACACCTGTAATGGGCCTCCTGGTCTAAGCAGAGCTTGATCCCAATGGATTCATAGGCTCTATTTTTCTTGGGCTTGATCACGATGGATTCAGAGCCATTCAATGTGGGATAAATTCCCACCAATCTAAAAAATAATAATTATTTTTTTACGCACTTCTTCGAAAAAAAAAATTATGAAGATCGGAATCCGGAGTTCCCTTATTTTCCATAAGTTGTTGCATTAGTGGACTAGGCTCAAGGCGTGTATTTTTGCGCACATGTGGGGTCATTGCAGAGAGTGTGATCTACAATTATGGAGTTGCTTTGCTGGATCTTTGAAGTGGAGAGCATAACCCTCCAAGCCATGCTTTTGATTTGATAAGGGGTGAAATGTGTTACTCCTCATGGATTTATCCTTGGACCTGATATCAACTTTCTTCATACATTAGAGGCACCCCTTCAGAAGCAGAAGAATGTTGCATCACGTGCTCTTATGGGTCTGACAAAAAAAACTCCAGTAGTGCTGTCAACCATGATTTCTACTCTTGAAAAAGGCTTATGCAGAAATGGACCTTACTGTTATGCAAGAGATCTTGCTTAATTGTGAAAATCCTCAAACAATAGAAACTCTCTCTCTTTTGTGGGGGTTTTCTTGGGAAATCAGTTCTTTTATGGAAGGGAGAGGTGGGTAAGATGTAGAGGCTAATTTTTTTTTCTTTTTTTTTTGTATCCGGCGGACGGTACTATTGAATGATGGCTACCGCCGCCGGAGAAACGAACTACCAGGATCAAGATTACTCGCGAGAGCTTTATTGCTTTGATACCATGTAGAATTTTAAAGAAAGAGAGCAACACTGACGTGTTTGTTTTATTCAGATTATTGTGTTACATTAATCAAGCTAGTTTAGTTATATAGAAAAACACAGTGAAGGTACTCTTATAAAGCAAGTACAATATCTTAGGTAATTCCATCTGACTAGGAGATATGAGTGAAGAGTTTGAACTTTTCTTCAATATCACACGTCCATGGGCAGGACATTTTAAAAACTCTTTTGCTGGCAGGTTGTTTCATAGCTGTAGTAGCTACATGGCAGCACTTGAAGGATTGATATCCTTAATATCCACCACGGATTCCCCCCTCCAGCCCCGCTCCTCCACAACCCATCTCCTCACCCTCCAACCCTTCGCCCCTCTTCCGATCTCCTTACAATGAGAAGAAGACATGGATCTAGTGGGAATGACAAGTTAAGATTTAAACTTCTTCATGGTAAATTTTATTTGTTGAAAATCAAATTTCATTTGTTGGGTGGAAAACAAATTTCATTTGTTGAAAATCATTTTTTTTCGGTAAAACGTTTTTTTTTTCTTCAAATATATATATATATATATATATTTAACTCAAATCAGTTTTAATTTTTAATTTTTTGCCGGAGTTATTTTTTTCGCAGCTGGAAAGCTATTTTTGGGTGGAAAATAAATTTCTTCTGTTGAAAATCATTTTTTTTGTGTAAAACATTTTTTTTCTTGAAACATATTTTTTTTAACTCAAACCAGTTTTATTTTTTAATTTTTTGCTAGAATTTTTTTTTTGTAGTTGGAAAGCATTTTTCGGTGGAAAACAATACTTCTTTTGTTGAAAATCATTTTTTTTGGTGGAAAACATTCTTTTTCTTGAAATATATATATTTTTGACTGAAATCAGTTTTATTTTTTCTTTTTTGGGTGGATTTTCTTTCTTTTGTTGAAAATCATTTTTTTTGGGTGGAAAACATTTTTTTTCTAAAAATAATTTTTTACACTGAAATAAGTTTCATTTTCATATTTTTTTCCTTAAAATTATTCATTTTGTAATTGAAAATCTTTTTTTTGGGTGGAAAACCAGTTTCTTTTGTTGAAAATCATTTTTTTTGTGGAATCATTTTTAACTCAGATCAGTTTTAATTTTAATTTTATGGTGGAGTTTTTTTTGTTAATGGAAATCATTTTTTACTGTGGAAATAATTTATTTATTTTTAAACAATTATATAATAATTGTTTAATAATTTTTTATTTTAATTGTTCTTAAACAGTTATATTATAACTATTTTTTTGCAGGAATTTATATATTATTTGTTCCCGAAATTTATATTTTTTTAACAATTTAATGGCTTTTTTTCTAAATATTTAAACCTTATATATATATATATATATATATATATATATATATATATATATATATATATATATATATATATATATAGGGAGAGGTTCACAACTGAACCTAAAAGATGAACTTTATAATGAAACTTAACTAAATAACACCTAAAAACTCATAAATTTTAATTTTTATGTTGTAATTGGTCCGCGCCAGCGGCAACGAACACGCATATCGATCGATCCCCTCCCCCCACCTGTCCCTCCCATGGCAGCCCTTATGGCAGCAGGGCTGCCATAGGGGCGGGGTGGGGGTGGGTTGGGGGTCGATCAACACGCGTGTTCGTTGCCGCTGGCGCAGACCAATAACAACATAGGAATTAAAATCAATGAGTTATTAGGTGTTATTTTGTTAAGGTTCATTAAAAAGTTCATCTTTTAGGTTCAGTTGTGAACCTCTCCCTATATATATATACTGTAATAGTAATATATATATTCAATTTTGGAAATAGTTTTTACTAAATATTTTTTTATAAATTTTAAACAATTTTTAGAAATATTGAACATTTTTTTATAAATATTAAACACTTTTTATAAATATTAAACAATTTTTATTATTTTTTTATAAATGTTAAACAGTTTTTAGAAATATTGTAGAGTTTTTACAAATATTAAATATTTTTTATTAAAAAGTTTTTATTAAAAAGTTTGTATTAAACAGTTCTTATTAAACAACATTTTGGACCCAACATTTTGCCAATGACATCAAGGACAAAAATGTCATTTATCATGCAAGAGACAACTTTTAAAAGATGTCAGGTAATTGTCAAGTGAGACAACTGATGGTTTTTGTTAGTTTTGGACCCAACGAACTAATATGAAAATAAACGTACCCCAAGCGCCAATTGTTATAAATAAACATATCCCAAACAGTAAATGACCCTCTATTTTTTTTCCTACACACTACGTACAAATAACGATATTAAAGTCCTTTAAGTGCATATTAGTTTATTCGTTAAAGCATCCATAATGGGGGATGCTCTCATTAGCTACTTTACAAATGCAGAAAGTGAAGTTACCTCTCGTGGATGAAGTCTTAACACAGTGGTGATGGGCATATTTGTAGATGTATTATATATTAATAGTTCCTACGAACTACTCTTCCTTGTAGGAAATAAAAATATAACTTCCTACGAACAACATTTATTCGTCGAAAATATTGCGAACAAATATTGTTCGTAAGAACCCATATATATAATAAAAACGATTATTTATATTTGTTAAGAACTTCATTTGTTCGTAGGACATAAGAACCCACATATATAATATAAACGATTATTTATATTTGTTACGAACTTCATTTGTTCGTAGGAATTCCTACGAACAAATGGAGTTCGTAGGAACTCTTTGCAAATTATGTGTGCGTTCTATATATTTAGAGAACCATTGCAAATTGATGTACGAAATTTGTTCGTCAAATCATACCAGTGCAGATATCCCAATTTGTATCTTTACAAAATTTCTTGGCATCTTGTATCCCCATTGCGGATACTCTTATACGTCAAGTACTTTGAGGCCAATTTCCCATTCTTTTCTTAAATATATTCAACAATTAAGTACATGATGTTAAGCTCCTTGGGGATACTAACACTTTAGTATGTGGATTTGATTGAAAAGATGTGTGTGTCTCACTTATATTAGACCAAAAGTTGACCCAAATTGATATGTTCAATTGTAATACCCCGTATTTTTGGCTATATTTATTTTTGGGATTAATTAATTAAATGCGTATTAATTGAAAATTAATCCGAGTTAAAAATACTAACGAGATGCGAGTTGGTATTTGATTATGTGCATACATGTTTTTATATTAATATTGAATTATGAAAAATTTGTCGTGAGATTGATATACGGCATTTTGGAAATTTTGTTGAGACGCGTGTGATCGCCGCGTCACGGTGTAATATTTTGATTATAAAAGTGAATTTAAATTCTTTAAACCGTATGGTCGTTTTGAGTGCACCAACGCGTCCGGAAGGGTCGAGATAGTCAGAAAACACTAGCCGGGGGTGTAGTTTCGGTTCCGGGGTATTTTTAGGCCATACCGGCAATATAAAGGGTATTTCGGTAATTTCGTATTTTTAGGAATTAAAAATGACGAAAATTAGAGAAGTAAATCTGATTGGGAATAGACCCACTAAACCCACTAACCAACCCTTAATGGCCCAATAAGCTACGGAGGTTATCATTTAGGTTTCCAACTTTCCCAAAGAAAACCCTAGCCACCATAGCCACCTTTGGAGAAGAAAGCTTGGAGAGGGAGAGAAAGAGAAGGAATTTTGCAGAAATCTTTACAAAAATTAACACCAAATTCAGAGACAATCAAGGCAAGTGATTTAATTACATTTAAATTCAGAGAATGTTCTTCCCATGTTAGAAAATTGAAGAATTCCAATTGTTCTTGAAATATGAATGAAAACCCATGTTAATTGGATTTAGAACTTGAATATTGAGGACAAATTGCATGTAGAACCATATAGAGATGATTATTCTGGTATTAGTATACGTGGGATGTAAGAAAAACGGATTTAGAATGGACTAATTGATGATTACAAATTCTAGGGTTTATGTTCTTGAATAATTGGGGAAAAAGTGTAGAGATTTGTATATTGATTGATGTTAGAGTGATTTAATCCTTTAAAACGTGTTAGGAGGTGACTATAATATGTTTAGGATTGATTAGAGACCTTAAAACAATCATTGGGACTAATTTTAGAGGAGATTTGAGGAGTAAAATTGATGAAAAACGAAGAAGGAAAAATCTGGGCTCGAACTGGTCGTTCGTTAGAAGAGCCTCCCCAGGTCGTTCGAACGAGCTTCTAACGAGTTGACCAGTCGCTTCTAACGAAAAGGAATTTCGTTCGATACTTCGTTCGAACGAGATCTCGTTAGAAGGTACAGTTCGTTCGAACGAACTGGATCTCGTTCGAATGAGACTTCTAACGAGCTGACAGTTTGATCTCGTTCGAACAGCCTCGTTCGAACGAGACTTCTAACGAGCTGACAGTTTGGGCCTTTTTGGCTTGTTTTGATTTTGGGAGTCCCGTAAACTTGTTCGAGGGTAGAGATAACATTCCTTTGATGATGTATTGATAGATTTGGGACTTTTGGGTTATTATGAGGAGTAAATTATATACGAGTGATTTAAATCAATGAACCGATTGGGTTGAGACGTGAGTGTCTACTACGACGTGAGAATAAATTATGGCGCGTATGATTATAAACCGGAATCGTATAAAGTGTGTAAGTTATATATTGGTACTAGAATGAGAATAGTACTACGATTAAACTACGGGATTACTAAGACGTGTGTTTACTTAGTATTGGTATATGAATTGTGTGTATGACATACCTACCATACTTGCTATCACGGGAGGTTTGCGTTCGCTTAGGGCCCTCTAATCCTTGTGTTGACCGGATTTAGACTGGTTACCTTGATGAACATAGGTCATAGAAAGACTTATTGGGATATTAATAAGTCCGCTGATCGTGGGAGCGTAGGTATGTGCGTGACCCATGTGATGTGACTGTGTTCGCCTCCATTATTTGTGATGTTATTATTTGTGAACTAATCCTGAGAGATTCGGAATATGTAATCCTTATGTACGTGATATACCGGGATGGATAGCAGAGTATGTGTGCACCACAGCTTAGTTCTCGGGGTGCTTGTATTGTATATTTATGATTTGAATAATATACACTTAATTAATGGGAATCTTCATGTTAATGTTGTGAAAATATAATTACGGTATTGTTTCGAAAAACATAACGGGTTAGCTGATAGTGAAATATATTGCATATTGAGCATCTGAGTTTACGTTAAACCCCTATTTAACTACGAGCGTTATAATGTTAATAGAACCGAGTAATAAGGGTAGGACCTATGACAGTCTAGATAGATATGATGTCACTTAGCTAGTAGTTTGTGTCGTTGTAGATGGGTACTTACGTTAGGAGTGCACAGTTAGACGAGAGGTGAGAATATCATGTGAGTGCACGTCCTAACATGTACTTTGCATTTAATGTTTTAAATGTTTTTAAAGCACTTGCAGGTTTTTAAAATATCTCCACATTCGGGCTCTGACCCGTTTGATTTCAAATCTTTTTTCTTGTAAAACCATTTTAGGTGCCCAGCCACAAGGACACCATGCATAGGATACTCATTCTGGTGACGAGCTGTAGCTGTTTGTGGAAGCTACATGGATGTGCTTGTAGACACTTCTATCACTTGGATTCCAGATTCATTATCTATCAGTTGTAGGGCATGTTGCCCATTTCTATTAGAGACATCTTTCCATTTCAGTTTTCAGACCTTGTCATGTATTGATTCAGTATTCCCTTATTTATTTCAGTTGTGGGAATTGTAGTGAGGAGTTTTTCCTCCAGACTTTATTTATACTATGTAATGGTTATTCTATTTACTTCGTTATGGTGAATGGTGTTATTATCCTTCATTACACTTGTTGCATGTTAATCAGACTTAAATTAAAATTTGGCACTTACTTTTTAAATACTAGGTGGTTAGTAATTATTAAAATGTTTTCAACAGTGATGCTATTAACTGGACCAACTTGGCATTTTGAATTAATTTAATAAAGGAGTAGCTACCCGGTATTTAATTAGTCGGGGGTGTCACAGGTGGTATCAGAGCATCAGGTTCTAGTGTCCTTTAGGATCTGTACGGCTATTATGTTTCCGCTAAGTTTCTTTGATATAGAGCCCTATATTTTAGGACTATTGTACTCTTTTTGTGTATGCTTCGTTCTTCAACTATTTTAAGTTTATAACAGCGAACTTATAAACTTCGTTCTTATTTCAGATGCCTCCACGACATGCACGACGAGTTCCCAGGGATGCAACTCCCGAACCCCAGCCCGCTCCAGTTCAGGGCATGATGAACGCCGCTGAGGTTGCAGCTATAGTAGCCCAAGCGGTAAATGCCGCAATTGCCGTTGTTCAGCAGGCACCACCTCAGGCGTCGGTTGCCGTGCCAGTACAGGCAAATGCATTCCCGTCTACTTGGGAACGTGTACGTGACGCTTTTCAGAAAGCGCATCCGCCAGAGTTTGCAGGTAGCTCAGATGTAATAGTCTCGAGCCAGTGGAGGAAGGATATGTAGAGGCACTTAAGGATGTATGAGTGCACGGACGTCCAGAAGCAGGTGCTAGCTACTTTCAAGCTAGTTGGATCTGCGCTACAGTGGTGGGAGTCTATTACCACCGTGGAGGAGAGGGATACTCTCACTATTCAGGACTTCTGGGTGCGGTTTGACCGCAAGTACTTTCCGTCGGCTGTTCACACGGAAATGAGGAGGAAACTGATGAATCTGAGACAAGAGGGTAAGACCGTGGCTGAGTATGAGGCCGAGTTCACGAATCTGTTGAATATCGTTCCAAATGAGATACCAACAGAGAAGAAGAAGATTGAGAAGTTCACGGACGGGTTGACATGGAGGATCCGTCAGCATCTGTTAGGGAACCTTTCGTTGGCCACGTATTCTGATGTGGTTAACGCTGCTTTGTTACACTGCCAGGACCACCGCTTTCATATGGCTGAGAGCAAGAGGTCGGGAGAGTCTAGCCATCAGGGGAGGACTGGAGGACATGGTGCCGGTGGGGCACAATCTGTCCAGGGGCAGAGACAGGGTGAGCAGGGTTCGCAGCAGGTGGATCAGAAGAGGTTCCGATCAGGGAACTACAGACAGGGACAAGGAGGTTTCCGTCAGGGCCATCAGGGTCCAAACGGCCATCAGGGCCAATAGGGGCAGAATGGGCAGCAGTTTCGCCAAGGCCAGCAGGGCCAAGGGAGGAACGCTAACGGCCACCAGGGCCGGGGACCGCAGGGGCAGAGAGGAGGGAACTTCCCAGAGAAGTGTTTTGTTTGTGGCAAGACTGGCCATAAGCGACAGGATTGTCCTGATAGGGGCAGGGCCCCACAGCAGCAGCAGTAGGGTGCTCGCCAGGAGCCACAGAGACCTATGTTTCCCGCCGCTCTCCCCGCACCGCCACAGATGGCAGCATTGCCACCCATTCCAGCAGTCCCAGTTCAGCAGGGGCAGCTACAGTATGGACGTGTCTATAACGTCCACCAGGCAGCAGTTCCTCAGGCACCGCCCGCGATTGAGGGTACGTTTCATATCCATGGCACTACGGGTCGGGTATTATTTGATACGGGGGCTACACATTATTTTATAGCTACACACTTCGCGAAAGCTTTAGGATTGTTAGCTACGGCAGAGAGCACAGTGACGTGTGTCGACTCACCATTGGGGAGTGGGTCACTTATCTTCTTTATATGCCGGGGAGTGGGGGTAGAGATTGGTGGTTTGGTATTACCTGCAGACATGTTGGTATTAGATATGCATGTTCACGATGTGATTATCGGTATGGATTGGCTCGTAGCTTATAGGGCCATGATTGATTGCTTCAGCGGAAGCATTGTTTTTGCCATTCCGGGGCAAGAGATGTTTGTAGTGGCGATGCCTCGCCCAGAGGGAGGATCGACCGCTCATCTGTATTACATAGAGGAGGATACCTCTAAGGAGGTTGTGATTCCTTTAGATTCGATCCCGGTTGTCAGGGAGTATTCGGATGTGTTTCAGGAGATATCAGGCTTACCCCCCAGTCGAGAGATAGACTTTGTTATAGACATGTTGCCAGATACGAGGCCTATAGCACACACACCGTACCGTATGGCTCCGGCAGAGATGCGAGAGCTACGAGATCAGATAGAGCAGCTGTTAGGTCAGGGCTTTATTCGCAGGAGTACCTCACCTTGGGGCGCTCCAGTTTTGTTTGTGAAGAAGAGGGACGATTCACTGAGATTGTGTGTGTACTACCGAGAGTTGAATAAGGTCACGATACGGAATAAGTATCCGTTACCTCGAATTGATGATTTATTCGACCAGTTGAGAGGAGCTTCTTTCTTCTCGAAGATTGATTTGAGATCGGGATACCATCAGTTGCGTATCAGGGAGGAGGATGTCTCGAAGACTGCGTTCTTGTCGAGATATGGTTCTTACGAGTTTCGGGTTATGCCTTTTGGTTTGACCAACGCTCCAGCAGTGTTTATGGACTTGATGAACAGAGTGTTCAGGGACTTCCTAGATCAGTTTGTCATTGTCTTCATCAATGATATTCTGGTTTACTCCCAGACAGAGGATGATCACGCCGAGCATTTGAGGCAAGTTTTGCAGACACTACGTCAGAACGAGTTGTATGCAAAATATGAGAAGTGCGGGTTTTGGCTGAAGGAGATCCAGTTTTTGGGACACATTATTTCCGACCGGGGAATATCTGTTGATCCGGGGAAGGTATCCGCGGTGAGGGAGTGGGGACAGCCCACGACACCAACGGAGATTCGTAGTTTCTTGGGTCTAGCAGGATACTACAGGAGGTTTATTCGGGGTTTCTCAGAGATAGCAGGTCCTTTGACACATCTGACTCGTAAGGGTGTGCCATACATCTGGAGTGACGCCTGTCAGTTGGCATTCGATGAATTGAAGGACAAATTGACCTCAGCACCTGTGTTAGCATTGCCGAGACCGGGAGTTGAGTATTTGGTTTACACCGACGCGTCTTTGCAAGGATTTGGAGGTGTATTGCAGCAGGAGAGACAGGCCATAGCTTATGCTTTCCGTAAGCTTAAGACTCATGAGAAGAATTACCCCACGCATGATTTGGAGTTGGCGGCAGTGGTATTTGCCCTACGGATTTGGAGGCACTATCTTTTGGGGGAGAAGTTCCAATTGTTCACGGACCACAAGTCCCTACAGTACCTGTTCACGCAGAAGGAGTGGAATATGCGGCAACGTAGGTGGCTTGAGTTTGTGAAGGACTACCAGTTCGATATCCAGTATCACCCAGGTAAGGCTAACGTGGTAGCAGACGCGTTGAGCCGTAGGCCAGCAGATGAGGTGGCAGAGGTGTGGAAGGCAAAGTGGAAGGAATTGGGACACCAGGATGCAGTGGCCCGATCTTTCATGTCTGTGATGACTGTTACACCGCAGATTGTCACGAAGGTAGTACGGGCACAGGCTAATGACTCGTTCTGTCAGGAGCAGATAGTTCGATTACTACCAGAGGGAGTCGAGTCCTATACCGTTAGCTCAGACGGGGGATTACGCTTCAATGGGAGATTGGTAGTTCCGGAAGGGGAGAAACTGCGACACGAGGTGATGGCAGAGTCGCACGGCTCACGGTTCACGGTACATCCCGGAGGGGACAAAATGTACCAACACATGAGACGCCAGTATTGGTGGAGCGGTATGAAGAGAGATATCGCTGAGTTTGTTTCGAAATGCGCCACTTGTCAGCTTGTAAAAGTGGATCATCAGAAACCGACAGGACTTTTACAGCCGTTGGAGGTCCCGATGTGGATGTGGGAGAGCATATCCATGGATTTTATCACGGGGTTGCCTACGTCGCAGAGGGGTCACGACTCCGTTTGGGTAATTGTGGACAGATTGTCCAAAGTCGCTCACTTTTTACCCGTAAGGACTGACTACACTACGGGACAGTATGCCCAGCTCTTCATCTCAGAGGTTATGAGACTTCACGGTGTACCCCTAAATATCGTGTCTGACAGAGACAAGATATTTGTTTCGAGGTTTTGGGAGAGTTTCCAGGAGGCCATGGGCACGGAATTGCGGTTGAGTACGGCTTATCATTCGCAGACTGATGGGCAGACCGAGCGCACAAATCAGATGTTGGAGGACATGCTACGCATGTGCATTATTGACTTCGGGGGTGGATGGCAGCAGTATCTTCCACTGGTAGAGTTTGCTTACAACAACTCCTATCAGTTCACTATTGGCATGGCTCCGTTCGAGGCATTGTACGGTAGGCCTTGTCGTTCCCCAGCATGTTGGTTAGAGGTGGGGGACAACAAACTACTTGGGCCGGAAGTGATTCAGGATACTTCGGCCAGGATTGAGTTGATTCGGAGTCGCATTCGGGTAGCTCAAGACAGGCAGAAGAGTTATGCTGATGTGAAGAGGTTTTTCAGAGAGTTCCAAGTGGGGGACCAGGTTTTGCTCAGGGTATCTCCTATGAAGGGGATTATGCGATTCGGGAAGAAGGGGAAGTTGGCACCAAGGTATGTGGGGCCGTTTCCTATTATTGAGCGGATCTGACCGGTTGCGTATAGACTTGGGTTACCGGAGCATTTGCATCGGATTCACGATGTGTTCCATATTTCCTCGCTAAGGAAATACCTTAGAGATAATTTGGCTCATTCTCACATTGCTGTGGAGGACATCGATCTCCAGCCGGATAGCTCCTACGAGGAGGGGCCGATTGCTATTTTGGACCGAAGCGAGAGGAAACTGCGGTCAAAGATAGTTCCGTTAGTGCATGTTCAGTGGCGACATCACAATGTCGAGGAGTCCACATGGGAGCGCGAGGATGAGATGCGCGAACGTTATCCAGAGTTGTTTTTAGCAGGTACTTTCTAGTTTCAAATTTCGGGACGAAATTCAGTTATTAGGGGGGAAGTATGTAATACCCCGTATTTTTGGCTATATTTATTTTTGGGATTAATTAATTAAATGCGTATTAATTGAAAATTAATCCGGGTTAAAAATACTAACGAGATGCGAGTTGGTATTTGATTATGTGCATACATGTTTTTATATTAATATTGAATTATGAAAATTTTGTCGTGAGATTGATATACGACATTTTGGAAATTTTGTTGAGACGCGTGTGACCGCCGCGTCACGGTGTAATATTTTGATTATAATAGTGAATTTAAATTCTTTAAATCGTATGGTCGTTTTGAGTGCGCCAACGCGTCCGGAAGGGTCGAGATAGTCAGAAAACACTAGCCGGGGGTGTAGTTTGGGTTCCGGGGTATTTTTAGGCCATACCGGCAATATAAAGGGTATTTCTGTAATTTCGTATTTTTAGGAATTAAAAATGACGAAAATTAGAGAAGTAAATATGATTGGGAATAGACCCACTAAACCCACTAACCAACCCTTAATGACCCAATAAGCTACGGAGGTTATCATTTAGGTTTCCAACTTTCCCAAAGAAAACCCTAGCCACCATAGCCACCTTTGGAGAAGAAAGCTTGGAGAGGGAGAGAAAGAGAAGGAATTCTGCAGAAATCTTTACAAAAATCAACACCAAATTCAGAGACAATCAAGGCAAGTGATTTAATTACATTTAAATTCAGAGAATGTTCTTCCCATGTTAGAAAATTGAAGAATTCCAATTGTTCTTGAAAGATGAATGAAAACCCATGTTAATTGGATTTAGAACTTGAATATTGAGGACAAATTGCATGTAGAACCATATAGAGATGATTATTCTGGTATTAGTATACGTGGGATGTAACAAAAACGGATCTAGAATGGACTAATTGATGATTACAAATTCTAGGGTTTATGTTCTTGAATAATTGGGGAAAAAGTGTAGAGATTTGTATATTGATTGATGTTAGAGTGATTTAATCCTTTAAAACATGTTAGGAGGTGACTATAATATGTTTAGGATTGATTAGAGACCTTAAAACAATCATTGGGACTAATTTTAGAGGAGATTTGAGGAGTAAAATTGATGAAAAACGAAGAAGGAAAAATCTGGGCTCGAACTGGTCGTTCGTTAGAAGAGCCTCCCCAGGTCGTTCGAACGAGCCTCGTTCGAACGAGCTTCTAACGAGTTGACCAGTCGCTTCTAACGAAAAGGAATTTCGTTCGATACTTCGTTCGAACGAGATCTCGTTAGAAGGTACAGTTCGTTCGAACGAACTGGATCTCGTTCGAACAGCCTCGTTCGAACGAGACTTCTGACGAGCTGACAGTTTGATCTCGTTCGAACAGCGTCGTTCGAACGAGACTTCTAATGAGCTGACAGTTTGGGCCTTTTTGGCCTGTTTTGATTTTGGGAGTCCCGTAAACTTGTTCGAGGGTAGAGATAACATTCCTTTGATGATGTATTGATAGATTTGAGACTTTTGGGTTATTATGAGGAGTAAATTATATACGGGTGATTTAAATCAATGAACCGATTGGGTTGAGACGTGAGTGTCTACTACGACGTGAGAATAAATTATGGCGCGTATGATTATAAACCGGAATCGTATAAAGTGTGTAAGTTATATATTGGTACTAGAATGAGAATAGTACTACGATTAAACTACGGGATTACTAAGACGTGTGTTTACTTAGTATTGGTATATGAATTGTGTGTATGACATACCTACCATACTTGCTATCACGGGAGGTTTGCGTTCGCTTAGGGCCCTCTAATCCTTGTGTTGCCCGGATTTAGACTGGTTACCTTGATGAACATAGGTCATAGAAAGACTTATTGGGATATTAATAAGTCCGCTGATCGTGGGAGCGTAGGTATGTGCGTGACCCATGTGATGTGACTGTGTTCGCCTCCATTATTTGTGATGTTATTATTTGTGAACTATTCCTGAGAGATTCGAAATATGTAATCCTTATGTACGTGATGTACCGGGATGGATAGCAGAGTATGTGTGCACCACAGCTTAGTTCTCGGGGTGCTTGTATTGTATATTTATGATGTGAATAATATACACTTAATTAATGGAAATCTTCATGTTAATGTTGTGAAAATATAATTACGGTATTGTTTCGAGAAACATAACGGGTTAGCTGATAGTGAAATATATTGCATATTGAGCATCCGAGTTTACGTTAAACCCCTATTTAACTACGAGCGTTATAATGTTAATAGAACCGAGTAATAAGGGTAGGACCTATGACATTCTAGCTAGATATGATGTCACTTAGCTAGTAGTTTGTGTCGTTGTAGATGGGTACTTACGTTAGGAGTGCACAGTTAGACGAGAGGTGAGAATATCATGTGAGTGCACGTCCTAACATGTACTTTGCATTAAATGTTTTTAAAGCACTTGCAGGTTTTTAAAATATCTCCACATTCGGGCTCTGACCCGTTTGATTTCAAATCTTTTTTCTTGTAAAACCATTTTAGGTGCCCAGCCACAAGGACACCATGCATAGGATACTCGTTCTGGTGACGAGCTGTAGCTGTTTGTGGAAGCTACAGGGATTTGCTTGTAGACGCTTCTATCACTTGGATTCCAGATTCATTATCTATCAGTTGTAGGGCATGTTGTCCATTTCTATTAGAGACATCTTTCCATTTCAGTTTTCAGACCTTGTCATGTATTGATTCAGTATTCCTTTATTTATTTCAGTTGTGGGAATTGTAGTGAGGAGTTTTCCTCCAGACTTTATTTATACTATGTGATGGTTATTCTATTTACTTCGTTTTGGTGAATGGTGTTATTATCCTTCATTACACTTGTTGCATGTTAATCAGACTTAAATTAAAATTTGGCACTTACTTTTTAAATACTAGGTGGTTAGTAATCATTAAAATGTTTTCGACAGTGATGCTATTAACTGGACCAACTTGGCATTTTGAATTAATTTAATAAAGGAGTAGCTACCCGGTATTTAATTAGTCGGGGTGTCACATCAATATCCATCTTTCATATATATATATATATAGAGAGAGAGAGAGAAATGATCAAGTGAGTTTCCAATTTGAGGACCCTCAATGAGGTCCATTTTTTTAAAATAATAAAAAAAATATTTGTGGGTTGATTTTTTTTATATGGTTTTTAAATATTTCAATAAGACTATAAAAACATAATCAGCTCAAAATGATTTTTTTTACTATTTTAAAAAAATCGGTCAAACTGTGTTAGTTTTTAAGCTCTTAAAAATTGACAAAGTTTGACCGATTTTTTTAAAATAGTAAAAAATTTCATTTTGAGTTGATTATTTTGTTATGATCCTACAAGAATGTTTAAAAATCGAAGAAAAAAAATCAACACCAAAATATTTTTTTACTATTTTAAAAAAAGTGGACCTCATTCAGGGTCCTCAAACTGAGGGACCTCACTTGATCCTCTCTCTCTCTCTCTCTCTCTCTCTCTCTATATATATATATATATATATATATATATATATATATATATATATATATATATATATATATATATATATATATATATATATATATATATATATATATACAGGCTCCTATGCACATTAAGTTTACATAATAAGTTTGTACATCATTTTTTTAAAATAGTAAAAAAATATTTTTGAGCAGATTTTTTTTGTGATATTTAAACATTTCGGGGGACCCATATAAAAAATGAACTCAATTTTTTTTTCTATTTTTAAACAATCGATCAAACTTTCGCTGCTTTAACCACTTTAAAAGCTGCAAAAGTTTGACCGATTTTTTAACAGTAGCAGAATTTTTTTTAATCTCATTTTTATATGGGTCCGTTGAAATGTGTAAATGTCACATAAAAAAATCAACTCAAAAATATTTTTTTAATATTTGAAAAAAATTGGTGTGCGTCAGCACGTGTGCAAACTTAGTGTGCACATGAGTCTCTCTCATATATATATATACACTAGCGGATACCCGTGCCTGAAGGTACGGTGAAAATTTTCAAAGTACGTAATCGCGAAACGATAAAATTTTTGAAAGTACGTAACCGCAAAACGGAAAAAATATCGTTCCCCAATAAAGACAAAAACAAAAACTAAAACAAAAAAATAGAATAAACGGGATTATCGTAATGGCATGGTGATAATATTTTAATGATTTGTTATTACTTGAATTTAAATGTTTTGATCATGTTCACTTGGTTGTAGCATGTCACTTGCATTGTAGTAAAAAAATGGTATTTTGATTTTCACCCAATTTTTTCTACATACACCAAAAAATCTTTTCAAGTTTAATTAAAATGGGTTATAGAAAGAAAATGAGGTATAAGTAAGGACACCCTAAAAACCTGTTTGTGTAACTAATATAAATCAGCAATAATGAAGGCAAACAATACAATAATTTCTGTTACCTCAATACTAACATTAGAAAAATGACTATTTTGGCACAATGATTTTGAAGAAAATTAATATACGAAAATGATTAGATTTATAAAAAATAAAAATAAATGTATTAAAACAAAAACAAAGGTAAATCTAAATACCAAATCAAACAATGAGATATTTGATTATCTATTTATATATAATTAAAAAATTACATGTATAAAGGCATAAACTTACAAAACTCACTACACCAAATCTGCCCATTTGTCAAGGTCATTGACCTTGACAAATCCAACTTGTCAAGGTCAATGACCGTGACATTTCGAGGCGAGACAACTTTTTTTGTCACGGTCGTATCACGATCATTGACCTTGACACAAAACTCGCGTTTTGTATCACGGTCGTGTCAAGGTCAATGACCGTGAAACGTTTGTCACGGTTATAAACCGTGATAAAGCCGTGACCCCTCTTGCCCAGAATTGTCACGGTCAATGACCGTGACACATCCGTGATAAAATTGTCACGGGCGTGTCACGGTCAATGACCGTAACAATTCTGAGCAGAATTTAAAAAATATCTGCTGGGCAGTATGGGCACTGCCACTGCCCAACAGTATATTTGTACCTGTTATAGCAACGGTGTACCTGTTCCAAACATCATATATCCAACACAAATATATATTCATGACGATATAATCCAAATATTCAAAGTAAAAATAATATACATGACGATATAATCCAAATATAATTAAAATGGACAAACTTAAAAATAATGTTACTACATGTCTTGGATAAAACTGAGGAGGTGAGTAGGCCACACGACATACGAATTGACGCATCCACTAATATACGTCGTACCGCGTTGTTCGCGCAACCACAATAGGTAGTTCTCCTTCCCGGGTATGACATGCGTGACGAGCACCCTGAACTCCATCTCTTAAAGCACACGTCCATGGACTATTCCACCCTCGACGATATTCGGGTCCCTCAACCCCCGCCCTATCCGCTGGCCATCAAATACGTCCAATATGAACACGCTCGGCCAACCAAGTGTCGACAATGGTCTGTTGAAGGGCGCCAAATAGGGAAGTGGATCGTCAAAGTACGAACGTGTCGGTGATGAAGCAGCGAGGTCCACATCCTCGTCATCCTGCGCCTCGTCCTCCCGCACCTCCTCCTCCACCGCCTTCTCCTTCTCCTTCCCTTTACCTTTCCCTTTACGGTCTCCACCCAACGTACACTTCATGAATGCGTACATATCTTGGACCATCGCCTCCAAACGGGACAGCTTCGCGTCGTGTGAATCCACTGTTCGAGCCAACCCGGTGTCGCTCGTCTCCAATCCGATGATCCTAGATTTGGCCACCCGTGAGCTCACTCCCCTTGTCCTCCCCTTGCGATCAGAGCCAAGCACTTGGCTGAGTGCGTCTGTGGACAAAGATGCCTTGTCGGCATCAAACTGTGACTCATGCACTTCCTTAAGCTTTGCCTGAAAGGACAAAAAGCACATGATTAGTAAAATAAGTAAACTAAAAAATTATAACGTAATTAACAATAATTAAACTATCGGATTACTTACAATCGTGGCCGCGGCGCTCGGGGACACCTCCTTGTCCTTCCCCTTCTTCGTCCGAAGAGCCACATAAGTATCGAGCCTATGTGGCTTACCCCCTGGCCCACTCCCTACCCCCTGAAATAAAATAAAGTAAAGTAAAATTAGTATCGGCCCCGCAAAGTAAAATAATGAAGAATAATATATTTCTATAGTTATAGATAAATTAAATCTTACCAGCATCCTATGCTCCACCTCAGCGTAAGAGGTCCGGCCGGAGTAGTGCACGTCCGTCTTTTTAGCCCGATTTTCCCTCCCCGATTGGCGAGATGCCAATTGTCGATCCTCGATCTCATTGTCAATGAACTTTTGCCATTGTGCCAATGAGATCGGCTCCTTGGGCGGGACGGATCCGCGCCATTGTATAATGGACTCTCGTGTTTTCCCAAAGTACCGTGTCCGCATATTTTTCTTCCACGTCTTGTGTTGCTCCCTCAACTGCTCCAAGACGGAATCGCGTAGCTTTGAATCCAAGTTGAATTGTTCCTGTCCAACAAATACAATGTTAGTTGCGAATAAATATAAATATAAATATAAATATAAATATAAATATAAATATGAAATTGAAATTGAAATTGAAATTGAAATTGAAATATTACCTGTAGTGCCACCCAAACAGTTAACTTGAGCTCATATGACCCTATCACATTTTGGACTTGATGATCATATCGTTAACGTGGACCACAGCTTCTTTGCGGATAAGATCATGCAGGATAGTAATAGATGCTCTTTCGTATATAGCCTCGACATTATTAAGACCGAAAGAGATGACAATATAGCAAAAGTTACCTCATGGGGTAGTAAAAATAGTCTTCTCTTGGTGATCGGGATGCATCTTGATCTGATTGTACCCGACGAAACCATAGACGAATGACTTAAAGGCATGATTGGTATTATTATAAATGATAATTATCGTAACCTAAAATATGAATATGACGTGGACCAATGGGAGTGTGACACATGTCATCATCCAAGGGCCCCTACCCTATGATATTATTGGGATCGGCTTATTATCTCCCACTTGTCGGTAGCATGGTCGACCATCTTCAGGAAGGCCAACCATCAATAGAATAAAACATGCACACATAGGAATATATATAGTCACCTATGCACATGCACAAGGTGAAAATGATCTCTTCTAGCTATAACTTTCTTACTGATGGCGACGGAAGTGGATGAGATGAAATATAAAAAAGTAAAGCCTACCTTAATGAAGTAAAAGCTTGCTATTATATTCAGCAGATCAACCTGTACAGTGACATAGACAATCGCCTGAGGAAAGTAAACAAAGACCGATTAGCGATAGGATTCTCCAAGGACTACCTGTTAGGAGTGATTTATCCTCATGAATACCCCCCGGTTGTCACGATGTTGGTTCACTAAGTAAGGGTGGCTAGAGTATTAATCGACAATGGTAGTTCAACTGACATCCTATTTTATAACTTCTTCAAAGGGTTAGGGCTTCGAGATAGAAATCTTGAGCCTTATCACAGGCCCGTCGTTGGTTTTCAGAAGAAAATGAATATCCTATGTTAACCTAAAAATGATGATTGGTATCTGGCTGACCTACCAAACTGAGAAGATATATTTCTTTGTCCTTGTTAAAAATGTCAACTCAGTGTATAACATTATCCTCGACAGGGTTAGATTAAAGAAATTTGAAGCTTTTCCCTCTACTGTACATCAGTGCCTAAAGCTCCCTACAGATTATGGGGTCAACATAGTTAAAGGGAACTAAATTAAAGCCAATGAGTGCTACTACAGTTCAACCGATCAGGAGGAATAGAAGAAACTCACCACTACTTACCAGATAGAAACCATAGTTTCGCGCAAGGAAGCATAATTAATCAAGGGACAAATTGTGGAAGTTGTAGAGTTAATTGTCTTGGATGATGAACTCTCAGAGAAGACAACAGGAATTGGCTCATCACTATACCCTACTATCAAGAGGGAGTCGGTGGATTTTCTCAGATGGAAAAAGAATATATTCACTTGGAGTCATAAGGATATTCCAGGGATTGATCCAGATTTCGTGTGTCACGAGCTCAGCATAGTCAAGGATGTTATTCCAATCAAACAAAAGTGATGGGTCTTCAGTTCAGAAAAGAACATGGCCATACAGGAGTAAGTGGAGAAATTATAGAAACCAAGCCCCATTGAAGATGTTAAGTACCCCGAATGGTTGTCCAATGTAGTTATGGTTAGAAAGAAGAATGATAAATTATGCACGTGTGTTGACTTCACAGACTTGAACAAAGCTTGCCCGAAGGACCATTACCCTTTACCCAGGATAGATCAATTGGTCGATGCTACTTTTGGGCATGGACTACTCAGCTTCATGAATGCATATTTCGACTATAACCAAACCAAAATAAAGCCAATAGATAAGGAAAAAACTTCATTTATCACCAGTTGGGGTACCTACTGCTACAACGTTATAAAATTTGGCTCAAAAATGATAAAGCAAGATACCAAAGGTTAGTGAATAAAGTCTTTGAGGAATAAATCGGTAAAAACATGGAAGTATACGTAGACGACATGCTCATCAAAAGCAAGAGAGCCACCGACCATATCCAAAACTTGGGTCAGACATTCGATTAGTTAGAAAAGCACAAGATGAATCTCAACCCCATAAAATGTGTGTTTGACTTATAGGAAGGAATGTTCCTAAGCTTCATAGTGAACCAAAAAGGTATTAAGGCTAACTCAGACAAGCTCCAAGCATTAATCAATATGCAATCTTCGACGAATAAGGAGGATATACAAAATTTGATAGGCAGGGTAGCGGCACTCAATAGATTTGTTTCACAAGCTACTGACAGGTGCTTTCCTTTCTTTAAGGTGTTGAGGGAGACATTTGAGTGAAATTAGGAGTGTGAGAATGATTTCTTGGAGTTAAAGAAATACCTAGCATCTTCACCCTTACTCTCAAGGACAATCATGGGAGAAAAACTCTACTTATACCTGGCTATATCCGAGTCGGCAGTTAGCTCGGCGTTAGTCCGACTAAAAATGGGGTACAGAAACTAGTTTACTACATGATCAAAGCATTTTGAAGAGCAAAAATTCGTTATCTAAGACTGGAGAAGTTATCTATGGCCCTAATTGAGGCTTCTCTAATAATTAAGATATATTTCCAAGCTCATACCATTGTAGTCTATACGGACCTTCCCTATGTCAATCCATTCATAAACCTGAGAATTTGGGCAGATGGATGGCCTGGGTTATAGAATTAGGAGAGTATGACCTACAGTATGAACCTAGAATGGCGATAAAAGGCCAAGCAGTAGCTAATTTCATAGCAGAATTCACTTATAAGTAAAAACCTGTCTAGCAAACTTCTATGGAAGAGAGATTAACAGTGAAACCAACTGAGCAAACTTCTCTGAAAGATAACTCAAAAGTTCAGCCTACCGAGAAGACTTATCCAAAAGATAGCTCAATAACTAGTTGCTAAATAACTAGCACAACCGACCAGGTGGACAATATACTAGAACCTTCGGCTAAACGAGAAGAAATTACTCGCTACCTGGAGTAAAAGAAGAATGTGTTCAACTATGGGACACAGACGGAGGGAGATTTCACACATGACCCTCCAATTTTGAACATGTATATAGATGGCTTGTCATGTGCCTTTAGCAGTGGGGCTGGTCTAATAATTAACACCCCAGACAACATTGACATTGAGTATTCCCTTAGATTCCAATTTAATTCCTCCAATAATGAGGCAGGGTATGAAGCACTCATTGTAGGGTTTGACCTAGCACTATCTCTAGGTCCCGAGAAGGTACATGCACACAGTGATTCCTAATTGATTATAAATCAAGCGTTAGGTGTCTATGGATTCATAAAGGAGTTCATGACGAAATACCTATCCAAAGCATAAGAGATGATATAGAAATTTCCATTAGCGAAGGTGATCTGGATCCCAAGAGATGATAATGCCTGAGTCGATGAACTTTCTCGTCTCACTTTTACAACCAGAACAGAGTTCATAAGGACCATCCCATTAGATATCCTCCTTCATTGAATCATTTATGAATAAAACCTTAGCATGATTGAATTGGATTTGGGCCCATCTTGTATGAATTCGATAAGCAATTACCTAGAAAATTACATTGGGTCGACTGATCCTAAGGAGGCCATGAGATTCCAATACAAAGCAGCTAGGTATGTTATGGAAGGAAGGATCCTATGTAAAATAGGATTTAATATTAATCTAATCAGATCTGTCCATCCAGTTGAGGTAGGCAACTTGATAAAGTAAATACATGAAGGTTCATGTGGGGCAAACTCGGTTGGGACATCATTAGTCAAACAAGTAGCCACACAATGTTACTATTGGACCACTATGAAAGAAGATTGTTCTAACTATGCACGATGATGTGATAAGTGCCAAAAAGATGCTATGATCCACAGAACATCAGGGGCTTCACTTACGCCGATCACATCACCTTGACCTTTTGTCATGTGGGGCATTAACTTAGTCGGCCTTCTATCAAAACTAGGGGTAGTTTCAAATACTTAGTTGTGGCAGTGGATTACTTCACCAAATGGGTGTAGGCTGAACCTCATGTAAAAATGCCTTATGAGAAGGTCTTCTATTTCATATGGAAGAATATCATTTGTCGTTATGGAATACCATATGCCTTCATCATCGACCATTTCACGTATTTTGATAACCAAGAATTTAAAGATTACTGTGTTAATTCCAAAATCCAAAAGCTACATGCCACTCCTGACCACCCACAATGCAACGGGTAGATAGATGTGACGTACAATACCCTGCTCAGCGAAATAAATAAGAGATTGGATTATGCCAAAGGAAATTAGATCAACGAACTTTACTCTGGTCTTATAGGACTACGTAAAGGATAGACACTAACGAGACTCCTTAGAAGTTAGTCTTGAGGATAAAAGAAGTGGTCCCAATAGAAATTATTCTACCCAGTCAAAAGGTGCTAAATTTTTACTCGCCGAAGAGTGATCTCATAAGAAGTTTAGACTTAGGCCTGGTTGAAGAAGTCAGAGAGCATGCATCACTTCATGTGGAAGCATAACAATAGAGCATGTCTTGGTTGTATAACAAAAAGGTAAAGTCGAGAAACCTCAAGCAATGAGACTATGTGCTAAAGAAATTACTCTATAAAGGAAACAAGTTGGAACCCAATTGGCATGGTCCTTACCGTATTTCTGCAGTCGAGTAAATAGGAACCTATCAGTTTGAAACCCTAGAAGGGGAACTGTTCAAAAAACTTAGAATGCTGAGCATTTAAGAAAGTAGTATCAGAAATCGGATGAAATGTAATCCCTTTTTATTTCCTGTAACCAATGTTTAATTATCCACAAAGATTATCAATTTCCGGTAAAGATTATTGCCCTTTTATGTTTTTTTCGGTGTAGGAGATATGCTAAATTCAAAGCAATCTCAAATAAAAATAAAAAACCAAACTTCAAAACTTCACATATCACTTCATCTTCGGACAATCCAAGAACGAGAAGCCTAACTTCATGTATGGCCCCACGAGGTCAAGAACAAGAAGTCCCAAATATAAAACTTCATGTAGACCCCAAGGCCAAGAACAAGAAGTTTATCAGACCAAATTAAGGACTTATCCTAACACATTCGATCACCACTTATGACTAATGTTAGAACTTAATCAAAATGACAAGATCCGTTTAAGCGACCAAAAATAATTGCACGCTAGTAGAACCCAAGGTAGGACAACCTAGGTTCGTCCAAACCAGTAAACAGTAAGGCAAATTAGTCAGACAACCACCGACCATACAATCATAAGACTAAACTACTGGTAGGCCATGATTAAAAAATCAACAACCAATGTATTAATCAGAAATACCAAGAGGTCAAAGTTTTATTAAAAATTATATAGAATCATTACAAGGCCAGCAAAATGAAATAATAATAATAATAAGACATCAACTATGTAAGCCTTATTCAAAAGGTGTTTGCTCGGTGCTTTCTCAACTCTAGAAGGAAGAACATCCAAAGCGTAAGGAGTATCAGTAGTGCTTAGGTCCATAAGCCTTGATTGGCTGCTAGAACTTGCCATATTCACCAGGTGCAATGGTCGCCTAAGGCTATCATCATCGTGAAAATTGTAATCCCCATGTTATATCCTGATCAAGTTCACTGAAATAGTGTCCGGAGAAATCCAAAAGGCATCCATCTTGAAAGGAGGGTTAGGATGATCCAAACAATCGGGGTCATGCCAACACCACATTTTATCTTCCTTTGGAAGCTTTATTACAGTAAAGGCATTGAGCCAACCACATTTATAACCATCTTTACAAGCCTAATCAAGTTCTTAACTCATGTGCATAAGGTCCTAGATTAACCCTCTATCCATAGAGTACAGGGTTGTTTATGAAAATGATAGGTAAGGAAGTTAACTTTCTTACATAAGCTCTTGATAGTTGTCGACTAACTCTTTATAAGTGATGCTTGTACGGCTAAAGTTTTCTTAGTTCGCTCCTCTTCCACTGGCTGACAAACCTTAACCACTTGTCGAGAATACTAACCTATGCCTCTAGACTTGCTTAACTACTCCAACTCCTCCATTAAGCGATCATTCTCCTGTTACAAAAAGGAGGCACATTCACTCTGATTGGTTGTGGCTGACTTCTTGAGGCCCTCCAACTCATCACGTAATAAATTATTCTCCCATTTATGCAGACTTTCCACCTCCTGAGCACTTATCAGATCTAATTTTAAAACATACTCGTTTTTAGAGTACGACGAGGACAAAGCTTGTTGTTTTTTATCAAATCCATTATCACTCCGTAAAATAGCAAAATTTTCTCGCAATCAGCAGATTGACTAGAAACAGCATCCTTCTGATCTCGTTCGAGATTAAGAATCATCTCATAATATGAGGTATTGGTCACTACAGCTTAATGAAATAGCCTGCGCATGTCGAGATAAGCTTTTATGGCTTGATTTGATACATCCAAGCTGAGTAGTTATTCCAACTCTTCCTCATCCACTTCTTCATGACCAACGTCGAATAACTGGTTACTCCTCTAGTAAATCTCACTTTTGGTGGTGACCAAATAGGCCATCCTTGTGCCAAACTAAAAGAGATAATATGGTACATAAGTAATAAATAAATAGAAGGAAAGTTGCGCCAAGGTGTTGAAAATTGTAATAGAAGAGGTAAAACTTCATTTTATTAGAATCATAAAATTTTTACAAACTGAGGAAATACTTGAAAGGTTCACAAAGCACAGACATCAAATCCCTACAACTACTAAGGCCTTTTTCACACCTTCTCCTTATTATCCGCCACTTCACCTTCTGGTCGATCAGCCACCATAACCTCAACCTCGGGCATCACAAACTCCTTCGCCTCTTCATCATCATCAACCTCCTCCTCTACTTAGGGAGGAGTGCTTAGGTTATGGTGAAGGGAAATTTATGATCCTACTGTTGTGGTGACCTCAGTTAAGGTAACATCACATCCCTCCTTATAAGTAGATTTCTTCACCTACTCAACCTGAATAACAGCAATGGAGAATGTCTTATCCCATCCTCTAGTGTAGGCATCTTCCTTGTCCTTCTTGGAGTTAGTCTTCATCTCAGTAACTTGCAGTTTGGCTTGGTCGACCACCTTCTTAGCCATGCTCGCAACCACCTTTGGCAGAGTCTTCCCCTGCTCTAGCTTATTAATGGTATCTCATATCTTCTTATTGCCATTCTTATGGGCTCAGCTAGTAGCTTCCAAGGACTTGTGAATCCTAGAAAAATATTCTTCCACATCAGAGGAAGACTCCTTCAATTCATAATTTCTCCTCAACAACTGGTCATAGTCAATTAGTAACTGTAAAAACAAACATTCAAAGATGAATATCAGCAATAGTTAGTAACAAGGAGAATAAATAGGGAAGTAGAAAATAATACTTATAAGGGCCAGATTGTGGTTGGCTCGATTAACCAGCCTTAAATGTGAAAGTAATGATGAAGCAACTTCATTGACTAGAACTCCTACCCCAATCAAGCCCCAAGAAAGCTTAGGGTTCACAGCAATGGACTGGGTAATGACTTTACCATTGTCAGTGGGCTCTTTTCCTTCCAACTCTAAAGTGGGGGCGGGAGCCCTCTTCAACCTCCTAAATTGAGGCTCTTGATTTTTGCTCGGGGAGATTTCCACAAATAATTGGGTTGGTTGGAAACATTACGTCAGACCTCATTCTTGCAGGAGGGGGAGACTTGGAGACATCCAAGAGGTTTGGGATATTCCTCTTCACCATTTATGTAGAAGTGATGTCGGTCGGCATAAATGATATGTCCAAGGACTGAAAAGTTGGCGAAGTACTCGCTAAAAATAATTCCCCTCTGCTTGTGCAAAGGACTCAGACTCATTACCAAAAGATGAAAAAGTAAGTTCTTCTAGGGTGATTGGAGTTTTTGGCATGTCTTATATTGGGAGAGTAGCCAAAGATGTGATAGAACTGAGATAGTCGAGCAAGACTGAAACTGAATGAGGATGATTTTCACTAATCATATATTATATGGACCAGAAAATGTTGAGGTCCATGATGTTATTTTCAGACACATGGGGAATATCTCTCTTCCTTTTCTCTACAAAACAGAAAGATAGAAATATACAATTAGTTATAATATCCAAGGCAGGTCCAAAAAAAATATATAAGTTGTGTGTGTAAGTGTCGACCTATGTCTTGACCTTCCTAAGGACAATGGGGTCTAGTGTACTCCTCACCCTCAGGAAGAGGGAAAAATTGCTACTCCTTCACTATCAAACCGTGATCCCAATAGTCATTATTGGAATCAGGCAAATTCATAATAAGAACCCTATTTAAAAACCTCGTTTTCAAATAATAAATATTTTCACTGGTAGTTTCCCAACTATAACAGCACATCAATTCTTTTACTCCTATCTTTGTCCCATACCTCTCATTAATGTGATATACTCCATTAATGACTCTCCAAGTGTTTGGGGACACTTGAGTAGGAACCACATCAAAATATTGACAAAAATCAAAAACTAAATGATTGAGGGAAAAAGTAACCCCACACTCAGTTGTTAATATTGTGGGAATCCAGTGGCCCTCTTCTAGTTCATAAAATTCACAAGGACTATCTAATAACTCTATTTTCATCCAGGAAGGGATTTGATTGGTGGTCCTAAAGATCTCCAGTGAACTCTCATCTATAGTGTGCACCATATTTGCAGCAAAGAAGAAAGAAATACAAAGAGGGAGATATTCTCACAGTGAAAAAGATAGCAAGGAAGTATAACTCTCACAAATGGTGAAAACAGATTGAAAGAGAAGAAAGAAATTTGAAATTCAGGGAGAAGTGAACGAAGGAGGGGAAGTGACATTTATAGAACTTAGTGACATCTCCTAAGTTGCACAAAAGGGGTATGATTAAATGTACCACCACTTCATTTCTTTACGGCATCCCAGTTCCCAATTAACAAATTTACCAGCGTACCCCAGGACATTTTGTTGTTTTTACCATCATTAATAAAATTGCTACTGACTCAAGGAATGAAGCTCAAATTTTTGAACTCTCAAAGATCGATTTCCATCCAAACACCTCAATATGGAAAATCGCCCTAGGAGGCTGACGACCAAAGCTTTTCGAATTTGACCAACTCCTGATGGATAATTCCCCATCCTTCACTCTACCAATCACAACTCATTCCAATCAAGAATGAAGTATTGGGGGATTTTTTGTAACCTAAAATAAGAATATGATGTGGACCAATGAGAGTGTGACATCTGTCATCGTCCAGGGGGGCTACCCTATGATATTATTAAGGTCAGCTTATTATCTCCCACTAGTCAGCATCATGGGGATACGACACAAATATTGCATATTTTCGCCCTATATATTTATGCATTCTAGCACTTTTACGGTCTTTAATGCCTATATTTATCCTCATTAACCATACAACCACGTATTTGGATATATACATGCTTTGCAGGGGTTAATTATGCTTTTGTAGGTATTGGAATGCTAAAAGTGAGGATCCGTTGCATTTCGGAGAAGTTCCATCGTTGGACGCTACTTCAAGGGCATTTTAGTCAATTCAAATTTCATCCCTGAGAATTCCACAATGCATAGTTCGTTGTGTTAGCGTCGCGTGGCCATAAACGGCACGTTGTTTCGACTTCGAACGAAGAAGTTATGGCCATTTTCGTATTCAACCTTTTCCCTTCATGTTGGATCAAACAAGGCTGAAATACAGAGTATCGGTCGACCGCGCTTCTGATGCCGGTAGACCACAGTTTGGATTTTTTATTTAGCTTGAAGACAGTGTGGATTAACTTAAAAGTGCGATCGACCGCGCCTCTGCGACCGGTCGATCGCGATCACCAGATATTTGCCACTTTCTTCTTTTCTTTTCTTTTTCCTTTATTTCTTTTGTAACTTACTATATAAACCAATTTTGGTTTCTATTTTCATGATCTACATTTTTGTCTTAGATTTTAGGTTTTGTAGAGAGAGCTTTTCCCTACTCTCCATTTTCTATTTCTTTGTAAGCTTTTCTTGTACTATTCATCTTCTTCCTTAATATATTTCTTGTTCTAGCTCTGTTTCCATTATTGCCATTAATTTCTCTTACCTAGATTAATTTGTATTTCATCTATTTATTGCTTTCATAATTAGGTTTACTTGCTTCCTTTCAATACATGTCATTTATCATGCTTTCTAGCTAATTTAGTCTATGTTGTGTCGGATTGAACTCACCTAGGGTTGACATGTTGCTTTGCTTTGGTGATGGAGTTTTACGGGTTTATTTCGAGTGCGTTGTCCTAGTTATTATGCCTAGGAGATTTGATGGGGCTTATCATGTATGATCCGTGCTTACCACCTTACGTACGTAATTTTCGGGGGATTTGTTGATGACAAAATCCTATAAGACTTTTATGTGAATTTAGGGGTGTGACAACTCTTGATTTAATTAACTGTCAAAATGAGACGCGATCTTAATTACTCGTGGACCAAAGTAACCATTTTATACTAATTAACTCGGGTGAGGGATATTCGACGCAACCTATAGTTTTTATTCTCTTTGTTAACGTTGTTTAAATGCACTCACCTAGTTTAATCATTTCCTTTTGTTATCTTTTATTTTTAGTTAGAAAAATATCTTTTACGCTTTTATTCTGGAAGTAATAAACCAAATAATATTCTAGCATCTCGTCTTTGTGGATTCGGTACTCGAACTGGCCGTTATACTCCCTTAAAAGAGTGTATTCATAGTTTAGGTTTTTGTATTGAGGCGGTGAACAGAAAACAACGATCAGCGTTTGACACGAGCTACTTTTCACCCTTAATCAAATGGCGCCGTTGCCGGGGACTTGTTGTTTTAGAATTTATTTGATTTATTATTTCGTAGTATTTTTTTCTATTTGTATTTTTTTGCTAACCTTTTTACAGGACTTTTACATTTTAGCGCTAAGAAACGCTTGAATTTTTCGCGCGCACATCACTTTCTGGAATTCGCCACTTCGAGCCATTTTGGGGGTAAGCATGTCTTATTCAAATCCTTTCGGTAATTATTATGATTATTCTCAAAATCCTCGCAAACCTTTGACTTTTGTCAATACTTAAAGTCCCAAAAAATTACAAATTCAAAAATGTCTTTGGGCGAGTATTACAAAAGTCAAGCTTTGGAGTGCGTGTATTTTGAGGAGGATGATAACGATTTTGGGCCTCTAATTCCTTATAATAGGAAGTTTGAAAGAATTTGCAAAAGTTTTCAAAATTCTTATAATATTGAGTTTGAGTATAGTTCCGGTAATAATTTTCAAACTTCTCATTTGCAAGTATCCGCACCTCGACCTATGACATTCGGTGAGGGTTTGCGCATGCTTGAAAATGAGAAAATTGAAAATTGTTATCGGCAAGAAAATCGTTTGTGGGAGCATGAATTTGATTTATTACTTGAATCCGACGATAATTTTTCTTTCGAGATTTTTGAAGTCGAGGAATGTTTTGAACCAAATGAGGACTTTGTGCCTACTTTCTAACAAACCATTCTTCACTTGACCCATGGCTTAATTGAGAATGAAAACGAGGATGAAATAGACGTAGTATCCATTTGCAATGAAATGATTTCTTATTTGGCCCCCAAAGAAGAATATTTCATTAAAAATGATCTTATTTCCTTCGAAACTCAATCTTCAAGCGATGATGACTCATCTCTTGAGTTTGGATTTCTTTCATCCCCCTTTTCACTCTCCATTATCGAACCGATACAAGTACCCGATGATCGGTTTCAAAATTTAAAGTGTTAAACCTTTTCGTCGATAAGGAGTACTTGCTCGAGTCGCCTTCCATGAAGGCCTCTTTGCCCTCATGTGTTCCTCCTCCCATTCTAATTTCAAAATCCTTGGGAGGATAGTCTTCTTTTCTTGCTCCCCACATATTTTTGTCACCCGTTCAATCCAAATCCCCCATCGTCCCTCCAAAACTTTTAATTGGCGATGGTTCATTTCTTCCGCCTTACACATGCCTTCCGTTGTTCAAACGGAATTCATATTTTTCGGAAGGCATGCTTGAGAGTGAGGGTACGCCGGTTATACTCCAAAGTGAAATCGTGGTTTGGGTGGACCCTCAAAAATATCAACTCCTAGTGTATAGTTAGCTAGATGTTAAAATTGTAGGTTGTAAATAGTTTGTTTTATTTTTTCCTATTTTCCTTTGTTAATACTAATAGTCTAGTGTAATTAGTTAAAAAATTTATTCCTTCTTTTTGTTATACTTTGGTATCAACATGTTTTGTA
This sequence comes from Sambucus nigra, assembly GCA_949130495.1. Classification (NCBI taxonomy): domain Eukaryota; kingdom Viridiplantae; phylum Streptophyta; class Magnoliopsida; order Dipsacales; family Adoxaceae; genus Sambucus; species Sambucus nigra. The sequence goes on along the minus strand of OX422215.1, from coordinate 464,871,718 downwards.
GAATCAATAAGCTCGTACTTTCTGAAGACCGCTCCATTGTGGGTAATATCGCTATTTTCCTCTCTTTAACCTTGTTCTTAATTTACATTGAGGACAATGTCGGGTTTTAAGTTAGGGGTTGTGGGATATTCTATCCATTCATTGGTAGTTTCTTTGATTTGATTATATGTTCTTCCCAAGCATACTTTTCTTGAAAAAAATTAAAATTTTCAAAAAGATTTTCTTTCTTTTTTTCTCCTTTATTGGGCATTTTGCCCTTGTTTTCGATGATAAATTTCAATGATTGCCCGATCTGATAGACAACTCAATGATGCATGTTCTCAATTTTAGAAATTATTAGACTTTAGTCCTTAATCATTGATATTATGAATAACTTCATGAACTAAACTTTAATCCCATAAGCACATGCACTTTTCTTGCGTAATTGATTTGGTTTAAGATTTTTATAACTCGATAATGTTTTGTTGCATTGTATATACTTACACCGAGTGAGTTTTGTACCTTTCATCATTTGTGAGTGTTATACACGATTCTTTCCTCTTTGAAAATGTTTAATTCGTCAGCAATCTCTCTATTCTTTCAATGATCGTTCGTTAATTGAGTTCATATATAAAATGTATTACTTGAGCATGATTTTCAAAGTCTGTTTTGACTCAAGAATTGCATAAACTTTATGAAATGATCATAGGCCATCTTTGTTATATCACCAATATTAGCCTTGACCTCACCTTATATGTTTCCCCTCGCCAACTCCTTTGAGTATAAATATTAGCCTTTCTTTTCATAACCCCAAAATCCCAACCAACTCCAAATTGGAGTTATACACCATACTTATTACCCTTACATACCCTTATTTGGGTTGTTACTTGGGATTGAATGATGTTGTTGTGTTGCATTTGCAATTTAGGCTTGTGAGAGTGGGAAAAGTAAAGAAAATAAAAAGTGAAAAAGAGAAAGAAAGAAAACAAAAGAAAAAGTGAGAAAAAAGAAGAAAAGAAGAGAAAAAAAATATGTATATGTTGTATATAGTTTTCAATAAGCTTTGATTACTCTTCCAATTGTTATATTTAATGCCTTTTTTTAGATTGTATTTTCCAATTTTTAAAATTGCTCGCATTTTCCATTATCCCGAGTTTTCATCTCTGAACACTTTGAATCCGTACATATATTCCTTTCATTTCGTACCCTAGACTAGCCTACATTATAACCCTAATCAAGTCCTATGTGATCTTAGGGTACATTTAATTTAAAAGTCATAATAGTTTTGATAATCTGTGAAAATATATTTTGCCTCCTTTAATGTGCGTTATCTTTCATTGAGATTACAATTTCTAATTTCATATATAGCGTTCTTCATTTGTGACATGTGTGCGACCTAGTTTCCATTTACATTTACTCTTTATGCCCGCATGTTCCGTATGTTAACTCCCTGTTTTGAGTGAATTAACTTGATGAGTGTAATGCCCGTGAGGATTGAATATATGCTTGCTTTATTTAGTATCCGGTTTATTTAAGTTGTTGCCAAATCACACTTTGCGTGTGCTCACTCCCCTCCTACTTTTTAAGGTTTCAATTTAATGAAGTTCATTTTATGATGTTAATAATACGGACTTTTGAGTGAATTCATTCATTAATTGTACTAATAATGTGTATGAAATCTTTTTCGCTATTGTTGGGCTTGTCACATGTTGTGATTGGGCATATTTTGAGGAAACCATATGATGTTTGTGGATTTCATACTTGAAAACCCTCACGAGCCGACACTCGTCCACTAGGGAAACCTAAGGGTTTAACGGCTTATTGCATATGCTAAATGCAATCGTGTTCCCTACGAAAGTGGCATTTATATTTCGATGCATAATACGCCTTGTACCTCCTTCTGTAGACTGGTTTTGTTTATTTCATCACTAGGGACTAGCAATGTCTAAATTAGGGGGGGGGTGATATGACACAAATATTGCATATTTTCGCCCTATATATTTATGCATTCTAGCACTTTTACGGTCCTTAATGCCTATATTTATGCTCATTAACCAAAAAACCTCATATTTGGATATATACACGCTTTGTAGGGGTTAATTGTGCTTTTGTAGGTATTGGAACGCTAAAAGTGAGGATCCGTTGTATTTCGGAGAAGTTTCATCGTCGGATGCTACTTCAAGGGCATTTTAGTCAATTAACATTTTATCTTCAGCTCATGGAAATTCCATGGATACATATTTCGTTGAGTTAGCATCGCGTGGTACAAACGGCACGTCATTTTAAGTTCGAATGAAGAAGTTATGGTCATTTTTGTATTCAACCTTTTCCCCTCATGTTAGATCAAACAAGGCTGAAAAATAGAGTACCGGTCGACCACGGTTTGGATTTTTGCCTTGGCTCGAAGACAGTGTGGCTTAACTTAAAAGCACGGTCGATCGCGCCTCTGTGATCGGTCGATCGTAATCACCAGATATTTGCCACTTTCTTCTTTTCTTTTCTTTTTCGTTTATTTCTTTTGTAACTTACTATATAAACCAATCTTGGTTTTTATTTTCATGATTTATATTTTTGTCTTAGATTTTAGGGTTTGTAGAGAGAGTTTTTCCCCACTCTCCATTTTCCATTTCTTTATAAGCTTTTCTTGTACTATTCATATGCTTCCTTAATATATTTCTTGTTTTAGCTTTGTTTCCATTATTTCCATTAATTTCTCTTGCCTAGATTAATTTGTATTTCATCTATTTATTGCTTTCATAATTAGGTTTACTTGCTTTCTTTCAATACATGTCATTTATCATGCTTTCTAGTTAATTTAGTCTATGTTGTGTCGGATTGAACTCACCTAGGGTTGACATGTTGCTTTGCTTTGGTGATGGAGTTTTATGAGTTTATTTCGAGTGCGTTGTCCAAGTTATTACGTCTAGGAGATTTGACGAGGCTTATCATGTATGCTCCGTGCTTACGACCTTGCGTACGTAATTTTTGGGGTATTTTTTTTCGCCAAAATCCTATAAGACTTTTATGTGAATTTAGGGGTGTGACAACTCTTGATTTAATTAACTGTCGAAATGAGACGCGATCTTAATTACTCGTCGACCAAAGTATCCATTTTATACTAATTAACTCGGGTGAGAGATATTCGACGCAACCTATAGTTTTTATTCTCTTTGTTAACGTTGTTTAAATGCACTCACCTAGTTTAATCATTTCCTTTTGTTATCTTTTATTTTTAGTTAGAAAAATATCTTTTACGCTTTTATTCTGGAAGTAATAAACCAAATAATATTCTAGCATCTCGTCTTTGTGGATTTGATACCTGGACTGGCCGTTATACTCCCTTAAAAGAGTGTACTCAAAGTTTAGGTTTTTGTATTGAGGTGGTGAACAGAAAACAACGATCGGTGTTTAACACATGCTACTTTTCACCCTTAATCACATGGATGACCATCTTCAGAAAGGTCAACCATCAATAAAATAAAACATGCACGCGTGAGAATATCTACAGTCACCTATGCACATGCATGTAAGGCCATATTGGCTCATGATTAGTTGTCATCAACAATATAATAGGGTGTAAATGCTAGACATATAAAGGCATTCCACCTATTTTTCTTCCCACTACTATAAAATAGCCTACTACCCCCCTCAGCTGAGGGACATGTGCAAAACGGCCTACACTCAACCCTAGAGAGTTTCTTGAGAGCTTACACTCAACCCCAATATTAGCGACTTGCTACCTGTGGATGTAGACACCTTATTAGGCTGAAACACATAAAATATTTTGTCCCTCTCTATGTTTCTCATTGCTGATGTAAAAAATTAGATCACTCTAATAATTCAATCACAGATAAATAAATGAGACAAAGAATTTTAAAGTGGTTCAGCCTTATAAGAATGGCCTACGTCCACTGTTTTGGTATTGCTGTTTGTATGGGAATTCTCGATTACAAGTTATCTCAAGAAATTCTGGTCTGGGGTCCCCCTACAATGAGGATTGTACAATGTATTTATAGCCCTGAGGCTATAATGTGAAAGGGTAATACATTAAATGATATACATATGAAAGAGTAATACATTTAATGCCCTCTTTGCGTGTGCGTCCAAATGATAAGCATTTAATGAGCAGTTAAACTGTTGGTATTCTGCTTCGAGGTGCATCTCGGACCGCCATGAGTTGCTCATACCGCCTAAGCTTCTCGGTATTCAAGAGTTCCTCAGAGAGGCATTGTTCCTCGGAGCTTGTGAGTTCCTCGGGGAACTAGTCTTCCTCGTTGTAGTCTTATTCCGCGGAGCGAGTGGGTTTCTCGGAAGTGTTTGTTGTTGCCATGTAGATAGCCACGTGTTTTCATATGATTGGTCCATGTCGGCAGATTAATTTTGGTATCAATAGAAGCCCCCAATGTTTCATAGTTCGAAATTTGAGGAGTATGGAACATTCTTTCTCGGAATATGGTAGCTTTAAATAGTCTTCCTGATTTTTAGGAGCGTTTCCCTTGTATTTATTTCTTCTTCCCAATTCGTAGAATCATGATTTTTTGGACTTTTCTGTGTGCTTCGATTCCCGCATCACTTTTCGTCTTGTTGTCCGCTTTGTTTCCCGCGCCACTTTTCCTCTTTTTAGCCATTGTTGTCCGCTTTGATTCCCGCGCTACTTTTCATCTTTTTAGCCGCCGGTAACGTAATCATCCTTTTTTGTAATCATTACTTCACCATTTCCCAAGGCAAGGTATTTAAACTTCACAAACGCTCCCATCGTCTTCTACCTTTCAAATTTTTATCTCCGAGTTCGTTGTCTCTTCCTACTCTCTTGTGCGTTCATCTTTTCCGTCGTTCGTTGTCAATAGCTCTACTCTTTTTCTGTAAGATCTTCTTCTTTCTTCTTCATTTCTTTTATTCATCATCATGGTTTACTCTATTGAGTCTCTTGAAAAGTTTCGCTCTGATTTTTCCATTCCCTCTTGGGTTGTCTTGGAGGAGCTTTCTGAGCCTTCTGATTATTTCAATTTGGCTAAGGGACATTGGTTCCCCAGCCTTTTTAGTGTGGATTTTCTTTTTCACCAAATCCCTTGTGTCTGGAATTCTGTCATTATTTTGACGTCGTTCCTGCGAGAATAGCCCCCAACACATGGAGAATAGTTAATGGGGTGCATAAATTAAATCAGGTCCATGGAACTCGCATAGGAATTCCAGAAATCATGTACTGCTATAGATGGGCAGTTAATGATAATATTTTTTATTTAAAAACTAGATTTTTAAATAGAGCCTTAGTAGTCAATCTCCCTGATGCCAATAGGGATTATTTTGAACACGGGGTTGTCATAAAAAACTGGCAACACCCTCCATTAGCTGGAGATGAGGTTTACCAGGGTCCCAGATGCCCTCCTTATGGCAATGGGATAGGTTATTTTTATTTTATTTTATTTATTTTGAAATCATGTTTCTTTTGTGTTTGATAAAATGTGCCACTGATAACAATGTTTATCTATTTGCAGTTGATAACAAAAGAAAGTGCCCAAAGGAAGAAGATGTTAATGTAAGACATCTGAAACTTATCTGGAGTCTTCATCAGAGTGTTGCCGACGAGCACATCAGGTCGGCCTCGTATCTGCTCCAGTACAAGAGCTACACCACTTCCTTCACTGCTCGTCCAGTGATAAGTGAATCAGAGCCAGTTCCAGCTTCCACAAGCTCATCGCCTGAATCCCATATTCCTTTAAGTGAAAGGATGAAGAAGAGAAGACCTCCTTCCCTGTTTGAGAAGACTGCCTCCGGTTCTGGGGAGGTAAAAAGGAGTAGGATTGATGTCCCAAAGGAGGGGACAAAGAAGACTGATGCAGCTCCTTCAGCTGCTCCTGTTAAAGTTGCCGAGAAGCCCGCAGTGGCTCCAAGAAGGTCTGCTGCTCTTGGATAGGTGATTGTGATATCACCAACCAAGGTTTCTTCCTTGGTTGAATCGGTACTTGTTCCCCCGAGGAGGCTGAAGAAGAGCTCCTCGGTCAAATTGGCTGATACCAATGCTCAGCCCCTAGTTACTGGAACTGGGGTTCCAACTTTTGTTCCCCCGAGCTCTGCCATGAGCTAGGTAAAGTCCTCGATCATTCCCGAGGTACAAGGTACTGAAGAGAACCTTACTCGGGACATGGTCACCTCACTAGCTGCTCGTCACCTTACTTCTGTAAGTCTTCTTACTTTCAATTTTTCATATTTCCTTCGTCATTTCTGTTTCTAACTTGCTCGCTTTTTCTGTTCACAGTTGACGAGCTGCTTCAATATAATCCTGAATAAGGATGAAGCGATTAAGGCTTCTTGCTCCTCGTCCAGTGTGGAGGGAGATCTGGAAGAAGCTACCAAGTCTCTGGCAGATTCTCGCCAGAAATATGCTGATGACAAAGCTGTCTGGGAGAAGAAGCTTGCCTCCACCGAGCAGGATAAAGCTCGAGCTGTTGAATCCTCTAAAGAGTTGGAGAGGAAAAATAATGCCTTGGAGAAGGCAAATAAAGAGCTCGCAGAGAAGCTCAAAACTGCTGGAGAGTTTGAAGATAAACTCAAGGCTGCCGAGGAGGAGTTGGCTCAACTTCGGGAAGTAGGTCGGCAGAAGGAGAAATCTGAGCAAAAACTGAAAGCTGCTGATGACTTGCTGTCCAAAAAGCTTGCCTTGGAGAAGACCAAGAGGAAGATGGCTGTGAAGAGGTCCTTCAGCTCTGGCTGGGACAAGGGGTGGAACAAAGGGTTGGCCGCCATGGTGTCGCAAGTGGACTATGGCGGTCTTAAATATTTTAGGGATGGATGGGTTGCCGCCCTTCAGGAGATGAAGGTCGACGAGTCTTCCGAGATCTTCCAGAGACATATCCCTGGTCCCCCTCCAACTCCATAAGAGTTAGAAGAGGACGAAGATACCTCTGAAGAATCTTCGATGGTGATGGGAGATCATGCCCTAGCCATCCAGCCTGCTGCTGAGGAAAATCAACAAATCATTTCTTCCTCCGAGCAACTGCCTACTCTACCCGAGCAGCTATCTCTTCCCTTCGAGAAACCTACCTCTTCATCCCAGCCTCTCGAGAAGGTTTTGGGAGATAAGGAAAAGGTTTAGTGTTGTTCGGGTTTCTCTTTATTTTGTTTCTCTTTATCAAATGTAACTCAGAAGATGTAACTCTGAATTATGATCTAATAAAATTTAAATTTTTTTGCATATTGTTGTTTATTTTTCATTCATACTCTGCTTATTCTTCTTATTGATGATTGCTCTTCTTTCTCTGTTAGTTTCTGGCCAGGATGGAACTGCTCTCTGCCCATGATTCAAAGTTGCTGTGACAATGTAATGAGTACTTTAAGGCTGGTCACACAGACCTGAGTGCTGCACAAGTTGTCGACATACTTGGTCATGATGCTTCAGAATAGGCAGTGGAAGCGTATCAATATCTGAAGTGTCTTCTTGATAGGGTTGTAGCCAATAACGTTGCCTATTATGAAATGATCGAGGATCATCAAAGCACCCTCGAGGACCTTCAGCTTCAATACAAAGAATCCACTGCTTTGTTGCATGAGGGGTACGAGAAGAAGTACCAGCAGATCATTGCCGACAAGGGCTACGAGAAACTCTTTGCTGGGTACGATGTAAAAGAGAGAACCTTGAAAGGTGAAGTCGAAGAATGCAGACATATTGGTGAGTTGCTAGAAAAGGAAAATAATAACCTGCAGAAGGAGCTGTCATAATTGAAGTCTGCAGCTTCCACTTCTAGTGCCTTGATCCCAGTGACCGATGAGGGATTTTTGTTCTTAGAGGTTGAGAACGCCAAGTTAATGGAAGAGTTGGAGACTTTGAGGAGCTCTGGCACCTCTTCATCTTCTCGTGGTCGAGCAAGAGCTCCTCGGGGACGAGCAAGAGCAGCTAGGGTTCTTGTCGAGGAACAGAGGACTCAATCTGCCTTAGAGAACCAGGCTTTCCAACTAATGGCGAAGAACCAGGCGTTGTCTGATATGTCAAAGAAGATTAGGGACCTGGAAAAACAACTCTCTGCGCAGAAGTCAATCTTGGAGAATAAGGAGATTTTCATCAAGAATCTCCATGAGCAGCTAGAAAGGCTAACATATCAATTCCACAAACAGCCCAGGGAGTTCTGGATGGCTGGATACAACGAAGCATTATTTCACTTAGATGATCGTATCCAGAATGCCAACAATGAGGGCTACAAGCAAGGCTAGTTGAATGCCTTAGGTGTGCTGAAGCTCGAACAAGGTCATTATCTGTGGGACTACCATGATCCCGGGTTGCTCGACTTGCCTGTGCCACTATACAATTTAGACATGGATTGGATCCCTGATCTGGCCATTCCTCGGAGCTTAATTTCAAAGTATCTCGATGACTATAATTTGCATTCTCAAATAGAAGTATCTCGTCCCGAGCATCTCCTAGACCGACCGTCCGTGATGAATGTCAGGATGTTGAAGGATCTCAACTTCATCAATTCTCCTATGTCTTTAAATGATCCGCCTGCTGGGGAGGAACCTGTGTCAAAAGCAGAGGGGAAGAGACCAGTGGAATACGAATTTTTGATGTAATAGTTAGTATACATGTCAATGTAACTGTAACTTCATTATCAATGTAATTTATTTTGAATTTAATGAAAGTCTTTCATTTTTGTTTGCAAATCTGGATTGCTATTGTCTTGTAGTTATCAAACACTTTATATTTATGCATATCTGTTAAAAAGAAAACAATATTGTGTTGTTTGTCGACCAACTCAGTAACAATTAAAAAGTTACAAGTATCAATACTGTTGCTCGATCACTTAATAATAAAGTAATGAGTATAAAAATGTTGTTTAAAATGTTTCCAACCAACCAAGGTTGTTAGATTCTCCATGTCGACTAACTACAGTTAGTGGGTTTTTATTCCCGACCAGCCATAGTTAGCAACTTTTGCACTTTTTGGAATGATCTTACCTTCCGACCAACATAAGTTGGCATTTGCGAGAATATTTTGTTTCCTAGCCAAACAGGTTGGCATTTTTAGGAATATTTCATTTCCTAGCCAAACAGGTTGGCATTTTTAGGAATATTTCGTTTCCTAGCCAAACAGGTTGGCATTTTTAGGAATATTTCGTTTCCTAGCCAAACAGGTTGGCATTTTTAGGAATATTTTGTTTCCTAGCCAAACAGGTTGGCATTTTTAGGAATATTTTGATTCCTAACCAACCGAAGTTGGCATTTTTAGGAATATTTTGTTTCCTAACCAACCGAAGTTGGCATTTTTAGGAATATTTTGTTGCTGAGCAGTCTGGACTTTGCCGAGTTTTGCTGAGTAGTGTGTAACACTAGTATTCCCTGAAAAATTCTCAATAAAAGGAGAGACTTTAGCAGAATATCTTCATTTTATTCATACTGATGGAACTGTGTCACATATACATCACTGATAATACTTGCGTAGGTGCTCTGCGTTCCATGCATTCTTAAACTCCTCACCTTCTAAACTTGCTATTCGATAAGTTCCTGGTCGAACAACTTCTGTAACTCGGTATGGTCTATGCCAGTTTGCTTCCAGCTTATTGTGCTTTTGAATTACTTTCTTCAGCACATAGTCTCCTTCTTTCAGGTCGCACTTCTTCACCCTTTTGTTGTAAAACAAAGTTGTTCGCTGCTGGTAAGCAGCATTTCTGATGGCTGCTTCTTCTCTAACTTCCTCGAGCATGTCTAAATCCAATCTTCTCATTAAGTCGCTGACAGGGGAATTAAAATTTAGTACCCTGTGTGTTGGGAGGCCCAACTCGGCAGGTATAACGGCTTCAGTTCCAAACGCCAGCATATATGGTGTTTCTCCAGTTGCTACTCGGGGAGTAGTTCGGTAAGCCCAAAGTACTGATTGTAACTCGTTGATCCAGTTTGCTTTTGCATCATCCAATCTTTTCTTCAAGCCATTTAGCAGCGTTCTGTTTGTCACTTCAGTTTGTCCATTGCTTTGAGGATGGCCTCGTGCTGAGTGGATCTTCAAAATATTTGATTGATGACAATAGGCGGCAAACTCCTCGTTTTCAAATTGTGTTCCATGGTCTGTGATGAAGGCATGAGGTAGACCATATCGACAAATGATATTCTTCCAAACAAATTGGTACACATTCTCGTACGTCATGTCAATGAGTGGCTCAGCTTCTACCCATTTAGTAAAATAATCCACTGCGACGACGAGGTACTTGAACCTTCCTCGGGTCGTTAGCAGTGGCCCAACCAAGTCAATTCCCCACATGGCAAATGGCCAAGGGGAAGTTATGGGTGTCAACAATGCTTGTGGAGTTCTTCGGATGGATGAAAACGCTGGCACTTGTCACATTTCTTGGCGTAGGCTATGCAATCATCCCTCATCGTCGGCCAGTAATATCCTTGCGTCATCACCCTTTGTAAAAGCATCTGACCTGCTACATGTGCTCCACAAGACCCTTCGTGGATCTCTTCAATTAATTCTTTCACCTCGGAGGGATGTACACATCTCTGTAAACCTGCCATGATTCCTCATCTATATAAAACACCATTAATTAATACATACCGAGCAGCTTTAAACTTCAATTTTTTGGCAGCGAGCTTGTCAATTGGCAATTCTCCCTCCTCGATATACGCCCTGATGGAATCCATCCAAGATGGTCCTAAATCAAGGGTGATAAAGTTTATCGTCAGATCTTCATCTATGCTCCGACCAGCTAACACTTCAATTGGGATTGTTCGTCGTAGCTCGGTGCGAGTAGCTGATGCTAGTCGAGCTAGGGCGTCTGCTCTTGCATTCTCCATTCTTGGTATTCTGACCAGCTAAATAGCGGCAAATTCTTACACCAGCTCCTTTGCCTTTTCATGATATATGATAATTAATTCTCCTCTAACTGCATATACTCCCATCATTTGGTTTACGATCAATTGAGAATCACTGAAAACAATGATCTGTTGCGCCTCCATAATTTTTGCCAAACCAAGTCCTGCAATCATAGCCTCATACTCAGCCTCATTGTTGGAAGCTTTGAATTGGAAACGCAAGGCGTATTCCATATCGACCTCATCCGGAGTGCTCAAAACTATCCCCGCGCCGCATCCTGCAGTGCAAGATGAGCCATCTACATATAGTCTCCATATAGGTAACTCGTCTTCGAATTTCTGATCAGTTAGAGTTCCTCAGTGAAATATTTGTTACTTCTTTTCCTCCTCGGATTCTTCTTGCTCTTCGTCGATCATTTCTTCTTGCCCTTTTACCAGCCGGAGTTGGTCTGAGCCCGAAGTCAATGATCTTGTAACATCCACCTGCCCTTTTACCAACCGGAGTTGGTCTGAGCTAGTGTTTGTTGATCCTGTAACATCCACAGGTTGATCAGCGAGCAACTCTTGTTTCTCATCCGGAGTCATCACAGCTATCTCTGTGTCACATCCTGTAACATCCACACGCCCTTTTACCAATCGGAATTGGTCTGGGCCTATTTTTGTTGATCCTGTAACATCCACAGGTTGATCAACGAGCAACTTTTGTTCCTCGGATATATCAGGATAGGTGAACTCCTCTATAAAATCTGCTACAGCCTGCCCTTTAAGCGATGATCTGGGTTCATAGACTATATCATATTCACCGAGCTCTATTGCCCAGTACATCAATCTTCCTGATTTTTCTGGCTTATGGAGGGCTTGCCTCAATGGCATTTCAGTATATACTACTATGGTATGAGCCTGGAAGTATGGCCTCATTCTCCTACTTGCCTCAATAAGCGCCAGTGCTAACTTTTCCAGCCTTGGATATCTGATCTCCGCTCCTCGGAAGGCCTTACTTGTGTAGGAAATTGGCTTTTGTACTCCATTCTCCATTCTGATCAACGCCGAGCTAACTGCATTCTCTGACACTGCAAGGTACAAGTACAATTTTTCTCCCATCACTGGCCTGGACAACAGTGGAGGTGTTCCCAAGTATCTCTTCAGGTCTTGAAAAGCCTTCTCGCATTCATCATTCCACTCAAAAGTCTTTCTGAGTGTCTTGAAGAATGGGAGACATCTATCAGTTGCTCGTGACACAAATCTATTGAGTGCTGCTACTCGTCCTGTGAGACTCTGTACTTCTTTCTTCGTCGTTGGAGATCGCAGCCCTAATAGAGCTTTAATCTTTTCAGGATTTACTTCAATGCCTCGTTGATTGACAATGTACTCGAGAAACATGCCTTCTCGTACTCCAAAGATGCACTTCATCGGGTTCAGCTTCATTTGATATTTATCTAGTTGATCAAAAGTGTAACTTAATTCAACTAGATGATCGGCAGCTTTCTTGCTTTTCGTCAGCATATCGTCAACATAGACTTCCATATTGTCACTGATTTGTTCAGCAAAGACCTTATTCATCAGCCTCTGATATGTCGCACCTGCATTTTTCAAACCAAAAGGCATAACATTATAACAATAAGTTCCCCTAGGGGTAATAAAAGAAGTACTCTCCCTGTCTTCAGGTTTCATTTTAATTTGATTGTAGCCAGAATAAGCATCCATGAAGCTCAGCAACTCATGTCCCGAGGTAGCATCCACTAGTTGAACAATTCGGGGAAGTGGAAAGTGATCCTTTGGTCATGCTTTGTTGAGGTCGTTGAAGTCTACACACATCCTCCACTTGTTGCACCACATTAGCTAACCAATCTGGATATTTAACATCTTCAATGAAACAAGCTTTCTGGATCTTCTCGACTTCCTCCTGTATAGCTTGATTCTTCTCGGGACTGAATACTCTTCTTCTCTGCTTTACAGGCTTGATCTCCTTATTCACATTGAGCTCGTGACATAAGAATTTTGGGTCTATCCCAGGCATATCTTCATGACTCCACGCAAAAGTTTGTCTTCTGCTTCTAAGGAAAGTTATCAATTCTTGTTTTAATGAGGCTTCCAACGATGAACCTATTTGAGTAATTCTCTTAGGGTGCTCGTCGTCTAGAATGATGTTTTCAGTAGCTTCCACCACTTGACCCTTCACGAGTTGCGACTCATCTCGAGGATCCAATGTTTCAATTTCTGCACCTTCATCCACTTGATAGGTAGTAGTCTTTTTCTTTGATTCTTCCAGTTCTTCTTGCTCAGCGGATGAATAATAGCATTCCCGAGCTACTTTCTGATCACCTTTCACAACTCCTACTCCAAAGTTTGTTGGAAATTTTAGGCATTGATGCACTGTAGATGGTACAGCCTCGAACTTCTTCAATCCTACTCTTCCCATGATGGTATTGTACGATGACTGGACATTCTTATCCATCACGAAGAAACGTATTCTTTCTGTCTGACAAGCAGACCACGTACCAATGAATATATCCAACTTGATCGTCCCCAGTGGAAATACTTTCTCGCCAGCAAAACCAATGAGGGGTCTGTGGTAAGGCTCCAGTTGAGATAGTTTTATATTTAAACTATCGAAGCACGAGTAGAACATGATGTCTGCCGAGATACCATTGTCGACCAGCACTCTTGAAATCATTACCTCCTTCATTCTCATTTTTATCACCAACGGGTCATCATGAGGATATAAAACACCTGCAAGGTCATTTTTTGAAAAACCAATAACCAATTTCTCCTTGTTCACCTTTCTCGGGCGATCTTCCTCAGCTAGATTTATTCGCTGAATGTACGAGCAATCTTGAGCCTCACCGAGGTAAGCTTTTCTTTCTGCAGTAAGGTCGCCTCCTCCTGCATCTCCTCCTGTAATAACATTACAATCAAATGATCTAAAGCATATTGAAAATACCTCTCGTTCTGGCTGCCTTGGTTTCTTGGGAATATCGGGGTCATCATCTGGATCAACTTCATGGTTTCTCTTCTTGTTCTCCTCTGCTCGACGAGGAGATCTAGACCTCTCGCTAGTTCGGTCGTTGTTTCTTCTTTCGCCTCCCCGATCAACATACTTTGCTAGCTTTCCTCGTCGGATGAGTGTTTCAATTTCATTCTGAAGAGCTATGCGATTTTTGGTCATATGGCCATGATCCTTGTGGAATTCGCAATATTTTTCCCTATTCCTCGTGTCAGGGTCTGCCTTCATTTTCTTTGGTCAGCTTAACTCCTCGCTGTTTTTAATTTCTTCCAGGACGTGGTTGATATTACCTTCAAAGGTGTGTAATTATCAAATTTCCTTGAGACCTCCCATGACGACCTATTTTTGGATTGTTTGTCACCACCACTGCTCTTATGTTCTTTCTTCTTAGCTCTATCACCTTCCACCTTGGTTTCCTTGGCGTCCATATTCTTCTTCGCAGACATGGCCTCCTCGGCATTCATAATCTTGGACGCTTTTCCCGTCAGCTCCGACATGGTTCGAGGTGGATCTTTGGCCAAAGTGTAGTACAACTTGTTTGGCAATAGTCCACTCATCAAAGCGGTAATCGTTGTCTTCTCCTCATAATCAACGACTTCGAGTTTCTCGTTATTAAAATGAGTTATATAATCTCTGATACTCTCACCAGCTTTTTGTCTAACACTTAACAAATGAGCTACTCGTTTCACTGGCTTTGCTCCAAAGCATAAATTCCCAATGAATAGCTCGACCAGTTGAAGAAAAGTTAAAATCTTACCCCGAGGAAGACTATTATACCATATTTGAGCAGATCCGGTAAGTGTTCCTGAAAATGCTCTGCATCTCATCTCATCTGGGACAGCATAGATGTCGGTTGCAGCTTGATATTGTTCTATATGAAGGACAGGATCAGTATTTCCATCATACTTGGGAGTCACAACAGGTGCTTTGAACTTTGATGGTGTTGGAAAATCAACAATGTCCTGGACAAAAGGTGTTCCTCGAACAAAGGTGCGTTGTAGAGGGTTCTTGGCCTTAGCCATTTCCCCTAATCTATCCTCCAGCCTCTGAATAGATCCTTTCCATGCATCATTTCCTTGCTTGGGCCTATTGGTTCGAGCAACTGATCGCGTTGAAGTGGCTTCTTGAGATTTATCTTGACGAGCAGCTGGTTAGTAACAGGATTTATCTTGACGAGCAGCTGGTCGCGACTGGGCAGATCCTTCCCTTAAATCTGATGGTCATCGAAAGCTCCTCGACGCTGTATTAGGATAACTTTTGTTCCTCCTAGGGCCTAATCGGTCGAAAGGAGAAACCCTACTTAATCTTTCCAATGCGCTGGTCCTTTCTGGGGAGAGGGTGACACGTTGTTCAGTATCTGTGGCCCGCACTAACGAAGTTCGTCCAGGTTGATAAGAAAAATCTTCAGATTCTTCATTATGACATTAATTAGTACGCGAAGAAGGCGCACGGGTATTTCTTTGAATGCTTCGTGGTCCGAAATGGGCTGATGCACCGCCATGGAGGGTTTGGATGAGTTGTCGCATTGTTTGTTGCATGACAGTCTCGCCCTGAGCCAGATTTTCCATTATTTCAGTCAGATCTGGAATAACTGGTGGAGCAGATGGATTTGGAGGGGTTTCAGTGTTTCGATTGCTGGACTCAGGATTATCCGCCATTGGTAATGGATTATTTTTGATGAAAAACGATATTATCAATCGTTTCCCACAGACGGCGCCAATCTGTTGATGTAAAAAATTAGATCACTCTAATAATTCAATCACAGATAAATAAATGAGACAAAGAACTTTAAAGTGGTTCAGCCTTATAACAATGGCCTACGTCCACTGTTTTGGTATTGCTGTTTGTATGGGAATTCTTGATTACAAGTTATCTCAAGAAATTCTGGTCTGGGGTCCCCCTACAATGAGGATTGTACAATGTATTTATAGCCCTGAGGATGTAATGTGAAAGGGTAATACATTAAATGATATACATATGAAAGGGTAACACATTTAATGCCCTCTTTGCGTGTGTGTCCAAATGATAAGCATTTAATGAGCAGTTAAACTGTTGGTATTCTGCTTCGAGGTGCAGCTCGGACCGCCATGAGTTGCTCGACCGCCTAAGCTTCTCAGTATTCAAGAGTTCCTCGGAGAGGCATTGTTCCTCGGAGCTTGTGAGTTCCTCGGGGAACTAGTCTTCCTCGTTGTAGTCTTGTTCCTCGGAGCGAGTGGGTTCCTCGGAAGTGTTTATTGTTGCCATGTAGATAGCCACGTGTTTTCATATGATTGGTCCATGTCAGCAGATTAATTTCGGTATCAACACTCATATCTCTAGTTCATAAAATCTTATTCTATATTTGTGGTAGATTATTATTGGTATAACTAAGAGGGGACCCATTATAAACACTATACCAATTTTAGACACCAACAATCATGTCAATGTTGAGCAAAGGGTAATTGTCCTTTGGATAATCTTTGTTCAAATACCCATAGTCGACACATATGGGGACGTTTCCACCTAACTTTGATACGAGGATGATGTTGGCGAGTCGTGTTGTATATTCGACTATGCGAATAAAACCCACTTTAGTTGTTTGACAACTTCTTCTTTGATCTTGAAAGACCACACGGGGCGAAGCTTTCTAAATTCCTACTTGACAGTCTAACATTCAGGCTAAGCCAGTATCTCATGTTGCACAATCTCCGGGTTGATGACGGGCATATCATTGTAGGATCATGAAAAAATATCCACAAATTCTTTTAGGAGTTACTCAAACTGCGACCGGTCATTCTTGTCGAGTGTTGACCCCATCATAATCTCGATCGAATCGCTTCTAGAACCAAGATTAAAAACAATAATATCATCATCATTATTTTGAACGAGTTTATGTTGTTTAATCTTTTTTTATTTAGATTAGTTAAGAATTATTCATTT
This sequence comes from Sambucus nigra, assembly GCA_949130495.1. Lineage (NCBI taxonomy): Eukaryota > Viridiplantae > Streptophyta > Magnoliopsida > Dipsacales > Adoxaceae > Sambucus > Sambucus nigra. The sequence goes on along the minus strand of OX422215.1, from coordinate 464,855,019 downwards.
ATTAGATCATATTCATCAATTGTCTCGTTAAAATTAAGGCAATTATTATAAGGCATGGCAAGATACTCAAAATATTCATTCACTACATTATAAACATTTTCTAGAAATACAAAAGTGATAACCTCATCAAAGGAGGTCTTGTTTACATTCATATCCATAATAAAAAAAAGGCGGCATATTCGGGTTCAATCTATAGAAGGTAAACAATAGGTTTTGGATAGGCAGAGCTGGGCAGATAGGGACACTGTGACGGTTAAGAAGTGATTTATCAATAGGGATGATCTCGCATATGGGTTGGACGACTCAGCCATAGTGTGGATCATGCATAGATCCATCCCCAGTGCATGGAATCTAAATGATTCATTGTTGCTACCGTTCTCAATAATTTTTGTGATATTGGTTCTCTTAGTGTCTGAGGAACTTGTGTCTGAGTCATCACCCCACACAGTGTCAACAATATTGTCTTTCCATGTGAAATCGATGCATTGCACCGACTTCAACTTCTTCATCATACAAATCTTCCCACTTAACGAAAAAGTGTTGGAAAGAGGGAACCAGCTATCCCTTGACTATCAGGAAAGTAAGCAGTCTGGAAGTTGTATATATTTCTCTGTCCTTAACGAACTTATCTTTCATAACTTGCATAATATTATCTAAGTTGAATTCCCCCTGACACAAACCAACCATTTGGTTATCGGGCCCACTCTCGGGATTTCGTGAATAAATTTTTGATTCTTTAACAATTGTTCTCTCTGAGGGTCATCCCAAATAGTATCAACCCAAAATCTTTGAGTTGATCCAAAAAAGCTCATAGATCCATGATTCTCATTTTTTAGCGGCTTCGAGTGGCGATACATTCCACGACATTAATTGCCTCGTCATAAAAATATTCCAACTCAACGGGGAAATGTTGGAAAGAGGCAACCAAGTACACCTTGAGTCTCAAGACAGTGAGCATTCTGTAAGTTGTACATATTTCTCTCTTCTTAATGAACTCATCTGACATGACTTGCAAAATATTGTCTAAGTTGAATTCCCCCGCTGACACAAAGTAATCATTTGATTGTTGGGCCCATTATCGATCTTCTATGTATATAATGTTATTTCTTTCATAAATGTTCTCTCTGTGGATCATCCCAAGTAGTAACTTCAACCCAAAATCTTCGAGTTGATACAAAATAGTTAGTAGCTCCATGTTTACCATATCTGAGCAGGTTCGGATGATGATACAGACCCTGGTCAAGAGGCATAGGGCTTGGTCTTGAGCATTTTCATGGTTCAGAAGGAAATATGGATAAATTTTAAGGGGTTTAGGGGAACTAACAGATAGAGGAGGTGTACTGATGGATCGAATTCTGGTATAAGGATTAAAATTAGGGTTTCTATCATTGAGGACGACATTTACATCGATATAGTGTACTGGCAAAGGGTTTTGCTTAGTATTCGGTTTAGGAATGTACGGAGGAGTGATGGCCCCCTTATCAATGAAGCTTTGATGACATTTTTCATGTGGAAACATTGTTCAGTGGTACGACCAACAATCAAACGAAAATCACAATGAGCATCATGCTTAATGTTCCTTAGAAGTGGGTTTGGCAATGGACGAGGGTCCAAAGGTTTGATAAGGTTTCTTGACTTGGAATCTTAGTATACATTCGAGAGAGGAGTATGGATCTTGGTATATTCCTTTATAGCTATAATGGGATAATAGTCTAATTCCCATGATGTATCAAGATAATAAATGAAGTTAATGCTTGAAATATTGGTATTAGCTGGTTTGAGAGGAGTGAACTTCCCTGTTGGGTTCTTCTGCTCACACTCGAATTTTTAGTTGTTAACATTATTTTTTATTTCAACCCCTACTTCTTGGAGGTATCTAAAGTGTGGATAGTATTGGCTTCCCATTGAGGTTCAAATATGTGGCAAAAAATTCTTCATTACGATACTCACTTGTTCCTCCTCAGGCGGTCAGTTTGTTATGGTAGGGACTTTTTCTCTCCACCTATTGATAAAGTTGTTGATTAACTCTCTAAGATTCTACTTAAATAGATTGAGGTCTCGACAAGTGACTTTCAACTCATCATTATATTTGTATTGAGCCATGAATTCTAAGGCCACATCATCCCAACTACGTATTCGAGACTTCTCTAATGATAAGAACCATCAAAGAGCACTTTCTTTAAGATTTTGCATAAATATTTCAGCCATTATCTCGTCGGTGGCCCCTAACAGACTTATAGAATGGTGATAGTTGCGAAGATGAATGATAGGAGGTTCTCTACCTTCAAAACTTTTCGATGTCTGGCATTTTGAACTTTTTTTGGCAACCGGGCCTTCGGGTAGGGAGATATGTGGGTGTAATCCACGTTGTTCCTTGAGATTTTTACTTGGTTAAACTTATTGGATAGAAATTTAAGGTTTTACTTAACTGTGTTCAATTGCTCTTATTTAGGATCGACAAGAATAGGTATCGACAAGTTAGCCCCTGGTTAGGCAACGTATGGTATTGGCAACTGAGTTGATGGTGGTTCATTAACAGGTGGGATGTATAGGGAATGAGGAACTTGTTGATACTCCTCCGGAGCCCATATTTGTTCTAATGCTTATGGACCTACGACATGAGGGAAGTCAATATTCGGTTTGGGATCATCGGGCGTCTGACCCTTATTTTGTTGTATCTCTTGGACATCTTCCTATAGACTATCGATCTTGGTGCTAAGCTGAGTAAGTATTGCCATCAGGTCCGGTTGAATTTTGGTATTCAGATAAGGGTTCTCTATAAGGAATCTCCGGTAGGATTTCTTAGGTTTTGTGGACAATGATGAGGGTGTCGAACTCTGGGGTGGCTTGATAAAAGATCTGAGACAATAGGGAGCCAGGCTAATGAGTGCGGTCGCAACCTGAGAGGGAAAGATTCTTTTTTATTTTCATTGAAAAAAGAATATTTTGGGATCTTTTTGAGAAAAATGAGAAAATATTTTTAGGGTATATTTTTTTTAAATGGAAGGAAATATTTTTGGTATTTGTGAAAAGTTAAGGAAGTAAAATTCCCCAGTGTAGTTGTTATTATTAGGTTTCACGTGTATTATGTTCCACCTAGGGTGCAAGTGAAATGTCGGACGGGACCCGAGTCCGAAAAAAAATAGGGTAGGCGATAAAAGAAATAGTTTGACTTGTTTCCCAACTCATGAATAGGGTCCTATTTTAAAAATGGGTTAAATATCATAAAATTTGGGTGGTAAAATGACCTGAAATATTTACAGAGTTTCATGTTGAAATCGACAAACTAGGTATGAGTGTCCTAGGTTTAATGCATATATGAGATTTATGCATTGGGATCTTAGTGTAAGGGTTCCCTCCTTTGGCATGACTTTCACAATATACCTCTTACCTATAAGGTAAATTATTTATCGGTGCGTGAGGAAAAGCCATTTGATATACCTGGGTATGCGTGAATTGCCTCACGATGTACCTCGTAGTGACAGTAAGTGTGATAGCGAATCTGATATACACTATGTACGTGAATGAGTTCCCTACAATATACCTCCCATCATTAGTTCAGTCAAGCGGTACAATGAGGGGGGTACCGTTCTATATAATTCGAAGGTACTAGGCCAATAGAAGGTGGGAATCATATCTTTTAGGTTAATCGTGCCCCGAAAAACCAGCAACCCATCACGAAGTGACCCCCAGTACGAGAAAAAAAAATTGGTCAAAATGTAGTGCTCACATGATCTAGTGTGAAAAATGTATGAGTCTTAATTAGTATTTTTCATAAAAAGTTTTATGTATGCTAAGGGGAGTAGGTAGTACAACTAATAATGAAGTAAAGAATGGTAATATATATGAGTGGAACATGAAAAAGAACTAAGTATACAAGAGGAGTAAGGCATATGAAGTATGTACAAGTAACATGACGCATAAAGCACATAAAAGGCATGATGATACAAGGTGTGAGACATGTGAATATACACAAGTGACGTGGGTATATGTGTAAAATGAGAGTGATGTGGTAACATACGAGAGTGATAATACAGTATCATGAAAGTGTGTGCAAGTGATAATAATGTGGAAGTGGTGTGCAAGTGAGAGTAAGGTGGATATATACACAAGTGGTATGTGAAGCATGTAAGTAAGTATGTGAATATATACAAGTGGGAACAAGCATGGATATTTACAAGTGGCACGGGGAATGTGAAAATGTGAACAAGGAGAGTGTAAAATGATAGGTATATACAAGTGAGAGTGAATTGTGTGAATAGAGCATGAGCATACAAAAATGAACAAAGCATGAAGTATGTGATAAAAATGGAGGTATATACATGTGATGAGAAAAATGAGCATAATGAAGAGAGAAATATACATGGATAGCATGATATGAGCAAGGCATATATACAACATGTAAGTATGAGAGTAAGAAGAATATACAAGGGGAGATATATACACATGTAAAAACATAGAGAAAAAGAGAGAGAAGAAAATAAAGCCCGTGTAAAATAGAGTCTAGTCCCCTAAAAATAAAGTCCCAATCGGAGTCGCCACTATGGTCATTCAGAATTCGATGGGTTCACCCCCAGAGAAAATATGTCATATGGGGATCAAGGAAGAAAATCTTCTTTTCGCCACTCGGACGACATTCGCGAGCTCCCATAGACATAAATTGGTCGTCATCAAGGGGTGTAAAAATATAGAGAATGGATTCTCCAGCCTATTTTACTCAAAACACACAAACAATGTAGTCGTCCCTGAAGAAATGGCATCAAATACAAATTGATGCATACGAAACCAAATAGATCACGGGTCCGGGGACTAAGTTACGAAATGGGAAGGTGTTATGCACCTATTCTACCCTTTCGATATCTTATGAGCTATGATAATTTTCTTCTTTTTTCTCAAAAAAGCAATTCGTATGTAAAATGTTTGTGGAGTGAAATGGGTGAGAGAAGAAATCATCATACCCACATCATGGAGAAGACGGGGAAGAGTCATTATAAGGAGTATAAATAGAAAGGAGATAAAAATATATAAAAAGTAACTGAAATGTGAGCAGCACACCGGATCACAATCCATCGCTAAGAATGGAATATGCATTTCTGACGAGGCCACTAAAAGTATAATAAAGAGAAAATTATATGCTATATTCAATACATCAGATCATAATCTACTATGAGAGAATGGATATGCATGTCTAACGGAATTGCAAAAATGAAAGAGAATACAAAATATGAAAATATAATATAATGTGAGCAACACAACGGATCATGATACACTATGGGGAAGTGAATATGCATATCTGACGGGGTTGCTAAGAAAACATAAAATAGTATATGTATGTGGGGGGAGGTAAAAATAAAAGTAAGAATGAATAAAGTGAGAAAGCAATAAAATAGGGCTCATATCCCGAGGAAATCTCAAGATGCCTACGTACTTAAAAAGGGCATCAAAATCCATGTAGTTCGAAAACACATAAAGGTGGGATTTAATCCATGAACCCAAAACTATAATTTTCTTATTTTGGTTTGTTGAAAAACGTGCACAGGTGAGGTAAGTGTAGTAAAAATGAAAACAAAGTTCTAATTTGGGGTTTAAGGATCAAATCCTCTTTTTTGATTATTTGAGTTTACGAAAATAAAATTAGTGAATATAGAAATAGTAAAAAGGTGATTAAGGTGAGGAAATGACAACTAAATGTGAAAAATATGCTAGTAAATAAAAAAGTGAGTAATAGCACTAAAGTAGCAAGTTTGAATGAACAGGATTTATACCTTCTATGAAACATGAACTCATGGTGATGTAGGTTTATTTTGATGATGGTGTAATGGTGGTAAAGTGGGTAAGAAAGGTGAGGTGTGTGGATCATGTAATAGAATGTTGGAGGAATTTTTCGAAAGGGGTGTATAAAAGGTTACGCACTGATTTTGAGAAAAGGAGGTATTGGGATCTAGAAAATAAGGTCCTTAACAATGAGTTCAAGGTTTCCTTAAATAGGAAGTTTTTAGGGCTATAGTATGTTAATCGGCATAGGCCTAAGCCTGCCTATCGGCATACCCCCTGACTTGTAGGCTAAGTAAAGTACCCTTTTGTTATAGCCAGAGGGCCAGGGAGACGAATAGGCAGTTCGAAATGGATATTACCCAAAAAATGAGTATAAAATGCAAATGATAAGTCCGATTCGCGTACATCTAGGATCGTTGGAAATAGGATTCAGAGATCTACAAAACTCCATTGATAAACTCTTGGGTTCGAGAGTTAACAAAATTCAAACGGAGCTTATAAGCGCCCGACGGTCTCTAGATTGGGGCTTTAGAGTAAAAAGTCAAGTAAATCTGAACAGTAAGATAGATTTGCACATGGTATGGACCATTGAAAAGGGTATTCAGAGCCCTATGAAAGTGGATGAGTTACTCTCGATTACGAGAGTTGACCGAAGTCAAACGAGCCTCAAAGAATCTAATGGCCTCTAGTTTTGGGTTTTAAGGGAAAGATCGGGGTCCGAGGATTAAAGTAATTGTGTTTGGGACCTATAAAGGTGAATGAGGGGTAATAGAATGGGGCTACTAAGATTGGTTGTCTAGTTGACCAAGAAAGAAAATAAACCACTATGATCATATAAATTCTATATAACAATGAAAAATATGGCAAATATAGATTAAATGGAAACGCAAAGACTCAAACCACAAACATGAAATATATATAAATAAGAAAATATATAAATTATGCATAAGCATATATATATATATAAACTGACCAGAAAAGACACAAAACATGTAAGCTTTCTACACTCATATGGCATAAATGTGTCTTAAAAAATGTAGTACGGAGTGAAGGGGTGTGAACTACATACAAATGAAATATGACCCAATCACTTAAAAGATGTCCAATGAGTTGTAATTGATCCTAAAAACTTTATTGAACTAAGATTTAGCCTCATTGTGACAAATAAAGTGAACTCGTAATGGACAAACAAGCACAATATACACTGGCCTATAAAATATTAATAATTCTCAAATCAATAACGTCAAACATTAATTAACTATAACTCATTATGCAAAACCATTATTTTTCAACTTATAACACCCTCAAAATAAGCATATAGAATTTTCATTCTCTTTCTTTTGAAGATACCATTTTTTGAAGAATCAACGAAAAATAAATTTTGGACTTGATAATGTGTTCTTTTCTTTTGCCTCTCAATTTTTTTATGGCTCTTGCCAACAGTGGCATTTCATGCAAAGGAGACTTCTCCTTTCATAGCCTTTTTCCCGTGCACACTCATATTTTTTAATAAAGAATTATAACTCACGAAAAATGGTTCTTACATGCACAAATCCCCCCATAGTTAAATAGATATGAAAATGACAAGATTGATAGGAGAACACCTCACTTAATGTATGTAACATATGAAGTTAAAATCCAAAATAGCTATACAAAGTGTGTTTTGAGGCATCGGCAAAGTGAATCCATTAAGAAAATCAAAGTCGAACAACTCCATGCAAGCATGATTAAGAAAAATCAAAGCATTATAAATCAAAATCATATGTCCTAGTCACATGGATGCATGGAATAAATGGGATTCAAACACACCAATATGCCACAAAAAATGTGTAAAACTAAACTACATAAAATAAACCAAAAATCTTTTGGAGTTTTTAAAAATTTTAAAACAATGCCAATTTAAAAAAAACAATTCAAAAGATAAATAGAATTTTTTTTTGTATATTTCTCAATAAGAACCAATAAAAAAAAAATCAAAATACAAAATGTCCAAACATCATACAGCTAGCAATAACATATAACATGAAGCACAAAAGCTAGTGTATGAAAACATGCTAACACAATCAGTCATAATATATACCATTTAAGAATCATTTGCAAGCATACGAGAATCAACGAGCTATGATACCCATACTTTTATGAGTATTTCAAGTTCCACGTGTGCATGGGTTTATTAATTTAATTGGGGAAATTAAATTGGTTTCGATATATATTAATTAACGAGTTAAGGATTAATAGCTATTTTAATATTTTTTACTCGTGTATGATGAGTTAATAGTTATGTGATTTATTATATGTCGCGTATGAGTGAAAGCAGCGGTATATTATTATATGTCGATAGGGTGTTACATCAGCAGATCAGTATAATTTATTGGCGATGCGTAGGGTACACACGTGTTGGGCCCAATTAATGAAAAATTAACATAATTAGAGTTGGGTGATTCGGATGACCTTTTCGAGTCCACCAGTGATCCGAGAAGGGTCGAAGTAGTCCAGAATAGGTACTTGGATGTTATGTTTGGGTTTCGGGGGATTTTTAGACATATAAGGATACGAGGATCATTTTATACCTAGAATTAAGAGTGAAAACGGGATTAGGTTTTTGGGGAGGACTTTTAAGGGGTTGGGAAGGTGGATGATAGGCCACCTTTCATATTCCAAACAAAATATTGAGAGAGAGAGAACCCTAGAAAAGAGAAAAATAGGAAAAGAAGAGGGATCTTGAAGAGGAGAAGAAGAGGATTCAACTTGGTATAGAAGACTTCGGATATTTAATCCAACAAGGTAAGTAAATACTTTCTTTATATCACAATTTCATTATAGTTAATTACTTCTTAGTTTAAAATAGAAATTGGGGATTTTGAATCTGAAAGATTGAAATTTGATGATTTGATGAAGAAACCTAATGATAAAAGATGAATGATCTTGGATCAATGATTAGTTGGGATTGATTTTCCTTGTAGTTAGAAATAAAATTTTGGGTTTAATGGAAGAATATGTAGAACTTAGATAAAACATGGAATCTTTAAAAATCAATTTGAGATAGGAATTGTAATCTTGAATTTATGAGGGGTTATAGTGATGGGATCATGTTTTCTGGATGATATATGGGTTATAGTTCTTGTAATTTTGGAAGAAAGAAGCGTAGAAACGAAGTTGAGTTTTGGGGGATTAATCCCGCCTAGGAAAAATACTTTAGATATATTTTTTCTAATCTCGTTCGAACCTCATTGGAACGAGATGTAGTTTTTGTTGGAACGAGATGGTTTTTCGTTCGAATGAGGTGTAATATTCGTTCGAAAGAGATATGATTTCATTCGAAGGACACGTGGATTTGGGTCAAGTTTGGATCGTGAAAATATTTTGGGTATTTTATGAACTCAAGCGAGTATGTGGGAGGTTATTAATTAATAGGGTTTCAATAACATGTGCCCTAGGGGCACACATTAAGATACCAAAAATAGTCGGACCAGAGTTCCGACATAAATTTAATAGGGAACAGATGCCCATGTGGAGCTTTAATACTTACTATTTTGAGGCTCAAAACATGTGACCTTAGGGCACATGTTATCATTTTCCTAATTAATATTAGTTTTGTTTCGATATGTATTAGTTGGGAATTTAACAATTAACTAGGGTGTTAACTCTTGGGTTCGATTAGGGAAAATCGAGGATAGAAGTGAGTGATGAATTATTCAATAAATAGGGAAGTTGGGTTGAACTTCAGGATTGGGTGAACCGTGTGGTGGGATATGCATACGAGTTCGGTACCTATTATTTATACATAATAGAGTGACATGTGTGTATATATATATATATATATATATATATATATATATATATATATATATATATATATATATATGTGTGTGTGTGTGTGTGTGTGTGTGTGTGTGTGTGTGTGTGTGTGTGTGTGTGTGTGTGTGCGTGTGTACGTGTGTACATGCTATTTGTTTATGTAAAACATACCTACTAAATAGTGATATCGTTAGGAGATTACGCAAAGTTATAATTCCACCCTGGAATTGACTAGCAGTGTTGGATTGATTCCCTAGGTCATAGTTTTATTGCATGGCCACTATCCGTATGTGAAGATATGCATGGTTTCGATTTCGGTTGGTCACGATGTGGTATGGTTGCGACCCAGGATGCATGTTTATGACCGCCTCCGTTTTTTGTGTTTACGTTTGGGATCGGTGGTGAGATTTTGACCTGTTGACTCAGTGTGAGGTGTGATGCCTGCGACAAATGGCACATGAGGGATGCATCTGCGAGGTCTCGGATCTGGGGATTCGTTTATACATATATAGTGAGTGATATATATGTATGTGTATATGTATGTGTATATGATATATGATCTATACATATATTTATAGTACAAGTGTAGCTATGATTTATGTTATGTGATTATCCAGTAACAGTAAAGGTGTATATATGTTATGTTGATTACGTGAATATTTATCTATAGCAAGTGTGTCACTACAATATTATTTATGAACATATACCTAGTGAAGTAGTTATACTTGGCTAATAGAGAGTATTAGCGGGGTTTGGGCTTCGATAGTAGTTACGTGTCCTAGTTAGACCAGGTAGTTTAATTAGGATAATAAAATGAACACGTTAGGTGCGCACTATAGTTGAGGCTTGAGGTTTTATCTCAAGTGAGTGTGATAGGTTAATCTTGAAGGTAATACACTATTGCTTTAAACGATTTAAAAAATATATTTACTTGTAAAATGTTTTCTACTTCTCAGGCTTTGACTCGTGGGCAATCGTTTCTCCTTATTTTTCCTTTTTAAACCCAGGTGTGTAGCAACAGCAGTCAAGAACGCAAGCCTAGATCCATTCATGATGTTGCAGTAATTGTGGACGCTACAGGACTTGATTTAGACAACTCAGTTCATTCTATTTATATAAGATCTATTCATTCCAGTTTTCAGTTAGGCGTGTTGCTCGTAGATGGATATAATTTTATGTTATTTTCAGATCTCTTATTTTTGTAATTAGATGTTCAGTTTGTTTCAGTTAGATGATTACTTTGGTGACCGATGGCTTATTTGGTTCACTCTTATTACTTATTTATACATGGTGATTATTTTATTCATAAGTGTTGTATGATTTTATTTGTAGAGGATTGGCCACCCGGTACTAGAATAGGCGGGTTGTCACACAAGCCTAACATTAAGCGCCTCCAAATATGATTTTCCAACCCACATAGGTCTTATGTGGCGATCTTGGGTTTGAGGAACCTTGGTGACACTAGGCTTAGACTTCCTAGGACCTTTAGGAATATCAAAATAGAACTTCCCAAAGGTGACCTTTCCTACCACTACAAGAAAAATGAGTATTATGGACGGTAAAAATCCGTCCCTAAAAGTACAAAAATAGTCCCCAAAGAGTATTAGGGACGGATTTTGCAATGGCAAAAATCCATCCCTTATACTAGGCGTCGCAAATAGTTTAGGGACGGATTTTACCATCCTAAATGTTAATTCAGGGACGCTCTACATTTGCATTAGGGACGAATTTTTTCGTCCCAAATTGTGTTCCCGCAAAAAAATTCCCGCTCGCGCCAATAATATTAGGGGCGGATAAATCGTTCCTAATACTACTCAGATTCTAGTAACCTAATTAGGACGGTAAAAACCGTCCCAAAAGGTAATTTCAATTGATGTAAAAATGGGTATTAGTGACGGTAAAAATCATCCCAAAAGGTATTCTCAATTAATACAAATAAGTATTAGGGACGGTTTATAACCGTCCCAATTGATAAATAAAAAATTATTATAAATAGTTATATTATTATATGTTTTATGTTGCAATAATAAATAACGTCTAATTTGTATTATAAATCAAATCATCCGATAATAAACGCAACATATCAACCACATTCATTGAAGCACGTATTCAATAACAATTTCTTCCATTAAACTACATTCAAGTCAAAATATTTAAATGAGTACATAATCATACTAATTAATAAGATATACAATTGTCAAAAAAAATATCATCCCTAAATTAAGATGATAAATATGGTTGTCATGCTTCAAAAACTTCTCTTAGTGTCACATATAGTAGACACACTCAAAAACATGTCTCTTCAACTTCTTGTGCAAAACCTACAATCAATAAATAATGATTTTATCAAAATAATAATATAGTAAAATAAAATATCGAAATACATTAGTTAATCGTATCAACTTTTTACAATTTTTAGAAAAATTTGACAGAGTCTCCTTTGTTTATACATGAAAACAAACCTGTTTAATCAATACAAAGCCCGTACGACCATACAAAAAATTAAAAATAAGAATCTCACACATCAACAATTCTTTATAATTTTTAAAAAAATTCGATAGAGTCTCCTTTGTTTATATATGAAAACCAACTTGTTTAATCAACACAAAAGCCCGCACGGCCATAAAAAATTGTAAAATCTAGCATCTCGTCAATTCTTTACAATTTTTAAAAACATTCGACAGAACCTCCTTTGTTTATACATGAAAACCAACCTGTTTAATCAACACAAAAGCCTGCGCAGCTAGAAAAAAAAATTAAACAATAATCTCGCATATCAACAACAATAATAAATAAACAATCTACATGTCGCAAACCATTGCTTTGTTCATGTGTTCCACGCGAATAAAATATAACCCTAAAATGTTATACTGCAAAAAATATAAGAAACAAAATAAAAAGGATACCAGTAATCAAATAATCTTTAAACCTAAAAGTCTATATGTTGCAAATTCTCGTCGTATACTCAAATCGGGAGGCCGGTGACTATGCGATCGATTCGTACGAGTTACATTGGTCCCGTGCGAGGTGCTCGTGCCTCTCATAGGACCGTTTTGCGGCTTTTTTACGTTTTCACCCGTTGACGCCATATTTTTAGGCCTAAAAGTCAAAATTTTACAAATTCTCGTTGTATACTCAAATTGAGAGGTCGGGAACTACGTGGTAGGTTCGTATGAGTTACATTGGTCCCGTGCGAGGTGATCGTGCCTTTTACAGGACCGTTTTGTGACTGTTTTACGTTTTTTCACTTTTATGTCATGTTTTTAAGCTTAAGTCTAAATTTTTGCAAATTCTCGTCGTATACTCAAACCGGGAGGCCGATGACTACTGGGTCAGTTCGTACGAGTTACATTGGTCCTGTATGAGGTGATCGTGCCTCTAATGGGGCCATTTTGTGGTTGTTTTAGGTTTTCACCCTTTAACGCCATGTTTTTAATCCTAAGTCTAAATTTTATAAATGCTCATCGTATACTCAAACCGGGAGGTTGGGAACTACGCGGTCGATTCATACGAGTTACATTGGTCCCGTTCAAGGTGCTCGTGCCTCTCAGGGACCGTTTTGCGATTGTTTTACGTTTTCACCCATTGACGCCATGGTTTTAGGCCTAAAACTCTAATTTTATAAATTCTCGTCGTATACTCAAACCGAGAGGTCGGGGACGACGCGGTCGATTCGTACGAATTACATTGGCCCCGTGCGACGTGCTCGTGCCTCTCACGGGACCATTTTGTGGTGGTTTTAGGTTTTCATCCTTTGACCCCATGTTTGTAAGCCTAAGTCTAAATTTTGCAAATTCTCGTCGTATACTCAAATCGAGAGGCTGGGGACTACGCGGTCGGTTCGTACGAGTTACATTGGTCCCATGTGAGGTGATTGTGCCTCTAACGGGACCGTTTTGTGGTTGTTTTACATTTTCACCCTTTGACGTCGTGTTTTCAAGCCTAAGTCTAAATTTTATAAATTCTCATTGTATACTCAAACCGAGAGGTCGGGGACTACGTGGTCGATTTGTACGAGTTACATTGGTTCCGTGTGAGGTGATCGTGCCTCTTATAGGTTCGTTTTTTGCCTGTTTGACATTTTTACACTTTTATATCATGTTTTTAAGCTTAAGTCTAAATTTTTGCAAATTCTCATCATATACTCAAACCGAGAGGCAAATGACTAAGGAGTCGATTTGTACAAGTTACATTGGTCTCGTGCGAGGTGATCGTGCCTCTAATGAGACCATTTTGTGGTTGTTATAGGTTTTCACCCTTTAACACCATATTTTTAACCCTAAGTCTAAATTTTGCAAATTCTCGTCGTATTCTCAAATCGGAAGGCCGGGGACTATGCAGTCGATTTGTACAAGTTACCTTGGTCCCGTATGAGGTGCTTGTGCCTCTTACGGGAGCGTTTTGAGGCTGTTTTACGTTTTCACCCGTTGATGCCATGTTTTTAGGCCTAAAAGTCTAAATTTTGTAAATTCTTATCGTACACTTAAGTCGAGAGTCTGAGGACCATGCGATCGATTCGTACGAGTTACATTGGTCCCCTGCGAGGTGCTATTGCCTCTCACGGGACCATTTTGTGGTTGTTTTATGTTTTTACCCGTTGACGACATGTTTTTAAGCCCAAGTGTAAAGTTTTGCAAATTCTAGTTGTATACTCAAACCAGGAGTCCCGTGACTACACGATCGGTTCGTATGAGTTACATTGGTCCCGTGCGAGATGATGGTGCCTATAACGGGACCGTTTTGTTGTTGTTTTACATTTTCATCCTTTGACGCCATGTTTTTAACCATAAGTCTAAATTTTACAAATTCTCATCGTATACTCAATCCGACAGGTCGGGGACTACGTGGTCGGTCCCTACGAGTTACATTGGTCCCGTGCGAGGTGCTCATGCCTCTTGCAGGACCATTTTGTGGTGGTTCTGAATGTTTACCCTTTAACCCCATGTTTTTAAGCTAAAGTTTAATTTTTTTTAAATTCTCGTCGTATACTTAAACCGAGAGGTCGGGGACTATGCGGTCAGTTCGTACGAGTTACATTGGTCCCGTGCGAGGTGATTGTGCCTCTAACGGGATCGTTTTATGGTTGTTTTATGTTTTCACCCTTCGACGTCATGTTTTCAAGCCTAAGTCTAAATTTTATAAATTCTCTTCGTATACTCAAACCGAGAGGTCGGGGACTATGTGGTCGGTACGTATGAGTTACATTGATCCCATGCGAGGTGATCGTGCCTTTTACAGGACCGTTTTGTGACTGTTTTACGATTTTACACTTTTATGTCAAGTTTTTAAGCCTAAGTCTAAATTTTTGTAAATTCCCGTCGAATACTCAACTCGGGAGGCCGGTGACGATGGGATCGGTTCGTACGAGTTACATTGGTCCCATGCGAGGTGATCATGCCTCTAACGGGACCATTTTGGGGTTGTTTCAGGTTTTCACCCTTTAACGCCATGTTTTTAACCCTAATTCTAAATTTTGTAATTTCTCGTTTCATACTCAAATCGGGAGGCCGGGGAATATGCGATCGGTTCATACGAGTTACATTGGTCCCATGCGAGGTTCTCATGCCTCTCACAGGACCATTTTGTGGTTGTTTTACGTTTTCACCTGTGACGCCATGTTTTTAGGCCTAAAAGTCTAAATTTTACAAATTCTCGTCGTATACTCAAATCGAGAGGCCGAGAACTACGTGATCGATTCGTACGAGTTACATTGGTCCCGTGAGAGGTGATCATGCCTTTTATAGGACCGTTTTTTGATTGTTTTATGTTTTTACACTTTTATGTCATGTTTTTAAGCTTAATTCTAAATTTTTGCAAATTCTCGTCGTATACTCAAATCGGGAGGCCGATGACTACTGGGTCGGTTCATACGAGTTACATTGGTCCTGTGCGAGGTGATTGTGCCGCGAATGGGAACATTTTGTGGTTATTTTACATTTTCACCCTTTGACGTCATGTTTTCAAACCTAAGTCTAAATTTTACAAATTCTCGTCGTATACTCAAACCGAGAGGTCAGGGACTACGTGGTCGGTTCGTACGAGTTACATTGATCCCGTGGGAGGTGGTCGTGCCTTTTACAGGACCGTTTTGTGAATATTTTACGATTTTACACTTTTATGTCATGTTTTTAAGCCCAATTCTAAATTTTTGAAATTCTCGTTGTATACTCAAACTGGGAGGCCGATGACTATGGGGTCGGTTTGTATGAGTTACATTGGTCCCGTGTGAGGTGATCGTGCCTCTAACGGGACCATTTTGTGGTTGTTTTAGGTTTTCACCCTTTAACGCCATATTTTTAACCCTAATTCTAAATTTTGTCAATTCTCGTCGTATATTCAAACCGGGAGGCCGGGGACTACGCGATCGGTTCGTACGAGTTACATTGGTCTCGTTCGAGGTGCTCGTGCCTCTCACGGGACCATTTTGTACCTATTTTACGTTTTCACCCGTTGACGCCATGTTTTTAGGCCTAAAAGTCTAAATTTTGTAAATTCTCGTCGTATACTCAAACCAAGATGCCGGGGACTACGCGCTCAGTTTGTACGAATTACATTGACCCCTTTTGAGGTGCTCGTGCCTCTCACGGGTCCATTTTGTGGTGGTTTTAGGTTTTCACCGTTTGACCCCAAGTTTTTAAGTCTATCTAAATTTTTCAAATTCTCGTCGTATACTCAAACCGAGAGGCTGGGGACTACGCGGTCGGTTCGTATGAGTTACATTTGTCCCGCGCGAGGTGATTATGCCTCTAACGGGAACGTTTTGTGGTTGTTTTACATTTTCACCCTTTGACGTCATGTTTTCAAGCCTAAGTCTAAATTTTACAAATTCTGATCATATACTCAAACTAAGAGGACGGGGACTACGTGGTCAGTTTTTAGGAGTTATATTGGTCCCGTGCGAGGTGATCGTTCCTCTTACAGGACTGTTTTGTGGCAAATTTACGTTTTTACACTTTTATGTCATGTTTTTAAGCCTAAGTCTAAATTTTTGCAAATTCTTGACATATACTCAAATCGGGAGGCTGATGACTACGGGGTCGGTTCGTACGAGTTACATTGGTCCCCTGAGAGGTGATCGTGCCTCTAAGAGGACCATTTTGTGGTTGTTTTAGATTTTCACATTTTATCGCCATGTTTTAAACCCTAAGTCTAAATTTTATAAATTCTCGTCGTATACTCAAACTGGGAGGCCGGGGACTACGCGGTCGATTCATACGAGTTACATTGGTCCCGTGCGAGGTGCTCGTGCCTCTTATGGGGCCGTTTTGCGACTGTTTTACATTTTCACCCTTTGACGCCAAGTTTTTAGGCCTAAAAGTCTAAATTTTGCAAATTCTCATCGTACACTCAATCCGGGTGGCCGGGGACTACGCGATCAGTTTGTACGAGTTACATTGGTCCCGTACGAGGTGATCTTGCCTCTCACGGGACCATTTTGTGGCTATTTTACATTTTCACTTGTTGACGCCATGTTTTTAAGCTAAAGTTTAAATTTTTGCAAATGCTCGTCGTTTACTCAAATCGGGAGTCCCGTGACTACACGGTCGGTTCATACGAGTTGCATTGGTCCCGTGCGAGGTGATGGTGCCTCTAATGGGATCGTGTTGTTATTGTTTTACATTTTCATCCTTTGACGTCATGTTTTAAGGCCTAAGTCTACATTTTACAAATTCTGGTTGTATACTCAAATCGAGTGGCTGGGGACTACGCTGTTAGTCCCTACGACTACATTGGTCCTGTGCAAGGTGATCGTACCTCTTACAGTTGCATTTTGTTATTGTTTTACGTGTTCACCATTTGAGGCCATGTTTAAAGTCTAAATGTTATAAATTCTCATTGTATACTCAACGCGGGAGGCCGGGGACTACGCGGTCGGTTCGTACGAGTTATATTTTTCCCGTGCGAGGTGCTCGAGCCTCTCACTAGACCATTTTGTGATTGTTTTACATTTTTCCACTTTTATGTTATGTTTTTAAGCCTAAGTCAAATGTTTTACAAAATTCTAGTCGTATACTCAAACCGGGAGGCGATGACTACGGGGTCGGTTCGTACGAGTTACATTGGTCCCGTACAAGGTGATGGTGCCTCTAACAGGAACGTTATGTTATTATTTTACATTTTCATCCTTTGATGCCATGTTTTTAAGTCTATGTCTAAATTTTACAAATTCTCGTCGTATACTCAAATCGAGAGGTCGGGGACTACGCAGTCGGTCCCTACGAGTTACATTGGCCCCATGCGAGGTGCTTGTGCCTCTCACGGGACCATTTTGTGGTGGTTTTGAGTTTTCACCCTTTAACCCCATGTTTTTAAGCCTAAGTTTAAATTTTGTAAATTCTCATCGTATACTCAAACTGGGAGGCTGGGGATAACGCGGTCAGTTCGTACGAGTTACATTGATCCCGTGAGAAGTGACCGTGCCTCTTACAGGACCGTTTTATGACTGTTTTACATTTTTATACTTTTATGTCATGTTTTTAAGCCTAAGTCTAATTTTTGTAAATTCTCATCGTATACTCAAACCGGGAGGCCAATGACTACGGGGTCAGTTCGTACGAGTTACATTGGTCCCGTGCAAGGTGATCGTGCCTCTAACGGGACCATTTTGTGGTTATTTCAGGTTTTCACCCCTTAACGCCATGTTTTTAACCCTAAGTCTAAATTTTGTAAATTCTCGTCGTATACTCAAACTGGGAGGCCTGGGACTACGCGACCAGTTCATACGAGTTACATTGGTCCCATGCAAGGTGCTCGTGCCTCTCACAGGACCTTTTGCGGCTATTTTACATTTTCACCCATTCACACCATGTTTTTAGGCCTAAAATTCTAAATTTTGCAAATTCTCGTCGTACACTCAAGTTGGGAGGCCAAGGACTATACAATCGATTCATATGAGTTACATTGGTCCTGTGCGAGGTGCTCTTGCCTCTCACGGGACCATTTTGTGGTTGTTTTACATTTTCACCCGTTGACGCCATGTTTTTAAGCCCAAGTCTAAATTTTTGCAAATTCTCATTATATACTCAAACTGGGAATCCCGTGACTACGCGGTCGGTTCGTACAAGTTACATTGGTCCCATGCGAGCTGATGATGCCTCTAACGGGACCGTTTTGTTATTATTTTACGTTTTCATCATTTGACGTCATGTTTTCAAGCCTAAGTCTACATTTTATAAATTCTCGTCGTATACTCAGACCGAGAGGCCAGGGACTACGCAGTCGGCCGTTATGAGTTACATTGATCCCGTGCGAGGTGATTGTGCCTCTTACTGGATCTTTTTATTATTTTGTTACGTTTTCACCACTTAACGCCATGTTTTTTGGCCTAAAAGTCTAAACGTTGCACATTCTCGTCGTATACTCAAACTGGGAGGTTGGGGACTACACGGTCGATTCGTACGAGTTATATTTCTCCCGTGTGTGGTGCTCAAGCCTCTCATGGACCGTTTTGTGACTGCTTTACGTTTTTACACTTTTATGTCATGTTTTTAAGCCTAAGTCTAAATTTTTGCAAATTCTCGTCGTACACTCAAACCGGGTGGCCGATGACTACGGGATCGGTTTGTACGAGTTACATTGGTCCTGTACGAGGTGCTCGTGTATCTTACGGCACCATTTTTTGGCTGTTTTATATTTTCACCCTTTGATGCCATGTTTTTAAGCCTAAGTCTAATCGTTTACTAATAATCATCATATACTCAAATCGGGAGTTTGGTAACTACGTTGTGAGTTCCTACAAGTTATATTGGTCCCGTGCGAGGTGCTCGTGCCTCCTACGGGGCCGTTTTGTGATTTTTTATATTTTCACCCTTTGACGGCATGTTTTTATGCCTAAGTCTAACCTCTGCTAATTCTCATCGTATACTCAAACTGGGAGTCCGGTAACTACGCAGTCGGTTCCTACGAGTTACATTGGTCCTGAGCGAGGTGCCCGTGCAACTTACGGGAACGTTTTTTGATTATTTTACGTTTTCACCCTTTGATGGTATGTTTTAAGCCCAAGTCTAACCATTTGCAAATTTTTGTCGTATACTCAAACAGGGAGTCTAATGACTACACGATCATTTTTCGCGAGTTATATTGGTCCCATGTGAGGTGTTTATGTGTTTGACAGGACCGATTTGTGACTGTTTTACGTTTTCACGCTTTGACGTCATGGTTTTAAGCATAAGTCTAAATTTTTGCAAATTCTCATTGTATATACTCAAACCGGGAGTCTGGTGACTATGCGGTCAATTCGTACGAGTTATATTGGTCTCATATGAGGTGCTCGTATCTCTTACAGGACTGTTTTGTGGCAGTTTTACATTTTCACCCCTTCACGCCATGTTTTTAAGCATAAGTCTGAATATTACAAACTCTCATCGTATACTCAAACGGGTAGGTCGGGGACTATGCAGTCGGTCCCTACGAGTTACATTGATCCTGTGCGAGGTGCTCATGCCTCTTACGGGACCGTTTTGTGGTTGTTTTACATTTTCACTCCTTGACACCATGTTTTTAAGCTTAAGTCTAAATTTTGCAAAAATCTCGCCGTATACTCAAACCGAGAGGCCGATGACTACGCGGTTCAGTTCCTACGAGTTATATTGGTCCCGTACGAGGTACTCGTGCCTCTTACGGGACTGTTTTGTGTCTATTTTACATTTTTACCATTATACGACTTTTTTTATGCCTAGGTTTAACTTTTTACTAATTCTCATCGTATACTCAAATCGGGAGTTCGATAACTATGCGATCGATTCCAATGAGTTATATTGGTCCCGTACGAGGTACTCGTGCCTCTTACGGGACCGTTTTATGGTTTTTTTACATTTTCACACTTTGACGACATGTTTTTATGCCTAAGTGAAACTTTTTGATAATTTTCATCATATACTTAAACCGGGAGCCCAGTAACTACGCGATCGGTATCCTACGAGTTACATTGGTCCCGTGCGAGATGCTCGTGCATCTTACGGGACCCTTTTTTTTACTGTTTTATGTTTTCACCCTTTGACGGCATGTTTTTATGCCTAAGTCTAACCGTTTGCAAATTCTCGTCGTATACTCAAATGGGAAGTCTGGTGACTATACGATCATTTTCCATGAGTTACATTGGTCTCGTGTGAGGTTCTCGTGCATCTTACGGGACCATTTTGTGGTTGTTTTATGTTTTCACCCTTTGACGTCATGTTTTTAAGCATAAGTCTAAATTTTTGCAAATTCTCATTGTATATACTCAAACCGGGAGTCTGGTGATAACATGGCCAATTCGTATGAGTTAAATTAGTCTCGTGCGAGGTGCTCATGCCTCTTACGGGACCATTTTGTGGTTGTTTTATGTTTTCACCTTTTAACGAAAAAATATACCATAACTTATCCAACTACAAGTAGATCCTACAATAAATAACGCCTGAATTTATAATTTATGGATCTCTAGAGATCTTAAAGAGCTTGAATTGCATTAATTAATATAAAAGATTATTGTGTGAGTGATGTGATAAAAACAAATATGTAAAAACTTAGAAATTGTACAAATCATATTATATGCATTCTAGTGTTACAGATTACTTACCTTTTCAGCCCTTCATCACATTTTTGCCTAAATCACTTGTTATCCCCTGCCAAAAACCATGAAAAAGAAGAAAAGAGATTAATAGGTGATAAATGATGCCTAAAAGAATCAGGGAATGATAAATGATCACACATTAAGGGAGAAATATCGTAGTACTTCTAAGAAAATGGATGTGTGAACTATAAACAGAACTGGGAAAAATGAAGAACTCCATGAAAGCATCATTTTCATCCCATCTATCACACTTACTATATATTCTAATGTGTGTCCTGCTTATCACCACATTAAAACTCACCATAATTGTAAATATTTGCAAAGAACACACTTATTATATGTGACATCAATTACACTAACAAAGTGTTCAACTTAAAAAATGATTCAGCAGTATGCATCTTTAAAAGTCTTATAACAATGTGTGGCAACTAACTTATACTTAAGTTTTAGCAGAACACAATAATTAACAAAACTATAACCAATATAATCTAGTAGTTGCCCTTAATTACAAAATAGATCATATGGGGTGGAAAATGCCATTGCACATGGTCAACCGCTAGGTGTAAACACAATCAAAAAAATTACGTCTCAAAACTATTGTTGAAATTTTTATAAACAAATTTGACCCACATAAGCTGAAAGTGATTATAAAAAAAATCATGGAGGTGTCAAACGAGATTACCATGATCCATCAATGAGGTAACCACTAGGGCTTTTTTTTAGACTGTAGATCAACCTGCAAATAATATTGAACAAGAAACAATATAGGGAAATTGAAGTATCATTATTCTTCTGATTTTTCATCTACAAATCTTAACTAGATCCAAAAAGTATGAAAAAGGTGAGATGCAATTAGGGGTCACTTTCTTACGGTAAATTCAAAGGTGATTGTTTGATATTTAAACTAATATATGACTAAAATGAGGTAAATGATCTATAAATTCAGCCTTTAAAAGTTTTAATCAACTGGTATCATTCAAATGTGGTCATTGTTATCTTCAATATCCAACAAATCAAACAACTAAAGATCAATTCTAAGGCAAACCATACACATAAACAGTAAAAAAAATTAAGCCACATAGAATTTCACAAGCTCTGGTGCGAGTACTCGCAAAGAATGCTCATTTAGATTAGTACATCTTCAAGAACAAAGCATTTCATATCAATTTCAAACTTACCCAACTATAGATTAGTACAAAAAAAAATTACATACGAAATAAGACACTAAAATAAAAGGAATTTTATATAAATTGGAGAAGAAATATAACAGGGACTTACATCAATTGCACTTCACCGCCGACACAATGAAAACCTGACCACATGCATGGGACATAATTATCAAAGTTCCAAGAGGCTATACGAAATCACCAACTTTCTTGTCCACCCCCTCCAAGTGTGTATTGCCTATGCTGTGAATCGTTGCCTTATTAAGGTATTATTTGTATCAATTTTGCTCTATGTAGGAGATGTTGAGCAAGTTGGAGCAACAAAAATTGGGCAAACAAAATATGATTCAAAAGTGTTGATATTTTCTTTCACGTATACTACTGAGAAAAAAATAAGATGCACACATATTGAGAAGATTACAATTGATTTTGATTACATTTCAAAATCCAATACTTATTCAATTTCAACAACAATATAAAATGGCATACCAGGTATATCATAATATAACCAATACCAATCTAATTAAACCAGGTATATATCTATTCCTTTTTTTTCACAAGGAAAAATCTAAAACCAAATTGAAAATACCAAGGTCAAGAACAAAATTAACACTTACAGAATTCTTAAGTAACTATTTATTGCTTCTAACCCCCAACCCGATCTCCACTCGTCTCCACCGCAACTCATGTCGACCTCCATAGCCACTCTTGCCATAACCAAATTCGGTACAAACCAACCTCTAAGCCCACACTGGATTAAATCGCAAATAATGAACCCCATACCCACAATGACCCAAACTAGATTTCCAGCAACCGTAAACGACGGTGACCCAGAACCTCTATCCCACTCCCACCTCCGGTCAGACCCACTCATACCTCCAGCCTATGAACCCAAGCCCCTGCCATACCCGGATGTCCGGACCCACCATCCTAAATCCGACCCAATCTCCCGTCGCGACCCATCTCCGGTCATACCTACTCCAGGGCCAAGGGTGAGGCGGCGCAGGGACCACGATGGAGAGAGAGAGAGATTTGTAACAGAGAGATGGAAAGGGATAGGAGGCAGCGTATTGGGAGGGAAAGAGAGAGAGAGAGAGGTCCCAGAGACCTAGGTCGCATGCAAATGAGAGAGTCCGACTTCAATTTCACAAGGGTTGGAAAAATGTATGGGAAAATGAGGGAAAATACCAAAAGGGTTGGAAAAAATCGTCCCTTTTGGTATATCAAAAGGGGCGGATTTTAAAACCTTCCCTTTTGCTATACCAAAAGAGACAGTTTTAAAATCCTTCCCTTATATTTGTTTGAAAAAAGCTAAAAGTTTGAGATATACCAAAAGGGACGGATTTTTAAACCGTCTCTTTTACTATACCACCATTTGGTATAGTAAAAGAGACGGTTTAAAAATCCGTCCCAATTATTATCCCGCGAAAAATCAGCGCAAAAAAATCTCATATACTTTAAGGGACGGTTTTAATTACTATCCTTCATGGTATGTATCAAAAAGGATGGTTTTTAAAAATTGCCCCTTTTGCTAATATAAAAAAGGACGATAATTAAAACCGTCCATTTTGGTATAGCATAAGGGACAAAATGACACGGCCGTCCCAAATACTCCCGTCCATAATATTCATTTTTCTTGTAGTGTACCACAATGTGTGCATGTGCAAACATGAGGAATATTACCCTTAGGTTAACCTTTTCTAACATGCCTAGCAATGATTAACCCTCTCAAAATGTTGGTCTTGGCTTTAGCTATAGAAGCATTTAGATTATCGAAGTCAACCAGGTTTAATTTGGACGGTGCCTAAAATCTTATCCAACTTCTCTTACTTAGATTCCAAATCAAGCTTATCATGACTTGAGTCTCTTAATTTCTCCTCTAACGCTAGAATCCTAGACTCAAGTAGAAACTTAAACTCTACGACCTTTAAGGACTCATTCCTCATATTTTCAATAATTCCTAGAAGGTCATTTTTTCCCCTCAATGCAAGCGAACTTATTCCTAAGATTCTTCTCATGTGCCCTTAAACTACCCATCAATTTATCATTATCTACTTCAGCATGTTCTTTTACCCTAATCTCAAACCTTTTAGAGTCCTTTAAATTATTCTTTAAAACACGGACTCTATCATCATTCTCTTTCTTAGACGTTTTTAAATTTTGAAAATCACATTTCATGTCCTTGAGCTTCTCATGAAGAATATCTCTGTTCAAACCCTAACGCATCTCCGTTCCTTTAACCTTCACCACGGAAATATAGAGGAGTTCACCCATGCGTTGCCATAATGTGTGGTCCTCACATGCCTCAGTATCCATCGATACTGGCTCAGAAATCGTCAACGGGCTATAACACAGAGTTTATTGCTTCTACATAGTAACACTAAACACGGAGTCCACGGTGACAAAATAGAAAACAGGTACAGAGTCCACCGCACGAAACTATTCTCAACAATATTAAGAGAATAAACCTTCTCGGTGCACAAAACTAAGATCTCAAAGCATATAGAAATGGAAACTTGGATCTTATAATACTTGGGTGAAAACTACAGTTTGGAGGCTTTTGGATATGAATAAGAAAATATTTTTTATCAAAATTCTCACTTAAAAATGTTACCAGGAGGCTTATAAAATAGGGAATACGATTTTCAAGGAAGAAGAATCTCGTTTGAATGAAAATAATAGGTTTGTTAGAATTATATAATCTCATTTGAACGAAAATAAAACATACAAACTCGTTCGAACATAGATCGAAAAACCTTCTAACAAGATTTTTCTTGTAAGGCAAGAAAAACTCGTCCGATCCTCGTAAGAACCTCGTTTGAACGACGTATCATATCTCGTTCGAACGACCCAAACAATAATTTTTCTTAAAAAATGTTTTATAAAAATGGCCTCAAACAATTTTAAAAATGAAACACCCAAATGAAATTCTAATGATCAAACTAATATTCATTCATACCTGATGACATCCTTGAACTTTGAAAATGAAGCGATGCACGAAACACAACACGATGATGTAGACACTCTAACTTGAACACTTCAGTTTTCAGTCAAAAACGTCACAGGCTTTGAAGGATAAACAAACTCAAGTCCTAACAAATGACTCAAAAGTTTGGTCCAAACACGGAATAAGTTAAAACATATAAATTGACTTGATTCATAAATTTGTCCTTACCCCCATATGCCAATAAGTAACTTGTGATTATTCTCTAACCATATATGTAAAGCGTGTACTCACCTCACCTATAAAGGTGATACATATGTCCCCTATAAATAGCACACACTCACCTCATGTGAGAGGATTAAGATATTTATCCTTACTATTATGCTCCCAAAATACAGAAAGAACTTGAGATCTTGCTTATTTACTTGCTAATGGTGTTTTCCCAATAATCAATATAAACAATTTTACATATGTGAACGTAGGCACAAATTTGTGCCAAATTATGTAAATTTGGTTCTTTTCCTTTATCTTTTTACTCTCAAGCTTATTCTTGTGTTAGTATTTCAGTAATTCAATCTCGTACACGTTTGTTTGTCGATAATTAGTGTATTTAGCTAAGCTAAACCATATGCCAAGTTTTTCCCCAACAGGAATGCCACTAAACATCAAGTAATATATCCTTCTACTAATCTAAAGGATTTGTGAGAAAATATGTACAAAATTTCATGAAACAAGATATCCTTTTAAGACAGCGTGATTTTTTAACTTTGAAATTTTAACTCCTATTTATGTGAAATTATTTTAACACGCATTCACATCACAATTGCACTTGTAAATCATATTTGGTTTACTGAGTTATCTTAGTGATTATTCGTTCATTTGACTTCTTCTGGTATATATTTGTAATTGTGATATCTTCATTTGATTATTAATTATTCTTGCTGAATAATTGGACCACACCATTGTCCTCTCCCCTCCCCCCACCCCCCACCCCTCGCGCCCCCTAACCACTAAAGTACTTTGAATGATAAGAGTAAGAAGATAGTTGGGTAGTTCCTCTAACATAACTTTTGGTTTTGGCTACGGCAATCCCGACTTCCCCGACCTCTGTTGCTAATTTAATTTATGTCATATGGACATGGGATTTTTTACTTATTCTAAACTTTTTAATGCAATATTTGACTTCACCCCCACTTTGCTAATATCTTTGGGATAATCCCCCAACAAGAGAGAGTTGTCTTAAAATATTGCAAGAAAATAGGGGGTTAAGTCTGAGGATTTATTTGACTTTGCTCCTTATTTATAATATTAAATTAAACTTATCTATGTTGGAAGCAAAGTCAAATGACTATGAAAACAAGGGAATAGTCAAATCAGACATGAAAATTTGGGGGTTAAGTCTGTATAACCCTATATTACGACTTCAATCTCATTTTAGATATTAAAGTTGTAATATTTAAATTAAGCTTGGTCGTGTGGGCGGTGATTTGAAGTGATTAACTTAAGGTTTTTGAAATTATCGCCAGAGTGTTTCTCTCTCCTTGTTTTTTTCTCTCTCTTCGTATATTTTTTTATTTTTTTGGTCCGTGCCAGCGGTACCATCACCCGAGCTGGAGAAGAAGATTTTTTGCCGAAAAAAATGGAGGTTTCGTAGAAAAAAATAGAGGTTTTACAGAAACAGATAAATTTATATGTTTCGATTTTTTCGTTAAAAAATATCGAATATGGGTGTTGTTTGATAGATCGCGATGAGTAAATTTCAAATATATAAAATATATGAATTTTGGATTTGTAGATTTAAAGTTATGGACTTTTAAATATTTGTTTGTTTTTTTTAAAAACGACGTTAAGAGCTGTAAAGAGTTGTGAGAGTAATTTTAAGGGTATATTTATCAATTTAATGCGCTGAGTTAACAAAATAGAACCTTTAACACAATTAACTCACTCAAAAAACCTCCTACATCGTTGACAAAGTGAATGATCCTTCCAAATTACTACCCCCATTTTTTTGTCAAACACACTTCCTCGTCTGAAATTAGGGGTGGTCGTGGGCCGGGCCTGGGTAGGCCCAGTCGGGCTCGGGCTCGGGCCGGGCTTATAAAATTAAATGTTATCACAAGCCCGCTCGGGCCCAGATCGAGCCTTATTATGTAATCCAAAGCCCGCCCAGATTTGAAAGCTTTTTACCCAGGCTCGCCCAATCGGGCCTTATTATGTTAATTAAAAGATTTCTTTTAAATTAAAATATCTATTTTTTTAATTAAAAATCTGTTTTAAACTCCATATATTACAAAGTCCATATATAAAGTTTCTCACTCTACATGAAAAGACTTGGTATACGTTTTTATATTTATAAAAGTTTTCCCCCTCCACACACACACACACACACACACACACACACACACACACACATATATATATATATATATATATATATATATATATATATATATATATATATATATATATAATAAGTTACAATGGTATTTTTACTGTTCATAAGATGAGAAGACATTTGAGGGTTGAGATTAAAGCCACCTAGGCAGAAAATGAAGGGCTGAGATGCAGCCACGCATGCAATTCCTTTACACCTCAATCTCATTTCACTTTACTTTAATATGTCCCCATTATCTAGACACTCCATCTCATACACAGATGCCTCGAGTCTCTCCCATGTCCCATCTCCCATCTCTTACTAACTCCCTCTTACACAGAGCTCCTCATCCTTTCTTACCTACCTTTTTCCAATCAAACTCACTGTCTCATAAATTTCTATACCTCGATCCCATCAAACTCACTCTCTCATACCTGGATCCCTAACCTGTCCACTCCACTCATTAAAACCATTTTCAAACATCCTTCTCTACTTCATGTTGCAAATAATTATCTCCATTTCTCTCTACTTACAGCACCATCATTTAATTCTCTGTTTTTTGAATTTTAGGTTTTCATTTTTGCAGCTCCTGTTTATGGAAGAGAGGGACATAGATAACGACATGCATCTCCACTTCCCGTTTTGTTTTAACACCAAGAAGGTATGAATGTTGAAACTTGAATACTAACTTGGGTTTCTATGTGTATGGGTGTAAAAGTTCTCACGTATCTGATTTCTTGCAGAACCCCATGCCAATAAAGTGAGTGAGTTGCAAAATCTAAATGGGTATGTATTCTCAGTTCTCTATAAAAAACAGAGTAATGCATAGTTTATTACCTAATATCTTTTTATTCAGTGATCAGATCGGTGATAAAAATTGTCATTCGGTGATTAGATCAATATGTATTCTCACTTAATGGGTGCTTATGGGAAATTGTTATTCGGTGAGTCCGGATATAATGTTAAGGAGGTTTTCGGAGATCTGATCGGTTGGGATAAAGGGTAAGCCGCATTTTGTGGATTTTAACGTGGTCCCCTATGGTTGGCGTGGGTATGTATATCCATGGGTTTATGTTATGGTGAAGGGGTACCCGTTGTTTGAGTAAATTAGGTTCAAGATGATGGTGGTCGTTAATGAGGCATTGGATATCATTTTCAGGGTGTTAAAGAATTTTAAAGTTTTGGTTTTAAGTTCCTGTGAGGGGTTCATTTCCAGGGTGTTTAAGAAACAGAGTTGGTTTCTTATTGCAAGTCAAACTCAAATTCAAACTCCCTTTTTAGGTAATGTTGTTGTTTGTCACTGTCAGTGTAAGGGTGTATTTTACATTTACTAATTTTGTGTGTTTTGAATCACCACAGTGCGTATACTTATTTTGCATCCTCTTTTTCTGCAAGTACCGAGAGTGAGAGATCAACAAGATTGATTCGAAGATGAGATAGAGTAGATCGATATTTTATTATTCTTAAAATACAGTTTGATTTTCTATGACTATGAATGAGAGGCCTGTGTCTGTGACGGCAGCTGCGATGGATATGTCAACCAGATGGGTGTTGGAGCCAAAACTCCTGTAAAATGTGTTTGCATTAGAGATATTAAGAAATGTTGCTATTTTTATATGTCGATGCTACAATTAATTTAGTAATTTGAAATCATCACATTTGTATAGTTAGAACCATATTTCTGTTTAAATTTTAATTATTTTTGTTGGGAAATGAAATTAATCAAAGTGATAAACATTTTACTATATTTTAAAGAAAAATTAGAGTTAATTTTTATTTTTTGTTGGTGCATGAAATATAAATAGTTTTTCTTTCTTTCTAATGTGTTAGTTTGTTGTTATATTGGTTTAGCATCTATTAATTTGACAGCTATAGTGGTGTTTATATGGTTTTGCAAAGTTAGTATGTTTATCTCTATTACGGTTATATCTTGGGAGGTTTTTGCCTTTCAAAAGATACAATCATTTCCAATATTTCATGTTGAAAAGGTTGAAATAACAACTGTACATGTATTTCTTTATCCTATACAATTTTTTTCGGATGTGAATTTTTTTAACAACAACCTTATTATTTCGAGTTACTATGATTTTGTGTTAAAAAACAAAAATCCATGGTCCGTTTGATCATACATTTAATTCTGCATAATACATGTACTTGGTGGTGGTGTAGTGTTGTGAGCATAAATACAAGTACTGGGCCTAAGTTTATCTTCGTGCTTTCCGACACGAGTATTAAATTTATTTAATCGCGTGTTTATTTTGGTTGACTTTGTATAAGTTAATTGTTGTTAACGAGGTTCGCATGCTCACCCTTTAATTTTTTATTGATTGTTAACGAAGTTCGCATGTTCATCCGTTAATTTTTAATCTCATTTGCGTGTTGTTAGGGAGGTGCACATGTTGTGTGTTGTAGCTATGACTTACATGGCGTACAAGACAAGTTATGCCATTGACTCGGGTCCATCATTTATGTTATTGCTATAGAATTACTTTTTTGTATTGTTGTTGGAGTATTTTTGTTTTCTTAAACATTATGGATAGTCCTATTCATAAAAGAAGTTTTGTCCAAATTTTCGAAATTGTAACTTATTCGTGCTTTCGGGCCATGAGATTTTTATTTTTTTTATAGTTTGAATATATGTGTGAAATTGACACTTTGTTTTTTTATAGTTTGTTATTTTTATAGATTCGACACTTTGTTTATTTGAGGCACAATGTGAATTCGATTGATAAATAATGTATATGAATTTTTTTTTGATGAATTTAGACTATTTGGATGTAGGTGGATTATTTGTTATTTGTTTAGCACGATGGATAGTTCTATAGAAAAATAAGATTATAGCCATTTTTTTAAAATTACTTTTTATTTTGTTGTGGAACGAGTTTTTTGCCGTTTTGCAATTATATACTTCGGAACTTTTTGTTGTTTTACAATTACGTAATTTTGAAATTTTCGTCGTACCTTCATGCACGAGCATTCTGCTAGTATATATATATATATATATATATATATATATATATATATAGGCCTGTCAATGGGTCGGGTCTGGATCCGGACCCGACCGGAACCCGATCCGTATAATAGGGTCTGAGCATATTTTTTTGGACTCGAGACCCGAAGACCCGAATACCCGAAGATCCGTTTATTAAACGGGTAGGGTCTGGATCTTATACAAGACCCGAACCCGAAGACCCGACCCGAATTGTACATTATTATTTTGTATATATATACATATATACTATAAATTTATATATATTTATAGATATATCTTATCAATATAACATGTAAGTATTATATATAAAAATATATATTTATGTATATAATAAATATAAGTAATATATGTTTTATTTATACTAATAATATTCTACAATACATTACAAAATATTTTAATTTAAGATTAAATAATAAAGAAGGGGGATAAAATAAAATAAATATAAAATAAGTGTACATATTTGACCAGACCCGGACCCGAACCCGAGACCCGAAGACCCGAATGGATCCGGGTCTGGATCCAATATTGTAGACCCGATGAAGACCCGAACCCGATGAAGACCCGATTACACGGATCTGGATCTCCCTAAACCCGATCCGTCTCCGACCCGTTGACAAGCCTATATATATATATTTCGGACCTCATCAAGCTTAAAAACTCATATCCAAACTCCCCCAAAAAAGATAAAACCTATAAAATTTTGTCATGTCCATTTTACGGGCTATTCACCTTTCCCACTCTATTTTTGTATTAAGCAACTGAAGAGACTTGACGGGCTCGAACTTATCACCACTCCTATCTAAAATTATGGGTCAGTGCGCCCGACCAATGATTCTCATTGTATGAATATAATAGTAATAAATAAAAGCTGTCAAAAAAATATTATTGGTTGTATCGAGATCGAAGACACGAGTGACCTATAAGTATACATGTATAAGCGCAGCTTTTGCAACCAACCAAAGAAGCCAATCAAGAAAGCATGGAAACAAGTGGGATATTCTTTGTTATCATCTTATGTCCAGCATTGGTAGTCTTCTTCCTCCTCCTCCTCCTCCTCCTCCTCCTCCTTGGCTCGCGGGGATCAAAGCGGCTACCCCCAGGGCCACCTGGATGGCCAGTTGTGGGGAATATCTTCAGTCTTGGAAACATGCCACACATAACTCTCGCCAAACATAAACAAAAATACGGCAGTGTAGTTTGGCTAAAACTAGCTTCCGTAAACACAATGGCCATTCTCACAGCAGATGCAGCTGCTGATTTTTTTTAAAAACACGACCTGTTTTTCGCTGACCGCACCATCACGGAGGCCCTCAAGTCACACGACTTGTACAAGAGTTCCATGGCCGTATCTCCCTATGGCCCATATTGGCGGCTGTTGAGGCGGATGTGCACTCTAGAGATGTTTGTCAACAAGAAAATCAACGAAACCAAGTTCATTAGAGAAAAATGCGTGAGAGACCTAATGGGTTGGATAACAAATGAGGAAAAGGATGGGGGGCTGGTACATGTCGCACGGTTTGTTTTTCTCACAAATTTTAACATAATATCGAACATGGTGTTGTCACGGGACTTAGTGGACCCTCACTCAAAAGTGGGTTCGGAATTCTTTGCAACCGTGGAGGGGATATCAGAGTGGGCTGGCACCCCAAATATATCCGACTTCTTTCCCTGGCTTAAATGGTTTGACTTGCAAAGTCTACGGAAAAAGATGGATCGGGATTTGGGGAAAGCACTAGAAATTTGTGACGGATTTGTGAACCAACGGTTGAAAGAGCGGGAGAATGGGAGGTCAGAAACTATAAAGGACTTTTTGGATGTGTTGTTGGATTTCCAAGGCAGCGGAAAGGATGAACCACCTAAATTATCAAACCGGGACATCAGTGTCTTTATATTGGTAAGAGTCCTTCTATTGTAACTGAATTTTTGACATAATTTTTGACCGAAAATACACGTGGCGGCGTGTTATTGGTTTATTCTCTGATGCCACTGGCGTGGACCCCACAAAAGAACCAATAGAAACCCTCCACCTCATTCGGTAATTCCACTTTCGGTAAAAAATTCAGTCCCAATATCATTTTCCATATTGGTAATTCACACTTCTCTACAAAAGCCTCTTTAATTTGTGAGTTCCTTTTAACTATCTCCAACTTTCAAAAAAACTCCATGGTAGGGGTAACTTAAAATCTTTAGTCATGTTTAATTGTCCCAAACATTTTTCTATTTTTCGTTTTTTCAGTCAATTTTAATTTTCATTTTTCAAAAAAATTTCAGAAAAATACAAGATATTCATTTTGTAGATACAAATTATTGTTTTCAGAAGTAATATATAAACAAATTGTGGGCAATGTCTAATATACAAAAAGTTTTGGTTTAAAAATTTATTTCTAAAAAGTTTATGGTCAAATTTTTATTTAAATAAATTTCCGGGTCAATTTTACTTTACAACTAGAGCGAGAAAAATTTGCAATTACAAAAGTTTAGGAGCTGATGTAATTTATGAAAAGTTTAGTAGCCAACATTAAAATTACAAAAAAAAAGGGCCATAATGTAATTTCTTAAAAAAAGTGCCATAATTTTCCTCCATTGATTTTTATGTATGCTGAATTTTTTAAAATGAATTTCATTCGCATTTTTCCGCTCCATCCATTTAAATCGTCCGAGCATCGCACGGGCTGAATAGTAGTTATACTAGTAAAATCTTAAACCTACCTTTTGGGGGGATTACATAACCATTGCTCAAATTAAATGATTATGAATCAATGAAATCACTAGCTTGATGACTAATTACTAAATTCAAAACTTGCCAAATTCTAATATTTGAAATTAAACAAAAGCTCTTGTGCAAGCATAAGAAAATAAAACCTCTTAATATTATAAATGAATGGAATCACAGGTACGTAGTCTCATACAAGATGATTTATTTTCATACAATCTCCTAAGTATTTTTATTTTCAATTGTTTATATTATTGAGTTGTAGTTAAACATTTCATTAGACATGTGACATTATCACTATATTTGGAATGGGGCCTATAAGAACTACCCACATAAGAAGAAACCCAATTAATACAATGAATTCATCTTCAGTGATGCCTCATCAGTTCATTAATTTATATGGTTTGCATATGAAACATTTCTTCTTTTATTAATTTTTTTGGGGGGTGGGGGTGGGGAGAGAGGGGGAATCGAACCCTAAACCTTCTACATAAGGGTGAGAGTTTTAGCCACTAGGATAACCTATATGGTTGCGTAAAAAAATTTGTCATGTCGCTTCATAATGATAAAAGATGTTTTGCATTTTAACATTTTGAGTGTGTAATATGTGATCGTTAATAAAGCAAATTTTCTCATTATCGGGTTGAAGTCATTCATGGATTTTTTTTAAACGTCTTTATAATTGTTCCACATGGGGTGCAGGAAATGTTTATGGCCGGGACTGAGACGACTAGTAGCACAACTGAATGGGCATTAACCGAACTGCTACGCAATCCCAAAGAAATGTTAAAGGTTAAAGCAGAGCTAACTAAGGTTGTAGGAAAAAATAAGAAATTTGAAGGGAATGACATTGATAGTCTACCCTATCTGCAAGTAGTGATCAAGGAAACCCTACGTTTACACCCTCCACTTCCATTCCTTATTCCACGAAGGGAAATACAAGATGTTGACGTCATGGGGTATCATATACCAAAAAATACACAAGTTTTTATAAATTCTTGGGCAATTGGAAGAGATCCAGAATATTGGGAAGACCCGTTATCTTTCAAACCTGAAAGGTTTTTCGGCTCAAAAGTTGATTTTAAAGGGAAAAATTTTGGAATGATTCCATTTGGTGCTGGTCGAAGGATGTGTCCTGCTTTCCCATTATCTCAACATATAATGCCCCTTGTTTTAGGTTCAATACTTCATGAATTCGATTGGGAGCTCGAGAGCCATGTTACTCACGAGGCGATAGACATGAAAGAGAAGATGGGGATGGCAATGAGAAAAATGGAACCATTGAAACTAATACCACAAAAGTGTAAGATTAATCAGTAGAAATGTTTCCATCTGCTTGGTTATATGTCTTGCTATTTCAAAATTATTAGGAAAATTTAAATTTTTAAGGACTCAATTTTAAGGATTGAGCAAATAAGTTTTTGTCATTTTTAAGCCATTAATAATTTGGGACATTCATATCATATCAAACATGAGGAACAAAGTACTAAATCGTCCCTCTTTATGTGTCATGTTGTAACTTGTATTTGTTTCTTTTAGCAAAACAAACAAAATTGTATTGAGAACCAAAGTGGATAAAGCATTTTTTTCGAGGTGGCTCACAAGAAATTGACAATAACTAACATGAGACTATAAAAAAATGAGGCCTAGATGTGGATGGGGGAGTCAAAAGTGTATGTCATATATTCTTTTAATCAAGGTGAACAAATGGTGAGTGAGGACTTTGTGTGAATAGTGGTCACAAGTGTACGTGATATATTCATTTACACATGAATTATTGGTTTCATTTGGCACAATTAAGGGTATCTTTCATTAAGTATAGTGTTGTAGTTATGAATTTATTCTTTCTCTAGCGTTTTCCCTATTCAGCATAACCCTAGTTCATAACGGCCTCAATGGCTTCCAAAATTTAATTTCCAATCCTAAACCACCTCACCTGATGATAAGACAAAACGACCATATCTAGCTGTAATCAAGTCCTTTGCATCTATATTAGGTGGCATCTGTTGGGTATGTATATTGGTATATATATTTATTTTGAATGAAGTAAATAAGTTAGTGGAAGTGGTCAAGTGGTAAGTTAGTGGGTGTGTGTGCATGAGGTCATGGGTTCAATTCCTAGGGAGCACACTAATTATTAAGGGTCAAAGATTGGGCCTTGGGGCTTTGGGCTTCTCTTGAGTGCCCAGAATTTTTAATTTTTATTAATTCGTTTTAAATTTTTGACTTAGTCTCCTATTCAAAGTAAACTACCCGTTAGTGGAGATATTAGTGGGTTAGTTGGATAAAACCACTACCCACGTTTTTTACCAAAATTCTGCATAAAACAAAGGCTACAGCTTTGAGAAAATAACACATAACAAATCAATCTCTCTCACGTTTTTTCTGCAAAAATTACTTTGCTACTTTCTACTTTTCTTTAATTTTTTGGGTGCTAGAGTATCCTGAGAGTTCGAAGATTTTACACAAAGCTGGTGTTTAAATCTGATCATTGAATCCTCGGAGGTGTACGTTCACGACGCTAACAGCTACAAATATCAGCGAGCAATTTCACCTTTAGGATTTTGTGTCAAACACAAATCTGGATCGATAAGTCCTTCTAATTTTATCTATTTCGAATTTGGGTTATTTCGTTTATTCTGCAATTACTATTTCCAACAGCATCACCAAACTTAGAGATGTTACTTTGAAAGCTACAACGTAATACAAGGGAGAAACCTCGGTTTTATTCAACCAAAAGCATATCTCGACATTTTCTTAACCTTTTAAATTCTCTCTTGTTGGGAAATTTATGTTTGGACGTCCCCCCATGGAACTCATTTGTAAGGTTTTTCATACCTTCTCTCTTAAAGTTGAATTCTCGATAGGCTAAGGGATGATAAACACATATTGATTAGATTGAACTATGGGGATGACTTTATGTGTTTGTGATTGAGGAATCAGTGGTATATTAGTAAGTTTCCTAAGAAATCTTTTAAATGGATAATCATATTCGTGGTTAATTAATATTGTTCAATAACTCCAGTTTGGGTGGCCTTCACATACCTACGAGTTCCTTTATTTTCCAAGAAATAAATCTTCTCCATAACACAACTTATAGGTAATCCTCTCAAAATGGATGGATTAACTACAATGGTATTAAGATTTAGTCAAGATACAGTTTGTGTAGCAGTTGGCTTGATGAAGAATCTACCCACGAGATTATGGATTGGCACAGGGGGAGAAGGGTTTTTGGAAGTCTGTTCAATATGATATAGTACCTTTATTTTTCTCTCATTGCATGAGGCAAGGTCATGATCATTAGGACTATACGAAATTGGGAAAGGATAATAAATAAAAAAGTAAGGGAAAATCTAAGTTAAGGGAGGAGTTTATAGGGAAGTCAGTCAAATGAAAGAATATTGTAGCAGTAGACAAAGTTATTAAACATAAATAAGAGGCGTGCAAGGAAGTAAAATCCCAACCGATGTGTATTATGATTACTTGGGCAGGAAGGATCATATAGGGCCCTGTACGTCTTTGCAGGTGGTTCCATAGATTGTTGATATTAACAATAAGTAAAAAGAGGTTCGCACAAGCTTTCATAATGAGCAATCGACTAAGGTTGATAGTCGCGGCAATGGAGTTGGGCAAGTCATGGTAAAGGGAAGCAGGTTCATCTCCAATAAATGTGGAGAAACAGTCAAAATCTCTCAAGGAGATAAGGATACCCTAAAAGGTATGGATCGATGAAATACACCTTTCCCCAAATCTTGAAAGCTAAAAAACTGGGAAGCGGAGAGGGATGATTGGATATCATTATATAAGTCTAATAGAGAAGAGATAGACATGGTTAGGCCAGTGAAAGTATCATAATGTCAGGACTTCTTAAATGCTTTAACTAAGAGTTATCGATTGTTGAGTAGAGAGTTGGAATGAGGTTTTAAAGAGATTAAAAAGAAGAAGAAAAAAGAAACTATAATATGTCCAAGTTAAAATTCTCATGATCAAAAGCACATGTATCTTTAGTTATTATTTCTTCTTTTTCCCAATGAGTGACGTTATGTTCTGAAATGTGAGAGGTTTGGGGAACAAACAGACTATTAGAAGGTTGGTGAAAGTAATTAAGTTGCATGAAGTTAGTATAGTTTCTCTCATTGAACCTAAAGTGGATGAAGTTCATCTATAACAGTTATGCAAGATTTAGAAGGGTTTTCCATACTCTTGTAGCTCCATTTGGTTTCTATGGAAATATATGTAATGCTTATCAAAGGAGATCAATTTTTATCCCTAAATACCAACCACGATTATCTTGCATTGCATGTTCAAGTTATGGTTGTGAATGTTAAATATGATATAAAGGAGAAACTGGAATTATGGAGGGAGATTGAGGACCAAACATCCATCATTGATGATCCATGGGTTATTAGTGGGAATTTTAATACAGCGACTTGCTCGGTTAAGAAGCTCTAGGGAAGTGGGGTTGATATGGGA
Organism: Sambucus nigra; assembly: GCA_949130495.1. Taxonomy (NCBI): domain Eukaryota; kingdom Viridiplantae; phylum Streptophyta; class Magnoliopsida; order Dipsacales; family Adoxaceae; genus Sambucus; species Sambucus nigra. The sequence continues at coordinate 464,817,233 of OX422215.1, read as the reverse complement.
GCTGTTTGGATTTCTATCAAATAATATTCAATGTTGGCCTCATGGACTTGGCTTACACAGGTTCGACTTTACTTATTGTGATAATTGTAATGGGAAATCCTGGATATGGTTAAGGTTAGATAAAATTTTATGTAACACTCAGTGGATCAGTGTCTTTTTCAATTCCTATATATCTCACTTATATAAGGTGAATTCTTATTATGGCCCACTGTGACTCACGGTGGCTAGTCAGGCGGATATCGATCCTAAGACTTTTAGATTCAAATTTATTTAGTTGAGGCACCATCAATTTATGGTGGTTGTAAATGACTAGAAGAAGTATTAATGTGGATCGCCACTACAAGTTTTCGCACAAATTCTTAAGAGGTTTAAAGCTTATCTCAGGGTATGGAACAAGGAGGTCTTCAATGATTTTTTTTATAAACTTTGTAGACTTGAGGATATGATTCTCGAAAAGGACGTGACACTAGGAAATGATCATTCTGTCCAATTTAGGGAAGATTACTCAAAGGCCAAAGATCACCTTCAACTTTAACTTAAGAAAGAAAAAGACTATTCACAATAAAAAGAACGGATTAAATGGTTGCAAGTAGGGGATGAAAACACATCATATTTTCATACCATGAGCTGCAATTCTTAGTTGACGCAAAAGCCAGTTCATCGCCAAGAAGTATATGGGCTGGTCTCCAAAAAAACTCAACTCCGAGAGGAGTTCGTGTGACACCTCGTCTAATTAAATACCAAGTGATCAGTCCCATACCCATACCCAATTAAATCAGAATATACAGTTGGTTCATTCTTAACATCACTGTCGAAAATATTTTCTTTATTAATCACCTAATAGTTAATTAAGCTAAGTGTCAAAAAAAAAATTCCATTTTTAAGTTAATTAAAACCATTCCACGACTCGGAATAATGATATGCAACAACACAGCACAACTGAATCAACTATAACAAGAATAAATGTGACTGGAATCACTCTCCAGTTAAATTATAACTTTTACACTAAATAAAGCTAATATCCACAATGCTTACATAAATAATTACAACCTCCTCTAGAATCCTGGGTGACATGTCCTAAATGAAGTAGACGCTACAGATGAGTGAATCAATAGAAAGGAAGCGTCTAAACAAAATCCACATCTCTGCGAGTAGCAATAATCCCTCGGAATATCCATAATCTATGATGGGCATCACTGCTGTTGGATACCTGATGTACAAGATATAGTATAGGAGAGCATATGCAAGGAAACGGGTCAGAGCCCCATTGCAAAAGATTTTAAAAATAGCAAGTGCTTAACAATTAAAATTAAGCATTTATTATGTACATGTTAGTTTCTCGGGCTCCCTCTTGATAATTCTCACCTCTCATCTAGAGTGCACACCTATCGTATCTTAGTAACTTTCCAGTTAAGGTTTTCTCCTAACTAGTTCCCACAACATAATTCTAACCCATAACATAACCCCGTATGTCCCATACCATACGTAATATAATTATTCATATTCATAGCTCTTTAATATGACCTAGTCTAGTTACAACCTTGGAGTTAAGTATTCACTTACTTAATTCAATTCAGATTTCATTATTTACCTCTATCTACAACATTACACAATAGATTATAGCACAACTTATATTTTTAATCTATAATTTCACACTGAAGATTACATCTCTATATCTACAATGTCACACAGTAGATTACATCACAATTTATATATATAATATCACACAAATTATATATATACTAATACGGCACCTCCCCAGTCACAGCTGCGGTGCATGCATACTCTGCTATTATAACCTGATACATAATGTCACTGTATAGAGGACTATTGATTCGGCATCTCTCACGAATCATAACATAACACAAATATATTGGAGGCAAGCATACTCCCCAGCCAAATCGATCACGCACAAACCTAAGTTCCCATTTGACCGTCGAACTATCATATCTCGGATAGCACATTTCCAAGGTCCTATGCTCAGGGTACGAATCTAAAATCCCTCCCAATTGGGGGCACAAGGATAAGACCATCCATAACGCGAAACCTCCACCCCGATAGCAAGCAGCATAGGCATGTCATACACATAACAAACTATAATATAGGTATACATTCCACCTATATAAATATAACGTCAATAAGGTATTCACATAACCATATGATAATAATAGGCAATCATCTCACCTATAATAATAATAATAATAATAATAATAATAATAATAATAATAATAATAATAATAATAATAATAATAATAATAATAATAATAATAATAATAATAATAATAATAATAATAATAATAATAGGTATCCATCATACTTGTAAATAACCATAGGGCATACTCACAACCCATATAATAAATCTCATACGTAGTATAATTATATCCCGAATATCCTACGTATATTTTTTATTATGACTTTAATTCTCAAAGTATCTATTTTCGAACTTATCTACCCGCACGATGGTGATCATTTAATCCCCAAATAAATTCAGTGGATAAATATCACATCCTACAAATCCATGTCATCTTCTAAGAATTAAATTCACTTTAATTAGGTTTATTCCCCGATAATTCCTAATTCACTCTTAACCCTTTATTCCTTCTCTTAAGGTTAATCCCAATTATACCTAAGGTTATACCGGTAATTTATGACTCTCTTACTAATGGTCTTAACCTTAAATTATCGTTTATCCTATTTAAACCCCAAGTAATATAATTCTCCAAAATAATTTGTTTAATTAATCACTCGTTAATTTCTCCTCATTCACAAACCCAAAATAATATTTTTCGGGTCTTAAGTATATCCTACTGCCCTTCCCTAAGTCCCATTAAGTTCATTTAATCATCATCAAAGATTCCTCAATGTTTGGGATTTAATCAATAATTAAAAAGGAAGATATTTCACATTTCCAGAGGGAGTCGATCGATCGATGATTCTGGTCGATCGATCGATCAGTCGATCGATCGATAGTCTTGAGTCAATCGATCGATCGCTCAGACAGTGCCCAGATTTCTGCATTGTTTTATTCTACGGGTTACACACTTTTAACTAATCAAACCTCTATTTTAACGTCCCAAATTCCTTATAACCCGTACCACATGATATAGCAACATATGTAAATGATTCCTACTGATCTAAACAACCTATAATCATCAAAAGTCTGGATTAAAGTGTATATATTTCATATTTTCCATAAAAACTAAAATATATATTATCTCAAGAACAATCCTATAACTTTCTGAATTTCTCCAACATGTGATGTTTATTTCGTGGATAAATGTCTACCCCCAACATGAGATTTATCCTACATATAACTTCTTTCCAGAAATGAATTAATATATAACTAGTTTATCTCTAAAACATGAACTTTGTCATAATTTCCAAAAAACTCATATTTTATTATTTCTCCAAGAACATCATATAAACTAAGATTCTCTTCACCAATAATTTCCAATTTTCGTGGATTAAATTCTGTACTCAAAAGAAAATTAATCCTACATCATTCTCCTTTCAAAGATTCAATTAACATCACCATAATTCATCCTTGATTATGCATTTTTTTAGAATTTTTTAAACAACCTAACATGGACAATATACATGCTAAATTTGCAATAAATATTCACTTGCCTTTAGGTTGTAGGTCTGATTTGTTGGGGATGATTGTCCACTGGTGGTTCTTCCCTTTTTTCAACCAACTTTCGGTAGTGGTGGTGGTGGTTCTTGGTGGTGCAAGGTGGTTGTCCTTTGGTTTCCTAGAAAGGTTTTTCTTCTCCCACAATGACTCTTCCCTTTCCCAAGAGAAACTCCTCACTCTCTCTCAATTTCTTTCTCTCTAAGTTTTGTAGAATGAATCAATAATCTAAACCCTTTAGACTTATAAATAATCTCTCAAATTCGTGCATACTATTCACCTTTCAAGTCAAATGACCATATTACCCCTCTGGGGTGACTATTCGGCTCCAAAGTGCCCCGAGACCCTATACAAACGTTCGAGTAGACTTTTTTTACCCTTCTGGATACTTTGGCGGAGTCAAAATGACCATTCGAATGACATAATAATTTACTTTTATTTCATTAAATATAAACCCGACACGACTCAAATGCGCGTCCCGGCATAATTACCATAATTGTCGTACACATAGTTCGCAACAATTTTATAAAGTCGTAATCAATTGTAAATCATATATATTACTTAAATCACTAATCACATATTACTTTATTCTCAAGTAATATTTAAATTCGGATTAATTTCCAATAATATCATAATTAATTCTAATTAATCCCATTTTAAAAGTCATTAAAAATACGGGGTATTACAGTTCGCTGATCCCAAACATTTTTAAAGTCAACGAGGTTCACTTCATTGTTGTTTATCTTTATCTTGCAATGAGTATATGTAGAAAAAAGGGAAAGGTCGATTAGAAAATAGCAAATTTATATTTAAAATTTTAAACGAACAGTAGGCAGTCTACCTGGAAATCCGACACCACGGGCAGCGGATTACATGCGTAGTTCTCACCATATAATCACCTTGAAAAGACTAATTCATCTAAATTTGTCCTTTGGGACTTGAGCATAAATGTAACTAGGTTGTGGAACTTGTCCCTAGCCTATAAATGATAGCTACTGGACTGAAGTGAAGTATGAAGGTAATAGCAATACCTGATCTTATACAGGCTGAGATTAGTGCCACAATCTGGTCTATGGCGAATGTACCCATTACAATATGAAAGAAACTTCCATTTTCCTAGATAGGTTGATTTTTTTTTAAATAAAGTTCCTCTACTAGTAATGAGTGGAGGGGAAACGAAACCCCCTTATGATTGCAATCGTCATAAATCCAACCTCATCGCGAGGGAGGACATAAGCATCCTCATCATCAAGTGAGGTTCTGATTTTGATGTTGCTAGGTATATTATACCTAGTGTGAAATGCCTCAAAAAATTCAGAAGTATCCTCATACCTCCTCAGATGCCTAGACATAGCCTGTTAGTGGAGTAGAGGTGAAAAGTTTGAAAAGGATGAAGGTTTTTTTTAAGAAGAAAAAAGGAAGGAAAGCTGCTCTCCAACTAAAAATAAGAGAGATTGAGGGAGAAATATAAAGAAATATTATCTTTTCTTTAAAGTAAAGAAGTTAAAAGAATTTTTGAAACCCCTTATAGCTTTTACTTCCAAAAGGAAAGTGAAAAGACGAATCTCTTGGGAAGAGAGTCACACTGTCACGCCCCTCATGCCATGCCATGCACTTCACATCAATGATTGCTAAGGTAACTCGAACAGTGGTGCACGTAACCTTAGATACAAGGATTACGTGTGAATAGGATCACTATTACGTTCCCACTAGGTATAAGTGGGATGCGTGACATCTAATTAAACCTTGGTAAGAAAATCTGCGTCACACGTGGACACCAAGCACATATAGAATCAGGCCAATCACCTTAACCCTAGGGGAAATTGAAGGAGATATAAGCCAAAATGTTCATGTGGCACTACACATTGCAGCTAAAGAATCCAATGTCGCTACAAGACCTAGTTGTCCTCTTACTAAATAGCGAATAAAGAAAATCCTCTCAATGATAATGACGATACAACCGAATACAGTCCTACTGAAATTGAACACCTAACAGATAAGACTAAAGATAGAGGTTGATTCCATCATGATTTCTCAAGGGAATAGTTTATGTAAACATGGCTCTTGTAACTATAAATAGAATGCCTTTGTCAAGAGAAAGAGATATAGAACAATAGTGTATTAGTGGTTATACTCTCAACTAGCATTCTCTAGCACTCCAAGTCGTTCTTCTCCCGGATTAGTAAAATAATCCATCTCTCCCTTTTCCATAGACGTAGGCAGGATCGACATGCCGACCCACATATATTCTTGTGTTCGTTTTCTTACTACACTAATATTTGTGGTTAATATTATTATGTAGCAATATTGCAGATTTGATCCCCCTACAACAACTTTCCAACCCAAATCATGTAATCTTGTAAATAATATAAGATGAATACAACTTTTATTTATGAAAGACTTTAAAGCGTTCAAACCATATCTTCACATAGGTGTACTTAAAAAATATACCAAAGCTACACACAACCAAACACAAGATCTAAGAAAGAATGATGACATATATTCAAATAAACTATATACATAAATAAGATTATGACATCAATTCAAATAAATGAGCAACACACGTGTATACATCGCAACCTATAATCCCATATATGTAATACTTTGTAAGCCAATGGTCATATAAAAAGAAAAAATAAGGAAAAATAATCCAAATATATAATTTTTTGTGAAACGAGGAAAAAAAGAGAAATAGAAAAATCCATAATACATATTTGAAGTATGGGAAAATATTCCATTATTTCTCCAAACAATGAAAAATTGAGATCTACGTGTGTAGTTGTGTGAGTGTGTGGAGAGAGAGAGAGGGTGTGTGTGTGTTTATGTGTGTGTAAAGATAGTTATGTATACATGTGTGTGTAGAGAGATATTAGATATGAGAGATTAGAGATAAGAGACAAGAGAGAACAATGAGAACATATGTGTGGTTGTGGTGGTGTGTGATTGGGTCAGAGGCGGCTTTGGCAGTGTGTGGTTGGGCAGAAGCATTGGGAGGCGGTTTGGTGGTTTGGTGGGAGAGAGAAAGAGAAAGATATGAAGGTGGGGTGTAATGGGGGTCAGTAGAGATAACATAGAGAGGTCGTGAAGTTAAGTTTGAGGATGGAGTTTGGACTTTGGGGGATGTTTCATGTGTTACCCTTTTTCTTTTCTTTTTTTAATTCTTTAATAAGAATAATTTGGTCCTTTACATCATAACTAAAAGTTTAAATCAAATCATTAATCGTTTTGTTTAAAATTTGATGTCAATGGTATATTAGTTTTTATTGGGTGTTAAACCCCTATTTACAATAACTAATGGAGGTCAAGTCCAAATAACACTTATATTAAGGGGTCAAGGAAAGAGTATTAAATATAGGGTAATGGTATGCATACCAAGACTTTACACTAATAATGTGCAGTAAATGCATTAAAGTATTGTACATACAATAAGAGTACATTACCTTGATGTATTTAGTGCACATTCTTAATGTAAGTTCTTATTGCACAAAGCAATTTCCTTAAATATAGTATACAACCCTAAACTCAAAATTGTCCAAATGGGGACTCATTTACTATATGATTGCATATTAAAAGTACACAACTTCCAAACCCATACCATATCATCTAATTTTGTAAATAATATGATATGGACACAGTTTTTTTTCTCAGAGCCTTTAAAGCTTAAAAACCCTATCTTCACACAAGTTTACTAATCCAATATACAAAAGGTAGACACAACCAAAATCAAGATCATGAGAAATCATAATGAAATCAATTCAAATAAATAATATATATAAATAAGATGATGAAATCTTTTCAAATAAATGAGAAACAAACATCTATAGATCTCAACCTATAATCCCACATACAGTGGCGGACCCAGGATTTTCGGTTAGGGGGTGCAAAAATTTTTACAAAGGTCGGGGGCTCGGGGGAGGTGATTTTTTTTAGGGTCATTTTTACTTTTTTTGCAATTTTTTAACCCTAAAAAATAGTAATATTTATATTTACCCATTTTTTGCTCCTCTCCCACTTTGTTTGCAGATTTTTTTCAAAATCCCCCAATAAAATAGTAACCAAAATTTTAAATAACAATAAAAAAAAAACCAACATAATTGCCCTAAAATTAAACTATAACAGTGTAATAATTTTAACCATATAACAATGCACTAACTTAAATAATAAACTTATTCAACAATAAACTAATTTTATTCAATAAACTAATTTTAATCATATAAATATTTAACTTGTTAAAAAATTATATAAAAAAATAGTTGCTCTACTCACTTCTTAGTTTCAATCTCAGAACACTGCTTGGAGCTTGGAGTTAAAACTTGGAAGTTAAATGAACAGATGGTCAGCCTCTGCTACTAGACTGTTGCTCAGATACGCAGCGCTCCTTGGGTTTGGGGTGCGAGCCGCTGAGATGCTCGAAGGATGACCTTAGAGGAGGAGAAGGCAACTGCTTTGAGTAAGAGCAGAGCTGCTCGGAGCTCTTGTTGCTGCTGGATTGCAGAGAGAGGAGAGGAAGGAGATCGTGAGGGAGCGGAGAAAGGAAGGAGGAATTCGTCAGGTTAAAATTGATTTAATAAAACGCATGTGGGTATTGTAGCAGATAGCGTGTGTAGAATAAGATTTATTTTTATTTGTGCCCCACAAACTTAATACCTTATATTATGGAACATTATACAAAGGAAAAAAAATAGCCTATACCCAAGAAAAAAAATCGAAAAATCTAGGTGGGCAGCCGCCCACCCTCAGGACCACCTAGGTCCGCCCCTACCCACATATGTAATACATTGGAAGCCATTTCTCATATATATTTAGATCTCAAACTTAATATGAAATTGTTCTAAAAATATCTTTTCTTGACCTATATACAATAATCGAGCAAAGAAAGAACACCAAATCAAATAATTTAGTAAATAAATCATTTTTTTGGTTGTGAAATATTGTAAAAATAAATCTTAACCATTGCGACTGACTAAATATCAAATCGTTTAAAAAAATATTATTTTTTATCCGTATTCAATAACAGATCAATGTTGAAATCCAAATCAACTGATTTAGTAACTAAATCAGTTTCTTGTTATGAAATATTAAAAATAACAAACGAGCCACTAGGGTTTTTGAACCATATATTAATTATAATTTTTAGAGAGAGAGAGAGAGAGATTTTGATCACGTTTTGTTGTATTAGTGAAAGATAAACCTGACTTCCCATCATTTGTTCCTTCACCTCAATATATAAACTCCCTATAGTATATTTCACTTGACAACCAATCATTTGGGGGTGCATCCAAAGCAACCAATTCCTCAAAACCAATGAAAGGATGGCCACGTGATCTTATACTAAGGCAAAATAACTCGATCAGATGAAATAAAAGCTAAAAACGTGGTTGGAATTTAACATTTGCAAGGCAAATAGAATTCTAACTGAATAATTAATGAAAGTTATTCTTATTCTATCCAATCAGGCTATATATTCACAAATCACCTAAAGAGCGGAGAACAATATTTAACGAGAAAACTTTTTTCCACTATAAAATTATCACCGCTCGCAATTGTTATATCTACTATTTAATTAATACAAAAGTACAGAATTACGAATAATATTATAAATACATAAATAGAATGAAATTACAGGAAATAAAATAACTTACTAGAATTTGCAGGAAAATAATAGTAATAGAAATAGAAAGAATCCGAGCCCTGTGAAATTACACAGTGTCCTTAAGACAATTTATTCCCTCCAATGTGCTCTGAGGTTGATGAATATTATCTCCCGAGATAGAACGAATTTTCCAAATTAATTATGTAGCACGACAATAATTAATTTCAACGAACACAAATCTGTGTTATACTCAACCAAAACATGATTATACAATGCAGAAATAAGGAGACAGATTTTCTGGATTAATAAAATAAGGCATAAGCATTTTTTAGATTACTGGAGGGGAATTTTTCATTAGTCTAAGACTGTAGTGGAAAGGTTTTATTTATAACAAAGGTGTTGATTGTTGGGAACAATCAAAACCGAAATTAATTATTGACCTTTGGCAATTAACTGACAAACAGTTAATTAATAATTAATTAATTTCGTAATTCATTAATAAAAGCTCAGAAAATTAATTAAACTCTGCCCAAAAGGAAAGACATTTTTTATAAGCCCGAACTGAGACGAGCGGAAGGACGAACAACGCGCGCGCGCACGTGTGGACTTTTGGCCCAAGCCCAACACATGCATAGTGTAGGCCATCTCCCCTTCAAAGAGTTGGGATACCCCAAAGGCATCCAAGCCTTAGTCCATACTTGGGGTGTTATTAACTCTTTAATTTTCCACTATTCTTCTAATGTGAGATAAAAGTTAAAACACACCAAATTCATTGTTGATACCAAAATTAATATGCTGATGTGGACGAATCATACGAAGACACTTGTCAATCTACGTGGTACAATAACAACGAGGAAGTTCATTTCCCCGACCAACTCATGTTCTCTCCGAGCAACGAGGATATACCGAGGAATTTCAGCACTCCGAGGTACTCTAGCGCTCCGAAGAACTCCTGAGCAACGAGCAACTAAGGCGGTCCGAGTTGCATCTCGATCGTAGTATTAATTGCCAGAATATCAACGGTTCAACTATTCATTGAATGTTTATCATCTTGACGCACACGCTGCATTAAATGTATTACACTTTCATATGTATATCATTTAATGTATCAACCCGTTCATGTACAGCCTAAGGGATATAAATACCTTGTATCACCCTCATTCAAAGGGACCGGAATTTCTTGACTGAACTTATAATCGAGAATTCCCAAACACTCAGCAATAACATAACAGTGGACGTAGGCCATTCTTATAAGGCCGAACCACTTTAAAAATGTTTGTCTCATTTTATTTATATGTGATTGAATAATTAGAGTGATCTAATTTTTTACATCAACAGATTGGCGCCGTCTGTGGGAAACGACTGTTGCTATCGTTTTTCACCAAAAATCATTTATCATCAATGGTAGATAATCCAGAATCCAGTAATCGAAATGCTGGAAATACTGGAAATCCTCCAAATCCATCTGCACCTCCAGATCTGGCTGGAATTATGACGAATCTGGCTGAAGGACAAATCGCCATGCAAGAAACGATGAGGCAACTCATTCAAACTCTTCACGGCGGTGCACCTACCCATTCAAGGCAAAGGAGTGATCGTGGGAAATCACGATCCAGGTGTACCGGGTCATATCGTAATGAAGAATCTAATGATTTTTCTTATCAACCTGGGCGAACTTCATCGATACGGGCTACGGATACAGATCAACATATCACCCTCTCTCCGGAGAGAACTAGCGCCCTGGAAAGATTAAGCAGGGCATCTCCTTTCAGTCGGTTAGGACCAAGGAGAAATATGAGTCCACCTAAAGCCCCATCGAGAAGCTTTCGACCACCATCAGGTTTGAGAGAAGGATCAGCACAATCAAGACCAGCTACTCGTCGAGATAGATCTCAGGAAGCTACGTCAGAACAATCAATTGCTCGGACTAAGCAGCCCGAGGAAGGAAATGAAGCATGGAAGGGTTCCATTCAGCGATTGGAGGATAGACTTGGAGAAATGGCTAAAGAAAGGAATCCCTTACAGAGAACTTTTGTTCAAGGGACACCTTTTGTGCAAGCCATTGTGAATTTTCCTACACCATCGAAATTCAAAGCACCTGTAGTGACCCCTAAGTATGATGGAAAGACAGATCTTGTTCTTCATATAGAACAATACCAAGCTGCTGCCGACATATATGCCGTCCCCGACGAGATGAGATGTAGAGCATTCTCGGGAACTCTTACCGGGTCTGCACAGATATGGTACAACAATCTTCCTCGGGGTAAGATTTCGACTTTTATTCAGTTAGCCGAGTTGTTCATTGGCAATTTCTGTTTTGGAGCAAAGCCAGTAAAGTGAGTAGCGCACTTGTTAAGTGTTAGACAAAAATCAGGTGAGAGTACTAGAGATTACATAACTCGTTTCAATAACGAGAAGTTGGAAGTCATAGATTACGAAGAAAAGACAGCGATCACTGCTTTGATGAGTGGCTTGTTGCCTAACAAGTTATACTACACTTTAGCCAAAGATCCACCTAAAACTAAGTCGGAGTTGATGGCAAAAGCGGCCAAAGTCATGAATGCCGAGGAGGCTATGGCCGCGAAGAAGAATATGGATAAAGAAACCAAGGTGGAGGTTGACAAATCTAAGAAGAAAGAGCAAAAAGGTAATGGTGGTGACAAGCATTCCAAGAATAATAGGACGTCATGGGAAGTCCTGAAGAAATACGATAATTATACCCCATTGAAAATGGGTATTAATCATGTTTTGGAAGAAATCAAGAATAACGAAGAAATCAAGTGGCCAGATAAACTGAGGACCAATCCTGAACTGAGGAATAGGGCCAAATATTGCGAGTTCCATAAAGATCATGGTCATACGACCAAAAATTGCATAGCCCTTCAGAACGAGATTGAAACGCTAATCCGAAGAGGAAAGTTGTCAAAGTATGTAGATCGCAGAGGTGAAAGGAGGAATGATGATAGAACTAGAGATCGTTCCAGATCTCCTCGTCGGACGGAGGAGAGAAAGAAAAGAGATCGTGAAGATGATCCAGATGAAGACCCCGATCTTCCAAAGAAGCCAAGGCAGCCTGAACGAGAGGTATTTTCCATACGTTTTGGGTCATTTGATTGTAATGTTATTACAGGAGGAGATGCTGGAGGGGGAGACCTTACTGCAGAAAGAAAGGCCTATCTCGGAGAGGCTCAAGCCTGCTCATATATTCAACGAATAAATCTTGCCGAGGATGATCGTCCGAGGAAGGTAAATAAAGAGAAGCTAGTTATTGGTTTTTCAAAAAACGATTTGGCAGGTGTCCTTTACCCTCACGACGATCCCTTGGTGATCAAAATGAGGATGAAAGATGTGGTGATTTCAAGGGTGTTGGTGGACAATGGTAGTTCAGCAGACATCATGTACTATTCATGTTTTGATAGCTTGAATTTGAAATTATCTCAATTGGAACCTTATCACAGACCCCTTCTGGGTTTTGCTGGCGAGAAAGTTTTTCCACTTGGGACGATCAAGTTGGACATATTCATTGGAACTTGGCCTGCTTGTCGAACAGAAAGAATACGCTTCTTTGTGATGGATAAGAATGTGCAGTCAGCCTACAACATCATCATGGGAAGAGTTGGTTTGAAGAAGTTCGAAGCAGTTCCGTCTACAGTGCATCAATGCTTAAAATTCCCAACAAACTTCGGAGTAGGAGTTGTGAAAGGTGATCAAAAAATAGCTCGGGAATGCTATTATTCATCTGCCGAGCAAGAAGAGCTTGAGGAATCAAGGAAAAAGACTATCACCTACCAGGTGGAGGAAGGTACAGAAATTGAAACTCTTGATCCCAGGGATGAATCCCAACTTGTAAAAGGACAGGTGGTAGAATCTACAGAAAATGTTATTCTGGACGAGGAGCACCCTGAACGAGTAACCCAGATAGGTTCGTCGTTAGATGCTTCAATAAAACAAGAATTGATAATGTTCTTGAGAAACAGGAAGAAAACTTTCGCATGGAGTCATGAGGACATGCCAGGAATAGATCCAAACTTCTTATGTCACAAACTCAATGTAAATAAGGAGATCAAGCCTGTAAAGCATAGAAGAAGGGTATTTAGCCCCGAGAAGAATCAAGCCATACAAGAGGAGGTCGAAAAGCTCCAGAAAGCCCGATTCATTGAAGATGTGAAATATCCAGACTGGCTGGCAAATGTGGTGATGGTAAAGAAGAAAAATAATAAATGGAGAATGTGTGTTGATTTCACTGATCTTAACAAGGCATGCCCAAAAGATCATTTTCCATTGCCCAGAATTGACCAACTAGTGGATGCTACCTCGGGACATGAGCTGCTCAGCTTCATGGATGCGTATTCTGGTTACAACCAGATCAAAATGAAACCTGAAGACAGGGAAAGTACTTCTTTTATTACCCCTAGGGGAACTTATTGCTATAATGTTATGCCTTTTGGTTTGAAAAATGCAGGAGCGACATACCAGCGGCTGATGAACAAGGTTTTTACCGAACAAATCAGTTGCAACATGGAAGTCTATGTCGATGATATGCTGACAAAAAGCAAGAAAGCTGCAGATCATCTAGTTGACTTAGCTCAGACATTTGATCAACTGGATAAATACCAAATGAAGCTCAACCCGACGAAGTGCACATTTGGAGTACGAGAAGGAATGTTTCTCGGATACATTGTTAACCAGCGAGGTATTGAAGCAAATCCAAATAAGATCAAAGCTCTTTTAGGGTTGCGATCTCCAACAACAAAGAAAGAAGTGCAGAGTCTTACAGGACGAGTTGCAGCGCTCAATAGATTTGTGTCCCGAACAACTGACAAATGCCTCCCATTCTTCAAAACACTTCGAAAAACTTTTGAGTGGACTGATGAATGTGAGAAGGCCTTTCAAGATTTGAAAAAGTATTTGGGAGCACCTCCATTGTTGTCCAGGCCAATAACAGGAGAGAAGTTGTATTTGTATCTGGCAGTATCAGAGAATGCAGTCAGTTCAGCATTGATTAGATTGGAGAATGGAGTCCAGAAACCAATCTATTACACAAGTAAGGCTTTCCGAGGTGCAGAAATCAGGTACCCAAAGCTGGAAAAATTGGCATTGGCATTAATTGAAGCAAGTAGAAGAATGAGGCCATATTTTCAGGCCCATACCATCGTCGTTTATACCGACATGCCACTGAGGCAAGCCCTTCATAAGCCAGAAAATTCAGGGAGATTGATGTACTGGGCAATAGAGCTCGGTGAATATGATATTGTGTATGAGCCCAGAGCATCATTGAAAGGGCAAGCTGTAGCAGATTTTATAGCAGAATTTACATATCCTGATACCTCTGAGGAACAAAAACTGCTCGCTGACCAACCTGTGGATGTTACAGGATCAACAGACATAAGTCCAGACCAACTCCGGTTGGTAAAAGGGCTTATGGATGTAGAAGGATCATCAACTTCAAATTCAAACCAGCCCCGGTTGGTTGAAGAACGAGAAGAGATGGTCAACAAGGAGTGAAAAGTGCCAGGGGAGGATGAAAAGAAGCAACAAATATTTCACCAAGGAACTCTATCAGATAAGAAATTTGAAGACGGGTTGCCCATATGGAGATTATATGTAGATGGCTCATCTTGCACAGCAGGTTGTGGGGCAGGAATTGTTTTGAACACCCCAGACGAGATTGACATGGAATATGCTTTGCGATTCCAATTCAAAGCTTCTAATAATGAAGCTGAGTATGAGGCCATGATAGCAGGTTTAAACTTAGCAAAAGTTATGGAAGCACAGCAAGTAATTGTATTCAGTGATTCTCAATTAATTGTAAATCAGATGACAGGAACATATGCAGTTAAAGGAGATTTAATGGCAAAGTATCATGCAAAGGTGATGGAGTCACTGAAAGAATTTGATGCCATTCAATTGGTGAGAATACCAAGGATGGAGAATGTACAAGCAGACGCACTGGCCCGACTAGCATCAGCTACACGTACCGAGCTACGAAGAACAATACCGATTGAAGTATTAGAAAGACGGAGCATAGAGGAAGACTTGACGATGAATGTTATTACCCTTGATTTAGGACCATCTTGGATGGATCCCATCAGGGTATATATTGAAGAGGGAGAATTTCCAGAGGATAAGCTCGCTGCCAAAAAATTGAAGTATAAAGTTGCTCGGTATGTAGTAACTAATGGTATTTTATATAGACGAGGAATTATGGCAGGTTTGCAGAGATGTGTACATCCCTCCGAAGTGAAAGAATTGATTGAAGAGATCCATGAAGGGTCTTATGGAGCTCATGTAGCAGGTCGAACGCTTTTACAAAGGGTAATGACTCAAGGATACTATTGGCCGACGATGAGGGCTGATTGTATAGCCTATGCTAAGAAATGTGACAAGTGCCAACGTTTTTCCTCTATCCGACGAACTCCACAAGAATTGTTGACACCCATAACTTCCCCTTGGCCATTCGCCATGTGGGGAATTGATTTGGTGGGACCATTGCCGACCACCCGAGGAAGATTCAAGTACCTCGTCGTTGCAGTGGACTATTTTACTAAGTGGGTAGAAGCTGAGCCGCTTATCGATATGACGTACGAGAAGGTATACCAGTTTGTTTGGAAGAATATCATCTGTCGATATGGTCTCCCACATGCCTTCATCACAGATCATGGAACACAATTTGACAACGAGGAGTTTGCTGCCTATTGTCAACAATCAAACATCCTGAAGACCCATTCAGCACCAGGCCATCCTCAAAGCAATGGACAGACTGAAGTGACGAATAGAACACTGTTAAATGGTTTGAAGAAAAGGCTAAGTGAAGCTAAAGCTAATTGGATTAATGAGCTACAATCAGTACTGTGGGCCTACCGAACAACTCCCCGAGCAGCGACTGGAGAATCACCATATATGCTGGCATTTGGAAGTGAGGCTGTAATACTTGCTGAGTTGGGCCTACCAACACACAGAGTGCTGAACTTTAATTCCCCTATCAGTGACTTGATGAGAAGACTGGATTTGGATATGCTCGAGGAGGTTCGAGAAGAGGCAGCTATTAGGAATGCTGCTTATCAACAACGAACAGCTCTTTTCTACAACAAAAGGGTGGGGAAATGCGATTTAAAGGAAGGAGATTATGTGTTAAAGAAGGTAATTCAGAAGCAAAATAAATTGGAGGCAAACTGGCATGGGCCTTACCGAGTTACAAAAGTTGTTCGACCAGGAACTTACCGAATAGCAACTCTAGAAGGAGAAGAATTCAACAATGCCTGGAATGCTGAACACCTTCGCAAGTATTATCAATGATGTAAAATGTACAACGGTTCCATCAATATGAATAAAACGATGATGTTTTCACCATTTTCCTCTCCTTTGTTTGAAAGTTTTTCGGGAATACTAGTGTTGTACACTACGCTGCTCGACAGCAAAAAGAAGACGAAACGAAAGTTCGAAAGAACCAAAAAATATACTCCTTCGGTTAGGAGGCGTACACTAGCGTGACCAACTAAGGTTGGTAAGATAACTAGTGGACAGAAAGTTCGAAAGAACCAAAAAATACACTCCTTTGGTTAGGAGGCGTACACTAGCGTGACCAACTAAGGTTGGTAAGATAACTAGTGGACAAAAAGTTCGAAAGAACCAAAAAATATACTCCTTTGGTTAGGAGGTGTACACTAGCGTGACCGACTAAGGTTGGTAAGATAACTAGTGGACAAGATAGTTCGAAAGAACCTGATAGTTCAATAATCAACTACGGTTGAGGGAAGAACAATATCATTTTGAAAATAGGCCAACAAGTTGGTCGGAAGGAAAAATCATTCCAGAAAATACAAAGAATTCCAAACTGAACCAAGTATAGTTGGTCGGTGGTCAACTATACTTAGTCGACGAGGATAAATTATCGACCATGGTTGGTCGGGCACATTTTATGAAAAAATTTACCAAGTATGGTTGGTCGGGGATAAAAACCCATAAACTGTAGTTAGTCGACAAACACAATTTAACAACCTTGGTTGGTTGGAAACATTTTAAACATTTTATACTCATTACTTTATTATTAAGTGATTGAGCAACATTGATATTTGTAAGTTTGATTACTAAGCACCATATTGTTATCTTTTTAACAGATACGTATACACAAATGTAAGAATGTTTGATAAACACAAGACAATCGCAATTTGCAAACAGAAAATGAAATTCTTTCATTAAGATCAAAATATATTACAAGATATACATATGTGCTAATTATTACATTGAAAAACCTATTCTATTGGTTTCTTTCCTTTAGCTTTTGAAACAGGTTCCTCGCCGGCAGGAGGATCTTCTAAGCAAAGAGGAGAATTGATGTAATTAATATCTCTGAGCATTCTGACGTTCATAACAGAAGGTGTATCCAAGAGATGCTCGGGACGAGATAATTCAGTCTGAGAATGAAGACTATAGTCGCCGAGATATTTTGAAACTAAACTCCGAGGAATGGAACGAGCTGGGATCCATTCCATGTCCAATTTGAAAGGTGGCACAGGCAAATCTAGTAACCCTGGAGCATGATAATCCCATAAAAAATGCCCTTGCTCCAATTTTAATACACCCAGGGCGTTCAACCACCCCTGCTTATAACCTTCATTATTGGCGTGTTCCATACGAACATCTAAATGAACGAGGGCTTCATTGTATCCTGCCATCCAAAATTCCCTGGGTTGTTTATGGAATTGGAAAGTTAATCTATCCAATTGTTCATGAAGGTTTTTGGCGAAAAGATCCTTGGTATGTAAAGCAAACTTTGTTGCAGTAAGTTGATCTTCCAAAGATAGGTTTTTCTTGGACATTTCAGACAAAGCACGATCTTTTGCATTCAATTGGAACGCTTGAGTTTCCAAAGTAGATTGAGTGCGAGCTTCTTCAACATTAGGGCTGAGAACTCTTGATCGACTCCGAGCAGGTGGAGATCTTTGTTCCTCGACAACATTTTGAATAGCTCTTCCTCGCCCACGAGAACCTCTTCCTCATCCCCGAGCAGTCACAGGAATAACAGATCTTCTCAGAACGTCCAACTCTTGCCTTAATTTGGCATTCTCAACTTCTAAGAACGAGAAACCTTCATCGGTAACTTGCACTAAAGCAGTGGAAGATGACGCTGCAGATTCATACTGTGCCAGCTTTTTCTGCAAATTATTGTTCTCTTGTTCCAGCAACTCAGCAATCTGACTGCAAGCCTCGATTTCACCTTTTAAAGTTCTTTCCCTAACATCGTATCCAGCAAGGATCTTTTTATGACCTGTTTCAGAAGAAAGCTGTTGATATCTATTTTCATATTCCTTGTGCAACAAAGCCATTGATCATTGTGCTGACCTTGGCTATCTTCTAAGGAATAATGAAGTTCTTCAATCAAGTCATAGTAGGCC
Organism: Sambucus nigra; assembly: GCA_949130495.1. Taxonomy (NCBI): domain Eukaryota; kingdom Viridiplantae; phylum Streptophyta; class Magnoliopsida; order Dipsacales; family Adoxaceae; genus Sambucus; species Sambucus nigra. The sequence continues at coordinate 464,798,614 of OX422215.1, read as the reverse complement.
ACATTGTTGTCCACAGCTCGGTCAAGTAAATCCTTCAAGTACCGATAAGCCTCAATTGCTTGTTCTGAGGCATCATGGCCAAGGATGTCAGCAATTTCTGATGTACTAAGGCCTGTATGACCAGCCTTATAATATTCGTGACATTGCTGCATCAGCTTTGTATCATGTGCAGATATCAGCTCCATTCTAGCAACAAACTAAGGATGAGAAAAAGACAACAATCAACAAAAACAAATCATCAACAACAGAGATGAACAAAGATGTATTTTATTAGATCACAAGAGGATTACATTGCTTGATTACAAATAATGAAAGACAGAAATGATACCGAACAACTTCACACCTTTTCCTTGTCTCCCAAGACTTTCTCGGGAGGCTGGGACGAGGAGCTTGGTTGCTCGGTGGTAATAGCAACTTGATCTGCAGGAGTTGAAATTTTTTCAGGAGGAGGAGGCATGGAAGAAATTTTCTCGTTGGCAGAATATAGAGATGTAGGGACTTGATCACTTATGGCCATAGAAGATTCATCAGAGACAGGCTCATCTTCTTCTTCTTCTTCCACAATTGGTGGAGGAGGACCAGGGAGGTGTAGCTGGAATAGCTCAGAATCATCCTTGATCTTCAATTCCTGTAGAGCAGCTACCTAGCCATCTCGGAAGTATTTCAACTTCCCGTATTGAACTTGGGATGTCATCGCAGCAATCCCCTTGTCCCATCCTTTATCCCAGCCTGCGCTGAAGGATTTTTTAACTGCAAGCTTTCTTCTCAATTTCTCCGAGGAGAGCTTCGCATCCAATTCTTCTTTTTGACCTTTGATATCTCGCAGGGCAGACAACTCTTCCTCTGCCTTCTTCAGCTTATCTTCAAGCTCTCCAAAGTTCTTGAGCTTGTCGTCATATTTTTGATGCTCAATCTCCAAACTTTTCACCTTGTTCTCCAAACTCTTGGAGATCTCAGCCAACTTCACCTTCTCAGCTTCAACTATTAACATTTTTTTCTCCCAAACAGCCTTGTCCTCACTATACTGTTGGCGAGATTCTTTCAAGGATTGGGTCAAACCCAACAGAGCATCCTCTACACCTGACGAGGAGCTTGAAGCTTTAATAGCTTCATCTTTCTTCATGATGTTGTTAAAACAATTCACCAGCTAAACAAAGGAAAAAGTGACAGGTCAGTGCAAAAAGACAAGTATTCAAAGAAAGAAAGGAAATTCAGAGTGTGAGAAATTTACCGAAGCAAGATGACGAGTAGCTAGGGATGTCAGCATATCCCTAGAAATTTTTTCATCAATTCCTTGGACCTCGGGTATGATCCAAGTTTTTACCGAGCTCATTGCAGAGCTCGGAGGAATGATGGTTGGAACACCAACACCACCAGCTGGTAGAGAGGATGCAGTTTCAGCCAAATTGACTGAGGATGATTTCCTCAATCTCCTCAAAGGGACTTCAGCAGCTTCAACCAAGGAAGAACTCTTGGTCGGAGAGATAGCAATTATTTCCACAGGAGCAACCTTCTTGCTCGGAGCCACTGGGGGCTTCTCGGTAGCTTTGGAAGGTGCAGCATCCACCTTCTTAGTCCCCTCTGGGACATCAGTTTTGCTTTTCTTGGCCCCAGCAGCAGAAGTAATGTCATCAAATAGAGCAGGAGGAGCTCTTTTCTTTCCCATTCTCTGACTTAAAGGAAGATGAGAATCTGAAGAAGAATCCTCTGGAGTTGAAGCTGGCTCAACAGGGCGAGCAGTATAAGAGGTTGTATAACTCTTACACTGTAGCAAATATGATGCAGACCTGATGTGCTCGTCTGCAACGTTCTTATGCAAACCCCAGATAAGTTTCAGATGCTTAATATTAACCTCTGATTCTTTTGGAGTATTTCTTTTACTATCAACTGCAAACAAACATATAATGAGATATCAGTCATACATTTTGTCAAACATGATAAAAGCATAATTTCATAAGTAAAAGAAATAAAATGAAAAATAAACCTATCCCATTGCCATATGGGGGGCATCTGGGACCGTTGTATACTCCATCTCCAACTAAAGGGGCATATTGCCAATTTTTAATAACCACCCCATGTTCAAAATAATCTCTATTTGAATCAGGGAGGTTAACTACAAGAGCTCTATTCAGAAACCTAGTTTTTAAGTAATAAATATTATCTAGAATGGCCCATTTATAGCAATACATAATTTCAGGGATCCTTATACGAGTCCCATGAGTTAAATTTAATTTGTACACCCCATTAATTATTCTCCATGAATTGGGAGCTATTTTTGCAGGGACAAGATCAAAATACTGACAAAACTCAAGACACAATGGGTTTCGCGGAAAAGAAAATCCACATTCAGCAATGAATATACTGGGGAACCAATGTCCCTCAGCCAATCGAAAATAATCTAAAGGCTCAGAAAGAACCTCCAGAGTTACCCAGGAAGGAATGGAAAAATCGGAACGAAATTTCTCAACAGACTCCACAATATAAACCATACTGAATAAAAGAGATACAGAAGAAAGAAAGAAGATCTTACAGGAAGAAAGGAGGTATGTTGATAACGAACGAAAACAAGGATGAATGCACAAGAGAGAAGGAGAGAATAGAAAGCTTGAATGCAGGAAATTGGAAAAAGAAGAAGACGGTATGGTTACCTAAGGAGTTTAAATACTTTGCCTTGGGAAGCGGCGAAGGAAATGATTACAAAAAAGAAACTATTGAACTTCCGACGGCTAAAAGGACAAAAAGGGCACTAAGATCGAAGCGCTCTTAAAAGTTCGAAAAAAGGCGGATTCTTTGAATTTGGAAATAAATTCAAATACGATGCTCCCAAAACCCAGGAAGATCATTCAATATTGCCATAAACCGAGAAAGAATGTTCCATACTCCTCAAAGTTCGAAATATGAAACATTGGGGGCTTCTGTTGATACCAAAATTAATATGCTGATGTGGACGAATCATACGAAGACACTTGTCAATCTACGTGGTACAATAACAACGAGGAAGTTCATTTCCCCGACCAACTCATGTTCTCTCCGAGCAACGAGGATATACCGAGGAATTTCAGCACTCCGAGGTACTCTAGCGCTCCGAAGAACTCCTGAGCAACGAGCAACTAAGGCGGTCCGAGCTGCATCTCGGCCGTAGTATTAATTGCCAGAATATCAACAGTTCAACTATTCATTGAATGTTTATCATCTTGACGCACACGCTGCATTAAATGTATTACCCTTTCATATGTATATCATTTAATGTATTAACCCGTTCATGTACAGCCTAAGGGCTATAAATACCTTGTATCACCCTCATTCAAAGGGACCGGAATTTCTTGACTGAACTTGTAATCGAGAATTCCCAAACACTCAGCAATAACATAACAGTGGACGTAGGCCATTCTTATAAGGCTGAACCACTTTAAAAATCTTTGTCTCATTTTATTTATCTGTGATTGAATAATTAGAGTGATCTAATTTTTTACATCAACATTCATTAACTTGCATTGCTTTATAAGTCACTTGGGGCACAAATATATCATTCATAACTTAATGGAATTGGACATGTGAATATACCACGTTAATCTCCTTGCGAAGGAGAACGCATTCGTATATGGTTCCATAATTATCGTAGTGTGGGTCCCACATAAATTTGAGCTCAAAGTTGCTCAAAATTCTGTCCAAAAAATCTGGACAGCTTTTAAGTCCAATTTTACAACAATCCCCCACATGAATGATATATCGCTATAAATAGAAACAAAACAGATGCTGATGCAGATGCAGACACATGTTGAGTAAAACAGAAGATTTATTGCATCGAAAAAAGTAGCCTAGTGGCCTTGAACTTTCCTTAGTGATATACTATCGGATTTACTTGGTTAATTAGTAGACTTCACGTCATTTAACCGTCAACCGTTTTTGTAAACCTAGATAATAGTATTCACATAATAATTCTTCAACACAGTTTGTTCTCACGTTTTTGTTCATTTTGTCCATGAACACCACTTGGTTCCGTGAGTATTTTAGAGAATATGCCTTCCATTATTCTCATAGAAGTGGCCCCCTTCTTACTCACGTAGGTGACTTCCATAAAGAGTATCATTCAATACCCCACTTAGACATACTAATATATGGATGTCATTAAAAGCATAACTTATCCTAATTTTGCGGCAGATGTGCACTTTCTCATCTTTGGAATGGATAGGATTAAATATCCTCTAGTGCTTACTGAATACAATGTAGTTCGGTTTGCCCATTGAACCTAGATCTTGGGATCTCTAATCAGCTAGGTTGGGTTGCCACTATATTGATTCTTATTTATTTATAGGCTTTAGACCCATTCCTCTCGATGATCTTTCAACTTTCTCTCGGTTTAAACCTTTAGTTAGTGGATCCGTTATATTATCTTTTGACTTTACATAGTCAACTGAGATAATTCCGTTTAAGAGAAGTTGTATAACTGTATTATGTCGACGACGAATATGTCATGACTTTCCATTATACATATGATTATGTGCCCTTCCAATTTTCGATTGACTATCACAATGTATATATATTGCGGGCACGGGTTTCAACTAATTTGGAACATCTTCTAAGAAATTTTGAAGCCATTCAGCTTCTTCTCCAGCTCTGTCTAGTGCAATGAATTCGGATTCCATTGTTGATATAGCAATGCACATTTGTTTTGAGGATTTCCAAGATACAGCTGCACCTCCAAGGGTAAATGCATACCCACTCGTAGACTTAGAGTCTTTTGTATCACATATCTAATTTGCATCACAATGTCCTTCAAGAACAGCTAAATATTTTGAGTAGTGCAGTCCATAGTTTTGAGTGTATTTTAAATAAACCAAAACTCTTAATATTGCCTTCCATTGATCTCTCACTGTATTACTCGTAAATCGACTTAGCTTACTTATTGAGTATGCTATGTCCGGTCATGTACAGTTCATGATATACATTAAACTGTCGATAATACGAGAGTACTCTGGTTGAGATATGCTTTCATCATTATTTCTTTCTAGATGTAAATTTACATCTACAGGTGTCTTGGTAGGATTGATATCATACTTCTTGAATTTTTCAAGTATTTTCTCTATATAATAAGATTGAGATAATATAAGTCCATCCGATGTTTTAGAAATTTTAATTCCTAATATAACATCGGCGATACCCATATCTTTGATGTCAAATCGACTACTCAACATTTGTTTTGTAGTTTTAACTATTTCTAGGTTACTACCCATGATAAGCATATCATCAACGTAGATCCACACAATGACATATCCATTTTTAATGTATTTAAAATAAACACATTTATCGCATTCATTAATTTTGAAGTCGTTTCATAACATTGCATTATCAAATTTTTCATGCCATTGCTTGGGTGCTTGTTTTAATCCGTAAAGTGATTTAACAAGCTTACATACTTTTCCTTCTTGTCCGGGAGCTTTGAACCCTTCAGGTTGCTCCATATAAATTTCCTCATCAAGTTCACCATTTAAGAATGCGGTTTTTATATCCGTTTGATGTATTTTAAGTCTGTTAATAGCAACTACTGCTATTAACATTCGAATGGACGTAATTCTTGTTACCGGTGAGTATGTGACGAAGTAATCCAACCCTTTATTTTGCCTATAGCCTTTAGCTACAAGTCTAGATTTCTATTTACCAATTGATCCATCGGCCTTCAACTTCTTTTTGAAGATCCATTTATAACCTAACGGTTTTGAACCTGGTGGAAGATCCACTAGTTCCCATGTGTGATTTTGTAATATGGATTCAATTTCACTATTAATTGCTTCTTTCCAATTAGAATCATCGGGTAAGGATATTGCTTCTTTGTACGATTGAGGTTCATTTTCTAGCAGATAAGTTAGAAAATTCGGACCGAAAGAAGTTGAGGTTCTTGCTCTTTTACTACGCCTTGGTTCATCCTATATTGGTTCAATAGGTTGATGAGCACCACTTATAGTAGCTTGATTTGTCCTTTTAGAAGGACCAGATTCTTGGGTCATATTATACGGGAATTCATTTTCAAAAAATGAAGCATCCCTCGATTCAATAACCGTATTTACATGAATATCCAAAATCTTAGATTTACAAACTAAGAAACGATATGCACTGCTATTAGTAGCATAACCGATTAATACACAGTCAACGTTCTTTGGTCCTATTGTTACCATTTTAGGTTTAGGAACCATCACTTTGTCTAAGCACCCCCATACTCTTAAATATTTATAGCAAGGTTTTTGACCTTTCCATAACTCATAAGGTGTCTTATGAGTTTTCTTGTGTGGTACTTTGTTAAGAATATAATTAGAAGATAATGAGGTTTCCCCCCACAAGTTCTGTGGAGCTCCGAAACTTATTAACGTAGAGTTCATCATTTCCTTCAATGTACGGTTTTTGCGCTCAAGCCATTTGATTGAGGAGAATAAGGAACAGGGTTTTGATGAATAGTTCCATTTTCGGAACAAAATTCCTCAAACGGATATTCATATTCACCTCCTCTATCACTCCTACTAGACTTTATCTTTTTTCTTAATTGATTCTCAACTTCATTTTTATATTGTTTAAATGCATTAATAGCCTCATCTTTACTATGTAATAAATATACATAGAAATATTTTTTGCAATCATCAATAAAAGTAATAAAATACTTTTTTCCACCTCTAGTTTGTACAAATTTTAAATCAAAAATATCCGTGTGAATTAAATCTAGTGGTTTGATTATCCTTTCAATAAAATGAAAAGGTAATCTAGCTAATTTTGATTCCACACAAATATCACATTTATGATTTTTATCAATATTAAATTTTGGCAAAAATTCCAAGTTAATAATTAATCTACGTAAGGTATCAAAATTAACATGTCATAATCAAGCATGTCAAATATTAGATGACTCAATCATATAAGTAGAACTAGAAATTTTATTCATAGGGGATGCCTTAGGCATCAAGGTCATTACATTCATTTTAAAGGGCCCCTCAGACAGGTAGCCGTTTCCCACATACACATCATTTTTAGACAACACAAACTTATCAGAAACGAACACAAGTTTAATCCCATTCTGGCTTAGAAGCGATCCAGAAATCAGATTCTTGCGAATGTCAGGCACATGCAACACATTGTTAAGAGTAAGTTCCTTTCCCGAAGTCATCTTCAGAATAATCTTTCCTTATCCCACGATCTTAGAACTCGAAGAGTTTCCCATAAAGAGAGTCTCGTCAATTTTCAAAGCCTTATAATTAGTGAACATCCATTTGTTTGCACAATTGTGGCGTGTAGCCCCAGTATCCACCCACCATTCCTTGATATTTCCTACCAAATTTCATTCAGAGACAACAGCAGAAAGGTTCATATATGTGATTCCATCGAAATTGTTCTCACCCTCCATCACATTTTCTTGAGCATTGTTCTTTTTCGCGTTCTTTGGTTTGCGACACTCGCTTGAGCGGTGTCCTGGCTTGTCGCAATTGTAGAATTTTCCTTTGAACTTCTTTCTTTGCTTAGATGCTCCTTCCCCGTCACACTTACGTTTGGATTTAGGACCTTCAACCACATGTGCCTTGGACTCCATGATGTTCTTCTCACTTTTCTTTTGAGATTCACGATTGTCTTCTTCAATCCGCAGTCAAACTATCAATTCTTCAACATTCGTCTCCTTGCGTTTGAGCTTGAGATAGTTTTTGAACAAATTCCAAGATGGAGGCAATTTTTCAATTATCTTCACCACTTGAAAAACGTCACTGACTAACATTCCTTCAGCATAAATGTCATAAAGAATAACCTGAAGTTCTTGAACTTGTGTAATAGCCGGCTTGGAGTCAACCATTTTGAAGTCTAGAAAATGGCCCACGATGATTTTCTTCATACCCGCGTCATCAATTTTGTACGTCTTCTCCAAACAATTCCATAATTCTTTTGCGATCTTCATAGTGATGTACACATAGTACAATGTCTTATCCAAGCACGTCAGGATGTAGTTACGGCATAGATAATTAGAATGTTTCCATGCGTCAATAGCAGCAACTTTTTCAGTCTCATCTCCTTCTTTCAAAGGTGGGCAATCCTCATACACGAACCTTACCAATTGGAAAGTTGTGAGGTAAAAGTACATATGTCCTTGCCAACGTTTAAAATCAGCCCCCGTAAAGTTTTTCAATTTCTCCCCATGTGGCATGGTTACGGGGGGGCAACAGGTGCATGTGTCACATTCACGGTAGGTGGAATGTTCACGTTAGCTGGTGGAACTGTGATTGCATTTTCTAATTCTATTTATGTTACAAAAGTAGAATTTTTATGAATGATAGTATTCGTTTGTAATGAAATTATCAAAACAGTATACAAAATTCTGTACACGAATTTCCTCCAAATATAATTAAGACTAACTGAATTCTAATAAGAATTCTAAATAATATTATGAATTATAAAACACAGAATTAAAATAAAATATTCTACACAATATTCTGAATTATATATCACAGAATTATCTAAAATATTAAACACGAGTATTTACGAGTCTAAATTAATAAAAATCTGAGTCAAGCTGTTTTTAATATTAGAAAAAATTCCGTACAAAACAGAATTAAATATTAAAAAAATATCTTATATAAATAGATTTTCAATATTTTTTTCTGAAACAGAATACAAAAACAGTGTAGAAAATTAATTTTCTGTACCACTAACTGTTTTATTAAATTTCTATAATGAAATAATACTTAAATTCTAATTTTTTGTAAAACAGATTTATTTAACACTAATAAACTTTCTGTAATATAAAAAAATTCTGTACACAACATAAACAGTAGAGAAAAAATAAATTGTCTTAAAATTGTTATATCTACTATTTAATTAATACAAAAGTACAGAATTGCGAATAATATTATAATTACAAAAATAGAATGAAATTACAGAAAATAAAATAACTTACTTGAATTTGCAGGAAAATAATAGAAATAGAAAGAATCTGAGCCCGGTGAAATTACAAACTTTCCTTAAGGCAATTTACTCCTTCCAACATACTATGAGGTTGATGAATATTGTCTCCCAAGATTGAATGAATTTTCCAAATTAAGTATGTAGCACGACAATAATTAATTTCAACGAACACAAATCTGTGTTAGACTCAACCACAACATGAATATGCAATGCAGAAATAAGGAGGCAGACTTTATGGATTAAGAAAATAAGGCAGAAGCGTTTTTAAAATTACAGGAGAGGAATTTTTCATTAGTCTAAGACTGTAGGGGAAAGGTTTTATTTATAGCAAAGGTGTTGATTGTTGGGAACAGTCAAAACCGAAATTAACTGTCAAAACAGTTAATTTCGTTAACTGTTGACCTTTGGCAATTAACTGACAAACAGTTCATTAATAATTAGTTAATTTCGTTAACTATTGACCTTTGGCAATTAACTGACAAACAGATAATTAATAATTAATTTCGTAATTAATTAATAAAAGCCCAGAAAATTAATTAAACTCGGCCCAAAAGGAAAGATATTTTTTATAAGCCTGAGCCCGAGCCCGAGTTGAGCCAACGGACGGACGACGGGCACAAGCGTGGGCTTTTGGCCCAAGCCCAACACATGCATAGTGTAGGCCATCTCCCTTTCAAAGAGTTGGGATACCCCAAAGGCATCCAAGCCTTAGTCCATACTTGGGGTGTTATTAACTCTTCAATTTTTCACTACTCTTCCAATGTGGGACAAGAGTTAAAACACACTCAATTCATTAACTTTCATTGCTTTATGAGTCACTTTGGGCACAAATATATCATTCATAACTTAATGGAATTGGACATGTGAATATACCACGTTAATCTCCTTGCGAAGGAAAACGCATTCGTCTATGGTCCCACAATTATCGTGGTGTGGGTTCCACCTAAATTTGAGCTCAAAGTTGCTTAAAATTCTGTCCAAAAAATCTAGACAGCTTTCAAGTCCAACTTATAAGTCCAATTTTCTAACACAAATTCAATTCGAGCTCAATCTAATCATTATAGATTCAGGCAGTTACTCCCAAACCACGTGGATGTCATGCCCTTAAGAATTAAGGATATGATAAAACCCTAATTTTCAAAGTTAGAGCTGAAGAAATAAAATTAAAAGAATAACTTAGAACAAAATGAGAAAGATACAGAGAAAAAAGATGACAAAGAAAGAGAAGAATGAGACTGAGGGAAAAGAAGAATTTTATCGATACTCAAGATGATTTTATTACAATTATGTTCCCTCTATTTGTATATTTTAAGAAGTAATACAACTAACTTCTAACATAATTTCAAATCATGGGCATACACATTTAACAGGTGTTTAAATCACAAGTTTTAACAGCGTGATTGAACAACATCACTTTCTCCCTTAATCAACCCAATTTTATTCAATTTTGACAATAGTTTTTTGGAGTTTAGTCACATACCAAATGTTTTTTTAGTCTCCCCTCCCATGTATTTTTTAAATTGTATTAAGTCCCATAACTACCCAAAACCTCCCTCACCCTCTTTGTAACCGTCTCTCTTTCTCTCCGCAGAGAATGGCACGTGTCCTATAATTGTTAAAACAGGACTAACGACTAAAAAAATAAAAACATGGGAGTGGATACGAATGATTTTTTAAAAGTGGGACTAAATACCTCTTATCCCTTTTGATAATATCCCTCCCTTCAATTGATCCTTGTCCTCAAGGATCAAATCTAAAAATTGTTAAAGAATATTGTCGTGGTCCTTACACGTTGCTTGTATGGGTTGATTGTTGTTCCATTTTATCGAGACTTGTATTGCATCTCTATTGCCCTTACACGCCTCTTTAGAAATTGAATTGGTGCAAATAGGAATTGGCCTTAATTGTTGACTACTGGAAGTTGAAATTAAAGAGAATTTATGTGTTGTAAGAGAATTTTACCTACTTAAAGATAATTTATGTGTTGTAATTAAAGACCTACTTAAATGCAATGTAGGTCGCGGCCTAACACTATATTTTACCTCTAGATAGTCTGAAAGGAGTAATGTGTATAATATAATATCTAAACCTCTATAAGCCTCTCAGAGTGACCATGGAGGAAAAGTCCTTCTTGTCAGGAATATCTACCGCGGCTTTAATGTTTTCTCTTTGATGCTTTGATGGACTCAAGTTTCCACGAACTGTAAGAACACAACAAAAAGATAAGTTAGATAAGGTCGGGTTCAAAGAATAAAGGACGCATCCATATTAGAAGAGGTTTTTACATTTTAAAGGGGGACAACCTCAGGTCCGCGAAAGCTTATGGGACCTCTCCCTATCAGACTACGTAGAGTGAATTTCCCAATTTCCACGAAGATAGATTGTGGTTTCATTTAGTTTGGTTTAACTATATTCAGTTTAACTAGCTAGGCTTGATTGTGGCTGCAACCCTAATAATGAGATGCCAGGTCTTTAGATAAAAATCTGCGATCTGAGGGGTACAATGGGCCCAAAGGCTTTAGATATGGATATCTTTATATTCCATTACTACCACAATCTTCTAGCTCATATAGTCTTCAAAGGCTTATTATGTCCAAAGGCTTCAGATAACAATTTGTGGACTTGAGGACCACAATGGCCCCAAGGCTTCAAATTATACACCTCAACCTGAGAGGTACAGTGAGCCCCAAAGGTTTGGGGCATGTTTCTTTTTATAATTGCAGATGTTAGGATGATGTCTTCAACTTTCGCGGTCTATTATTTCTACCGTAGTCTTCAAGCTCTTCAAATATTAAAAGAATGTTGAGGTATTGTTTAAAAGTCTCACGAGGATACTGAGGTATGTTTAGTGGCCCAGGATTCTGACGCTATGTTTTATACGACCCTAGGCTTGATGTGTTATTCCAGAGTCGACCCCGAGTTTTTGATAAAAGACTCATTCCAATCAGGGAACCTTAATCATAAAGGATCCGACTAGAACCACTAGCACGAGGTTCTTTCTAATTGGGATCTCAGTGCAGAGTAATTTTGATTTCTTATGACTTAGGTTTTTTCATTGGAGTTGAATCTGACTTCGTCTTTTAGCTCCTAAGTTTATAGGCACCTCTACCTCAGCAGTCGTTCATAAGCACGCACCATCTATAACTACAGTCTTCTTGTGCTTGGAGTAATGGGCACCTTTGAGTCCACGACCGTTCATAGTCATGCGTCATCTACATCCACAATCTTCTTTTATGATCAGATGATCCATTGTCGTTATAGTTATCTTGAGGTGTGATTATTGTTAGGTTTTTAGTTAAACATGTTGAACAAAAATTATAAAGGAATGAAAGTAAATTGCTAACTTTTCATTGATATAAGTTCGAGGGAATATAAAAAATATTTTTGTAGCCAAGTTATGGCCTTATAGCAATTTACAAAAGTACAAAATGAATCAAATTTTCCTTCAAAACTTCCAAAAGGTTGTGATTGCTTTCTGTTCAGTTGAAGGTTGAAGCCTTTATGAATCGTCGCAGCATTCCCTGTCTGGAAAGCCTTTAGACCTCATTCTTTAAGCTTAGGCACTTGTTGGTTGTGTTGCCATTATCTTTGTGGAACTCACATTGCTTACTTTTATCTCTCCAATTGGAGATTTTAACTTTCATGGACATTTAAGGAGGTTCTCTTTTTGGATGCTAGCCAAAATAATTTCCATGTCGTAATTTGGAGGGGTGAACTCCTCATATGGCCTTTGTTAATGATCATCATGTTTCCTCTTCTTTCCCTCCAGTGATTCTATCGTAGTCTTCCTCTTAGAGGTCACGGACTCAGTCTTCGTCTTAGGGTATTCGGCCTTCAGCGTGTTACTGAAGGCTGTGAACTCAAGCATAAGAATTCTTTGTTCGAGGAGGTTGATCTGGAATTAGAGTGAGGCCTGACCCTAATCAATATGGTTGATACATCTCATCAAGTGGGCTACGTCTTTGGTCTACTGGGGCCTGATCCTGAGCTGCCTTCTATGATTCTTCTCTTTAAATAGTTACTTATTCAGAAAATCTTTTCTCTAAGATGAACTAAACACAGTGAGAAATCCAAGTGTCATAGAGTAAGAAGAGTCAAACATTGAGCAATTACTAACAATGAGATGCAACCATTTCCACTGAGGTCACGTCTTGGTAAGCCAATAAGGAATAAGGTCATGTCTTTTATCCTTTGCAAGGTGTTTTTCCACCGTGATTGATATGATCAAAAATGGTTTTTTTCTCCTGGGACGATTCCATCTGGTGGAAAATTTATCGAGCACATTGAAGACCAAAGATCATGCAAAGAAAAAATAAAATATACAAACAAGACTATAAAGATAAAAGTAAAATTGCATTCAACATAAGATGGTCCATTATAAAAAAACTTCTAAAAATGATAAAGTTTAGCAAAAAGAGAGTACTAGTCGTGGCATCTAAGACTCTGCATCCTCTTCTCCATCTTCGTATTCTTCCTAGCCTATCTCAGTCTCTTCAACCTCTAAAGCTATAGTTGTCGCGGCCTCTTCTTTTTGCTTCTTGGAAAGCTCATCAGCCTCTCTCAACCCTTTCGCATACTTATTGTGCTCAGAATTAGTGAATCTCCAAGGAAAGATGGCCTGCTTGGTCTCAGGATAGTTTTTGGTAACTTTGTGCCTCATCTCCATATATCTGGAAATGTACACTTTGTTCTGACCAAACCAGAAGTCTTTAGAGGTCTTAAAATTGGCCACGGCATCCTCAACATCTTTCTTCAAAGTCGCAACATGTTCATAAACGATTTTCTTGATGGTCACGACATGTTCATCAATAGCTTTTTGAATGGCCATGGCATGACTCTGAGACTCGGAGAGAAGTTGAACCTCAAGTACTGCAGCCATCTCTTAGCCTATCACAGCCTATTTGGAAGCTTCAAGACATTTTTCTTCAGCTACTTTAAGCTCTTTCGTTTCCTGTTTGAAATTATCATTGGCATCAGCTTTGGGCTTTTCTGCAGCATCTACCTTTGCCTTGGCATCAGTACTTTTAGTTTGGAAATAAGCAATCACGGACTTCTTCCCTACATCAAAAGAAAAAAAACTTTTCAATTTTCACCTCATCCTGATAAGAAGCCTCTGCAGCCTTATACTGAATAAAAAGGTCTTTGTATTTGTCCCTTTGAATAATAGCAACCCCAACAGTTTGTAGCAAAGAGCAAAAATTGTTAAAGTAAAAGAAGACAACGTGATAAAAGGGACGCGGAGATATAAGCAAACTTACCCTGAGAAGGCAATGAAGTTGATAGTTCTCTAGGTCCTCGGCATCTTCCTCAAATAAACGTTTAAGGTCTGATGAGTTGGAACCTTTTGTCATCACGGAGACTGCAGTAGCCTCAGTATCCCAGGAAGACTTTTAATCTTTCCGCATAAGCTGAGATTGCAGCCTAAATGCCCTATTTATTGGGACATCGGTTTTAACATCAATTGGCATAGAAGTCTGCGGAGGGAAGTCATTGATATTGATGTGCCCAGAGTTTATGGTCTCTTGATTTCTCTCCCTAACTGGAGAATCCAAGCGTACATGGGATATGTTCGTCACGAAATCATCAGAAATTAGTATGCTTGGACCACCCGCTGCAACCTTGTTTTAGTCCCAGTGGGACCTCAGACACTAGGGTAGAAACTTTATCCACAACCCTTTTTATTTTCTTTTTCTTGGCCTTTCGAGAAGCCTGCCTCAGAGCTTGTGCTTTTCTTCCATCTCATCAAGCTAGGAAAGGAGAAACTCTCTGTTAGTTTCCATAATTGGCTCTCCGTATGCGGACATACCTGCACTGCAAGAGAAATTATGCATTACAATTGAAGACCTACTTAAAAGCAAAGTGTGTCAAGGCCTAACACTTTATTTTACTTACAGATAGTCTAAAAGTAGTAATGTGCATTGTATAATACCCAAGCCTCTACAAGGCTCTCAAAGTGACCACGAAGGAAAGGTCCTTCTTATTATTTGGAATGTCCACCGCGACCTCAAGTCTAGAGGGACTGCAACAACACAATAAAAACATAAGTTAGATAAGTTCAAGTTGAAAGAATAAAGACCACAGCCATGTTAGAATATGTTTTTACCTTCCAAAGGGGGACGACCCCAAGTCCACGAAAGCTTATGGGACCTCTCCCTCTCAGACTCCGTGGAGTGAATTTCCCAATTTCCCCCGAGATAAAAAATACTTTCCTTTCTATTTTTTGGTACTGGAATGCCTCCCCCTCATAAGATATCCACTACACCAAATATCGAAAATGGTCACGAAAAAGGGGTCACGGCCAAGAGCCGTGACTAGCAAGTCACGGCCCAAAATCGTGACCACATGCAAAATGAGAGTGACCAATTCCAAGACTCAGTATGGTCATGGATCGACTTATAGGTGGTCACGGACTTTGACTGTGAATCTCAGGGTCACGGATGACAACCGTGACCCAGTCGTGACCATTATGGCGCTAAGTTTCCCGTCAAATGTGGTCATGGATGGGGTTACGGCTCATAGTCGTGACTAGGGACACCAATACACACCAATATAATCACGACTTAAGATCGTGATGAGTAATCACGGCTTTAGACCGTGACTATGGTCTTGTTTCCACGCTGACGTGTTAAAAATAAAGGGGTCGCATCATAGGGTCACGGCCCTAAGCCGTGACCATGGTCTTTATACTTGAAAAATATAGAACAGGTTTTCATTTCCCTCGAAAACTTCTAAACACTTATTTCGCTCCCTCTCTCCGGAAATTTCCCTCCCTCTCTTCGGTGATTCCCCTCCCTCAATCTCAAGCTCTCTCATTCTCAAAGGTAATCCAAACCCTTGTTATTTCATTATGTGTATTGTGTGTATTTCCAAACCCTTGTTATTTCTGTGTGTATTTCCAAACCCTTGTTATTTTTGTGTATATTTATGTGTGTGTATATGTTTGTGTATGTGTATACGTGTGTGTATTTCTATGTGTATATGTGTGTGTATTTATGTGTGTGTGCGTGTGTGTATAATCTCAAACCCTTATTAATTATTTCATTGTGTGTGTGTATTTCCAAACCCTTGTTAATTATTTCATCGTGTGTGTCTATTTCTGTGTGTGTGTGTGTGTGTGTGTGTGTGTGTGTGTGTGTGTGTGTGTGTGTATATATGTGTGTGTGTATTTCTATGTGTGTGTGTGTATACATGTGTGTATTGTGTACGTAGATGTGTATAAATTATCATTGTGTGTATTGTGCCTGTATTCTAAAAAAATACATATATATGATTAATGTTGGTTTAAGTTTCAAACTAGGGCAAATTTTAATTTAATGGATATTGTTGGTTTAATTTTCAAACTAGGGCAAATTTTAATTAAATTGATATTGTTGGTTTAAGTTTGGGGATGAAATATAAAAAAAAAAACTTCATTAAAAAAATATTGGACCATTAAAAAAAACATAAGGGTTAATTTTAAGGATTGTTCGCTTAAATGACAAAAGTAGGTATTCAAAACATAATAAATTAACGGTTGATGATTCATTAGAGCCATTATTTATAGGAATCATATCCACGCCCTCGTACACAATAACTAGTTAATGATTCATTATAGCCATTATTTATAGGAATCATATTCACGCCCTCGTTCATTATTCTCAGGAAAAAGGAGTCACGGTGATAATCGATGGCTACAAGAGTATGAAAGGTTGCAATTGGTCCGCACTCGTACCTCTTTCATTAATGATCCTCATAAAGTGGGTACTTCGATTTATTGGTATGGGAATAGGAAGATCGAACAATTTAACTATCTTGTAAACCGTGGAGTTCATTTCCAGCAAGAGTACTTATTCGATCGTATTCTGTTTTTCTGCCACAATGTTGGGATGAAGCTGTATAATGTATATATATCGCGTACATAATACTGATAGAGAACTTACCTTGTTTACGCTGTTAGAGAAGGCTGAAAAAAAATTCACCCATTACGGATAGAATTACGTACAAATAGCATTGACGAAGACTGTGATGTCTCACGATATATGCACGTCAAACTTGATCTTGCTAATAGGCTGAAGAGGATGAGATTTCGAGTTCATGTCACTGACATCTATGCATCCATTATAGATACGCTTCCTCCTCAGTGGCCATGTGCAAAAATTCGTAGGTTTTTAAAAATAAATCCATAATGGGTGGAGATTAGACACATTGAAATTTTGTTAAAGTCTTACCACGAACGGCTAGATTATAATATATGGTCAAAAAATTTATTTTCTTATTTATATGTTCATATTGAACTTTGAAATTATGCGTCTATTATTATAGATACACAATTAACTTTTATTATTTTTGTAGATAATATCGGGCGGTAATTGAACCAATGTTGTAACCAACAACAACCAACAACCACAAAGAGAATTCTCATCACCAATTGGTGAGAAATACTCAAATCCACCAACTGTTCACTCCCCTAATCCACAAAATGTTCACTCCCTTACTCCGAGTTGTAGTAGGCAAGGTACTCCTACTAATCCAACAGACATGCCCAACGCTTCTGAAACTATCGGGTCAGTTGAGAAGAAGCCCATTGGGTTCTCTCTTTTGAAAAATAACCCCACGGAGAATAAGAATCATGTTCAAAAATTCAAAGCCCAGTGTTTGTCCCTGGCAAAAATGAATGTGGGAGTGGGAGGAGTTGACAATTGTAACCTTATAGATAAAACTATTAAAGATGACATCTACGAGCAACTCAGCAAACGGTTTTCATTTTCCCCTAACTCAAAAAATAAGGTGCTTTCTCGGGTTACTGAACAACTCTAAACATATCGGAGAAACCTTAGGCAGAACCATTTTCCTAAGGGAGCAGCAAGCTCCGACATTTTGGCTCTCAAAGACAAAGTCCCTTCAAACGTTGAGATTCCAGTCTCTCAATGGAACGATTTTCTGGAGAATGAGGCGAAGGACTCCAAAATACTGAAAAGGGAGAAAAATAAGCAGAATAGGGTTAAAAAATCTTATGTCCGTCGGCTTGGCTCGAAATCTTATGAAGATTTGAAGAACGAGTGGACGACCGTTACAAAAGGTAGCCCGAATAAAGGAAAGACACTGAATAGGGCCAACTTATGTGTGCATGCTAGACGGGACAAAGATAATAAATTCTCTTCTCACTTGGCCAAGACTATAGAATCAATAGAGTCTATTAGTAGTCAGTCAGATTCAAGTTCGATCAACGATATTGGCAATGATGCCATTGCACAAACCTTTGGGAAGAACCACGGAGGGAGGACGAGAGGTTAGGGGTTGCATATGTCAAAAACAAGATTCAAACACTGCACCTCTAGTGGACGAGCTTTCTTTTGTTAATAAGGGTTTCGCGTCCAGCGATGATCGTCAATCTAGGAATGAATGGGATATAATGGGGCTTCGAAATGAATTGAGAGGTGTGAATGATAAACTTTCACAAATTGTATCCCTTTTAACCGGTCGTATGCCCCTGTAGCCCCTAATGCATCTCGGTTTCCCTCCACAGATGCCAGGGATTCCATAAAATTTTCCTCGTTCTCCATTGCCCCCACACATTTCGGTTCCTCCTTCAACATTACCTTTCTCAGCGCCTCAGCATGGCACAGGTCTTGGATCATCATCAACAAACCACAGTGACTATGGTGAGAAATACTATATACAGGACCTGAGCGGTAAATTTGTCGTTGGGATATGCACGCTCATGTCCACTGTCGTATGAACTTTAGTACATAATCGACCTTTACAGGAGGGTGAGTGGCATATCGTGGTTGATACAGTATATTAGTGTTGTGAAACTGTTCCAGCGCACGTCAACAGTGGAGAAGGGAATTTTTTAAAAAATTATGTAGACTCTGTTACCACTTGGCTAGTTTATCGCTTGATAAAGATGTAGTAATATGTTTCTTATGTTGTAATAATATCAGTAGACAAATTTATTTAATTTGAGTTTAAGTGGTTTTGTAGTATCCTTAATTGGCGTGTTCTTGTATTTAAGTTATTGCATGGTTTGATTGATTGGTGCGTTGTTGACTATATTAGTGCTTTGCTTTGATACTATATTAGTGCTTTACTAAGCAACATGATATTTATTTTATCATGTTGACATAGTACTGCAATTTGAAGATTATTAAATGGATTTTCCACAATACAAATAGTGGATGGGGGGACTGACCGAATAGCTAATAATTATGTTAAAGGCTTTCAAGAATTTATTAAATACGCTTTTAAGAACCTTAAAAGTGAGAAGATTCTGTGTTCGTGCACCCATTGTATAAACGAAAAATATAAATCTTTGGAAGATGTTGAGTTACATTTAATAATGTTGGGAATTTGTCAAGATTATAACAAGTGGACATACCATGGTGAAAAATATGTACCTTATGTTCCGGAAGAATTATCGATAACCGACCACGTAACAGAACTCCAACGAGTGGAAATCGTAAATTATTCGCCAACACATCATCCATTGACCGACCTAATTGACGATGCTTACGAAGTCCACCACGATCAAAACCACCAACCTATGGAAACAGATAATCAGCGTAATGAACAATTTGATACTGAACTACCGGAGACCGAGAATATACACGGTTGAAAGTCGATGAGGCTAGATCATTGTATAAAGATTGCGATGAAGATCATTCGGTATTATATGTAATTATTGGTTTGCATAACTTGAAGAGTCAATTTATCTTGTATGGGAACAGCGTAATCGAAATTCTTAAGTGGGTTAAAGAAATTCTCCTAAAAGAGAACACGTTACCAGAAAATTATCCTACCATGAAGAAGAGCTTGAAGGGTTTGGGATTGAAATACAAATCTATTCATACATGCAAGTACAATTGCATATTGTATCGCAACGAACATGGATAGAAGTATGAATGTCCAGTATGCGAGATATGTTGTTTATGAGAAGGTAAATGACAAACCTACAAAACATCAAAAGACCTCGCAAGTCCCATAAAAGGTTTTGAAGTATTTTGCACTTGGGCCACGGTTAAAATGATTTTTTAGTGTACCGTGGATAGCGGAGGCCATGACATGGCACGCTCTATGCGAGGTGGGTGGGAATATGATGCGTCATCCGGTTGATTCACTCATCTGGAAAATTTTAAATGCACGACACCATGAATTTGCAAAAGAACCACGCAACGTTCGTCTTGCAATCTCAACTGATGGGTTTAACCCTTTCAATAATTTAAGTACTAGTCAAAGTTATTGGCCAGTTCTAATGGCGCCTTTAAGCCTCCGTCCGACATTGTGCATGAGAAAGGAGTTCACATTATTATCTTTATTGATACCCAGGCCGAAGGCTTCGGGTGATGATATTGATATATTCTTATCCCCATTAATCGAAGAGCTTAAAGATTTGTGGGATAAAGGCGTGACGGCGTTCAACTCTCACAAGGGTGAAGAGTTCACACTTAAAGCAATGGTGATGTGGGCAATCCACTACCTTCCTGCTTATGGGACCTTGTCCGGTTATAATGTTCATGGTTATTATGGATGAACTATATATGTGGAGGAAACTGAAGCCATTTGGCTACATCATAGTAGTAAGATGAGTTACACGGGTAATCGTAAATTTCTACCGACTAGTCATCCTTTTAGGAATGACAAGTCTAACTTTTATCCTATTGGTCATGAGCACCGAATGCAACCTGCCCGGCTTTCTGGTCAGCAAATCAAGGAGAAGGCAGCGGCTACGACTGCGGGGAATAGGTATGTAGGCAAACACCCCAAGTTTGTAAACTTAAAGCGTAAAGCAAGGGGAGATCCTAACGACCCTACTAAAGCAAAACGATGGTCTAGGAGATTAATATTTTTTTATTTGTCGTATTGGAAAAGTCATCGTGTAAGGCATGTAATTGATGTGATGCACACAGAGAAGAATGTTGCAAAACATCTGATAGGAACATGTCAGGGTGGATCTCATTCCAAAGATGGAGAGCGGGACCGCCGAGATCTACAGGACATGAAGCTAAAGAAGAAACTCTGGTTAAAAAATAATCCTATAACAGGAAGAATTTCCACCCCTCCGAATGCTTTCACTTTGACTACTAGTGAGAAGAAGATCCTCTTAGACACGTTGTTTAACTTGAAGAGTCCAACTGGTTATTCTGGTAATTTACGTAGGGGCATTAACTACCAAGCAAATGACTTAAAACAGTGCAAATCTCATGACTGGCATGTAATCATCCAATTAATCCTTCTGTTATTTCGGCATTGCTTCTCTGAACACAAAGATCTTCGTCGGGAAATTATGCAAATCAGTTTGTGTTTTACCATATTTTGTGAAAAAGTGGTAAACAAAAGGCACATTAGGGCTGCAAAATCAACTTTAGCCGAGGCAGTTTTTGTATTAGAGAAATATTTTCCTGCATCGTTCTTCGATATCAGCATCCACGTGCTTGTGCATTTATGCGATGAATCTTTATTATGTGGTCCCGTTAGGTGTCGTTCGATGTATCCTTTTGAGCGCTTGATGAAAACTTTCAAAGATTATGTAAAGAATACATGGTATATTGGAGGGTCAATTGCTGAAGAATACGTAACTGTGGAGTTATCGTTATACGCTAGGAAATATATGACCAAACAAGAGGTGAGGAGGTTCAATCCTCGTAGAGGAGGAGTGATTGAGGAACCTGACGAGTTTGAGGACAAAGTACTGTTTGGGAACCCTAAAGAGGTGAAACTCAAAAATATACAATACGAGCAAGGAGCTCGTTATGTCTTCGAATCGCAAGACGAAATCGAAGAATGGAGAGAGTGAGTATCTATTGAATTCTTCTTCTTTGATTATATGTATTTTATATTTTATGATCTAAACTCTACAATTTACCCGTAGGAAGTACGAGAATGAAATTGCTCAAAATCAAAGGAGAAATTTCACGACAAATGATTTTAGGGCATGGGTATCAAAAGAGGTAAACTTCACATCTTATCTGTGCGGATATTTATTTGCGTATGATAAAAATATGCCTTAATACAAATTCATTAATAAATGCAGCTTCTAAAAAGAGGTGATGTCTCTTCCGGGCTTGCACGCCTAGTAAAGGCCCTAATTTTTGTGCGAAAGAGTTTAAGAAATTCCGCACCAATAGTTTTGATTTCATTTCATATCCATATGAGGAAAAACTTTTGACGCAAAATAGTGGAATATCAATTTTTGCCTTGACCACCTGTATTGCTTGCAAAAGCGATAAAAATCCAAAGAATACGGTGCTAACCTAATATGGGATAGTCCAACAAATCCTTGAACTTGATTACTTAGATTTCACAGAAACCGTATTCTATTGTGATTGCAAAATTGATTCCAAAGGATACTATGAATGATTACAAAATTGATCCTGACTCCAAACTTATTATGGTAGATTTATCAAAGCTGAAGAGTGGTCTGTTTGGTTTGCAGTTATAATTCTATTTTCTGTGTTTAAATATAATTCTGATCAAAATTTGCGTTTATTACCTGTTTTTAAACACTGAATTATAATATTTCTGTGTTATAATCCAGTTTTTCAGAAAACAACAAAAAAGTGTTTTATAACTTCTGTTTTTTATTTTTCAACTCATAATTATTTATTCTTAATATTTTAATGCATTTAGGCCTTAATATATAATATACATACATAATACATCAATATTGTGTAATTCTTATAAATAAAAAATATATATGTACATGTACACAAAATTACGTATGTTTATATTATTAAATTATATAATATACTAAGATTCATATGTTAAGTAATATTATCAATAGATACATGATACTTATATATAGTTTTATACATGTATTATTATTGTATGGAATAATATAAAATATACATATAGTACATATGTATTAAAAAAATATTATCAATTTATGTATGTATATAATTTATTATGAATTATACATGCAATATCATTATTTAGACACACACATACACACACACACACACACATGTGTGTGTGTGTGTGTACATTTATGTATGTATGTGCGTTTATATTTGTATTATGTATATATGTTATATATATATATATATATATATATATATATATATATATATATATATATATATATATATAGTTTAACTCCCCAACATACCTCATTAAATATAGATAAAAATACATGATATTAAATGTACATGTATATAATTTATAAATACATTCTTGTATCATGTATGTATGGAAGTGTTATGTATGTGTTTATACACACACACATATGTATAATATAAAAATACATGTTTGTCAATTTTATCAATTTTTCAAAAAATTGTATTTAAAAACAAGTTTACCAAACGCGCACCAATAATTATAAACATAAAAAACTGAATTTTAAAACTGTATTTAAAAATAGAGTTTAAATCGAGTTTTCTGAATACAAAACCAAACGGGCTCTAAAGATCGCATAGTCGACGAGCCTTTTATTTGTGCCTTTCAGAACGTAAAGAAGGTATTTTACTCCAAGGCATAAATGATGGAAATTGATCTATTGTTGTGCATGCACCAAAAGGGTATGACTACTGAAGAGGATACAAAAGAGTTCCAATCAGCTCTTAATGACAACCTTAATTTGAAGGATCTTTTAGTTTATTTAGAGGAAGATTGGGTATCAAAATAATATGTTAACCTTGTCAATCTTATTTGTATCCTATTTTGATATTGACATTGTATTAGCGCTTTGCTTTGATGTATGAATGTTTAGTTACTTTTACGAATTTTTAATATGATTTGTGTAAGTTAACTTTCGATAATATGTTATGCTCAGTCAAATATTTAGTAACTTTCACAAGACACTCGGTTTGAGAATATAGTCATTTGAGTTTGTGATTGGATCAAATTGACCCATCTCAATTTCCATATGTTCCTATACATATACATTTGTTGATCAGTTTCATTCATGCAATATTCACAAAATGAAGTTATATTAGCTTTATTATATAAAGATTGTATTAAAGAAACTAGTCAACAAATGTACATGTAAAAGAATACATTGGGGGATCCAGGATCAATTTGGTCTAATCACACATTCAGAAGACTTTATTTAATGGCCTTGTTGGATCGCAGGAATCAGTATTCTTTACTTTAACTGAAGTAGTTATATAATTGATATGCATTATCTTTAGAATATTTTAGATGTATGGGATAATTATTGGTTGTGTTTGGTTTGGCCATTGGATAATTATTGGTTGCTGACTTGTTGTTGGATAATATGTTAAAAGGAGTATCGAATAATTATTGGTTTTGTTTGGTTTGGCTGTTGGATAATTATTGGTTGTTGGTTTATTATTAGATAGTATGTTAGAAGGAGTACGAGATAATTATTGGTTTTGTTTGGTTTGGCTGTTGGATAATAATTGGTTGTTAGCTTGTTGTTGGATAATATGTTAGAAGGAGTACGGAATAATTATTGGTCTTGTTTGGTTTGGCTGTTGGATAATTATTGGTTGTTGGCTTGTTGTTGGATAGTATGTTAGAAGGAGTATGGTATAATGCTTTGGGTTTTCGCCCTCTAACGGCATGTTTTTAAACCTAATTCTAGATATTTTCAAATTATCGACATATTCTCAAATCGGGGGTCCCTTAACCACGCGGTCAGTTCTTGCGAGTTATGTTTGTCCGCATGGTCAAATGTACTTTCAGCAGACTTAAACATTCTCGTCAAAAGAGCAAATTGCCTAGCAATAAATGAGTGTGTGGAGCCAGTGTCAAATAACACCCGACCCACAAACCCCTGGATGGGAAACTTACCCTCAATAGCTGGAGGTGCTAACGATGCTGGAGGAAACAAAGCGTCTTGGATATTGTACATACGTCTAAACTGAAGTTGTCCCTATTCTAATGAGACGACTGGAATAGGTGCTGGAGGTTGTTGCTGTGCCTACGGATTCTGAGGGCCTCTTGGCAAGGTTCCCCTATTCAACTATGGACAAGCTCTCTTCATGTGACCTGTCTCACCGCACTGAAAACAACGGCCCACAAAACCCTCCAGATGTCAGCCTTAATTGTTATTTCGAAACTTCCCCATGCCTTGGCCCTGTTGGCCTCGACCCCCATTATTCCCTCTTCCCACTTGGCCCGGTTGGCTCAACTTCTGCTTTTGATGAGCACCCTAACCGTGCTTAAAACCACCTCCACCAAAGTTGAAACCCACAAAGCATTGCTTCTTAGCCAAGTCCCCCTGCTGGAGGTCCCTCTCCTTCTGTTTATTCCCAGACTGCTGTGGTGGTGGTAGTCCTCCACCGGCACCATTCCCTCCTTGTTTATTAGATTGACCAGAATCTCCTATCTTCTTCGTCACCTTCAAGTGAAGGTGGTGATCCTGGCAATGAAGTAAAGATGCATTCATAATATCGCCAAAAGTTTACAAAGTCGGGATCCCCAGCAGATGCTGCCTTATCTTCCAACTCAATCCCCCGATAAATTTTGAGATCCTCCTTTCTTCTGGATTTACCTTTTATGGCACAAATTTTGCCAAATGGGTAAATTCTTCTTCATATTCCGCCACTGTTCGCTCCCCTTGAATCACATCCTACAACTTCCTCCTCATCTCTTTCTGGATTGCTGGAGGAAAGTAATTTCGATCAAATAAGGCCCAAAATTCTGAGATCATCATCGTATCCCTCTGTTCTTAAGTGATCACTGACTCCCACCATTGGAGAGCAGCTCCCACGAGTTTAAAAGTGGTGAGAATTTGTTTCCTCCCTCACTACATTCCACCATTCAAAGATGGTGTTGAACATCCTTCTTCCTTTGATTTGCAACAATCACATCAGCGCCACCCTGAAATTCTGGAGGGTGATCTTTCAGGAAGGATTCTTTAACTCTTTCCCTTGCGAAAGGTCCCGTATTGCCTTGAGCCACCGGTACTACCGATTGTCGATCTTGGGGAAATTGTTGCGCCATAGCGGTCATTGCAGCGTTTACCCCCTGGGCCATAATATTAGCCACCTCCGTTGCATTTATAGTGCCTTGTGGTGGTGGGGGATCTACATCATCTTCTACTTGATTTACCCTTGTCGGGTGACCTCGTCTGGGCGACGTCTGAGATAAAAAGAAACTGAATCAATATACAGTTCAAAACGATTTATCCTTGCAGGAAAGATCGTAAACGCCGATAAGCAAAACAGTCCTAATAATAGGGCTCTATAACAAAGAATGCTACAGTAGAACGTGATAAGTCTGCATAGATCCTAAGGACTCTAGAACCTAATGCTCTGATGCCATTTGTGACACCCCGTTTATTAAAATAAGAGGTGGCCATCCAATCAATCCAATAGAACAAGGATCTTTAATGGTCCATTCTTATCATCACTGTCGCACAATAATAATACGAGACAACCACCAAATATTTTGAAAACGAATGTCATATATCATTTTGCAAGTTGGATAAAAGCAATTTCCATCAAACAGTTTATAACAAAAGGTTGATATATATACATAACAGTTTAATAACATACTAGAAAGCATAACCGAATAAGCTGTCGGTTAACAGACTTAATACAAAAGATTACACCAAGTAAGAAAGTATGTACGAACACTAAACTTGGGCAACACGCTCGAATATACAGACGGATCATAGCTAGAGTATCAAAGGAAATGATGCGTATATTACAAAAATTCTATAACCTCTGCAAAATGTTGTAGCTCCTTGACACTAGGAAGGAAAGTCACATCGAGCGCCCATTCGGCGGAGCACCTGAACATATATAAGAACCACATAAGAAGGAAAAATATAAACGGGTCAGGGCCCGGTTTGATATGATAAACATGTGAATAAAAAGAATGATAGTCATGAATTCTACTTTCATAAACAAATAAGATTCGCTCTTCATTTAAGGAATCATCCTCACTTCTCTTCTAGGTGCACATCCTAACGCGTACAATTCATTTTAAGTTAAAATACCCAACTACTTAATGGGAGTAACCTAACTATATTCCATATGCCAAGTTTATCAATTGGAGATATATTTACAAGTTAATAATCATTAGGTACCATAGGCAATTAAAGTTGATTCACAGTTTTTCTAAAACAATTAATCAATTGGGTGAAATACTATTTCAATGGGAACAGTTACAATCATAATAATAACGGTTCTAAGACCATCCTTCCGGGAGTCAACCCACTGGATGCTCCCCTAAATACTATCATCTTCCACGTCCTATAACCAAGACCACCTGGGTATCCTAAA
This sequence comes from Sambucus nigra, assembly GCA_949130495.1. NCBI lineage: Eukaryota > Viridiplantae > Streptophyta > Magnoliopsida > Dipsacales > Adoxaceae > Sambucus > Sambucus nigra. The sequence goes on along the minus strand of OX422215.1, from coordinate 464,771,513 downwards.
TCACAAAGCGTGGGAAGCGACCATATACCTTCGATAGTTAGTCATAACCATACCCGGAATTACCTCACTTCGAACTATACAATCATACAACGTAACACCCGGTATCATGGCCTGAGGACTATACTCTCCCTACATCATTAGCCAGGGGCTTCACCTCTAGCGCGTACTTCCCTTATGATAGCATTTAGAGAGTAATGTGTAAGAGTGCCATAGTTACAAAATATATTAAGTTAAACATAGGGTACTTAAATTTCGAAACCATATGTACGTACAAGTTTGGCTATAAGATATAATTATTATCAGATTAGCCCCGAAGGTTCAACACACACTACCCGACTCTCCACTAGTCCTACTCTTGTTTACTAGACAAAATGAAACATTATACACTTATAAACATTCCTCGAAATAATCCCGGACACTCCCGTACTATCCTAGAGTACCACTCCCCTTATATGAGGTCATATTACTTCTCAATACATCATAAGGGAAGGTTCCTAAGCCTTAAACCCAAAAGAAAAAGAGTAGAAAGAAAGTCTAATTCTTGGACTAAAAACAGAGTGCCGGTCGACCGTCCCCTGACCCCCGATCGACTACGTAATTGAAATTTACCTTGCGAGCAACCAGTAGGCTTTTCCCTTTAGGCCCGGTCGACCGGCGGCTTGGCTGCGGTCGACCGGTCGCACTTGTTAACTTGACCAACCCCCATTTTTCTTACAAAACCTAAACCTTCCAACTCCTCCTCTTCCCTCTACACCAACTATCATCAACCAATATTATCAACAAATCATTCCTATATGATCACCAAACAATATACAACCTCAAATCATATCTAACTTATCTAGGTGGAGGTTTGAACAACAACTCAATCAAACCCTAAATGGGTTAAATCTTAAGAACAATGACTAATAACACAATTTATTCAAAATAATCATAAGGTATTGCAAGTATAATACTTGCCTTGTTGTTGGGCCTCCGATTCTTCTTCGTAACAACGATTTCGAGCTAGAAATGGAAAAATCTCCTCTTTCTCGTCTTTCTCTCAAGCTCTCACTTCTCTCTAACTTCTAGGTTTAGAAATACACAAATGTGGTATAAATGCTCTTCCAAGACTTAAATGCCCAAATGACTGAAGTCTAACATTAAATGCTATTACACACTTAAAAATGACTCGTAACATCATAATTAAGTCATAACTAGATAAAAGTATCCCGAAACCCAAAAATAACCCTGGCACTTATTTTGACTATCTCGACCATTCCCAGACTAACCGCGCCCTCTAAAATGAGCTTCGAGATATCGTTCATTATTTTCTATTCCAACGTCATATTAACATTCTAATAATAATCCAATTGGAATATAAATTATACATGTCCCCTCAAAGCATAGCGACTCAACATTAACATAATATTCACTATTTACATTCGCGTAAAGGTAAATATGCAATGCTCATAAATATTAACTCTTAAATTACTAAAATTAATGTTTAATCCAATTTTCTTTATTTATATAACTAACCCACATGGCAAATTAATATAAAAATAATTACTCAAAAGTAAGGGGTATTACATACTCCCCCCCCCCCCCCCCCTTACAAGGGAATTTTGCCCTCAAAATTAGGCATGCCTGGTAAAAAGAGGTGTGGGTATTTTGCTCGGATATCATCCTCTCGTTCCCAAGTTGATTCTTCGACATTGTGGTGACCCCACTGGACTCAAACCAAGGGCACCACTTTTGATCTTAGTCTACGCTCACCGTGGTCCAAAATGGCAATCGGTTGTTCCTCATACGAAATATCGAACGAAACATGCCACTGAGCTCCCTCACATATTTTGTACTTCTTTAAAGATGAGACATGGAATACATCATGAATTTGTCGTAAGTGTTCTGGCAATGCCAGTTGATAAGCTACGGGGCCTACCTTTGCAATAATGGGAAAAGTACCTACATAACGTGGCGCAAGTTTGCCTTTTTTCCCAAATCGCATTACCCCCTTCATCGGGGACACCCTCACTAAGACTTAATCCCCTACTTCCAATTCCACGTGCCTCCGATTTTCATTGGCATAGATCTTCTGGTGATCCTGCGCAATCCGTATGCGATTTCAAATGTGCTCAATCTTTGAAGAGGTGTCTTGGATTATTTCAGTTCCAAGAAGCTTATTGTCTCCTACTTCCAACCAACAAGCAGGTGATCGACACGATCGGTCATACAATGCATCATACGGTGCCATACCTATCGTGAATTGGTACGAACTATTGTATGCAAATTCGACCAACGGAAGGTATTGCTCCCATCCTCCTTTAAAATCAAATATGCACATGCAAAGCATATCTTCCAACATTTAATTGACCTTATCTGTTTTCCCATTGGTTTGCGGATGCTATGACGTACTCAATCACAATTCGGTCCCCATCACCTCTTGGAAACTTCGCCAAAAATGGGATACAAAAATTTTGTCTTGATCCGACACTATATTGATAGGCACCCCGTGAAGTTTCACAATTTCCGCAATAAAGAGTTGGGCATAGCGCATCGTGTTATAATATGCTTGTACTGGTAGAAAGTGTGTCGATTTGGTCAAATGATCGACAATTACCCAAATGGAATCACGACCACTTTGCGACATCGGCAATCCCCTGATGAAATCCATTGAGATACTCTCCCATTTCCACACCGGTATTTCTAATGGTTGCAACAATCTAGTTGGCCGCTGGTGGTCCACCTTTACCAATTGTCAAGTGGCACATTGGGAGACAAATTCAGAAATGTCCTTTTTCATTCCCACCCACCAATACTGACGGCGCATATCTTGGTACATTTTGTCCCCACCTGGATGCACTGTAAATCTTGAACCATGGGATTCTGTCATGACAGCACATCTCAAGTATCCTTCGTTCATGACTATAAGTCTTTCGTGGAAACATAACCCACCCTCAGAACTAGTAGAGTAGGACTCCATTCCCTCGATCAGCAATTGGCGTACCCGATCCTGACAGTCTTTATCCCCTCCTTGTGCTTTTACGACTCGCATCACGATAGCAAGCGTAATGGTTAAAACTGACATGCATGCTCTAACTACAGCATCATCCTGGTCAAGCTCTTTCCATTTAGCTTTCCACACTTCCACTATCTGTCCCATGGGTCTTCAACTCAGCGCGTCAGCTACTAAAAGTAAGGGGTATTACAACGGGACCAATGTAACTCGCAAGAACCGAACGCGTAGTCACGGGACCCACGGTTTGAGAATATGAAGATAATTTGAGAAAATCTAGACTTAGGCTTGAAAATGTGTCGTTATAAGGGAAACCCCTTAACGCCCACCAAACGACCCTTTTAGGGGAGCGATTACCACACACGGGTTCAACGTAGCTAGTAGGAGTCTATCGCATGGTCAGGGGAGCCCCGGTTTGAGATCATGGTCCAAAACAGAGAATATCCACACTAAGGCTTAAAAATGTGCCGTCAGGGGGCAAAACCCCTTAGTACCCCCCAAACAGCCCCATGAGCCGCGCCAATACCTTGCAGGAGACCAACGTAGACTGTACAAACTGACCGCGTACTCACGGAACCACCCCCCGATTTGAGAGCACGGCCCAAAATAGAGAATATCCACACTTAGGCTTGAAAACGTTCCATCGGGGGACGAAACCCCTTAGCTCCCCAAATGGCCTCATGAGTAGAGTCAACACCTCGCACGAGACCAACGTAGCCCATACGAACCGATCGCGTGGTCACGGAGCCCCCGGTTTGAGATCACGGCCCAAAACATAGAGTATCCACACTTAGGCTTGAAACCGTGCCGTCAGGAGACGAAACCCCTTAGCACCCCCCAAACGGCCCCGTGAGTGGTTTCAACACCTCACACGGGACCAACGTAGCCCACACGAACCGACCACGTGATCAAGGAACCCCCTGCTTGAGAGCATGGCCCAAAATAGAGAATATCCACTCTTAGGCTTGAAAATGTGCCTTCAGGGGGTGAAACCCCTTATAACCCCCCAAACTTCCCCAAGAGTGGCGCCAACACCTCGCACGGGACCAACGTAGCCCACACGAACTGACCGCATGGTCACAGGACCCCTGGTTTGAAAGCACAGTCCAAAATAGAGAATATCCACACTTACGCTTGAAAACGTGTCGTCGGGGGCGAAACCCCTTAGCACCCCCCCCCCCCCCAAACAGCCTCATGAGCGGCTCCAACACCTCGCACGAGGCCAACATAGCCCGCACGAATAGACCGCATGGTCACGGGACCCCCGATTTGAGAGCACGACCCAAAATAGAGAATATCCACACATAGGTTTGAAAACATGATGTCGGGGGACGAAACCCCTTAGCGCCCCCAAAACGGCCTCGTGAGCGATGCCAACACCCCGTACGGAACCAACGTAGCCCGCACGAAATGACTACCTGGTCACAGTACCCCCAGTTTGAGAATACGGCCCAAAATAGAGAATATCCACACTTAGGCTTGAAAACGTGTCGTCGGGGGGTGAAACCCCTTAGCGCCCCCCAAAAAGGCCCCGTGAGTGGCGCTAACACCTCGCATGGGACCAATGTAGCCCGCACGAATCAACCGCATGGTCACGGGACCCCTGATTTGAGAGCACGGACTAAAATAAAGAATATACACACTTAGGCTTGAAAACGTGTCATCGGGGGGTGAAACCCATTAGTGCCCCCCAAATGGCCCCGTGAGCGATGCCAACACCCCGCATGGGACCAGCGTAGCCCGCACGAAATGACTGCCTGGTCACAGTACCCCCAGTTTGAGAATACGGCCCAAAATAGAGAATATCCACACTTAGGCTTGAAAACGTGTCGTCGGGGGGTGAAACCCCTTAGCGCCCCCCAAACGGCCCCGTGAGCGGCGCCAACACCTCGCACGGGACCAACGTAGCCCACACGAACCAACCGTGTGGCCACGTGACCCACGATTTGAGATCACAACCCATATTTCAGAATGCCTACACGGGTCCCATGACCGCGTGGTCAGGGACCCCTTAATTTGAGAGCACGGGACCTTCGATTTGAGAGCACAAGACCCCCTCGAGGTCACCCAAGGAGTACTTGCAACAACTGACCGATTAGCCTCCCGATTCAAGGATTTTTTATTATTATTATTAAAACTGGTCACAGCCTAAAGCCGTGATAATATTTTACGCACACTAAGTATAGTCACGACCCAAAGCCGAGATAATATTATCTTTATTGTAAGTGTGGTCATGGCCCAAAGATATGACAATATCATATATACAGAAAGGTTGGTCACGGCCTTAAGCCATGATAAATATTGATCGCATAAACAACTGGTCACGGCTTTTAACTGTGACCAAATGGTCTTTAATTGCGCAGTGGTCACGGATTTGGGCCGTGACCAGGCTTACAAATAGGGTCAGGGCTATGGGTCGTGATCATATATGTGACTATGGGAAATCCGTGACCAAGTTGTGGGTCAGGAATTTCGGTCGTGACCACCGAAATTGGTCAGGACGAATTTGATAATGGACCAAATCTGCGACCCACACTTCCTGGTCAGGGATAAAGTCCGTGACCATTATCCCAGTTTTGGTGTAGTGATCGTCTACCACTCCGTATGTCCATATAATAATACCAAGGATTATCGAAGGTGTTCTCTTTTGGTTTGTAAAAGTCAAAAAACTTCGCGGTCATGATATCCCTGTCAATTTTTTTCTTCCAAACCGTTAAAGAAGCCAATATGGCCCTCCAGCCATTGCGATAAACCTGTGTCGGGGTCAAGTTCATTATTTTGAGAATTTTTCTAACAGTCTCTAGGACTAGAAACCTAAGTCCAAGGAATAAGTCATGGAGAAGAAAACAAAACTCCATCCTTAGGGATTATAGAGCATGACCTTTTATCCGGGGAAAGTGAAGCTAATACGTTATGTGCCGGGATATCACAGGCCACGTCAAGATTATCCAACCATTCTTTGGTCATTATGCAAGGATAATTTAAGGCTCCGGGGTCGTTTTCTCCTTCAGTGTCACGGCGTGATGGCCCAACTTCAGTGTTCCTCCTCTCTACAAAAGTTTGGACTTATTCAGTATTAGGACAGCCCCAACCACGGTATTTTTATCCAATGGTGCTTGATTATTTGTTCAATCGGTGTCTTCCCCCTGGCTTGCCCTAGCAACATCCATATGTTCCTTACAGTTGGATTTTGCAGAAGTAGAGTCAATGCGCACACAAGTTGGGCAATCTAGTAGTTTGCAAGACCCAGAGGTCCTAAGGAGCTTGATGTTTAACACCACGGGAGGTGGAACATCAAGGTGTCTTGTCTAAAAATCTTTTAAGTACTCGCAAGTACTCCAATGCATAAGGCCACTGATGGTACCTATAAAAGCAGATAGAGCTCCATAGTTAGAAGGTCACAACCATTATGAGAAAAATATAAGGGAAGCACAAGATTGAAAGACCACGTCTTTAATAAAAATCCACGGATATAGACATGAGTATAGATCCTAAAGGTCAAAGGTACTATCGATAAATTCATGGCTAAATTCTAAAATGCCACGGTAATACTTATAAAACATAAGGCCACGAACTCCTAAAACTTAAGTCTAAGATCACAGACTCAAGTTTAAAGCCATAGAGGCAATAGTTTCAAACAAATAAAGGCCACATCCTTCATGTAGAAGAATGCAGTCATCCAAAATATCAGTTCGCATAAGATAAGATGACTGCGTCTAGGGTAAACACTAGCTAAGGGAAATATAAAACTACTAAAAGGCCACAGCCACATGTACAAAGCCGCGGCCATTAACGCAAACACTTAAGACCAATTGTTACCAGTTGGGGAAAATCAAAAACCCAAACCCTATAGTTTCTAAACAAGAACAAAAATGAATATTAGTTCATGTTCTTCAACTAAATCGAACCTAAATCCTTCAAAAACCACGTATTTTTGGCAGGTTACAACATCAAAACACAAATACAACCTTTGCAATTCCTCTTTTATGCCAATCAACACCCAATAATCATTAAAACCCCAAAAATCATCAAGAACATCCAAAAACCCAATTGGGTTCTACCTAAACACGAACCTAGAAAGATTAAAACCTAGTTTTATACATTTTGATGATTCCATGAGTTATTTATAAAGATTAAAACATGGAAATGGAAGCAAGTATACTAGCAGACAAGATCTAAGAAGAAATCGCAAGAAAATAGCAGAAATCTAACCTGAGAATTGAAGACAAGTCTCATCATAAATCACGTCGAAGTTCTGCCAGAAATCACCCAACCTCGCTGAATATCATCAAGTTGTTTGATCTCAAGTCTCAAAAAAGGTAATGAGGCCACGACCTTTGAAGCATTTACATAAAGGGTCGCAGAATTCAAAACGTCCCAGAATTTAAAACATTTTAGCACTAGGTTGTAACATCATTTGGGACGTCGTCCTCTCAACTATAGGCTTCAACGTATACCAAAATCTAGCCTAAAATAGGCATTGGCATCATCAAAGCACCCTATTAACGAAAGGCCTCGACTCCAAGGAAACACATTGCGGACATGAATTAAGCCCCAATATTAAATTAGTCACCTCTTAGCATTGAGGCTTGGGGACTTCTGTTACACCCAAAATATGTCAACCAATAAATAAGAGACACATGGCATGGAAACCCACGTAAACACAATGAAGATTCGACCAAGTAATGGTAAAAGGCCTCGTCTTGTAAGAAAGGCCATGGCTCGGTACCTAACTAGGTCGCGGACTACTCCCCACTTTCCCCATTAACACAAGACCACGGCTTGGTACACATACAAGTCGGGTACTATAAGAGCAATACCGCATAAGATCGGCCTAGTACATAGACAGGTCGCGTCAGTAAGAATAAGACTACCTTATAAAGTCGTGGCCAAGTGCTTCACATGCCGCGTGCTATCAAGCATAGTCTAACCCCAAATGTATAGGTCGCGAACCCTTACACGTTAGCATTGGGTTGCCAATTGTTCACCTTCTAAAGAGATTCCATCTGGCTAATACTTATCCACAAGTTACGTGCAATATGCACATGGCACCTCGACCAACTACTATAAATAGAGTTTCGCACCTCTTTATTTGGCAAGCAAGATCTAGGTAACAAAGTTCTGCCCAAGTCTCTCTAATATCTCTCTACACCGGAGTCCACACTCCGGTCACCTTCTTCGGCGTCTTAAATCACCACTGTCGTGGTCTCTTCCAGTATACACTACAAAGTCTGAAGCCTCCACTAGATAGAACTTGTATGTTTGTACATTTAACCTATTTCTCTCCTTTTATGCGCCTCTATAGCCTCCAAATTGGTACTACTATATGAACCTAATGAGAATTAGGCTCTATAGTGAACGTAGGCTCGTTTTAATGACCGAACTAGTTTAAATCTCGTGTTTATCACTTTTTATCTCTATTTTACTCTATTTTATACTTTGACTGATGTGTATAGATTTAACGGCATGGTTTACTCTAATAGATCCATTTTTTGATGATAAAATGGATGTACAATTGCGATTACATGACATGCAACCTCCTCATCTCATATTCGAGAATGTGTATCAACAGCTTTGTTATCAATGGCCTTCCTATAAACAATTGTGTAGCCAAAACCATGTAACTGGGTTAGCCATTTTTATCATATCATCGAAGAAACTTTTTATTCTAGTAAGAATCTCAAACTCTTGTGATTAGTCTCTATAATGATTCTATGTCCAAAAAGGTAAGTTCTCCATTTATCTAAAGTATACAATATAGCCCAAAGTTCCTATTTGTAAGTGGATGGCTCTTTTTTTCTTGGAGTAAATGCCTTTATCTGAAAAGATAGAGGCCTCCCTTCTTGAATTAGGACTGATCCTATGCCTTCATTATTAGAACCCATTTTTAGAACGAGGAGTTTTTTTAAATTAGTAAAAGTTAATATAGATATTGTGGTCACATCCCTCCTTAAATTCTCAAAGGCCTCCACTGCCTCACTTGTCCATTGAAATTGATTCTTCTTGAACATGTTTGTGAGATTCCTTCGTATATAACCATATGATTTTAAAATTTTCCTGTAATAGCCAGTTAAGCCAAAAATCCTCTTAAACTAGGCCACTAAAGCATAGAAAAAATTCTATTATGTTTAGCAGCCACCCTAAAAGCATAAATTATATGGCCAAGATACTCTAATTTTGGTTTACCAAAGGAACATTTGAAAGTTTGTCATAAAGCTCATGCTTCTTGAGTATTTCTAACATATTTTTTTATACTTAAAATGTTCTTCCATGTTTGGGCTATAAAACAAGATGTCATAAAAAATGAATCTCCTCAAATAGTCACTCAAAACTGAGCTCATCAATTATTGAAAATAGGATACAGCATTGGTAAGGCCAAAAGGCATTACCAAAAACTCATAGTGTCCTTTATGAGTTCTAAAAGCTTCTTTTGGAATGTCAGTTTCATTAAATTTTATTTGGAGGTATCCAGATCTTAAGTCCAATTTAGAAAAAATGGTGGATCCATGTAGCGCAACCAATATTTACTCTAAAGTGAGGTTATTAACCTCCTGATAATCGATAGACATTCTCCAGTTATTGTCCTTTTTAAGCAATTGAAACTTGGTATGCAAATGGACTGCAAGAGGGTCCTATAATTCTAGAATGAAGCATCTCTTTGACTAATCTTTCTATTTAAGCTTTTTAGATATGAGGATATCTATAGGATTTTACATTGACTGGTTCACTTTCATTCTTACGAGCAATATGATGGTTATGGGACCTCTTGGGAGGTAACCCTTAAGTTTCTTTGAAAGCAACATCATATTTATTGAGAATAGGTAATAGAATAGTAGGAGTGCCTACTTATGTTGCCTCGGTAGCTATAGTATAAAATTGACCTGTATAGTAGGCATATGTTTCTTACAGAGAGATTGGAACTCCTTGGATGAAATCATATGCAGTTTGACCTTGACTTGTTCCCCTTGCAACTTTATCATTTTGTCTCCTTAGCTGAACTACAGTTGCATGATTTAAATTCATGCACAAAGGACTTATTTCCCTCAACTATTGTACTCACATAGCCATGTCGTAACCTCCTAGTCTTGGGAGTTTGACTTCTACCTCGAATTGGTATCCTTGCAGCATCCACTATAACTTCTAAGAAAGGGACTTAATAATGACTTGGCCATCATTAGCTACGATTGTATCACCCAACGGCCTTCCCTGTTTGGCTGCAGCCATCAAAGCACTTATTCTCATGAGGCTGAGCTTTAAAACTTTAATACTAGGGAAACTGTGACAATCTGAATATAATTATGATTAATTATGCTTAAATCATGATTAGCTTATGTGATACGAGTAATGTTTTATTAATATATATGATGTTAAGTTATTATGTTTAGTCTAATCCTACCTTCAGAAAGCATGAAATATCAAATTAGTTACAAATACAAAATTTTTGAAGTTTCGATAGGAATATTCAGGTTGGAGACTAGTTTTGACAATTATAAAATAACAATTGACTTAAGGTAAAAACTAAATAGTTGTAGATATATGATTTAGGTTTGTAACACAATAAACGGTGTGTTAAACAGAGGTCCAAGCAAGAAGTTATGCTGGAATTGCGAAGCAGGGGTAAATTCGTTCATTCCTTAAATGATATTTTGTCTTATTAGTATAAAAAATGGTGGGTTTTGATTGGTTAAAGAAGGAGATGGGTTTTGGACGACTTTAAAGACTTGAAATAAGCTCCTCCTTCAGCATATTTCATCCATGGGAGAGTTTTATCCTAAGGAGAAAGAACTGTGAAGTTTGGAAAGAGAAAGGGGAGGCAAAGTTGGAGGAAAATTTATAGGAAATTACATAAAAGTCCCTGAGGTAATTATAACCACAAATCTTGTTATTTTTCTTGTATTACTGATTAAAATGATATAAATCATTGGTTGTTTATTAAACTTCCATGCCTTGGTTTATATGTATGAATAGATGCAAGTTTACGCAATAATTGAACATGTAAACCCTTAAAATTAATTTAGTTAGGAACCTTGTGTAATCAAATTGCTATATCTTTTTGTATACTTACTGGAATTGAGTAATTCCAATTGGAGATGAAAATAGACTCATATATGTATAACATCTCTGAATATTATATAAAAATACGAAGAAATCAATCTTGGGTGATAGTTGAAAGTTTGGGTATAAAATCTTCCCCAAAAGTATAAGTACGCATACCATGTGTTCGATGTTTTGCCTAACATAGCAAATGAAGTCTAAAAATTATGAAAATTTAATTTCGTATTATTAAATATGTTTATTGAGATTGGGTGGAATATCATAGAAAGTTATGATGTATAGAAATTATGAAAAAATTTGGAAGTTGACTGAACGATGGATGAGCTTATAAGACATATTTGTTATGTAATGAAGAAATGGGCATAATTTGCTCTAGGAACCTTCAAATGATGTTTTGTCTGTTGTACTGGAAACCTAATATTATAATAATTGGATTACCAATAATAAATGAAAGCATGTTTAGTATATGATTTGGATATGTTAACTATCTTGACATGAATTTAGATGGAACTTCATCTATGATAAGTGATGTGAATGGAATCATATAATGCTTATGAATTGAGTTACGTTTAAGTTACTCTTTGGATTGTTGATATTCTTATGATGTTACTAATATTATAAGAATGATAGTAAGGGAAGAAGAACCGGTTGAACAAGTGCCATACAAAGGAAAAGGGAAAGCCTGTTAAATTACCAAGGTGAGTGTACTTATAATTGTTTCATATATACAAATATATTAATGATTTAATGATATGAATATAGCTCGAAGAGTAGAAATATTATTCCCAATGGGCAGACATATTATTACCAATGGGCAGACATACTATTGCCAATGGACAGAATTACTATTCCCAATGGGCAGACATTCTATTGCCAATGGGCAGGATTATTATTGCCAATGGGCAGAGTTATTTGGGTCTTATGATCCAGGATTTTTTATCGCCAACGGGAAGGATTGGTTGGATTTAATATCCACTAATTTTATATAGAACTGCTAATTCATTGCATGGCAAGATTGGTTGGATTTAATATCCACATATTTGATATAAAACTGGTAATTCATTGCATGGAAGGATTGGTTGGATTTAATATCCACTGATTTGATATAGAACTGTTATTTCATTTCAGGGAAGGAGTACCTCACTAAGCTTAATGCTTATGGTTTATATTTTGACATTTTCAGGGTTGTACACTGCCAGCTAGGATATCATATGATTAGTGATTTGAGAGTTGCACCATTAGAAAGAGTTGGGGATTAGACATGGGGATTTTATCATTGTCACACTAAGATTTTACTACACTCGCATATCTTATATACCGAGTTAGTATGGATTGATTTAATGATTGCAATATTTAATCATAGTCAATCATAGTATAGCGTGTTAGCTTAATTATGACTCTGACGTTAATTACGTTATGGTACAAAGAACATGACTATGTTTATTGTACATGGAAAAAAAATATTGATAAATGAATTATATTTCGAATGGACTGAAGATTATGATTTAATCATAATATAAATGAAATGATTAGAATAGATTTGGGTTTGGGGTGTGACAGAAACCTTATCCTGTCGCGACCTTTAAGACCTCGGCCTGACATCAAACTTGTCAGATTATTCAATTACCACACTTAAGCATTACGCAACATAAATGAACCATTCAACTAAAATTGAATTTCATTTATAAATGATGAGAATTTCTACAATCCTCCAAAATGTAATTTGACTTCCTCTTTATACAGGTTTTTACAATAAAACTAATGTTTGGATAATAACAACTAAGAGTGAAATCTATAAGTCTAAACATGTTTTAAATAAACATCTCTCAAAACTCCACGGCCTCTAATATGCTATGTGGGCTCTAACTATACTCCTCAGTCGCTAATGCACTCCGCGGCCTCTAACCTGACAAAACAAGGAATATAGTAGGGATGAGCTCAAACAGCTCAGCAAGGTTTAAAACGAAGGTCATCGGCTCATTTGCCAATGTTAGTACGAGAAAATAAAGGATATACTAACAAATCACTATAAAACAATTCAATCAAGCAAGATTATGCAATATAAGCAAATAGGAAGGAAAAAATATACATTTTCCAACCCCAGATTACCCCAATGACCTAAGGCTCAATCTCCCAAAGGTCTCAAACTCCTCAGCTTCCCCCATGGCTATATCTCCCATGGTTCTCCCACACAGTTCGCGACCTATATTTTTATAGCCTTGGATGTCTCAAATCTACAGCCTTATTCTGGGCTTTTATTGACCTAGTCATGCCACAGGTCGTGGCCTCCTCTCCTACCCAGTTCTAGAATGTGTGATCGGTTATCTACTGTTAACTCCACAGTCTTGACCGGGCTCTGCCAAGGTGAAAGACTCATAGTTAGCCTAAGCTCAACCTCCCTAGGAATAACCGTTTTGACCTTAAGAACTAAGCAGGAGGCCCTCAAATAGACATGATGCCTCGACCTCAACAATGAACCCCCAACTCAAGATTTCCCAGGCATAATATGATATTGCCTTTAAACTCCACGGTCTTTAATAACCGGTTGTGGCCTCAAAGAAAGAGTTAGAACTCTTGATCTTCAACAACAAGGTTTTTATAAAAAAATATTATTTTCAAAACATTAATTTACTCTCAACTCAAATCCTCAAATACCAAAAGGCAAGACCCTAAATAAATCTCATAAGATCAATAAGAACATCATCAAAACCCTTACTCTCCAACTCCAAGATCTCACCTCAAAAACCCTAGTATAAAACCTTAAAAAAATAAACTTTTCCTAATGAATAGTAGCATTCCCTGGTCTCCAAATTACAATTGGACAGTGAAACTCCATGGCCTCTAGACCTCGTTGAATAGTAATTGTCCATGGCCCATAAAAAAATTATATAAACAACACAACTCCTTGGATATACCCAGATTACACTATGAGCAATAAAAATCCATGTCTATACTCAGATTTACATGGAAGGGATCATCTCATTCAAAGAAATATATAGGAACTAGTGTTTTAGCAAGGAATAAGAGGATGAGGACATATCCATTGTCTTTTAGGACTAAGTTTGATGAATAGTAACCTCCTTCCGCCTTTAGACCTCCTCCTCTTTCGATGAATAGTGGTTATCCACGACCTTCTTCCAACAGAACCTCATTTTTTTCTCAAAAGCTCACTTTCTATCTCTCTCTCTATAAAGTGGTAATTTTAGGCTTCCATTTGTCTTAGAAAGTGTTCCAAGGGTAGCTAATTATAGGAATATTAGGGAATGTAGGGTTTTCTTTTTTTACACTCTTTTCCACATTTAGCCTTTTTAAAAAGGCTTCTATAACTCTCTAAACTTGATCCTCAAGCCATGACCTAATCAGGCTATGTCATCACCTCACGTGCTAAGTCTTTGTGAGGCTGTGCTATTAAACTTCACGGTCGGTAAATCCTTAGGTCGTGGCCCTACTAAAACTTCGTGGCCTAAATCTACCAATTGGCCTTTCTTACTGTTTGTAGCCTTTTTCGTAGGTTGTGGACCTTACAACAGAAATTCCCCTGTGATCTTGGCTACGTATATGGTCGCGGCCTCATCTAGCTTAGGGTCAATACAACAATCACAACCATAGGTACAATTTTCTAAATGTCACACCAAAGAAGTTATAGGATCCAAAATGTTATGTGAGCTACCAAAATTGATTAGGATGGTGATGTTCACATTGATAGTGATTCCCTTTAATAACATAATTCTCGGTGATTGGAACCTAGTTATAGCATTGAGTGATATTGGCATATCCTCTTACAGAACCTCCTTTACCTCACCATCCAGAATGGGATCTTCTTCACCTTTACAGCCTTGGTCCTTACAGATTTCATCATCGCCTAAAATAAGTTACAACCTCGTGTTCTTACACTTGTGCCCGATGGAGTACTTCTCATCACGGTTATAACACAAAGCCACTTGTAATTTTGAGGGACTTTTATTCTGGATAGGAAGTAAGTACAAGGATTTTTTGCCTTAGGACATGTTAGTGTGAGTGTTGGTGAAAGGTTTTGGTGTAATTTTGGTTTGGTTAGAATTAGGATAATAAGGTGGAGACATTTTAGTAGCATTACAAGGTTGGAATATTGAATTAGAACTAGTTTTAAAGTTTGGGGGACTAGTATTAGGGAAGGTTTGGTCTCTTGAGTTTGGGTATCTTAAAGAATACGAGGATGCTTAAAGTTTGGCTAACAATTAAGCAGGGTTAGGGATGTTGGTAGGAACGTTTTAATAGGTTTTCGGATCTCCTCCTTAAGTTTAATCATAAAGCTTAAAGGAAATAAGACTCGTTGAGTCCACATTTTGGGCCATCACTAGATGTTTAATTGTCTCAAATATTTTTTGATATTCAGCTACATTTCCCTCATGATGTATATTATTAAACTCAGCAACCACATCATATATACATTCATGTGAAAATATGCCAAACAATTTCATCTTAAATTCTTCCCATGAAACTTTTCTTGGGTCTTCAAATTCTTCCCTAAACCAATGGGTAACCTTTCCCTCTAAATGGAGAGTCGTAAATAGTATTTTTTGTTCATATGGTAGAGGATTCAGCATGAAGTACCAACTCACCTTTTGGAACCATTTTCTTGGTTCATCCCATTGAACTTAGGACAATTAATCTTGGGAGTTATAAAAAAAATCTGATTGGTCTTATAAGTCATTTCTTTTGTAGTTCTTTCGGGAGCTCCCAAAATACCTTCATTCACCTCATGTAAGTTACTTCTCTCAAAGTGATGGATAACATTGACCATCAAGGCTTCGAGGATTTTCTAAATTGTATTAAGCGAGTCTTCTACCTTATCTTGTCTTAGTTCAACTCGTTGATTTTGTTCTTAGTTGATTGCCACTTAGTTTCTGTCATTTTGGAATCAATAAGTATGAGGGTAAAAAATTATGGAATGGATAATTTGTTGTTTCCACTGGAATTCAAGATTGAGGATTGTAGTTCTAAAATCCGAATTCTAGAATCACTTTAGGGAAAGAACGATTGGCGCAAGAAGGGGCTCTGATACCAATTAGTAATGCCCTTAAGAATTAAGGGTACGACTAAAGGGTACGATCAAACCCTAAATTGCCAAACTAGAGCTTAAGAAAATAATTGAAAGAAGAATTTAGAACATAGTTAAAAAGAAACATATAACAGATAGATGACAGAGAAAGAGAAGAACGAAACTGGGAGAAAAGATAAAATTTATTGATACTCAAGATGATCCCATTACAATTCAGTTCGTACACACACACGCACATATACACATATTTAAAAGGAGGCAGGATCATATCTGAACTTACATAAGGACCAATTGGTGTGGGAAGAAAAAAATTAAATGCCAAAAAAAATTATTGAGTTAATTTTTTTTTTTTGTGGAGTGTAAACAACTGGCATATTTTGTTCGATTTTTTTAAAATAGTAAAAAAAATCATTTTGAATTGATTTTTTTTGGGGTAGGATGAAATGTTTAAACAACCCACCAAAAATCAACTCAAAATAAACTTTTTTAATATTTTAAAAAAATTGGTTCACACCTGATCCTTCCCCTATATATATATATAATGTAGGAGGGTAGCATGATTGAGGTCTGATAAGATACTGAAACGGGTGAGGCATGACCCACTTTAATGAACTCTACCTCCAAGGTCTTCAAGAGTTTCTAGAGCAGCACCTGGTAAAACATTCCCTTTTTGGTGAAAATGAAACCAAATCTAGAACAAGCTCCTACAAGAAGATGAACTTCACAACAATAATAGTAACTTTTCTCAATAGGATCTCCTAAGAATAATGATTGTCAGTGTAGGAGTGAAAAAATAAGTACTTAACACTTAAAGAGAGAGAGAGTGGGGAGAGAATACTAGGTGGTCTGGTATGATTATGACAGAGTAACGGTATGACTTGAGTTTCTGATATCTGATTTACCTCACTAATGGTCCTATTTATAGGTGAACATGGGACTAGTTTGGGCCTTTTGGGCGCTAATATCAAGAAGGAAAAACTTAGAGGGACAAGGTCTGCAATGTACATTTTGTCCCTACTAGGTCTGCAACCGCTTGTCCCCTCTGACAGACGACACCTGGTGTGAACCAAAGTCAAAAAGCAAATATGTCTCCTAATAGAGATAAAATATCTGATATGGTAAATATCTTTTGAAACGGTAACTTATTTTACAAATTTTGTAACCTTAGAGGGACCTTGAGGGTCATCTCCTCTAAAACCATTAAACTTGAGAGGGGGGCTTTGAGGATCCCCTTCTCTAAAATCTTTTTATTTGAGAGGGGCCTTGAGGACCTCCTCCTCTAAAATCATTTTTATAAAAAGTTCATTTCTTGTGAGCAACCTCTTGGTTGCTCACTTCTATTATGACTGGGTGTGAACTGTGTAAGGGTTGGGTGACCCGTAGGGTCTTTTTACTAGTATCCTCTTAATCTTAGAGTGTTAAGTGGTTGAGCTTGCTCAACAAACCCTGTTCCTCATCCACTAAACCAAAACTCCAAGAAGATCTCATTTGTCCTATTTGAGCCCTGCTTGCTCAACTAGGCTACCTGTACAAGAAAGTGAAATATTAGTACTTTAATATTTTCTAGGTGACAAATCTTGGACAGTAGGTCACTCCTAGGTGGACCTCCTCGCCCTGTATCATTTCTGTGGTAAGTTGTTTGGGAGTAGAGTGATTATTTATGGGTAAACCTCTTCACCCTTCTTCCATTTCTGTGATATGTTTACTGGGACAGAGGGGGAAACTTGTAATAAGTCCCCTCGCCTAGGCCTTTTTCTATGGTCTCAATTCCTTTGAAGGGGTTGCTCATGGCTGCTCTCCTCGAACTTGCCTTTTTCTATAACTTGAGCTTTGAGGACGAGGAGCTCCTCGTGGTGGGACTCCTGGTCTTAACTTCATTTCCTGTGATTTTGAGCTTTGGGGACGAGGGGATCCTCGTGGTGGACCTCCTCGTCCTAACTTCATTTCTATAATCTTTAAGATTTGGGGACGAGGGGCTCCTCGTGGAGGGCCTCCTCGTCCAGTTAAGCTTTTGTCTTTGTCAGAACACTTATTTAGAGGCGCCTGCTCATGATGAGCCCCTCTCGACATGTGAGCTTGCTCGCCTATTTATTTAGGCAAATGGGTTAGCACACACACACACGTATGTAGTTGTTTTAACCATAAGCCATTAATTCTCAAACTAAAATTTCTCGGACTTCTAAGTTTTTTAAAAACACAATAAATACCCATGCAATCTTCCTTTAAACTATAATACAACAACCACCCCACACAAGTCTCTCTAGATACGGATTAAAAGAAATCCCACGCTCATCAGTTACCCTCTCCCCAACTACCTTAACAGAGCACAAGGCTCGGGAGAAAGGATATCTATCTATTCCTTCCCCCATTTTAACTCTCCGTTTGAACTGAGAAGAGAAGAGAGTTATGCCCTATCTCTCTCTCTCTGTGAGTTAACATAACCCATTTATTATTTTTGTTTATTTGAGTTTGTACCCGCTTATTTGATGTTTGTGTTGTTGTATAGCATAAACCATTCATCTTGAAAATCTCTTTATACACCTCTCTCTCTCTCTCTCTCGGTAAATAGAGGGACAACTAAACCTTTATCAAGGTTTTGATTCATTTATGAATTTTTCTTTTTAGACGTGATGTTTAATTTTTTATTCTCAATGATTTAATGACTAAACCTCCGTTATTTTCTTTATCATTGCAGGAAAGGTTGTTTGATCTGTTACTCATTGATTTTAATTGTTTAAATTTGTGGCTTTTCAAGCCTCTCTCTCCTCGAGAATTTGTGGTTTTCAATTTTCATTTATGTTGTGAGGTTTTACTCCATCTCCGATCAAGTTTCATTTATGTAATGAGGTTTTTCTTAAGGTATGGGTGGTTAAAGCTTAGTGTGTGTTTGTGCTCTCTCTTTTTTCTTTTTGCATTTCTTTAATGTCCTCTGTACTTGTTTTGTTACCTCGGCTTTTTTAACATGTCTACGCCCAGCCCTAACTGTGTCAAATTTTAACGTCCTCTGTATATGGAGATAGTTGCAATCTTTATTTCAGTTTTTTTGATATCCCAAGTTATGCAAAGTACTCTAGAGTCTCTATTTATCCAAGTCTACCCTCCTTGAAATCGACTACAAACCCATTTAGTGTTTGTTGGATACTAATTTATGGTTACATACGTAAGTTAGTTTTGAAATGTTGTGATGCACGGGAGGTGTGAAGGCTACTTATTCATAATAGGTTTTAAATGGGGAGATATGTTTTTTTTACAAAAGTTTGTTCTGAAATTTTACATGTTTTTCCAGGAACTGAATCAATAAGTTTGTTTTCTGATGTGGTGTTTCTAAGGCTCTATTATATAATTTTAATTTGGTTTATCTACATTTGTAATAATAGTAGTATGATCAACTATGAGTTGTAATTTTTATTGCATATATTTGAGGATGTTATTAGATTATTCTTATTATTTTCCCACTTTCTACTTATTCATCTAATGATCTTTTCTTAATTCTGTTTTTTTTGTAAGAAATGAAGAGTATTCCAAACTTCATCATTTATGTCAAAGATTTTTATTGATTTATCAGACAATTCAATCAACATTTCATTTGGGAATGGATACAAGCTTTGGATGGTGGTGGTAGGCTTCCAGCTTTGGATTGAATGTCATGAATGTACCTCCCTTTTTCATGCATACCATAATAAGATTCTTTTCTATGTGAGTCTCTCAATTGGCTGCACAAATTTGATTATATAATTTTTTTTTATTAGTATTGAACTTAACATTTGTCAAAAAAACATCAATGAAATTTTGTTGTTCTTTGAATGTGGATATGTTGAAGTTGCTACGTTAGTATTGGGTCAATATAAATAGTATTGATGTTTTTTTTATTTGTTTCTTAACCTAATAAGAAATTTAGTGATTTTTTAAAAATTTATGAAATGGTTAAAGTTATATTTAATCATTGCAAGTGAAGTTACTATTACAAGTTGTATACAAACCAGACGTAGCATGTAGCATACGAATAATAGAATGGTCCGTATAAGTAAGCTACTAGCCCATGAGTGTTTAAAGTCTGACATGTGTAGACTTAAATTCAAAGGACAAATCATAAGGCTCAATACAAAAAAAAATGTCTAGACATATGCATACTTGGAAGGACAATTTAATTTTATTATGCGTGAAAGATTTACTCAATGTCAACAATTGATTTTTAAAGTTGCATAACCTAAATTTAGACGTAAAGACTTTTAACAAGATGCTTTCAATAGAACTTCTTTAAAAATAAGTTTTAACAATAAGTTTTATATGTTTTATCTTAGTTTATATAACTAAATATCATGTACACGATTAATGACCTTAAAATGTTGGAAGTTCAAGATTGTGTAATTGGATCGATTTCTCCTCCATTAAGTTGATCTATGTTTTTTTTAACAATGAACTATGAATTTTCATTTGTTAGTCAATCTTATTTTGAAGGTGAATTATCATTTATGGTTGTAATAGGAGACCCATTTGTTATTGTGAGTCTTCAAATATCTATTATGCCACATGGTTTGAAATAAAATACTAGCGTTAACCAAGTATTACAATGTTTTCTACTGCCAATGAGATACCATAATGTACATTAGGATTTTTATTAAATGTTTAAGTTTTCTAGTGAACAAATCATGATAAAATATGATTGAGAGCAAAAATTGACTTATATTAATTTTTTCATTATAAATCACATATATTTGAATGAATATTAACTAGATTATTATTTTTACCGTGTTTTCGACACAAACACACAAGAACCAAATAAAAGCGACACAAAATAACAGTGTCTTTTTATATAATTGAGATTTTTATATAGCGGAGTGAATGAATATGCAACGAGGTAATATGTTAGTATACAAAATATAGTCTGATTCACTACCAATCAAGAATGAGGTATATAGTGTCCACATTTTAGAACATTTGTGTTGCATTTATATTTACTTTTACTTACAACCTATTAATGTATTTTCAATTTTCTATGACTTAGCAAATTACGATTTTTCTCACACAACTCGAGAGATGCGTTTACATCAAGACATGGGAATTTCGAAAGGTTATGCTCAGGAAATATGAATTCACAAACTACGAATACGATAAGAATCCATATTTGTTGTGACTCGAAAAAAATGAATATTGTTGTCGGTTTTGAAAAAAAATAGTTTACCTCTTTGAACTACTACTTTATTTTAAAATTTACTTTTATACGTATTTTTTTTACTAATTTTGATTTTCAGATTATGTTTTGTTCTATGATAATATGGTTCTGGACATTCATTTCAATTAATATGCCTTTACTACCATATTGGTTAAATTTACATGTTCGTGGTTATAGCTATGATCATTTTCTTAAATACTAATACTAATTATATATTAGGTTATACATTAGAATAATATATTTCAAAATGCTTTACACCCGACCATGCATCACATGGGTTACCACGAGTGTGCGTGCGTGTGTGTGTGTGTGTGTGTGTGTGTTTGTGTGTGTGTATATATATATATATATATAGGGGTGGGCATTAACAACAAACCTCCACAGAATGTTGTGTTGAAACAAATTTCTATAAAGCAAAATTAAGAGAAAAACAAGGCAGTATGAAGTCTAGTAGTGTCAACATCAATTTACTGGCTCCTCCTAGGATCAGGCTCCATCACAAAATTAGTAAAGCTTATGATTTACATGTATTATAATTAGTAATATTAAAACATATTCCCACAACTAACACAGCCACCAAAGAATCAACTACACATTCGCCTATGTCACGATAACTGGAATGATACAGAGCACCGAGAGAAACTCCAAACACCCGTATCTAAATATGTACACAAGGAAGCTGCATGAGAGAATCCAGTTATAATACCAGCACATTCATAGGATCCATTGCCAAACCTTTTGGGGGAAATACAAGCAACTTCCTTTTTTGACTTCATCTATTTGATGGCATCTCAGGGGCAGCAAACCTTTTGGAACCTTACTGAGGAGATGATAAATCTCAAAACCCTTTCAAAATTGAACTCGGAAGCACTGTAGAATCATCATGATTTTCCATCTAAATCATCACAATTGATTTTATCTGAATCAACGAGAAGAATATCCGATTCTCGCTACAGAAACCCTAATTTTCACCGGATGGATGTATAATATTACTTTCTCGTCGCGTTGCACTGGAATCATCTTCAGTTTCAATCTCTTTTGCACGGTGGTTATCTGAAACAGATTTCATTTGTACTCCGCTCTCATCAGAAACACCATTAGGTCTCACATCTTCATTGATTGAGAGAGTAGTACTATTCCGCACTGGAGTTTCACCTATAGAATATTGAACAAGTTCAACAGTAGCTACTGTCACATCATCCTCTACGATAGAGACGATTTTAGCGTCATCTGGGGCAAAAACTTCATCCGAAACAACTTTTGAAGCCACAGATGACTCGCTTTCCACCTTAATTGAAGTATGCTGGTGTAAATTCGAGTGGAATCCTTTAGTAATCTCGTCACTCTCATGAATATTACAGTCAGAAATAGAATTCTGATTCTCAATAATTTCTTCAGCATTGTCATTTGCGGAAATATTGACATTTAATTCATGAGTATCATCAATGTCACCCAGAACAGAAGATTGATTGTTACTGTCAACTGAAGCAGAATTGGCTTCAAAATCACATTCTGAAGTCACGGGTAGTTGACTTTCCATCTCATCAGCTGCACTCTGATGATTCAAATCAGCGTTAAGTTTTACGGTACCCTCATCAAGAGTAGGAGAAGAAACAGGATTACATTTTCCATTTATTTCGTCTGTAGATTTAACACAAGCAACTTCTCCTTCATGATTATCACCACCCTCAACTGCAAATGATTGAATCTTTGCTTCATCTGAAGCAACTTCAGCATCAGGGATGGGGGAACCACAAGCAACTTTCTCGTTCACTTTGCAAGCATCCTGTTTAGAAGAAATCTCTGGAGCTGCACACAATTTTGTTTCCATCTCAACTGCACTGTGATGATTCAAATCAAAATTTAATTGCAAGGTGCTCTTATCATCAGTCTGATTCAAGGTATCAAGAGAAACAACATTCTGATTTTCAATTGCCTTCGCCGATTGAATATTATCTTTATTTGGAGTACCCATTACAGGTTTACCAGCCTCGGGGTTAACAGGACATGCATCAGTGGGAGAGAGGCACTTTAACTCAGCAGTGGAATCTGCTAGCTTGTTCACCAATTCAGAATTGATGGGAATAGTCTCCTTGTTAGGGGAGGATTGAATTTTATATTCAAAAGGCGGATCTACAGAACTATTAATCACAATAGTATCACCTGAGAGAACATCTGGGACTTGCAAACTGGAATCTATAGCATCAATGTTGTCATTAATCCCATTCACATGCTGGACTCCGGCATCATCACATGTAACAAGATCATGCCCTTTCCCTCTCGAGGAATCCGGTTCAGATTTTTTAGCCAATTTGGGCAACATAGGAGGATTTTCCTTTTCTTCAATGGACTTCGTATCTTATTATGCAGCAAAATAGGGGAGGGAAAAAAAATTCAATCAGTCAAATATAGTTATGTACATTTCTTTTACTTGCCCATACTGTAATAAATTAAAAATAATGATATTTGAGACACTCACCACAAGTGGGAAAATTATACCTAATCCTACCTTCAATGGACGTCTATTCTTCTAACACGATAACAAAGGATCCTTAAGAGAAATATAAGACTTTTCCCTCATTTTTATTCCATTTCCTTCTTCCCACTTATCATCTTCCCAATAAACACTAACCCTAATCTTGATACTATATCCCTCTTTCTCTAATTCATGAATGCCTTTAACACAGACGACTTATATACACAATATAAATATACAAAATATATAAATATGTATATCATGCAATAATAATATATATCAAAATTGTCTAATTCATCTTTGATTTCATGAAATAAAAACCAAATTTTTATTAAGAATCTCATACACAAACCAATAACCCTAGATAGGACCTGAAACAAGAGGCTCACAGTGTGCAAAATCAGAATTTCATTTTCGATTTCTGAAAGCTTCAAATTCTATTTTGATTTAGTTTTGATTCCGTGTTGGTGTTGGTTCCTTTTGATTACGAGAAACAATTAAAAGATCTGGTTCCGTTCAATTGGAACTGTTGGTGGTGATTCCTTTCGATTACGAGAAGCAATTTCAATTTTGGAGTTGGTTCGTTTCATTACAAATATTAAGAGGGGATCTGGGTTGTGATTTTAGGGAAGCAATTGATGTTGGTTGCATTGCAAACAGATATCAAAAATTGAGAGTAGCTTTGAAATGAGGGTTAGGCTTGGTGAGAAGAAAAAAATGTGAAGTAGATAAGGAGGAGAGACTTTGTCAGTAAAAAGTGAGGGAGAGAATCCGAGTATTAAAAAAAGAACCTTTGTAAAAATCCGACAGAATATCTACGGTTATGTGATGCCTACTTTTTCCAACTTGTGGGAGTATATCAAATATCACTACTAATACAGGGGGTAAGTATTAAAAATTATATTAAACAATCAAATGGGTCTTAAAGGAAAAATAGATAAAAATGCATTTTAATGAAAAACCTGAATTTGCAGCTATGCTTTCCTTGGGAATTTCTGGCTTCATTAGCAGCTTCTGTAACATATCTGTGCCAGGAAAGACCAACATATTGATGGACCTCATTTCCTGTTTGTGTAATTCCTCAAGTGGATTGAAGTTGAAGACTTCAGTCCATGTATGCATGTGTTCAGTGATAGCAGGAATAATCAATTTCTTTACTTTTAGAGAGCATAGAACCTGGAAACAATACATTCAGAATAATTGGTTGCTTAAATGACTAGAGCAGGGGACGTAAGGTCAAAAGAGAGATGAAACAAACAATAGAATTTATGAAACAACTGACAGTAGACATTGGCGACAATAAGTACGATATCAATAAGAAGTGGAATTCCGAAGACAGGACAGAGGCCCCAAGAAGTCATTATTACAATTTTTAAGAGAACTTACTAGTACAATGTTTGAATACTTATCACTTGAAAACAATAGCACAGGCAATATAAAGAATCTCCATACCGATTCAATAGCACTTAAAAGCCGACGGCACATCCCCTGTCGTCTATAGATATGGCGGGTCCCAATAAATGGCATCTCAGCTATTTGGGTCCCATGTATCCTATTTAAAAGTAATGAACAATAAAACAGTTGGAACTATTGGCAATTCTAATCAACACACATGCATTTGTCTTGGCACACGAAGTAAAAATGGCATCCCATGTAAAAAGAACTATTCAATTATCATATGATATGCAATATCAATTTATTGAAATATATTAAGAAAACAATACAACCATCAAACTCATGCTTTGACTAATTTATGCCAAAAAAAGTATTAAAAAAATAATTACTGATGAACAGCAAAGATATATAGGATATCAATAGTGTAGGAGATCTCTTCTAACTGAGAGAAAATCAAGAAAATCATCATCACCATCAATATTAATATTATTATTTATTACTATTATTGTTGTTATTATTGTTATAATACTCCCTCCGTCCCAAATTAATAGTTGCCGTTTGAAAGTCAAACATTTTAAGAGAAGTTTTTACTTTCCAAATTTATCCTCCTAAAATGGATGAATACATTTGAATGCAAAACATGCATTGTTCGAATGAGTAACTTTGTAATCTCACCTAATTTTATATTTTATTTTTAAAAATACGATTATTAATTTGCGACGGATTAAAAATGAAAGCTCAACTATTAATATGGGAGGGAGGGAGTATAACTAATGTTATTTGGATCCTCCACTTCTAGTACATTTTGTACATTTCGTCGAGTTTTGTTATTTCTCTCTTTTTGATGTACTTCCTTTTATTAGTTGTTTAGTTGCTTGGTAGATATTTTATACTTATTTGAGTATGGAGTTAAAGGCTAGTAAGGACATATTAGTAATTAGGACATTTCTTGTAGTCCCAAGTCTAAAACCTTCCTCCTACTCTTATAAATACCCATATAGTCCTCATTTGAGAGGGACGAACATTTTTTAATACAAGATATTTTTAAATTATCTCTCTAAAATTTGTTTATTTTGTTTTGGGCCTTTTACGTGTAGTTTACGTCAAATTGGTATCAGAGTGAGGTGTCGTTCCCCGATTCGTGTATTGGTGCATCGATTATAAAAAAAAATCGTACGCTACACTTTCGATGGCCCCGAAGAAATTCAACTGACATCAAGGGGAGATCAATTAATAAATGAGGCAGAGTAATCAAGATCTTGCCCAACAAGTTAACGAATTAGCCCGACAACAAACCCTAATCAACCAAAAATTTAAAGATCTCTTACGCCTCTTCACCAAAACGCCGCCACACTCGAGCCACCGGACCCAGCCTCCCCAAAACCAGGAAAAGAACCCGCCTCCCTCGAAAATCCTGAGATCCTCGGCGGCGGCAATCCTGAAACCCTCGGCGCCGTAATTCCTGAGACCTACTGAACCCCTCGGCCTCGGCGAAAATCCCGATCTACTCGAAAATCCCGAGATCCGCGGCAGAAATCCCGAGGCTCCTCGGAAATTCCGAGTACGGTGTTTTACCACCCTTCGACCCCTGATCCGTGTTCGCTTCCCCGTCCACCACTATATAT
This sequence comes from Sambucus nigra, assembly GCA_949130495.1. Taxonomy (NCBI): domain Eukaryota; kingdom Viridiplantae; phylum Streptophyta; class Magnoliopsida; order Dipsacales; family Adoxaceae; genus Sambucus; species Sambucus nigra. The sequence continues at coordinate 464,744,756 of OX422215.1, read as the reverse complement.
GCTGCCACCGTACCATACACCTTCCCACCACAACCTATCTCTTCCTCTTTATACCGATTCTTCCTCATACTCCGACACTGGGGACGCCCAACTCAGCGTCTTGGAGAGGATGCCTCCCCTTCCACCCGATGCTCCTCGCTTTTTGCCACTTCGGGACCACCATTGTTTCTACTGTGGTGAGCGCGGCCATTTGATTGGCACGTGTCCTCATTACCCCCGCACCTCCAGTTGGTCAGCATGCTCCTCTTCATCCACCACCTCTTTAGATGCCTCCCCTGCCTGTCGATTATGTTGCGTCTGTGCCAGGGGATGTGATGGGCTTTGATGCTCCTCGGGATGGAGACCCCCTATCTTTGGCACTTCACCTACTTTCTCAGAGAACGGGGATATACGTATTGATGTCCCGATGTTTGATGATCGATTCTCCCCCGATACCATGATCGACTGGTTAGCTGCTATGGAGACGTTCTTTGATTACAAGAGGGTTTAGGGCCGCTATTGTGTTCTTCTTGCTGCCACCAAATTTTAAGGATTCGCCCAAGTTTGGTGAAATGATCTATGTTATCGTTGGACAGCGGCCGGATTACCCCCTATTTAAATATTGCCCGAGATGAAAGCCACCATATAGGCCTCATTCATCCCACCGACATACGAACGAGATATTTTTGCTGGCATACAGTCTCTATGTCAGGAAGCGTCTACAGTGGTGGAGTACACTGAGTAGCTCATTTGCACCAGGGCTTGTCTTCCCAAAACAGAGGATTAGCGGATCAGCCGCTATATTATGGGCTTCCAACCGTACATACAGAGCGATTTAGGATTGCGAGAGATACCAACCTTTCTAAAGGCGGTCGAGTACGCCACTAAGGTAGAGGCATACCACATTGCACCAGCAGCTCAGTCCTCTTCCCGAGCAATGTTTTAAATCGCGGTCACGCAGGGTGTCGCGTTCTGGCTCCTAAGTAGTGTCGCGCATCGCGCAAGCAATTCATGCATTCCCGCTTTTTAATTAAAAAACTTATAAAAAAAAAATATAAATAAAAAAATAACATTTTAAAATGAAATTTGTAAGAAAGTAACATTTTAAACTGAAATTGGTAAAAAAAGTTATAATTGAAATTGATTTTTTTTATTTTTTTCTAAATTTACTTTTTAAATTGACAATTAAAAAAATAATAATAATAACATTTTAAACAGAATTCTGAAAATAAGTAACATTCAAAGCTAAAAATAATAAAAAAAAATTCTAAAATTTCTAAAGTTACTTTTTAAATTGCCAATTAAAAAAATAATAATAATAATAACATTTTAAACAGAATTCTGAAAATAAGTAACATTCAAAGCTAAAAATAATAAAATAAATAAAATTTTAATATGAAATTTGTAAAATAAGTCAAGTTTAAACTTAAAATTATAATATAATAACATTTTAAACATAAATTTATAAAACAAGTAGTATTTTAAATTGACAAATAATAATAATAATAATAATAATAATAATAATAACAACAACGACGACGACATTTTAAACAGAAATCTGAAAAATAAGTAACATTTAAAGCTGAAAATCATAAAATAAATAACAATTTAAACAGATATTTATGACACATGTAGCATTTTAAACTGACAATTATTAAAAAAAAAACATTTTGAACTTTGATTTGAAAAATTAGTAACATTTAAAACTGGAAATTATAAAATAAAAAACATTATTTACTGAAAAATGTAAAATAAGTAAACCGAGAGTTTGGAATAGAAAATATTAATTAAAAGTAACCTTTTAGGCTAAACTTTTTAAAAAAAGCAAATAACATCATTGAGACCTTCGTAAATAAGTAAATTGAGGGTTTGGAACAAAGAATACCTCACCCAAACAAAGTCCGTACGTGAAATACGGTAACACTTTTCCCCCTCCTTAACTAAACTGTGATTTCTAAAAAAAACATGAATAGCGTTCCTGTTGCGCCAAATAGCGCAAAATAGCGCACAATAGCGCAAAATAGCGCACGCTTTTTGAGCATCCCAAATAGCAGCCTTGTTTGCCTTGCTTTTTTCCACCGCAAAACGCAATAGCACGCTTTTAAAAACACTGTTCCCGAGCTCCACCTCCTTCGGTTCCAGCTACCATTCCTGCTCATGTATCTGCATCTACCACTGCTGCTCCAGTCACCTCTATTACAGCGGCTACACCTCCGGGCCCTCCTACATTTAGATGCTACAATTATGGCACCATTGGACATCGAGCTTCAGACTGCTCCCTTCCGCATCGCCGTGCCCTTTTAGCAATGGAGCATCCTCCTGAATACCTTGATGAGTCGGAAGAGCCCTCTCGCCATACGTTGATCACCATTTTTGAACTTGACTCAGTGGGCATCCCTCTCTGAGTGCGTGGATGAACTCTTTTTTAGGGGGGGAGAGTGATGTGATTTGGATCCACTTCTAGTATATTTTGTCCAGTTTTGTTATGTCTCTCCCTTTTTTATGTACTTCATTTTATTAGTTGTTTAGTTGCTTAGTAGATATTTTGTACTTGGTATTATTTGAGTAAGGAGTTAAGGCTAGTAAGGGCATATTAGTAATTAGGACCTTTCTTGTAGCCCAAATCTAGAACCTTCCTCCTACTCTTATAAATACTCATATAGTCCCCAATTGAGAGGGACGAACATTTTTTAATACAAGGTATTTTTAGATTCTCTCTAAAATTTGTTGTTTGTTTTGTTTTGGGCCTTTGACGTGTAGTTTACGTCAATAATTAATGACAATGATGATGTTGATGGTAGCCCTGGAGAGAGATGTATCTACCATATCACCAAGAACTCCGTAGTATGACTTGAAGAGAACCAAAAGTTCACATACACACGCGCACGTGTGTACATATATATGCATAGATTTTATGATGGACTAACAATGCTCTAAAAGATGAAAATCAGAGAATGATTGAAAATGAAGATTCCAAACGAACAATTTCAATCTTGAAAATAATCTTTTTGATTTTTGAATAATGAGGGGCTAAAATTGATCTAAAAAGATCTCTTGTTCTTATTATAAGATCGTGTTGGATCCGCATATGTTTGGTAAAACAATATAATCTTCTCCTTCGATGATAATCAAAAATGGAAATTGCTCAATTGGAACATGAAAACGTGACTAAAGTGGTCCTAGTTACTCTTCAGGACAGAGTGGAAGAAGGGAGGGATGAAAAAAGTGGTGAAAGATATAAATGCTTGTTCAAGAAATGTGGTTTAACCCAATTTCCAAGCCATTTGTTTACCAAATGAAAGTCCAACCAATAGCAATTACATAAAAGCGTTTCTCCATTAAAAAAAACTGACTTCAGCTAGCTCCATAGTTTGGTTTTGATAATTATAATATGGCCTAATCATAATCTGAAAGATGAGAAAACTAGAAGAATGCATAATAGATGTCTCAGACGTGAGTTCTTTTTCAAGCATTATAAATTGTTGTTAACTTAGTTACATCAAATCTTTTTCCAAATAAAATTCCAATTAATACTATTATAAAAGAAGTTTCTGCACTAGAAAACAATTTTACTTTAGCTAGATACATATGGGGATGGCAATTTTATCGTGTCGTGTTGTTGTAGGTCGTATTATTTTTTGTTTGTGTTTATTATTAGTCAATCCTAACCCCTCAATTAACTTGACCATATCTGGCCTATTTATTGAACGTGTTGTGTTTGGGTTAAACTGTATAACTCCTAAATTCGGGATTCGAACATTTTTCTTTCCACTTAACACAGAAGCCGTAAACCCGCATAAACAAAACAAACAAAGACTACGAATTTTATGTCACATACCATATTAAAAACAAATATTAGTCAATTTCACCATATAATAGCAGTTAAAACAGATTTGTATGTTCAAAGTTGAATTATTCATATTCGACACTAGCCCAAACTATTATCTGTAATCGTGTCATTTTCAAGTTCGCCCATGGCCTGCCACGATCCATTAGTCGTGTTAACGTGCTTGGACGAAATTGCCACCCTTAGAAGTATCTTTTGGTTTTGAAAAAACTTTATAGCACCAACTTTAGTTGATTGTGGAGCATAATACAGGCACCAATTGTCCAAGACACAAGGATGTTGGTTTGGTCCAATGTCGCGGGCATAGTACAAGTGTACAACAATGTCAAAGATCCATGGGGGGCTAGTCCAAGGTAGCAAGAGCAGACAAGAGGATTGTTAATGCACTGCCTAACCAACCAGTCAGCATCTGGCACTTCTAAATCAGCAGTATGCTTATGACATGCTCACATGGTATAGAAACATAGGTGATAAAACCAGAAATTTCCTTTACTTGCGAATCCAAGAGAAGAGGCCAACAGCCCCTATTATAATTTATTGATAATGTATTTAATTTATTACTTTTTCAGATATAGTCAATGTTTAACAAATCACTCGAGGGGAGGCGGGTAAAAATCACCTTGAGACTTGAGCCTCAATGGCCAAAGAAGAGGCTTACGTGTCAAGGTGAGGCGTAAGGCAAGGCGCTGAAGGAAAAAAATATTTTTTCCTTCATATATAACTTTTTTTCTTTTGGACCTCCATATATAACTTTTACAGTTTAGTTCCAACAATTTTTTCTATATTTTAAAATTTTTAACATTAACAAATGACTTCAAATAACTTTGTATGTTAATTTCTTCTTGAATATTACGGGTTGTAGACATTATATAATAGAATACAAACTAAATAGACAATTTGTATACAAACATAAAATAAAAGCAGAATTCTAGGTACACGAATTAAAACTATTTAGAGAAACATGGAAAATTTTACAATCACATTAGTTTGGAATTCAATGGTAATATCATATGCGTTCAACTATTTTTCTGTGGGAAAACATTTTGCCTTCTATCATTAGAGTGACTATCTAATTTGAAATGGTATTTTTTTTATTTCCAAGTGCAGTATCTTTTGTTGTCACCTATTGTTTATTTAATTTACAAAAATACTTGGATATACATCTATAGAGTACACCAAATTCCATTCTAATAATTAATAATATAATAGATTAGTTTTTAGAATTTTATTGGTTATTAAATAACATTAATATTAAGTATTCACCGTGGAATGTAGTTGGTTCCTAGAATTATTACTTAACTAGGTGTAAGCCCGCGCGACGCGCGGGAGAGCCTGTATTGATAGTATCGTCACCGCTAAATGATTTCATTTGTCTAATCTAGATAGTTAACAGTTGTAATTATGAGCAATAAGAAATAACAATTTATAGCGATATTAAAGTTCTAATGTAAAACAAAATACAACATTCACAAATCACAACGCAACTTTACATACATGATCATTTCACAAAACTTTTACAAAGCTAGAATATGTGTAAATATCATTCAAAATTAATAGGTGTATGTGAAAGGAAATATTAAAATATTAAAGTGAAAAGTAGAATATGTATCTTAAACCAGAAGGAATAATAAAACAAAAAATTTAAGAAATAAAAATGTAATTGAAAACAAAGGATAAAAGAAAAAAAATAACAACAATATATAATTAAGTAAAAAAATAAATACAACCGATAAAAACTCTTAAATCAATCTTTTATAAAATTCTAATTTTATGTCTTAATGGACCTTTGAACACTACATGGTAAATTGTTAAAAAAATCATTTCTCTTCATCCATTCAAGATATATCTTTTGCATGGCATATGCCTAATGAATATCAATAGTTCATTCCTCATGAATTCAAAGTGTAAAAAATTGTCCAGAAGGCTTAACGAATCTTAGAAATTCCATCAACCATTAATAACTCTGTACTACTTGATATCAATGTGAGCTTCCAGAGTGACACAACCACCCAAAACTCTCCAACACCAATCCCACAAAACATATTTTTTTAGTACCTCAAACAACTCTGTGAGCAAACATCAAAATTTTGAAAGAAAAGCAACGAACAGTGAGAGCTTAAAAATGAAAATCGGGTAAAGAATAAAGTAGTTAAGAGAGGTATCAATTGTATCCGAAAGTAGTCCAATTAAGCTTAAAAAAATTGTCTTCCATCTATATTCAAATCAATATCTATAATATTTCAACAAAAAATTAAGCAACAGAGAAACAATAGGTATGGTACAATTCCCATTGTACATTTCCATCAAAACATAACAAAATTCTACTCCAAACGAATCTATAGCAATCAGCTAATTTCTCATACACATTTAATCAAACATTCAATATAATTACATTGAACCTAAAAAAGCTTTAACACTAAAATAGAATAAATTTTATAACTTAAAAGTGAGTAAAAATGAAAAATTAACAATAAAATAAATTTTGTCGTTATATAACCTCGTGTCAATGTTGTAGTATATCCGATTCTTGCTCAAATCAAGTTGGAGACTTCCAATCTTATAGGACGGTAAAGAATAAAATACAGTTACACTAGTTGGGTATAAAACACATTCATTCCTACTGAGGAAATGGGTGTCAGATATGAAAATAGAAATGAAACACCTTCACCAAAGAAGAAAAATCAAGATCCAAAAATTTCAACAAACCCCATTTGAAATGAGGACGTGTGGTGAAATGCAGAGGGATGTAATTTCATGTGCGTAGAATGCTCTAAAAAACACCACGGGCTCGGAGTCTACGCGTCTGTTCGTCAGATCCGTTTCCATGGACTCATGGTCTGATATTCAGATTTAAGAAAATGGGACCCGGTGGTAACAAACAGCTCAGTAAATTTCTTTTCCAATATGGATTTTTTACAAGGAAGAAAATAGAGAATGAGGTGAGGCCGAATGGTTCTGAAGCCATTGTTGAGAGAGAGGGGCGTGGATTCGTGATGGATAGAGACACAAAACTGAACAAGGGAATGTAAATAACGGGGGGTTGTAAGAGCAAGAGGAGTAAATTTGCTGAGGGTCATTTGAGTTTTTTTTTTCCAGCTGTATTCTCTTACGAAATAAAAGGGATCATAAGTGCTGTAAAGCATTTTATAGGAGATAAAAGATTGAATTATTAATCTAAAATTATTAGAGCGCCAACTGTATATTTAATGATATATATAATAATTCTTTTACATTTTTTTGTATATATGTATATATAAACACACAACTCTCTGTTGAGATTGATTTTAGGCCTATTTGACGACGATGTGATGACTATACACTAATAATTGTTTTCGCTATATTGATTAAGTTAAATTTAATTATTTTTGTGGTTCTAATAATATCTTTTTTATAAATTTTGTTAAATTTCTTTCTTCAAGTTGAGGCTTACGCCTCCCCTCCGCCTCACGTCTTTTTAAACATTGAATATAGATATAGACGTATAGTAATTCAGAATATGAAATTAACTCTTAATATCACTGAAAAATGCATATGCAACATAGATGGCAATCAAGTATGAAGAATCATACCTGATGGATGCTGCAGATATTATTTCATCACCACTCTCCAAAATAGCAGTATAGAAGCCACTGTAGTTTAACCGAGTGAAATTTGATCTGCAAAGAAAATAAACAAAGCATAATGTGACTAAGAACAGAACACACGCCAGCAGGGATAATTTTGTTTTTACAATTTAAAATATTACGAAAGGAAACAATTGCTAAAAGTGTCATGATTATTTAATGCTACCTGACCTAGAGCAATATCGAATATATCTACCATATGCCAAAGAGTCACGAAAAGACTGATTATTTCAAGAGTAATATAAATGAACAAATACCAGTGCAGTTTATAACAGCTTACCCACAATTATAGACGACATTATGCATCAAGTTAACCCCGCTCCTCCTGTCAACAATGGGCAGAAAGCATTCATCCATAACAGACAGTGCAACAGGCACCTTAGAATTGCACTCCACCTTCTGACAAAAGTCAAGGTGTAACATATCTTTGACTGGATCCATTCGATGAATGAGGGACCATGAAAATCCACCTTCTAATTCATGTTTGACCCCAACAAGCTTCTGCAAATTGCTAAAGAGCTGCAGAACCACAAGGATTTAGATTCCATACCAATGACTGCCAATACAAGATATACCACATAACCACAGACAAAAGGATCAATTAGAAAATTTCAAAAATATTAAAAAATAAAAAATACCTGTGATGGCACTGCTATAGTTTTGTCTCAGTGCACCTGTGTCTAGTGCATATGGCACATTTGGTAGGCCTTGCCTACGGCACACCACTCTATTATTACATAACACGCAAGGGATTAATTCTAGATTAGAAGTGTGGAGATAAACCCTAGAAACAACAGGGTTTACTTATTACTAAAACAGAGTATGTTAAGTTCAATTTTAGTAATAGTAAGAGGACAAATGAGGATGTGGTGAAACATGAGGGTCAAGTGATACTCAAAGTGATCATTTTCATTATTCGGGCTCGATTATCTAAAGGAATTGAGATATTAGTGATGATGTTTACTCATAGGGTTAAAGCAGGTTGGGTCAAGTGAAGAGTGCTATAGGCATATTATGTGATCAACGTATACTTTGAAGTTAAAGGGGAATTTCTATAGGATGGACATTAGACCTGCCATGTTATATGGGATGGCGTGTTGAGCCTGATAAAATTATAAATGAACAAATTCGTGAAACAGTAAAAGTAGCTCCTATAGAAGATGAAATGAGAGAAAATCAGCTTAGATGGTTTGTATAGGTAGGCCTAATTGATTTGGCGCGACAAAAAACATGATATCATGCGATTTAACCAAGGATGTTCAACTCAACAGAACATAATGGAAAAATAGGATTCATGTAGCCAATCCCAATTAATTGAAAAATGCTTTGTTGAGTTGAGTTGAATCATGTCTACGACACGACTTGTGGCCAATTAAGGGCCAATTTATAATTTTACAAAGTGCCGGAGCCAAAATATAAGTTTCCAGGGCTGAATAGGTGTATAAATGAAATTTGATAAATTTTGGTGATTATTTTTGCAAATGTAAGAAATCTGGGGGCTAAGAGAGCCAGAGGTTGTGAGGAGAGGAAAAAAAATGAAATATAGGAGGAAAAAGAATATGATGTGATGTGTGATGTTTTTAGAGGAAAAACTAAAATGTAACAATTAATCCTATTCATTGGCTAAATATTTGGAATAATCTCAACAATTATTGCACTTCAACATTTTAAGGTATTCAAAAACTGAGCTCCCATATTTATAGAGATTGTTCCCATAAGTATGAGAGAAAATCCACATTTAAATTCACTCAAGAAATCCCCTTTCTCAATAAAATATTTCCTGTAATCTTTTGACATTTTCAAAATGTTCTAATGGTACTCCGTTGAGTGAACGGCTTGCAGCGTGATGAAGAAATTGGGTAGTGGGGCCACCACCCTTGGTACGGCTGGTATTAATGATAGAGTGGCTATGTCTCCACCACTATCATAAATACCGTTTACATTTAGTTCATCTCCAAGATTTTTGGAGGGCTGACGAGGTAGTGATGAACCAGTGGATGGGGTTTGGTCTGTGATTGTAGCAATTTTTTTGCGGGTGAAGAATGATTATTTTCTAGCATGGTTATATTAGCATCGAAAGTCCAAGGTTGCTCGAGGAGCGTGAGGCGTAACCCACCAGTCCCTCAATAACTATGACGGATGGAAGATAAATATGTTAGATGCGAAAGGGAGGAGGGTGAAATACGAGCACTGCAAGTAACGCTAGAGAGAGATAAACACCACTAAGTGAATTGTAATGATAAGTGAAGATCAAAGGTGGTCTGCGATATAAACAACATAAATGGAATCAATGGCACACAAAGCAATTACACACAAACTCAGAGTAGTAATACTCAAAATTAACTATACTTGAATGATTTGCCCCAATGGGGTATTACACTATTTATAGGGATAAGAGAAGTATATAGAAAGGGTCCATGACTTTCACACTAAGGAATGCTTATGTCACATATGATGCCATTCGTCACATCACTAATGACATCACATGGACTAGAACATTCCTTTCATAAATTACCTCTTCTAGCCCTCATTAAACTTTATAACTATAACTAAAAATTGTAAAATAATAAAAGGAAAATTACAATATTAAAAATAAGAAAATGCTAAAAATGGCAAAATACAATTCACATCCCATTCCCCAACTTAAAACCAAGCTCGTCCTCGAGCTTTTAAAACTTCAGAGACTCGTGAAAGTAGCTCCCGGGCCCAAAGAAAGTAGCTCTCTATTTTATTTTATTTTTAGTTACAGGTGAGCTGCTCCAAACGAGACTTAAGACCCCAAATAGATGATTGGACCTCCTTTTGTCAAAGTAAGACACCAAAAACCCAATAGCCAATAGCATGGCTTAATTGACAAAATGGGCCAAAACAAGTCGAAATTACGGGCCACTTTTCTTGGCTCCAACAAACCCATGCTCCTAACCAAAGAGGATGAAAATCTCTCTCTCTCTCTCTCTTCGAACTTGTCTTTTTTCCTTTGAACCAGACCTAAGTCCTCTCTTCTCCTCCTGGACCAAATGTGGGATTACGGAGGAACACCCTAACATGTTACCTCCACAGCCATTGCTGGCCAAACCTGTTGTTGCCATGGGTCGACGAAACCCTAGGAGATTTGCCGAAGTTGAGGTGTCAGCTTGGCTCATTACCGGAATGCCCGATCTCTTCACATCTTTCTTCTCCCTGCGTAACCCATTCCTAGGCCTTGGTTTGAACCCCTATTTATGCAATTTTTTCTTCTTCTCCTTAGCTTTTTTTATGGAGATTTGAAGACGGGGCTAGGATTTTGAGTTAGTGTTGGTCTTGGTGTAACAGTTGGTAGTGGGGCAGCGATGGTGGCAGATCGAGGTTCGTGGGGGTTTGGGTCTGCTGGTGGTAGGTTTGTGGGGTTGTTCAGGTGCAGTAGGAGGGTTTGTGGGGATTGGAGGGCTTGGGGCAGCAGGAGTGGGGATGATAGGGGCAGGGGATGATGGTGCTTTTCGAACAAAGGAAATGGCAGGGGCTGTCTCAAGTGGTTGGGTAGCCGGAGGGTTTGGTAGGCCGAAAGTTATGGTGGTGGTTCTAAGCAGGTGCACGGAGAATGGATAGCCACTAATCGCCGGCTTGGGCATCGAATCAATAGCTCCGAACCCGAGATTTCATCCATGTTGCGTAATAATTCCTCAATCTCCTTTTTATTTGGTGGGGGTTTCGTCAATATGGGTGCTACAACACTAGGCTTGGGAGTTTTTCGTCAGCGTAATGGTTGCTTTGTTTACGATTTTCCTACACAACAACAATAACGGGTGGAGCGACTAGGCTATACCAATTGTCGTAGACGGTGTCAATGGCACACAAAGAAATTACACTCAAACAAATAGTAATAATACTCAAAATTAGCTATACTTGAATGATTTGCCCCAATGGAGTATGACACTATTTATAGGGTTAAAAGAAGGATCTAGAAATAGCCCATGACTTGCCCACTAAGGAATGCTTAGGGCACATATGATGTCAGTGATGATATCACATGGACTAGAACATTCCTTTTACAAATTACCTCTTCTAGCCCTCATTAAACCTAATAACTACAACTAAAAAATATAAATAATAGAAGAAAAATTACAATATTAAAAATAAAAAAATGCTAAAAATGCCAAAATACAATTCACATCCAAAAATGAACAATGTGTCTTGTTCTCCAATGTTTTGTGACACGTGCCAAAAGTGATGAAGGGAAAGAAATTCTACAAAGATAAAGGTGTGTTAAGGATGTTTGGGACATCCTATTTGTAGTAATAATACATTTAATGCTTTGTCCTCTCATGTAATGCACTCTATCACAGTGTTAATACATGTAATGCATCACAATGTTAATAAGGGATATAACTAACTTTGCACAGGCGGACAGGCACGTATTGCAGCCTATGTTCAGGGAGATCAGCCACCAAACACTGGCCTAAATCATGCTAGTGATGTGATATGGTTGGGAAAGGTGGAAAGTACGTCATGTCCTTTAAAGACCCCTTGTGCGAGAAACCTTATTGCTCGAGTGAGTGTGGTTCCTCATAGATGTGTGCTCGAGTGAGACTCTAATGACCATGTTTCTTTCGTTACTCGCAAAGGTTCCCAAATCTAACGTGTCTGATTTTTAATCCTCTAATCAAATACCCTTCGAAATCCCACTAGTCACTTGTTCCTCAAACGTTGCCCTTGCTATAGTTAAGCTAGACTTGGCACTCATGACTTCTTTGTATCTTTTAGGCGAGTAAATATACCTTAGCTGCTTGGGGGTCATAAGCGACCTAAACCCCTCAAAAAGCTTAAATGGTAGATATTCCCACTTGAGCGATTTTGCGAGGGCTTGACGGTCACAATCCCCACCCCCTAAAAAATCGTGCAAAAGTTGTCGGGGAATACGATAGTAGCCCGTACCAAATGAATAGATGCTCTAAATATTTCGGGCTTTTTAATTATGATCAAAATAATCATCAATCCCAAATATTTGCCTAAAACTCGACAAGCACATGACATAATATCAGAGACCCGACATTATCCAGTCCAAGGAAATCCATAAATTGAGTTCCCCAACCCCATGGTTCCAATTTTCCTTATAACCAACCATCTTGGGGCCGGGTGGGATGAACAAATTTGTGGGCTGAAGTTGACAAATCAATCCCACGTCCCAAACAAGTCCCACAAGATATATGTATCCATTAAGATGAAGGCCCATCTTACCCTGCATTGTCGGGTCAAAAAAACTAGAGGCTTATAGAACACACCAACAGGATTTGAGGGATAAAAAGCACTGAATCATACCCCAAAAAACTCCTATAGTCGCTTTTAGTCTGCAATCAAGTACCACACCCCAACTCCTGATATTCCCATCGATCTTGCCTTTCTTTCCATCGACCTTGCTTCCTCAATATCTCCTCCGACGAAATCTTCGCACTATTTGATCCTCCGGACTTCTCAGTCCCCATTACAGCACAGTTTTGACCTCGATAAAGTCCACGATCTCTGCGAGTTGCCTTTGTCTCGACGAGTTGTTTTTTCAACACGAACTCGCAAAGGGGTTATGAATTCGCTGATGAGGTTATTGTTGGGATCTCTTAACCGAATCTTATTATTAGTTGATAATTAAGTTTTAAAAAACTTGTTTATAGTGGATTAAATTGAGGTAGCAAGATCTCATACATTTGTGGTTATTTCCGTCTTAAACCATAAAAATTTTGCCAAAATCATGTCGTGTCACGAGTTGTTTGGGAAGATGGATCTTAATGTTCTTAGACCTCCAAATCTTCCAGTGTAAGAGCGTAAAGTGACAAGTCTTTTTTGTGGGTTTTTTTTTTTTTTTTGGGGGGGGTGGGGGGGTGGGGGTGGTCTTGAACTTGGAATCAACCTTTAAGAAACCCTAGACCAAAGAGGAAGGAGGTTACAAGTTGCAAACGGTTCTCCTTCTTCCTCTTTAGTGGATAATATGATTCCTAGTGTTAAGTTACAAATACCAATTTTTGAATTTTAATTCCTGACAATTTACTTTTGCCCACGTCTTATTCATTGCTCATCAACCCAACTATTTGATTCCTACCAAATTATAAATAAAACATTGTACGAATTTATTGTAGAATCGAAACTATTAACTTTATTAAGAGGGTATTACCATCCAATTAATTAATTTTGGCCATGGAATCCTAAATATATAATACCCAAGTTCCCAACACATCCTCATAATTAATTGCTCTACTTACAAAGCTTATTGGTCCACTTCAATTAAACCTCGCCCATTGGCAACTCAAATCAATAATTAGGATTGAGAATCTATTATGAATCAAACTATTAGTCTCGGTGTACGACTCGAATACCCAATTTTCAACTCAGTATGGGTTGTGGTAGCGGGTGATAAGCATGATACGCTATTGAAAGAGACCGTTGAAAAGAAATTACAAACTAAAACATAAAAATAATAATGTGAACCAATTAGATAAAATCAAAATCATCATTTAATATGCATAGCATTGTCTAATTAATTTTACTGACGCATCTCGGAATTGTAGCTCCAATATTCCATAATAATTCAACAATAAAAAGCAATTACATAGACGTTAAACAGGAATGAATAAACTGTCTTCAGCATTTTCAACTCCCTATCGAGTTACGGTATCGATTGTGGTAAGGGCATAGTTGTCGGAGTCTTACGATTTGCGATTCGATTCGATTCATACGATTTGATCCAATTCACATACTAATCGATACGAATCGGGAATAGAATCGGAGAGGTTCCAAAAATCAAGCTGAATCGGCCAATTCGGTGTTGAATCGTGAATCGCACCGATTCATGATTCGGGTGCGATTCATGTTTCTCGGAGGTTGTTGGGTATTTTCAACTGACTTAAAGCTCGTGCTCGTTTTTTGTTCCTTTTAAAGTAACCCTAAAGAATATTTTATTATCAAAATAATAAGAAAAAGTTAGTACAAACTTAAGTCACCCTTTGCGAAAGAGAGTGACTGAAACACATACTAGAACAAAACCTAAACTGTGATCACTTTTCTTCTTCTCTTTTAACATGTTCGAAGCTGCGATTTCCTCTATTTCATATTGCGATCACTTTTTTATTTTCTTCTAACATGTTTGAAGTTGATCGAGAGACGGAGGTAAATTTGCGTTCGATTGAAGTCAACAAATCTTGTGTAAGAATTTTATAAGTTATATTATATGGTACTGTTATTATAATTTATTTTTTATAGCATTTTGTTTAATCTGTAGATGTGCTATTATATTGTATAATATATTGTTGTGTTTTTAAATTTGGACATTGTAGGTGGTGGTATTGTTAAAATTTGGTCATAATTTGGACATGGAAGTTCATTTTAATAGTTATATTTTAATGAATCAGGTCTTATAATTGGTTTTAGGTCATAATATGTTTTATTACATATTCTTAATGAGTTCTCTTTGTATTTATATATTATTTCCTACATATTTTACGTTAATACCGATTCTTACAATTCGATTCACGATTCATAGGGTTTCCGATTCACGTTTCGTTTCACGATTTGACAACTATGGGTAAGGGTAATTTCCTCAAGTACGGTAATGATAAAAATATGAACCATATTTGAACTAATGACCTACTGGATGACTCATAATCTTGAAAATGTGGTCGACGAATTCCAGACCACCTACATGATGATAGCATCCCAAAAAAAGGGCAATTTTAAGATATTACTAATTCAAATTTATATTATTAATATTTTTAAGAGTAAATTACACCAAAACTTCTCAACTATCACGGGTTTACGGGTCACCCCCCTCAATTAAAATATCCGACAAACTCACCCCCAAAACTATCAACCCTTACAAATAAGTCCAAAAATCGGGTTCCCTCCATTTGTCTAAATGGACAAAAATACCCCTCGACCCAATTTAAAAACCCAAAAATAAAAAATAAAAAAACTAACCCCCTTTCTCTCTCCACGCACCCATTTCAAACCCCCTCCCCCTCCCCAACCCAACACTACAAACCAACTCAACACACCTATTTTGAACACCACCACCTCTTCACTTGCACCACCACGAACAACAAACCGAAAATCAAATTTGAAAATCAACAAACCGAAAAACATACAGTCATTCAAAATCAACAAAATTGAAACCCTAACAAATAAATTTTATCAAACCAACCCTTGAATTTGAAATCAGGTTCAGAGTGTTAGGGGGGTTTTGTGCGATTTTGGAAAGCGATTAGGTTTCGTGGGATTTTTGGTGAATTAGTTTCTTGTGGTTGAAACAGATCGAGTTTTATGCAAATTTGAAAATCGATTGGGTTTGGATTTGGGTTTGCTTGAATTTGTTTCTTGTGTTGTTGACAAAATGCAATTTTGGAAACATAAATCAGTAAATCACCAAATTTTTTGATTTGGAAATCGTCGATCTCTTAATCATAAAAAAACCTTTAAAATACCAGATTTGTCAGTCGGTGGCATCTCTCTCTGTGTTCACATTCAAATCTTGTGAGGGTGAAGAGTTTGGCTGCGAGGGTGGAGTTGTTTGAGTTGGTTTGTAGTCGTGGGGAGGTGGTGGTGGGAAGTGGGTTTGGGAGGGGGAGGGAGGCGGTTTGAAATGGGTGTGTGGAGAGTGAGAGGGGGTTAGGTTTTATTATTCTTTTTTTAGTTTTGGGTTTTTAAATTAGGCCGAGGGGTATTTTTGTCCATTTAGACAAAAAATGGAGGGAACCCGATTTTTAGACATACTTGTAAGAGGTTAATAATTTAGGGGGTGAGATTATTGGCTATTTTAATGTGAGGGTGACCCGTAAATTCGAAATAGTTGAGGGGGGGTTGGTGTAATTTACCCTATTTTTAATACTATTTTTTTCTAAGAAACTAAATATATCTTTTTACAACTTCTTACAAACTTTTAAATAATTTCTATACGTAAAAAAAGTACTAATAAATTTTTAAGAAACTAACATTATTAATAAATAAAAATCCTTTTATTAAGGTACAAGAAAAAGCAATATATAAAGTCCTATGAAGCACAGACACTTCGTCGAAGGTGACGTACCCGTGTCGGACACTCTCGCGGACACGACACCCGTACGACACTCCTCCGACACGCCACGTGACGCGTCGAACTGATTTGGCATTTAAAGAAAATCGTACACTTCTATAACACTCCGCAGACACTTCTAGGATAGTTATGGGAGTAATGATGAAGTTTTTGGTCTAGCTGGAGATGGTGATATATGAGGAGCATTAAAGCACTTGGCGCATAAAAATTATTATTATTTTTGTTTAGAATGGGTTCTTTTGTATATTGATTGTTACTTGTTACTTTGCTAGCAATGGTGTTAGTTACAAGACTTTATGTGAATATATAACTATTTACTTATGGTCTAAATGTTTTTATAACATATTTGACTATGTTATTTTAAGATAATTAGATAATTAGTTTGACTACTATTTTATAGTGCAAATAGATCGAAGTGTATATGGAATATTATTTTTAAAATATCTATGTGTATCTGTGTCCCCGGCGTGTCGTGTCTAGTTTTTTGAAATTTGTCGTGTCGGCGTTCCGTGTCGTGTCGGGCACGACACTCGAGTCTGTGTCCGTGCTTCATAGATAAAGACAAATGAAAATATAAACCAATCGCTATATTATAAACTAAGAAGCACGGACACTTCTCCAAAGGTGACGTACCCGTGTCGGACACTCCAACACTCGCGCGGCTGTTAGACTTGTTTGGCATTATTAAAGGTGGACATTTCAGATTTAAAAAGAAATTTTGCCTCTTAATCACTAAGAGGCAAGTATAGCCGTTAGCTACTTAATCATTTAAAAAAACAAATATTATTTGGTACCTCTTAAGTCTGAATGAATGAATGGTTCAAATTTAGACTTAAGAGGTAAAAACAAACAACCTTAATCTTTTATATATTTGTTTAGTTGGTATTTATTTTTCTCTCTCCTGGGAGTTTCGGCCAGCGCTGCTGGGACCGAAATCAGTAGCTATGAAGTAGGGATTGGTTATTAGGATAAGGATTATTAGTTTACTACTTTTAGTAGTTATCTAGAGAATTAGGACTCTTGTTCTCTATCTATTTAATTAACTGTGCGCAGGAAAAAGAAAGCTCAGTTTTTATGGAATAAAGAATTTTCTTATTCTTTTGGTGTTCTTCTCTTTGGTGCTTTGTTTTGGTGATTAATTCCGTTGCGCTAAAGCCTAGCTGAAATCATCCATGACCTTGCTAAAGATTCTTCACACTCAACCACGGCAAAAGGCTGCAAAATGTGAATTCTTCCATTATTTCATCTTTATATTAGCATATTTTGCCCTCTTCCTCATATTTTCCTGTCTCAACTGAGGTTCAACATATCTCAAATTTATTGTCGATATATACTGAGATATCATATCGCCTGATTCGCACCAAGATTGTCAAATACTCAACTTGTGCCGCGGTATAGTATCGGTAGCCTTCGATACCAAGTTGACTCAACCAAGATGTTAAATGATGAAATCTATGCAACTTCGTACAAACCATTGAATTGTAGATGTTTAATATAGTCCCTATATACAGATCAATTATGTCACATCTTATTCAATACATTCCTAATGTGCATACATGATCTTCTATAATCGCCGAACAGGTTCTTGTAGTCGAGCCAACTACTTCGATCGTACTACAGCTATCTACAGCTATATCGATGATATGTCAAGTCCGTCTCAATTACCGATGCAGAACTCGAAAATCTATATTTTGTGGGTAAACTAAACTCTAACCACCAAATTTCTAACTATGTATTACAGCCGACACTCAGTATGTTTAACTGAAATATATAACATTCCCACAAATAAATTATCGTTTAAAATGAACAAAAACAAACTTTATTAATTAATATAAATGTCTGAATGAAACCAATACATAACAATTGAAAAGTTGCATTTAAAAACAAATTTTATGAATTAATACAAGTGTCTGAATGAAACCAATACATAACAATTGAAAAGTTGCAACGGCTTTAAAAAAATATCCTAACAGTTAAAACTCCCAGATGCTCTTTGGCTAGAGGATTAGTGCAGTAAGCTGCCGAGGTGTCCCTTTTGATGCTAAAATTTGGGCTCATAATAATGAGGTAATTCCATCTAAGCAATGATGGACAAATAAATATAATACCAAAGTAAAAAAGAGGGGAAAAAGTGAGCTGGATATTAGGTTGTTACGTGATTCAGCCCATATTAGGCCTACGTCCAAGGTTGAGTACAAATGGAGGCTTAAATAGCCCAGCCCAAATAAGATTGCAATGATAAAGAGGGTATCATCTTACTGTGGTTGGCTTAAGGGAGGCCGAGATTTCTGGTCGGAGCTTTTTCCTAAGAAGATGATTGAAGTATGAGCCTCAATGTAGCAAACATAACTCCGATCATGGCGATCATAGCTCTGACCATTCAATAGGAGATTGCCACAAACCATACTAGGCGAGGTTCTCAAGTTTGGCAGGGCTTCACCGTAGTGTGAATGACTTGCCAAATGAAAGGCAAGGGTAACTATTCAAGGGACTAAGATGAGGCATCATGTAATCGTCACACATGACCTGGTAGAGTCCTAAGCGCTTCTAGAAGATCCTCGAAGATGCTACTGCTGAACAGATAGCGGGGGTGCAATAAGGCCGAGGTGTAATCTCCAAGGCCTGGATGAGGTCGATTCCTCCAAGTGTTGTTGTAACTTGGCCAACATGCTCAACTTATAACTAAATCTTGACCTATATACTCAAAGCAGGTTGTGATGGAAATAGACCCATTTTAGGGTCTTATTAGTCATTTTATTTTCTTTTGTATTTTCTTTTATTTTATTATTTGTATTTTTCTTTCTTTTCCTTTATTATTTAAAGGTAAGGAGTAATAATGGCATTATTGCCTTAGCTTGGAGCTTAAGTTACTCCTCCCCTTTAAATACCCACTTGTAAGCCTCATTTGAGGGAGACTTGAATCTTGAAATAGAAAAGAGTATTTCTCTCTTTAAAGTGGTGTTTAGATATTTTTAGGAGCCTTTTGACGCCTAGCCTCTAACACCAACCCTGTTGCCCTAACCCTAAACACAACCCCCCTACCCCAACCCCATGGCTGCCCCACCCCAAAAACCCTCTTATGCCGCTACTAACTACAACCAACAGAGCCCTAAGCCAAACACCTAACCCTAGCCACAAATCACCACCCCCGGCGGCCTGAAAAAGACCTCCCCCACCCTCGAAACCTTAACCCCAGAACCCTATGATCCATCCCGTCCTGCCTCCAGCCCGAGTCAACCCTCAGGGACCGCCCCTAGGTCCGTCGACCTACCCATAACCCTCTTTTTTCCCTCCCGCCCTGCTTCCATCTCTACGCCCTACCCCTCCACCGCCGTCACACTCCTGAACACCCACCCCCTCCATATCAGTCCAAATCCAACCTCATTTGGGGGCCTATACACCTTATATCTGCCCTACCCAGCCCCAAACCCTTCTACCCGTTTCCAAGCTATGGTTTTTTATCCGGGTGGACGTTTTTATGAGTGCTTTGGAAGAGAAGAAGAAGAAATGAAGACCGTGATTTGTGGGATGTGCATTTCTCAAGTTTCAGAAATTGCTTTTTGGCCCCCACAAGTTTTTGGCACCTTTTTTTTGGAATTTTCTCATGAATCCCCGAATTTTTTGAATGCTCGAGGACGAGCTTTTCGAAGTCGGGGAGAGTGATGGAAATAGGCCCATTTTAGGGTTTTATTAGTCATTTTATTTTCTTTTATTTTATTATTTGTATTTTTCTTTCTTTTGCTTTATTATTTAGAGGTAAGGAGTAGTAATGGCATTTTTGTAATTAATGCCTTAGCTTGGAGCCTAAGCTACTCCTCCCCTTTAAATACCCACTTGTAAGCCTCATTTCAGGGAGACTTGAATCTTGAAATAAAAAAGAGTATTTCTATCTAAAGTGGTGTTTAGATATTTTTAGGAGCCTTTTGACGCGTAGTTTACGTCAGGTTGAGTCATAGGTCTATGACTGGAGCCTATTAGGCTAAAGCCTTATTTTCTAAATTAGCCTTATTTCTTAAATCCTTCCCGAGGGAAATGCTGATATGGGTGCCATGTGTCTGCTAGATAGGAGTGTTCCAAAATGTGCTATATCAGTCCGTTTAATAGCGTCTAAAACTTGGCGATGCACAACCTTTGTTGGCCCACTTCCACCCATTCTACCTCTTTACTGCTGGCCCAATCGCCTTCATTAGCATCCGAGATAAACATTTGAGCCTCTAACTCTTGCTCAAGATCAAAAACTTTGGCCTCCCTGGAATCGAAATTCACCGTAACCGAGAGGGAGTCACTAAGTTCTTCATTGTCGAAGTCGAACTTGATCTCGATATCACCCACAACCTACTTGCCTATGTCAAAAATACTTCCTCGGCGTTATTTTTGTTTCTTGCGACCATAGCCATGCAGAGCCAAACACTTATCCCGCTTGCACAAACTGAACTCGATAGGCCGCTTTTAGCACAGAAGATTGATAGCCACACTCATCAAGAATTAAGGGGCATTCCTCGTACCAGACATCTGGATGAATCAAAATCAATAACCGTGTGCCTCGTTTTACCGGAGGAAACCTCTCTCTCTCCACAATTCAATTATTTTTCAAGAGCCTCCAGATCACCCTAGTCGACATCGAAAACTTTATCGTAATAGTCAACATCATTAGGGCTGAGGTTTATGGACTCCAACACGAAATCCATATCAACAGAAAACTACTCAACTCGCTAAAGCATTTTCCCAATTATTTGGGGTCGGTCATGTTCACAAGTATCTGACAAAGTTTAACGTTGTTGTTTTCTAACCATGGTTTACTAAAGTAAATCATACTATCAAAGTTATACACAACAATCAATGTATAGAAAATTGAGGAAAATTGAGGAAAATTGAGGAAACACGAGATTAAAAGTGGTTCGGCCATGGAAATGAGCCTACGTCCACTGTGAAGCCTGATTCTCATTATATACATGTAGTTCTACAAGTCTGGGGGGCTTTAGAGGCATACAAAAGGAGAGAGAGGCCAAATACATAACATACAAGTTCTGTGTAGTAGAGATTACGGCCTTATAATGTAGACTAGAGAGAGGCCGTGTCAAGGTGTGGCTCAGGTGACCGGAGTATGCTATCAGGTGTGGAGAGATGTAGGAGAGAATTTGGCAGGGATTCGTTATTTAAATGTAGCTTATCAAATGAGGAGGTGAGAACCTCTATTTATAGTAGTACGTGAGAGAGTCACGTGCATGGTGCACGTGACTTGTGGATAAGAAGGAACCATTTTAGAAGGTGGATAGATTACTGATGACGTATCAAGGTCCGGGGCCTGGACATCTGGGCATGTGTTAAGGCTGAGGTGTTGCGAACTATTACAAGCATGGTCGTAGCCCTTTGATGTAGGCGTTCTATGGAGTCCACAGCTTGTCTGTCCACGAGGTCGTGGTCTTGAGTGTATGAAGGGGCAAGGGAGTGCACTCCCCGGCCTGGTTGGGTACAGGTCGTGGCCTTCTTTATAGGTTGTGGCCCTTAGTTAGTACTTTGGCATATCTTCATTGTGCTTGCGTGGGCTTCCAGGCCACGTGTCATATGTCTATTGGTAGACATATTTTGGGTATAACAGAAGCTCCTAAGCCTGAGTGCCAAGAGATAAGTGATTTAATGTTGTGGTTTTTTTCTTATCCGCAGAGCGTTGTCTAGTGGTTGCGATCACGCTTGAGGCGATTGAAGGTAACGCTTTGTTGACGTCGGGGTGTTATGTGCGCCGCGGCCTAGCCGTTCAGGCGTTCCAAATTCTGACATTTCGACTTTCTACGACCCTTTATGTAAATGCTCAGAGACCGTGGCCGTATTGCCTTTCCCAATACTTGAGAGCCAACGCACCTGTGCGATTTCCGGCAAGGAATAAGGCGATTTCAAATGCTTACCTTAAAAATGAAATGCTTCTACAATAATTGTACGGGCATACGAGGTATAATGGCCACAGGCTTTGGATATTGTTGTATTCATTTTCCGCGGCATTCGCGGTTTTCTTCTCCCGAGGCTTTAGATTACACTCCGCAGAACTGAGGGGTACATTGGCCACTCAAGGCTTAGCATGACTGGTCTTTTATAAGTGTGATCTCAATTTCTATTATGGTTGTCGCCTTAGTAATGCGGTCTTGTCCAAAGGCTTCATCTAACACTCTACAGACCGGGGGGTATAGTGAGCCCTTAAGGCTACTCCGGTCTTCAAGCTTTTCGAAATCTTCCAATCTTCTGAGGTAGTATTAGGAGCCCTCCAAGGCTATATGGGGTATCAGGAGCCACCCAAGGTTATGTTGTGCTATTCGAAGTTGGCCCCGAGTCTTTCATAAAAGACTCACCCCAATCAGGTAATCGCCATCGTAGAGGTTTCGACCAAAACCACTACCACGAAGTTCTTGCCAGTTGGGATCTCAGTGCCGACTAAATCTGATTTCTTGACTTAGGTTTTGCTCTTTCCCGACTATCAGCTAAGCTATCTTCCATAGAAGTCTGCTAGACATTTTCTGCTACCGGCTAAGTTCTCTTACTAGAAGTCTGCTAAGCCTTTTCTTTTACCGGCTACGCTATCTTTCTTAGAAGTCTGTTAGGCCTTTTCTGCCATCGGCTAAGCTATCTTCCTTGGTAGTCTGCTAGGCCTTTTCAACCTCTTTGGTCGCGGCCTTCTTTGTGACCTGAAGGATCATTGTCCTCCTCGCTGCCTTAAGGCGTGATGGTTGCTAGGTTTCTCGTTGAACCTGTGAACAAGAATTTGTAAAGGCATTAAAGTAAAATGCAACTTTTCATTGATATATATATATATGTTTAGGGAAATCAAAATTGATATATAAGCAGTGGCTTCGCAGGGATTTGCAAAGGTTCAAAATACTAGACTGCTGCTCCGGATGGCTGCGGCTGGTCTTAGTTCAGTTGAAGGTTGCAGCCTTTGTGAATCGCTGCAACATTCCTTGTCTGGCAAGCCTCTCAACCTCATTCTTTAGGCAGTAGCACTTGTTGGTCGTGCGGTCAATGTCTTTGTGGAAGTCACACCACTTATTTTTCTCTCTCCAACTAGCATGAGATTTCACCTTCCCTAGCCATTTAAGGAGGTTCTCTCTTTTGATGTTGGCTAAAATATCATCCAGATTACAGTTTTGAGGGGTGAACTCCTTATATGGCTCTTTTCTAGACAGTCGTTATGCTTCATTTTCTTCCTTTCCACTGATTTTGTCACAGTCTTCCTCTCAAAGGTCGCGAACACTGTCTTTGCCTTGGGGTCTTCAGCCTTTAGCGTGTTGGTGAAGGCTACGGACTCGAGCATCAGAATTCTCCATTCGAGGAGGTCAATCTGGCTTGAAAAGAGGCCTGACCCTCGTACAGATGGTTGACGTATCTCATCAAATGGACTACATCTTTAGTTTGCTGGGGACCTGATCCTGAGCTGCCTTCCATGATTCTTCTCTTTAGATTGTTAGTTCTTTAGAAAATCTTTTCTCTGAGACGAACTGAGCAGAGTTCGATATTTAAGAATCGTGGAGTAAGCAGAATCAAACATTGAACAGACATTAACAACAGCTATGCAGCCTTTCGCTTTAAGGTCGCGGCGGCCGACTGGGGATGAGGTTGTGGTCTTTGTCCTTTAGAAGGAGTTTTTCCATCGCGATTGATATAATGGAACATAATTTTCTCTGGGGAAGGTTCTATCTGGCAGACAATTTTTGCCAGGGACATTCCCTTGGATGGAACAGTAACTGAAAAGTTAGTAAAAGCATCTTAACCTATCGTGAGTGATTTATCGATCCTTACGATAATTGCCTCGCCGGATTTCGCTCGTAGAATCATCGGTTTTCAATACTAAGACCTAGCCTTATGCGATTTAACCTGACCCGTAAGCCAATAAACCGGTTACGGGGGGTTTTAAGCATTTTGTGGCATCTTTGGTTTAAAATAAAACAATTCTTTAATCAGAAATGCTAAATATGCCAAAAGTAAAAAATTGGCCTAAGTTATTAACGGGAGGCCGCGGCCTGGAGCACGACAACGTGGACAGGTAGCAGATTGTAGGGGACAGAACGCAGGTCCTAACCCAAATTTGCCCAAATGTGATTTTACACCCCAAGAATTGGACTAAAGTCTTTGGGACGTTGATCCAAGGCATAACAAGTCCTTATGTGCAAAACAACATAAGTTTAGCCGCAAGTTCCTAATGTATAGGTCATAGCATGGTAAAAAATGCCTAAAGTGTAGAGAAAGCTGAATATATACGCATCCCTAGTTCCCGGTCCTCATGAGGTCATGGCCTGCAAGCTTCTTAGCAAGATTTAGGCATAGAAACACCATTGGGGTAGGTGGATCTCCCAAAAAAAAACTCAAAATTGGCCTGGAAAAAACAGATCCAAAAACATGAAGATATCCTTAACGGGGTTATATGCAAATATGGGTCTAACTACCAAAATATCACCTATAAGATGTAGATCTGGAGATCCTTAAGGATGAAATGAGGCATAATTGACCCGATTTATGAGAAACGAGGTGTTCGAACACCTCGTTTCCACAGACGGTGCCAAACTGTTCTTGTTTAAAAATGGTTTACTAAAGTAAATCATACCGTTAAAGTTATACACAACAGTCAAAGTATAGAAAATGGAGTAAAAGAGAGAACACGAGACAGAGTGGTTCAGCCATGGAAATGAGCCTACGTCCACTGTGGAGCCTGATTCTCATTATATACATGTAGTTGTACAAGTTTGGGGGGCCTTAGAGGAATACAAAAGGAGAGAGAGAGGCTAAATGCATAACATACAAGTTCTGTGTAGTAGACGTTGCGGCCTTATAGTGCACACTGGAGAGAGGCCGCGACTTGGTGTGGCTTAGGTGAGATGTAAGAGAAAATTTGGTAGGGATTCGCTATTAAAATGTAGCTTGTCAAATGAGGAGGTGAGAACCTTTATTTATAGTAGTAGGTGGGAGAGTCACGTACATGGTGCACGTGACTTGTGGATAAGATGAAATCTTTTTAGAAGGTGGACAGCTAGCAGATTGTTGATGACGTGTCGAGGTCCGCGACCTGGACACCTGGGGATGTGTTGAGGCTGAGATGTTGCGGCCTATTACAGGCATGGCAATGGCCTTTGTTATAGGCGTGATATGGAGTTCGCGGCCGGCCTGTGCAGCACACCGTGGTCTTGAGTTGAGTGTACGAAGGGGCAAGGGAGTGTACTCCGCAGCCTGGTTGGGTACAGGCGGTGGCCTTTTTTATAGGTTGTGGCCCTTTGTTAGTACTTTAGCATATTTTCATTGTGCTTGCATGGGCTTCCATGCCACGCGTCATATGCCTATTAGTGGACATATTTTGGGTATAACATACGCTAACATTCATCTGTATGACGCAACCCTCCTCCTCCTTTATCCAAGCTTGAGACCGGCAATGTCTAACATATACGACACCAACGGAAAACTACTACACAACTAAATACACACTTACACATAAACAAGAAATCAAATGAAAAATCTCTCTATTCTCATAAATCAATGTCAACGTTAGTGATTACAAGAGGGGACCAGTGGGATAAATTATTTTTACTACTAAAACACAAACGAAAGATAAATCATAATCTGATCCTAACTCCCGAAATATCTACTACTTATATATCTTCTAAATTTAGCTATTAATAATAATCATAAAACAAAGAAAAGACTAAAAGATATATTCCACCGAAATAATTTCCAAAATCCCAAGGGGCCACCTCATGCCTTGTCTTACACATAAGCTGCCATCTCCTTTTTTCTAAGGTAAAAGGGAAGATAATGGATCAATATCACGAAACTATCATATAATATAGATATTTCTTGCTTGAAAAATATAAGTAAATCGTATATACTTATATATTTATATATGTACACACCATAGAAAACTGAATAATCTGGACAACGGTAGTACCTCTCGGCACGTCTGCCCACAAAATGTTGTTGCACTATCAGAATCAGCAGGTAGATCATCAATATCCTGTCTGCACGATTCATGATCTAAAAATGGCAAAAAAAGTAGGTTCAAGCTGAATGCTGTGTCCAATAGGAATGGACAAGAAGGAAATAGCATACATTTACAAACAAAAACTTCGAGATAAAAGGTAGAATATTAATATTACATTTTTTCTCGCACAGGTTGCACGTGAGATGTGCACTGGAAGTTGTGCCATCTGCTTCAGCAATAGTCCCGCCGCCAATACCACAAAATTTGCATGTGCAATTTGGACAGTGCCAATCACCTGGGGGAAGCGTCTACAACGAGAAAGACATGAATGCCGCAACTGTTAAGGAAGTGATATAAATTATAAGATAAAATCACAACTCAACTTTATTTATTTTCTAATACTCAAATAAGCCACACCTTGTTTATGGCCCCACCCCACACATCAATAGCAAAAAATACATACTGTCATATAAATTAATTAGTAGTTTCCCATAGATGATTCAGATAATTATGCAACACAGTAAGTGCCTAAATTAACTTGATAGGGTGTATTTCACTTATTCACCATTTAATAAAACTAGTTTGGGACCTTGATTGCATCGGCACACTTAATTACCTCATAAGACTGCTCATATCCTATTAGCAAACAGGTCAAACCTACTGCCCACTGCTGACTGGGCAGTAAGGCAACACAAGGGTGTGAGCGTATCTGTATTTTCTAGCAACATGAGTTGGAAGAGACTGCTGAATAAGCTTCCACCTCCTCGTAATCAATCTTGCCACACACTATGTTATGTGTGAACGTGATGCACACGTACAGCTGGCTTTACTTTATCTTTGTCTTCAAATTTTCTTCTTGTCAAAAACGAAGACTTTTATTGAACTAATGACTGATCACACGCTCCCCATAGCTTTATATTATTTTTATTGTTGGTTACTTACGTTTTATCTTTATTTCCCTCTTAGTTTAAGAAAATTCGGGGTAATATCCTTGATTAATTTAATCTTTTTTCAATTTAGGATTCTTGCCATGGGCAGTCTTTTCTTGTCCTCTGAGCTTGGAGAAAGAGCATTAGTGATTGTGTTATATGCTCCCGTAGTCCAATTCACATCAGATTCAGTATTCATGCACATGACACTCTTGGTAATTTCTCATCGAGATGGTCGTGATACTAGAACCGAAGCCCTTAACTGCAGAATGGATCATTTGGAGCAAGAGATAGCAGTAGCAGTCAACCCTCATATGCTCCAGTGATCATGTCTTAATGGTAGAACTGGTCAAGGTATTCGAAGTACATTTTTATTGGGAAGAAGCATTACTTTTCGAATCAGATACAAGGTTGAATTTTTTCAAAGCTGGGCAGAATTATATGTGCATGTGGCGCACATGGACAACTAGATTTATTTTAGTTTTGGCTTTCTCTTATTTTTAGTTGCTGGTTATTTACATTTACAAGGTCAGCTTATCTCATTGAGTATAAAATTATGAATTAAAGTTGTTAATTTATTTATTTTTTATCAGAAACAGCAGCAACTTTATTGATAAAATATATATATACAATACAAAATAGGAGTGAACCAACTACCCTGTATCAGTGTGTGTGTGTGTGAGTTTTACACTTCCGCACCACAATTTGCATCCTATATTAACAAGGATATAACCACTCTCAGGTTCAGGCCCAATTGAAAAGTGGGGGGGAAAAAAGGAAGTCCATACTCAATTATCAATACCGATGTCAAATCATCTTCCAAAACCCTAAAGCCTCTAGTTTATAGGCTCTACAAGAAACCAAAGAAGGAAATAAATCATGTAAATCCCTAAATCAAGGGGATCACGATCAAAGCCATTATTTATGTACTTAAAAATAGAAAATTGCTTAAATTCTATTCTTGCGCTTTTTCCTCATGTAAGACATGCACATCACAACCCCCATCAATCTCCCAATATTCCCTCCTTCCCAAATTAAGAGTCCCTATCTGTTTTTTGTATTGTATGCATTAAGGATACACTTAGCCAATGGCTAATACAAACATTTATTCATTATCATGGATTATGATTCATTGATAATGTCCAAAAAAGGATAGTGGACTCTTAATTTGGGAGAGCCCAAAAAGGAACAGTTGACTCTTAATTCGGGATGGATGGAGTATTATTTAAGCTGATTTTCTTTTCCATATTTCACCCCTCTCAAGTTCGAGTCATATTATCGACTACATTAATGGTTGAACGTGTTATCAGTAACACAGGCAACGAAACTCACAACCCATATTCAGTCTTTCTTTCTCCAACATAACTAAGCATACTCCGTTTCCATAGACCATTCCACTAACCACTGTGCACAGAAATCGTATCCAGTTTTCCACAAGTATCCCAACTCCCCCACCCCACCCAAGAAAATAAAATAGAAAAATATTCTTCACGTTCCAAAAGTATTTCTAACAACCTGGACCGAAAATGAGGAACTTAAAAGGCTACCCTTTACAAGTATAACATTGAGATCTTCGACCAAATCACCAACTACATACAATTTCAATAAATAGGCAAACAGATATTATTGTTAAGAAACAATTAACCCATAACAGTATATGGAAAAGGAGGGGGGGAGGGAAGAAAACAACTAAAGCATATTCCATGTTCGTGAAAGTGACTAATATAAACCAAAGGACACACGGCATGTGATATGTGATTATGCAGGTGTAATTTTTTACCTCCATATCTAAACAGTTCTGATGAAATGTTGACGCACAACCATCACAACAGATCAAATCACCACCATCACCACAGAGCCCACAGGTATCATCATCGGGATCATCACCATCAGTATCCACAGTGTGAAAGCCCTTTCGTTTAGACTCCCCCTGCTTATTCCATGCTTCTGTTTGGCACTGCATCAGCGAAAGCCCACTCTCCAAAAATATGTTCGAAAATGGCTGCCGCTCTTTGCTTCCTGCGTGAATCTCAAACTTTGAGACCGTGACAATTTCACTACAGCAACCACAATGAATGCCATCTCGAGTTATCCAACCCTCTAACATCACTCCTGTCTTTCTACTCCTCATATACTGCACTTTCTCTTTTTTACGCACAACCCCAGCATCAATCAACCAGGACAGTATGGTCCGCTTTCCTGTATATGGAACAGGGCCATTAGTTTTTGAATTCATCCCCTTGTTAGAACTTCGAACTAACAGAGTAGATCTGCCAATGGATGGTTTTTCGCCTCTATCTTTCTTGGGTGTTCGACGATTCTTTTTCATATAAAAACTGAGTTTCTCTTCACACTGATCAATATCGGCACCCTCAACGGACCCTTTCATTTCCATTTCCCTCTCAATTTTCTTTTGGGTTAGCCTTGTTAATTTACTTAGTATCTCCACTGGTAAAGGAGTGAAAGGAGAAGTCTCCCCTGAAGGATTGGTATAATTATCCTCTTCCTTCAACTGCTTTTGAAATACATGATAGGCCTTCGTAATAGACCAGTAAGCATTTCCGGTTGGACTAATATACACAGCATCTAGGTAGTCTCTGGTTCTTCTTTTCCTGTAGTCAATTTTCCAACCAGCATTAACAAGCATACCCCTTATCTTCTCCCTTAGTAACTGCTTTTCTGTTCCAGTACCACGCTTAACATTGCCTTCATTATTTCTACTTGGAGTGATCTTTTTAGCAGGTGGGGTTGTTGTATCATCTGTTTCATAATCTCTAGCCTTACTGCTCTTAGCCAACAACGATTTTCGCAATTTTGTCTCACTTTTCTGTTTCTTCACAACAGAAATTCGTTTTTGAGCATATTTCGACTCTGAATAAAACGAAGGCCGGACCACTGCCCTCTTCTTGATAACCTCTTCAGACCTAGAAGAACCCTTTCTAATGCTATCTTCATCTTCACTTTTAGGAGACAACCCAAGTTTTTTCTGTTTATTCCCCTGCAACTTAATAGGCTCATCAGAACCTTTTCTATACTTTTCTCTCAACAGTGAAATGGGTAGATGAGATTCATCATCATCATCATCATCATCATTAACCATCTCATGCTTGCTCTTTTTACCATCATTAAAAGAACCTTTTTTCTTGTCAACACTATAATCTTTCTTCATCTTTTTCCCATCATACTTTTCATACTCATCAAACTCAAACACATCTAACCCACTTCTCTTTCTCTCACTCTCAACTTCACCCTCTTTACTATTTTCAACAGAACCCTTGTTGTAAACTTTTTTGGGTCTAGAAACAATTTTTTTCCTAACAGGCTCGTATAACTCATCACTAGATCCAGAATCACTGGATTCCAAGCGGGGCCTCTTCTTCTTCTTCTTTGAAACTGAAGCACCAAAAGAGCTCTTCTTTTTCACCACACCCTCTTCCATATCATGCATAAATTATCACACCAACTCCCTAGCAAACTTGGGAATGACAAAATTACAAGATCTAATCCCAAACAAAACAAAGACCCTGAATTTTAGTGTAGAGATTCCTACCTTGCTGGTTGGTAGATAAAAAACAGGGTGTGTTTTTGCACAAGAGATAGATTGAGCTGAGTATTTGTAGGGGTTATGTGTGTATATATATGTTCAAGTCTGCAATTGTCTTTTGTTAGATTACAATTTGGAAATGATAAATTATGGAGAGTATTTTGAGATTATACTCTTTATATTATTAAGGAGTATTATATTTTACATTTTGCCCCCCTAGAAAATAAAAAGCATTTAAATTAATGGAAAAACATATTTTGGTTTCAATAAAAAAATTTATTGTTATCGTTTTCGTACAAATATTGGGTTGGTCTATTTGCAAATTAAAGTGTAAATTTTTTATATATTCCTCATTTATTATCAATCATATTCATTTAGTGGAGAATTCTAAATTTTTCATAAATTGATTTTGAATCAAATTCAGTAATAAAAGACTTCGTGAACCCTTCTTTTTTTGCTTTTGCAAACAAAGTGCTCGATAATTGTTTTATTTGTTGTTTTTTTATTTTCAGTTGAAACTATGTCAAAATATGTGATTACAAATGTAATTGTGATCTAATAATGCAAAAATAATAATTATTATTTTTATTTTTAACAATTTTGTGTGAAATTGCAATATAAATATATTTGTGTCCTTTTCTGCTAATAGTCCTTATTATCATTTATTTATTTTGTAGCATTTTTATTTCAAAAGCAAATAATTAATATATCTATTTTATTTGGTGGTCATAGTCCCCGCTAAAAGAATTCATATTGTAAAAGAATAAACAAAATATATTATATAAAATATCATAGTGGGTTATTTTACAAATCCACATTGCGAAATATATATTTCGCACTACGTGATACATATCTCACAATTCGCAATGCGAAATGGGTTTATTTTGCATTGCGAATTCTCAATATTTAATTTGCATCGAGAAATACACTTATTTCACATTGTGAGATGAACATTGTTTCTATCTATATTCAGTGTATGACAACATTTTTCAAGCTGAAAAATACAACATATGTTAAGCATCATAATTTCAATCTTACATTTAAAAAAAATAGTCCTCAAAAGGATTGTATCAATTTCGCATTCATTATAATCTAACTGTTCATACAAGATCCTCCTAAAATTATAATGTATCTTACAAACAGACTCATACCGAGCATAACGATCGTAAAACCTTGAATTTCTTGCTACCGCTTTCAAACGCCTGAATGATTCCTTCCATAAAATCCAATCCCAACCAAAAACCTTTTCCCTTAATAATTTTATTGCAAATTCCTTATCCTCTACTAAACCAGTGCAGGCATAAAATATTACAAAAGCATGTAAAGCATTTTTATATCCACTAACACCCAAATCTTTGAGTAAATACTATGACGGCCACTAGCTAGTGCTTCTATAAATCTAAACATAACATAAATATATTTAATGTCACTTGAAGGCTTGTTATACCTAAATGAAACTACTTTTTCAACAAATCACTATTTTCAAAAAATTTAATGGGTATATCTCCCCATGTAAATTTCATTTAGTGTATTATCATGTAAATATATTTTCATAATTTTTTATGAACAGCAACTGCCTTCAACATATCAACAATATACAAAAGTGAAAACATCTTAATTAGCAATTCATCACTAAGATTAAACATGTGTGTTATTTTATATGTAATTTTCAAAATGAAAATATCTCATACTAACTTAAAAGGCATGTAAAATACAATTGACCTCTTTGGACCATTATAGCCCCAAAAGATAAAAGAATGATAAGGCTACCACTAAATATACTTTATTAATTGTTGAACAATAAAGAACCCATTTTTTTTTATTCTCAACGAAATCCCCTCACCTCGAACCCGTCTTTTCCATAGTCCTTTCACTTCATCTTCCATTTATTTAATCTTTCCATTAATGGTAGTTTTAATACCTTTATACAACTGACTCATTATTTTCACCTCCCTGATATTTTATAAAAATGACCAGAAATCAGTGCCAAATAACCTCACACACTATGTTTGTCTCTGTTAACATATGGATATGTTCGCTTGTTTGTTTGTTGGGTTGTGTTTAGAGGATGTGTCGGTAGTTCGGGTTATTAATAGATATGCACAAAAAGGATAACTTTGTAACCTTAACTCATATCTTACTATGTTTGTTGTTAAACATAAACACTCGTACTCAAAGTCTCTATTTATCCTTTATCTCTTTCAAACCTCCCCACTGCTCTTCTGCTCCCAAAGGACTTCTATTATATATATATCAGATACCCATTGAATTCACCCCATTGAAGACACTAAAACATCACTTCAACAAACATTACACATTACATCTATAAATCTTCTTCGAGTATTTCATTATCTTTTAACTTTAATAGCCCCCACTCCACCCCCCACGATATCTTATTCGTTATGCGTTAAACTTTTTTTTTGTGATCTTACCGAATGAACGTGAATTTTTTTTGTCTTTGGTGCATAATACTTGTGTTTAGATTATTCATCTTTATCTATTTAGTTATTGGTAATATAATATAACTCAGTTTTTGAATGTTATTTTTTATCGTGGAATACTAAACAAATTCATAATGTATTGTATTAAATGAAATGAATAATTTTTACCATTAGAAAGAAAGTTTAAATGGTATTCACATAATCAAATTATTTGACGCATGTGTTACCAATGTCTCTACGCGTATTAATATGTTATTTAAGTAGTACACTCTAGATGAAATTATAAATTATTATTTATATTGATAATTATTAAAACTTTGTTTGTTCCCTCTAGTGAGGACTACAAAAAATAAGCTGTATTTATGTATGTGTTGGAATTATCTTCTTTGTAATTGGAATTATTTGCTTCGTAATGATGGATTTGATTCAATACACTGAGAGGATAAGTGACACAACTTTTCAGAGAGTAATTATGAAGGGCCGTGTATTCAGTAAAGTCAATTAATAATCTCTGCATAGACTGAAAAAGTAGATTCAAAATCTAAAAAGTTTAATAATAAAATGACGTGATGTCGGTGTTATTTAATGTTTCTTTTAACTTTGTTAGTTAAGAATTTTTCAACTGATTAGAAGTTTGGAAGACTATATGGATCTGGAAATAAAGTGAAGACAAGAGCTTAAAGGCGTTAAGGATATTATACATCAATACATTATGCTATTATCAACGTTTACGTTGAATTTCCATATACATTTTACCCTTGGTAGATGTATTTTTGTTATGAAGTAGGTTCGAATGCCATTTCAAAAATTCTTCAAACGTATTTTGGAGATGTATGTTTCACGATATTTGTTTCCTCGCATAGCCAGTACATCAATAATGGTTATATGTACTGGTTATATGGGGAAACTAATATTTCGAAACTAATTATTCACTTGCTCTTAAGAAAATAAAGAGAAAATCGAAGGCCTTTTTAGTCGGTTAGGTTTTTTACATGTATTTTTAATTGTTGTCGATGTTTCAAATAATAGCAAGACTCTCTAGATATGAAAATGAGATGGATCGAATAAGGTTTAAAAAACACTTTGGAAACTCGGGCATTTCGAATAGGGATTTAAAACGATTTTACTATAGTCGTTTTGTCCTTTGATTATGCCAAGTTGGTGATGCTTGGAAGAACTACTTGTATAAAACCAACTTCTCATATTCACTAATATAGTATCATGTGCATATGTTGCTTTTATAGTAGTAGTTTCGTCTGAGCTTCTCGAATCTCATATACTTAGAGGAGGAAACTACTATTATGAAATGAACATGAGCATTCAAAATTGTACTAGTGAAAATGAGATGTTGGTTTCATACAAGGATTTCCTTTCTAAGCTTCACTAACCTGCCATAGTTAACGGAGAAAACAACTATCGTGAAACCAACAACTTCATCTGAAGTGCCGAAGTTTCCATAGAGGTTTATATGCCTTGGTAGTGCGAACTATGATAATTAGATATAATATTATATGAAGTGTATGTTGTAAAATCCTACATGCATTTAACCGCTACTTCAGTAGTCCTTTATTAGCAAACAAGGCTTTAATTTTATCAAAACAAAATAATAAGTCCTTATTAAAGAATAACATCATAGAAAGATGTGCTAAATAAATTTTGAATTTTTATCGGTAATCGCTAAAGTAAATGCAATTTTTTTCCTTTTTTTATAACTTAAAATCATAATATATATATTTCACACTGAGATGTTACTTAATCTGGCAATGCGAAATATAACAATTGTTCGTGAAAAATGTTATATTTCGCATTGCGATATATACTAATTTCTCACTGTAAAATTTAAAATGTGGACAATTAGCTAAAATCAATCAACACAATTTTATTACTCGTCTATTATTCCCTCAGTTATTTCCTTCTTATATGTCCTATTATTACGAGATACATATTTTTGTATCTCTACTATATTTAGTCAATCTTTTAGCCTCTCATTTTGATGGAATCCTCTTCTTTCTTGGATGACTAGGTTGTTTCTTTGTATTTGGTGGTATGATGAGGGTATCTTTTAAGTTTAACTCTGGTTTGTTAATAGTAGGGTTTAGAGCAATGTGATCCCTGTAAGAATTTCTCAAAGTTACAGCATAGAAATTTTGGTCCACATATTTATAATAGTTTTTGTCATTTTTTTCACCGGTGTAACATCACGAGCACACAGAAATCCCTATATTTTTCACTTCCCACACGTGCAAGTCTTGTCATCAATGTTGACATTCATACAATTAGTAGGGCAAACCACCTCATACATACCATATGTGGACTATGCTACACACTAAGTACGACCTTCTTTTATACTTAGTTGCAGCCTCTTTTCCTGTCAGGCTACAATACACCGAGCCAAGTTCTTGATTTTGTGCACCTTTTTTACACTATGATCATCATCTTCATTATTATATGGTCAATCATTTTGGTAACTGGTAAATGAAGAGAATCACCAATTCGCGAATTGAAAGATTCTTCCACATTTGAATACATCTCGCCATAGCGTTTACGAGTGAACTGTAAATGTGCCTAGTGCTTTGGACCACAACCAACCATAATTTTTGTATCTTCTCACCACCATAATTCATTAGATAATCCATAAACTTCACAAATACCTCCGTTGTATTTACATGAGATGCAAATTTGAATTTGCTTACAATTATTACACAAAGGATTTTAGAGTATTCATGACCACCACTAATTAAATTCCTTAAATCCCCCTGAGATGTTGCACACAGTAGGGGTTGTGACTCATAGGAAAA
This sequence comes from Sambucus nigra, assembly GCA_949130495.1. Lineage (NCBI taxonomy): Eukaryota > Viridiplantae > Streptophyta > Magnoliopsida > Dipsacales > Adoxaceae > Sambucus > Sambucus nigra. The sequence continues at coordinate 464,708,594 of OX422215.1, read as the reverse complement.
ACATTAATCAACGATTCTTTTAATCTGTTATTATGATCGTAAATAAAAGTCAGCTCTCGATCACAACCAACAACAAAGCAAAGATGGTTTAAGAACCAGTTCCAATTTTCCTCATCCTCGGTAACTACTACAGTAATTGCAAGGATGAACGCACCTGGATATAACCCAAATTAAAGAAAATATAATTCATTTCACGATGAGAAATATTATATTTCACAATGCGAAATGATGTATTTCTTAGTGAGAAATCATATATTTCATAATAAGAAATACTTCAATTCGTATTATGAAATTAGTCAATCATGTTTGTTGCACCCATGCGTAATTCATTAATGTGCTTTTTCGCCAATTTTACACATTCTAATCGCATGTTAAAGGTCATATAAAATGCCTAAACGCCTAAAGTAATGAACCATGTAAACTACATACATTAGTAATGTTTAACTACAAAAACATTGGATGTTTTCATTATAATTTAAACAACACTAAGCCATTCACAATAACTGTCAACCAATTCCATGGCAACACTGTTGAATTTCTTATTTGTCTCAATTATATATCTCGCAAACAGTTAGGTTTTTTCTACTTGTATGAAGGTATCAGATGCACATTCGATCCTAACATCATATGTACTGGAAGTGCTAAAGGGATCATAAAAATAATTGAACAAATTTGCATGGTTAGGCTAAAAAATTGCGGTGCGTTTAACATGAAATTGATGTATCATTTTGTGAGTACAAGAAATATCACAATAAATATTCACGAAAATAATCACAGGAACATAATATAAAATCACACACACAACAACGATATACGTGGTTCGACAACTTGCCTACGTCTACGGAGAGGTTACTGTTTTATTATAGTGTCTCTCATTGCTCGAGATTATATCTCTTTGCCCCGGGTTATGGTTTCCAATTTATAAATGCATAAAAGTAAGAGGTTGAGTTATATAAGGAACTCAATTAACACATGGATAATTCGTGGTGTCCCTGAATATCTCCTTCGAGATTGTTGGTAACCAATTTTGAATGTATCCATAAGTGTTTTAATATATATCAAATATATATGTGTTGGTTAAATATCTGATTTGGGCAGGATAGCCCTTCAGGCAGTTTGGGCTGGTCGGCTACTCTCATGGACCATAATAAATGGGTCCCCATAATTGCCCCTAAAAATTTTGGACTTATGAATCCGGGCCAATTATTTTTAACTAAACTAAAGGCTTGTAACTTTAAATTTTCATTCTTACAATCGGAGTACATTTTTGTAGATCTGATGAACTTGTGTTGGTACGCTCGTCCTGAGCCAAACACCATGGCATATTTGTAGTTCCTTTTAATGAGCAAGGGTACCATCGTCTAAGCAACTATATGAAGCGCCAGACCTTATCCTAGGATTTTTTGTTCATCATTAGCATTAGATTTCAAACCATAGATGCATCTCCTATGTCAGCTCAGTTCCAAATTCTCTCTTCGTCGTTAAGCTTTCCAAAGTTATTCTTATTCTTTAGCGTTTTCTTTCTCTTTAGAGCTTCGTTAATTTTTATAAGTCTAGATTATCTTTTCTTAGTTTTCCTCTTCTTCTAATTGTTCTGCAACTCTAGTTAAGGTTTTTCTTCTGTTGGAGTATCCATGGCGATGTTAGATAACAAATAAGTAGTTGAATTTAGGAAAACTTATAACTAGAAATCAACTGTGCCCCCTCCCCGGAGATGTCCATGACATCGAAAGAGGGCACTAAATTCACACTATCTTGATAACACATGAGGGTTTAACATTTCCCCCTGTAGGAGGGTACTTTAGATTATAGATGGAGGCGTAACCCCTATTTGAGTATGGTAATGATAAGTTAATTGGCCAAAGCTTTGGATTGATGATAGAACATACAAACACAAACCCCAATGAAGATAAGACTCAATTTAAATTCACAAATCTCTAATGTATAACTCAGAAGATAGTAATGAACTTAGAAGTAACTTAGCTAGAGGGAGAGAGAAGTAAGCACCTTAGATACACCTTGGTAGGCAGGTAGAAACATGCCTAACACCCTCAAGAATCTCTATCAAGTATTAAAAGCTTCGTAATAAGTAACAATGGTGAGTGGGTAAACCCTCTGGTTTGCAATAACTCCCTCCTCCCTGTCTTCTCTCTAGCAATAACTCCTTAAACTCTTAAAAGATCATCCTTTCCTCAAAGATGGTTGGGGTCCTTAAATAGCCCCCCCCCCCCCCCACACACACCACCCCCTAGGTAACTCAGTCATTAAAGACTATGAAAGACATCCCTCCTGCTTTATATCACAACATTAAATGCCTGATGGTACTCCTGAGATTAGCCAATTAAGGAATTATCCCTAATCTCAGGATTATCCCTAATCTCAGGATTACCATTAGGCATTTAATGTTGTGACACAAAGCAGGAGGGATGTCTTTCATAGTCTTTAATGACTGGGTTGCCTCGGGGGTGGTGTGGGGGGCTATTTAAGGACCCCAACCACCTTTGAGGATAGGATGATCTTTTGAGAGTTAAAGGAGTTATTGATAGAGAGAAGACAGGGAGGAGGGAGTTATTGCAAACCAGAGGGTTTACCCACTCACCATTGTTACTTATTACGAAGCTTTTAATACTTGATAGAGATTCTTGAGGGTGTAAGGCGTGTTTCTACCTTCCTACCAAGGTATATCTAGGGTGCTTACTTCTCTCTCCCTCTAGCTAAGTTACTTCTAAGTTTATTACTATCTTTTGAGTTATACACGATAGATTTATGAGTTTAAACTGAGTCTTATCTTCATTGGGGTTTGTGTTTGTATGTCCTATCATCAATCCAAAGCTTTGGCCAATTAGCTTATCATTACCATACTCAAATAGGGGTTACGCCTCCATCTATAATCTAAAGTACCCTCCTACATTTGACGACTCTACTGGGGAGGCATTCTTCTAAGTAAGGAGTATGGCGCAAGATAATGCTAATCGAATGCTCAACTTTAATAACATCCAGCATGATGAAGAACAGGCTGCGAGAGAACTAGAGGCCCTAAGAGATGGGGCTCCACGAGTAGAGGTACCTCTAGTTCCGGTGACGTCAGGCGTTCCGGGGGTGACACAAGCTTCCATGAGTGCGGGGTTTGGGCCCACTCAGGTTGCCCTCCTCATGAGAAAATTTTATGAGTTTCTGAAAACTCCAATAGCTTCAACTATGCTGGAAGAATTGGAGGCTAATGCCTTCGTGATGCCAGGGTTAGCTCCAACGGCCCCACCAGGTGCAGGTGTAGTGGGAACAGTCCCAGTGAGCGTACCAGCTATTGTGAATCCAGTATGGGGAGCATCAGGATCATCAACGGCCCCAACCGTGGCGCCTGCTCCAGCTGCAATGGGCACTCAACCCGTGGTTCCATTATTTGTTGCCCCAGCGGCATCGCCCATGGAGGAAATGATAAAGGATATGCAAAAGGAGATGCTGAAGTTCATGCAGGCTTCCTCGCAATCTGCTGGCGAGGTAGCTTCGACTTTTGATGAATTTCGAACACCGTATCCCTAGGAATACAACGATGAGACCTATCCGAAGGACTATATTCCCCCTATTTTTAAAAAATACATGAGAAAGGGTGGGAACCAGAAGGCGCATATTAAGCGCTTTATTGAACATTTGGGGGCGCATTGCAATAATAAAAGGATTAGGTTGAGGGAGTTTTCTAAATCCTTGACCGATAAAGCATATACCTGGTATTCCCATTTGGCTCCCAACATCGTTTCTATATGGGAAGAGATGCACGTGCTGCATGTTCAAAAGTTCTTTCTGGTGGAAGATGAGTTTACTTTGACCCAACTGGGAAGGGAGAAGCAACGACCTGGGGAAGAAGTGGTGGCCTATGTTCGAAGATTCAGAGAAAGATCCCTCGACGTGAGGGAGGAAGCCAAAGAATCCAAGTTATTGCAGATCTGCGCTGAGGGGCTGCTTCCTGAGTACATCTGCCATCTTATTAATGAGACGCGCGAGGGGACTTTTGCGGCGTTCTTAAAGGCAGTGAGAAATATCTCTTTGGTGGTGCGACCCAATCCGGTGGCGGTGCCCATAACGTTTAGGCAGCCGACGCAACCCATGAGGGGGGAGGTCTCAGCCCCCACGGGTAGGGTACACCGGGGGGGAGATAGGGGAAAAGCACCGAAGAAGGATAATAAGAGGAAGTTTGGAAGAGACAGGGAAGACCCACCAACATTGCCTTATAAAGTGGAAGAAGCTGTCAACTGTTACAATGCGATGGTCCAAGGGGGAACGATCTATGAGCCAAAAGACGTTCCTGCTGGGGAGCCCGATGCGGCAACGAAGGAGGATCCAAGGTATTGCCAGGTTCATCGAAGGATCCAGCATCCAACAGAAAGTTGATTCACGCTGAGAAGAATTATTGACAAGTATGTGAAGGCAGGGACGTTGAAAATCCCTCCACAGAATGTTAATAACAACCCACTACCAGCACATGGGGCAAATCTCGTGGTGGCCTACGATAAAGAGGCGGAGAGAGGAGAAAGAGAAGAGTATGAAGCAGCTTTGGATACCTGTACTAAGGGAATGACCAACGTAGTTTTGGCCTACGATGAAGCAAGCGCCAAAGACATGGAGGACGTGTACATCATTGAAGGTGAGGAAGTAGATCCGGGTCTAGAGTGCTGTGCAGTCTCAAAATCTCCAAAGTTCACCTGGTTCTTCGAATAGGTAGGGATATTAAAAGAGAGCAGGCTTGAGATAACCCATGCGATAATAAATATCGTAAGGAAAGACGCAGTCCCTTCGCTGAAATGGAAGGGACCCATGGCCAGGTTGGTAAGGAGGTTTCTGTCAGAAGTAACCTTTAGCGATGCAAATAGGGCTGTGAGGTTCCCTCACAACAGGTCGTTGTATATGACCGCCAGTGTTAACGGAGTTAGCTTTGCAAGGACTCTTATGGATGGGGGAGCTTTCATCAATATTATGCCAATTAACTCCTTTCATGCAGCCAATATTCCAGAAGAAAGATTGGTCCCCATGCCTTTAGTAATTTCGGGGTATGATAACCAATCTTCCAAATCCATTGGGTATGTTAATGTTGGGATTGTGATGGGAAATTTGAGTTCCCATATAAAGTTCCACGTGATAGAGAGTGCAACTTCCTATCATCTGCTAATAGGAAGAGTGTGGATGCACAATCAAGGGCTAGTTCCTTTTATGTACCACCAGTGCGCTAAGGCGAATATCAAGGGGACGGAGGTGACCATCAGGGCTACAAAGAGGCCATTCGCTATAGAGGAGGCTCAATTAGTGGATGCGGCGTATTATACTGAGTTGGAAGAAGATGTTCGGGTCCTAACGAGGAGGATGGAGGGAGCATGGGTTCCCTAAATCAGAGAACGAATGGTGCCCTTGAACGAGCAGAGTAAAGAGGTTGCGAGCAGCGCAAGAGTAATAATCGAGGAGGCTCACCAGGTGGTCCCTCGGCCCCAGGGCATCTCGAAGTAGCTCAAAGACAGAATGAAGCCCAGAGTGGATCCGATGGAGCACGAGGTCCAACGACAAAGCGTGCTGAGTCGGTTCTCAGGAAAAAGAGTGGCCAAAGCATCTAGAGAGAAGAAGAGGAAAGCAGTCACTACTACCGACAGATAGTGCAAAAAGGTCGTTACCGAGGAAGGAAAGGTGGTGTATCGATTATAACGGTGTGAACGGGTGGCCCAGGAAGTTGATAATGAGGTTGACCCGATATATGAATACTTTCTGGTAGATTAGATGGGACAATGTATGACGATAAATAATTCCAACATACAGGAATTCATGGAGGAAGTCACTGAGGAACCAGATTACATGGCGGATCGACCGAAGCCGCAGGCACAAGAGTTAGAGCAGTTGAACCTGGCAAAAGAAGGGGAAGACCCAAGGCCCATCTTCATCTCGAAGGATCTCGATAAAGAGAAACGAGAGGCCTTAGTTGAGTTGATTCGGGAATTTATAGACGTCTTCGCGTGGAAATACACAGAGATGGAGGGGCTAGATGAGGAAGTAAGTTGTCACAAGTTGAACGTGATGCCTTCAGCCATTCCAGTAAAGCAAGCAACGAGAACGTATAAGCTTGAGCTGGATTTGAAGATCAAAGAAGAAGTTCAACGCTTATTAACGGCAGGGTTCATTACACCGATACAACACCCACTTTGGTTATCCAGTATTGTCCCAGTGGGGAAGAAAGACAAAAACCAGATAAGGATCTGCGTGGACTTCAGAGATTTGAATAGAGTCTGCCCTAAATACGAGTTCCCTCTACCCTCCATCGATAGCCTGATATATGCAACGGCAGGCCATGAGATGTATAGATTCATGGATGGGTATGTAGAGTATAACCAAATCAATATGGACCCCGCAGATGCAGAGAAAACAACGTTCAGAACCCCGTTGGGTAACTTCATGTACAGGGTGATGCCGTTTGGACTCAAGAACGCTGGGGAGACTTACCAAAGAACAATGATGGACATTTTCCATGACTTCTTTCACAAATTTGTGGAATTTTATGTTGATGATTTGGTCATCAAGTCGAGGAAGGAAGAGTCCCATCTGAGTGATTTGAGGAAGGTGTTTTTCCATTGCAGGAAGTTTAAATTAAAAATGAATCCATTGAAGTGCATTTTTAGAGTAACAAGTGGGAAGTTCCTAGGCTTCGTGGTTTATCGACAAGGGGTGCAGATGGACCAGGATAAGCAGTGGGTGATCTTAGAAATGCCATGTCCAAGAACGACGAAGGAGTTGAAGAGCTCCCTGAGTAAAGTCTCATACCTTAGGAGATTCGTGCCTGGGTTAGCCGAGATAACACACCCACAGATGAAGCTGTTGCGAAAGAACACGAAGTTCAAATGGGAAACAATTCACCAGGAGTCTCTTGACGGACTGAAGAAGCTGCTCATCTCACCACCGACCATGGTTCCACCAAGGGCAGGAATACCATTGCAGTTGTACCTCACATCCACCACAAGTTCCGTGGGAACTTTGCTGGCATAAGAGATCGATGGGCAAGAACGACCAGTTTACTACCTCAGCAGGATCATCCACTGACCAGAAGTCGGATATAGTATCTTAGAAAGGCACTGTTTAGCCTTAGTATTTGTAGCGCAAAAACTTAGACATTATATGTTGTCTTTTACAATTCATATTGTAACTAGATGTGATCCCATTAAGTATTTGCTTACAAAAACTATATTGATTGGCAGGGCAGCTAGATGGTTTCTTATCCTCTCCGAATATGACTTGAAGTGCGTGGTTCCTCGCGTAATTAAAAGCCAGGCGTACGCTGATCTGTTGACCATTTTCCCTTCAGAAACCTTCGAGCCACCCAAAGAAGATATTCCAGGAGATGATTTGCAGGCCAACCATCTAGACGTAATGGATGAGGAATCGATAATGCAGTTCGATGGGTCATCGGCAGAAAAGAAAGGAGGAGAAGGGGTTATTCTTTCGAAAGGAGTGGATGAGATTTACCTTTCTTACAAGTTAGATTTACCATAATCTAACAACGAGGCAGAATATGAAGCATTGGTGTTGGGATTGCTAGAGGCTCTTCAAAAACGGATCCATTCACTTTGCATCAAGGGAGATTCAAACTTGGTGGTTCAGCAAGTGAATGGAGGATACGCATTGAAATACATGAGCCTGGCACCATACAAAACGATCATTCAGAGGCTCCTTGGCCAGTTCCATCGGACCAAGATTAAGAGGCAGCCCAGAACGATGAACCGTCACCCAGACGCCTATGCCACTATTGCCCAGAAAATGATTATGAGGAGCGATACGACTACTGTCATGATTCAACGAAGAATAGATCCTTCGATGGTATAGTTAATTTTACCGACGGAAGACGATGTAGACTAGAGGGGAGAGATTAAGAGGCAACTGGAGTCTGGTGAAGGAATGATGGGGCTTACAGAATTGGCCCAGTACTTTACCAATCAGGGAAACCTTTACTTTAGAAATACAGGAGGATGGCTATCAAGGTGCATCGGCCCAGAAAAAGCGGGGCAGAGATTAAAGAAAACACACAAAGAACACTGCGAAACGATTGAGATCCCCCTTTATAGAAGAATTCAAAGGGAGGAATATTTCTGGCCTAGCATGAAGCAGGATGCAGTCGAGTTACAACGGAAGTGCGATAAATGTCAGTTATTCTTCGAGGCAGCAGAATGTCATTTCGTAGAGACTCAGCCTGACTGGAGATAACCCTATATTGACTTTATTAAGGATTGAGTGGTCCCAATAGAGAAAATTGATGCGATGGGACTTCGACGAAGGGCCCCGAGGTTCTATGTTCAAGTGGGGAAGCTTTATCGAAAGGGATACTTCAATAGGCCATTGCGTTGCATCACCAAGAAAGAGGCGGTTGAAGTTCTCAAACAGGCGCACGACCCAGCTCATATAGGAGGGGCCAAGCTATATGACCAGTTGATGACTTTGGGGTACTATTGGCCAACAATGGAGAAAGATTACGTTGAGTTCGTTTGAAGGGGCAAGGCTTGCCAGCTTTGTGGAAATATGATCCATGCCCCGTTAGTGGACTTGCACTCCCTAGCGACGCCTTATCCTTTTCACACTTGGGCGTTCGACCTGGTAGGGGCAATACACCCTTCGTCTAGAGGAAATATATGGATACTAGTGGCAACGGAGTGTTTCACGAAGTGGGCGGAAGCGATGCCACTGAGAAGGGCAACCGCGGGAGTAGTGAGAAACTTCATCAGAGAATACATCATTTGCCATTTTGGGATCCCAAAGGTTTTCCTTTCAGACAATGGAACCCCTTTAGTCAATACAGAGGTAACGATGCTCACAGACAAATACTCCATTATCCATCACACTTCGACGGTGGCATACCCAAAGGGAAACGGTCAAGCTGAAGCGATTAACAAGACTTTGGTCAATATTTTAGCTAAAATGATGGAGGATTTCTCAGGATCGTGGGATGACAAGATACCAGCTATTTTTTGGGCCTATCGGACGACTAAGAGGAAACCTACAGGGTATACACCGTTCTCTCTTATTTATGGTGCTGAGGCAATTCTCCCGATAGAGTTAGAAGTTCCCTCGGCTCGATATGCTTTGTGAAGTCGCATGTTCCCTCAGAATAGACATGTGCAGTTAGAAGCGTTGGACGAATACAGAGATAATGCGATGCAATACTTTCAAATGTACATAAAGCATCTCTCGAGGCCATATGATAACTTGGTGAGTCCAAGAAAATTCATGGAGGGAGATCTTGTATTAAAGGCAGTAGTGAAACATATTAGGGGGCTTCCCTTACCTAAGTTTGCAACGAATTGGGAGGGACCTTTCATCGTAAAGGAGGCTCATGACTCAGGTTATTGCTTAATTTTAAAAATGGAAGAAGATAAACCATTCAAGATTAACAATAAGTGGTTAAAGGTTTATCATGTGTAGGCAGTTATGTCTGACCACTGATGTAATTGGCTGTTATTATAAATACACAAGTTCTTTCTTATGATGAGTATGCATGTTCTCTTTATTTATAATAACAGCCAATTACTTTTAATTCAAGTAAAGATGAAAGAACTACATAACTTTATATTCCATAATCTATGTAAATAGTTATAACACAAAGAAACGGCATGGGAATAAGTATCTTTTTCCATTCATGAACTTTGGGGCATTACAAAATTGGGAACTATTGCCCAAGAATTACATGAGAAGAAAAGGAAAGTATATACACAAGTTCATTCACCAAGAAGGAACCACAGATCAGGAGAAAAAAACAAATCTCCAGGGAGGCCCGAAGAAGCTGCTTGGCAAGACCGTTGGGCGTTGATAGAGACCTCAAACCTTGTCTGCACCTATGTGCGCTCAATCAGGAGTTTCTCTCATTTCGACTTTACCGCGCACAGAGCTTCTTCTAGGTCCTCCACCTCCTTATCAATGGCTTTGAGGAGATGTGCTGGCTTGGCCAACTTAGCTTCCTCGCCACGCCGATCCTCCTGATGTTTTCGTAAGAGCTCCCTCTGGTTGTCCAACCGCTGGCTCTTCAAAGTCTTAAAGTGAGCGATAAGCCAGTCAAAGCGGAACCCGTCACGACCCAACTCCCTCAGATAACCTAGGAATTGGTTGAGGATGGGTCTGGTGACATTGACAGTTGGAGTGTTAGCAATTTCAGCAATAATGGTGGCCATGCCTTGAAGCTGGTAGCTCATAACTGAGATGTTTGAACGAAGGCAGTCCACCGTGAAGGTTTTAGTATGATAGCTCACAAGTTGCTCAATTATCAAACGATGATTATCAGGTATCTGGGGATAACGTTGGAGTACCATCAGGTAGAAGGCATGAGGAGCCGAGTCGAGCAGAGGAAGCTCGCACCCAGATTCGCTCTCCGCAGTAGCACCTGTTGTGGAACCTTGATCATCATGGCTAGTTCCTTCGAAAGCGACAGGTTCACAATGGGGCGAGGCAATACGCGAGGGAACTGGTGGAGAATCCTCCTGAGCAACCTGAAAACAGTTAGAGGAAACAAGGAGTTTATGAGAAAAATCTTAACAAGTGTTTTCATTGTTAAGTCACCGTTATAGGTGGAGTTTATGAAAAAATCTTAACAAGTGTTTTCATTGTTAAGTCACCGTTACAGGTGGAGTTTATAAGAAAAAAAAAATCTTAACAAGTGTTTTCATTGTTAAGTCACCGTTATAGGTGGAATTTATGAAAAAATCTTAACAAGTGATTTTTCATTGTTAAGTCATTGTTACAGGTGGAGTTTATGAGAAAAACCTTAAACAAATATTTTCATTGATTAAGTCACCTATACAGGAAAATTTTGAGAAGCTGAGAAATACAGAGAAATTAGAGAATTACCTTAGCAACAACAGGAGCGATATGGGTAGTTACCACATGAGCCATAATGTTAGAAATCGTGGGAGGCGGGCTCATTACCTCAGCAGCCTCAACGGATCCCTTGGATGCATATGCTTCAAGGGTAGGCACACTCCCCTCGTCAGCATAGGGTACTATGGCCAGCACGGGCGCATCATCAAAAGGAGATGTTGGACCTTCGAGAGATGTCCCAACGAGAGCAGCCACATCAATCTCAGCCTGGGAAGGGATAAGGCCACTCAATACAAAGGGCGGAGAAAGACTTGGCAAAAGCTGGAAATGTAAAGTCAGGTGTTAGACATAAGGAGTAATCGCAAAAGATTAAGAGGCAAAAATGCACCTAGCTTACCCCCGTTATGGCACTAAAGAGAGGAACTGCAGTAATGGGTCTTGACAATGTAGGAGGAAGGAGAATATTGGCTATCAGAGACGCCACTTCCACCTAAAATATTCCAACATGTTAGAATTGATAAATAAACTAATGGGACAAATAAAAGATGCAAGGCTTGGAAAGAAATTTACCCATAGGGCAATCTCTTCGCCCACGACAAGGGGCAGAGAGACCTCTCACTCCGAGGGTAACTCAGAGGAAGCTGGAACAGTTGCCTCAGGCGAATCATACAACTTAGCAGCACTCATGGCGACATCCCTGGCCCGATGAGAGGATAAACGCGCGTGAATAGGTGAGGCTTATCAAAGGAGAACGTGGAAAGGCGACAATGGCTGGAGGGGTACTACAATGTCCCCCCACGAAAACGACTCACTGCGAGACTAGGGGGACTAGGAGGACTGACCCTCGCTTCTTCAACCCCCTTCTTCAAAGTTATCAGACAATAAGTAAAGGCGCTATGTTAAAAAAAGAAGAATGAGAAGTAAAGAATGCACACATACCTCAGATCTAGAGGGAGAACGAGAGGGTATAACCGCCGGTGAAGGTGGCGAGGAGGCAGCAGCCGAGGGAGCTGGGGAGGAAGGCTTATCATGCGTCTGTTTCCTATGGGATTTGGTACCCAACATTTTTTCCTGGAGCTCGTTGCACCACCAGTTTCAGGTACCTTCGTCCTTCTCCTCCTTTTTACCGTCGGCTCCGTGGGATCAACCATGATCACAAGGAACATATCGAAAGGAGGAACGACGACTGCGCACCATTAGAATTCAGCATTTATTCGGGAAACTTCGGCCTCCACTCTCTTCCTCAGCTCTGCAGCCAATTTCGGAGACATGGGAGGGGGAACAGAGGCAATTTGGAATGCCTCCAATGGAGTTTGCATTTGACCTTGGGCCTTAGCCTTCTTAGACTTTGACTTCCTATCTTTCTTGGTAGGTGGATTAGAAGGCCCTTCTCCCATGATAGCTTCGGTCGTGGGGACAGATGGTTTGGGGGTCGCAGCGGCCTTGGGTTTCGGGGTGGCAGTTGGGATCATTGGGCAATGAGGGGGTAGTTCATGGGGAGACTCTTTAATAGTTGTACTTAAGTGAAACTCAACCCCAAGTACAAAGTTCCCCTTTAAACCCAGCTCAAAAGAAGAAAAGTAAAAGACCGGGGGATATTGAGGGGGGGACTGGATATACTCACGAATCATGGCCAACTTTTCCAGATGGAACTTCGTGGCAAAAGAAGTGGATACGTCTCCCTTCCTAATAGAACTAGGGAGGGTGACACGGCCATCAATGGTGGATGTCACACCAAGCACCACGGCTACAGTGTATAAGGTGCATGCTTCAGCGAAGGTGGCCTTAGAATGATTGTCCTGGAACACAGGTCGAGGAGCCCCCTGATCGAACCCGAACTGCCTGCTGCATCTATCAGGATTGTAAGGCTCAAAAGTGTATCCCCATTCAGTATAAGAGGGGAGGAGCCCCTGGGTGAAAAGTGACACTACGGCTTATGAGGGATCTTTTACAACCGGGTTAAATCTGACCGTTGTGGCTTCAGTAGGAAAGAAGTCCCAACTATGGGCAAAGGTGGGCTCACTGTATGGCCTCATTACGAAGGAGTCTGAGCAATCAAAAACCTCCATTATCTCCTTTTGGCTCTACTTATTGTGGAAACATAGGAGGCGTGTGGGCTTAATACCTTTGCTCACGGGCAGGGAAACTGACTTCGCAATAATAGCAGGAAAGCGGGTATAGAGGAAGCCAAGATGATAGTGTTGGCGAAATTCATCAAGTTGTAACGGCTCAGTGATCGTCCCATGTCAATATGGGTTCGATCTAACCAGGTGTAAAGGGACCCCAAGGCGATGGCGGCCAGAGGTAGGTTGAATCCTCTGGACAAACGAACGAAAATGTTTATCAGGTCCCTCCTGGGCTGATCGTTGGGTTTTCCAGTAAGAAAGAAGTGTGAAAGTAGTACAAGTATGTAGGCTGGTAGTTCGAGGGAGGTACCTCTACCACGACCCGTTACATCACTAGCATCCTTTGGCGTCGAAGCCTAAAAAAAATAGTTGATAAGGGGGCAAATGTGGCTTTGTTTGAGGGACCAGTGCAACTGCTAGGGATGGCAATTTTCCCCGAAAACTCGATAATCCGCGGATACCCAAAAAAGATTCCCCGAAAAATCCCCAAAAATTCGGGGATCGGGGCGGGTTCGGGTATTAAAAAAAATCCCCGAAAAATTTCGGGTCGGTTTCGGGTATACCCTCGGGTCTCCACGGGGATACCCGATTTTTTAATATATAATAAAATATATATATATATGTACACATAAATATTAAAAACCCTAACCTCTCTTTTATTTTTTACTCACTCAGCCGCCTCCCTCCCTCTCTAGACTCTTCTCTTCTCTTCTATCATACTCTCCCTCTCTTCTCTGTACCTCGCGCAGACCCATCCATTCCATTTCTCTGTACCTCGCGCAGACGCATATATTACTCACGCAGGCGACAGGCGGCAGGCGCGATTGGTGGAAATCATCTTTGATTTGATTTTTTGTAGATCTGAGCTACTGAGGTTCTGGTTTGGTTCTCGTCCGGCCTGGTCCGGAGCTACCGAGGTTCCGATTTGGCTCGTTGTTTTTTCCGGTTCAGCTCCGGCCTTCTGGTACGTTTTCTGGCATATATATATATTTTTCTTTTTTTTTCTTTCTTTTTCTCGGCAACTGTTTTGTTTCTTTATATATATATATATATATATATATATATATATATATATACTGATATATATACTGATATATATATATCGTTTAGATCCAATTTTTCATATCTGCGTTTTTTTTGTTGGTTCAAATCTGTGGGTATTGCCTAATCCGTGTGGGTGCGTTTGATGTTTATTTTACTTAGGTGCTTAAAGAGGAGTTGTAAAATTTAAAAAAAAAAATGTAAAAAAAAAAAGAAATCAAAACGGGTTACCCGCGGGGAACCCGATACCCGTTTGAAACGGGGACGGGGATCCCCGAACCCGTTATAACGGGGAACGGGGCAGGGATGGGGAATGGTTTTTCTAACGGGGACGGGGACGGGGAGTTAAAACCCGACCCCGAACCGACCCGTTGCCATCCCTAGCAACTGCGGCATATCCGATCCAGCTCAACCCAGTCAGCAGCCTCTTCGGCATCCAGAGGCTCATCGTGGTAAGTGAATTTGCCCATGGGCTCAAACCCTAGGAGTTCACAAACATCCTCCGACGTAACAGTAAACTCCCCCCACGCAGCGAAGAAGGTGTGGGTTGTGATGTTCCATCGGGAGACTAGCACTTGAAGTGCCGCGATGTGCTTTGAGAGGGTGAACTCGCCAAACCAGTAGGCTCGATGCAGCCCAACCTTCGCAAGAGCAGCAGCGTAGGAGTTCTGCATATGTGTGTGCCAAGCAGTAAAATGGGTTGGTGACCCCCCAGGTGCTTCGAAGTCGACCTGGGAATAAGAAAAGTCACCACGGTCCAGACGGAAACGCAAAGTCCCCTCGGGTGGAAGAGAGCCCCACTTCAACGAATCCACTTCTTCATTACCCAATAGTAATGGATCGAACTTAGATGAGAAATGGCAGGTCTTGCACGCCTCAGAAAATTTATCATCTTCTTCTTCAAAGATGGGCGCCCGGTGATAGAACCGTAGTTGCTCTTGACGAGCAGCGACCAGAGCAGTGCCGCCAAGGGCAGTGGCAGCGCCAGCAGTGGTAGAGGGGGAACCGAGCTGGGTAGTGGCAACAACCTTGGAAATACTTGAAGAAGCCATAAGAAAGTGGTGATGAGTGGCACAACCGGGTAAGGAGGGCTAAGAACAGGAGAGAGGAGCACAACCGCAGGTGGTGGTGAAAAAGATGAAAGAAGGGGGAGACTGAGTAAAGAAGAGGGCAACAATGGAGGTTGCAAAAAGTTCGCACAAAGTTTCTCTGAAAAGATGGCGGGGAGCTTGAAAAAGATGAAGAAGAGAAGGAAAGAGAAGGGTTTGAATAAAAGAGACGTTTGAAGCTTTTAAACCTTGTGAAACCTGTCATTTGAGTTTCCTACCATGGCACGTGTAGGGCCGCCTATAATCATTTCAAATAAACACGTGACACCTCGGGAAGGGTCTCGATAGTTGAAAAGACAGCGCCACATCATTTATGAAGTGACGCTTGGGGAAAAGAAGGGGGTTACCTTCTCCAGCAAGTTTAAGTTTTGGCACCAGAATTTTTGTCAAACATATCCCAACGAAGGCAGTCCCCCAACGGTTCAAAAAAGCTATGATGTCCCCTCGCCACATAGGGGAGAATTGTGACTCAGTTACATCGAGGAGAATTTCTACTTTTTTAAACATAGGGAAGCATCACAGGGGAGAATTTCACTTACCACGAGTCCAAAAGAGTATTTAAGAAGGTTAGTAGGCCTTTCGGGAGAATTTCAAATTGTAACGCTATAACGGTTGAGGCTCAGCATGAGGGAAAAGTGGCGATGTCCCTTCGCCCAAGCCCCAATGACAATGGCGCTTCGGCTCACGTACAACGGGTAGAATTTTACTTTTTCCAGGAGATTATATCGTTGCGATTCTAACAAGGGAAAGAAGGCCATAATTTTTTCATGCGGAGAAGGTTCATCGGATTGAGAAGTTTCGTGCAGACATTTCTTATTCCAACAAATCTCTCCACGAAGGGGCAAATGTAGAGGGGGCTTGAAGGTAATCCTGAGATTAGGGATAATTCTTTAATTGGCAAAAGTGTTTGAGATTAAGCAACCGAAGCAGCTAAAGCGTGGCAACTCATACTTTAACTTATTGTATTAGTCATATTGTATTTCTGTTTATGTTGACTGTAAGCTATAACGGTTATAATGTTGTAACAAGATTAATAATGAGTTTGTGTGAGGTCAAACGGTACTTGCGAGAGACCAGGATTGGAAGGGTCTAGGAGAGCTTTCATGTTCTATCGAATGACCTCGCCGTGGAAACTTTATAGGGACTTGGTTTGTAGGATTGAGAAGTGAGGCACCGTTGGGGCTTGTCCTAGACATCTTAGATACACCTGGTAAACACCGAAGGACCCTGACCATGGAACCTCAGGTGGAGCAGCTTAGAGTTCCAACGGGCATCGAGTTGTGAACCAAATAACCCTCTACTTAATGTCACATCAACTGTAGGTGATGTCACTAGTCAGCTAAACAATGTCAGACCTGCACTTGAGTAAACCACCATGGTATTTGGGGCTGTCAGTCAGTTGGTGAGCCACCTCTGCGACAACAGCCCCTGACACACAGTGGTTAGGCAAAAGGCATGTCTTGGCATTTAATGTTTATGACGTGGAGACAACTAGTGCACCAGGCATTTAATGTTGTGACATAAAGCAGGAGGGATGTCTTTCATAGTCTTTAATGACTGAGTTGCTTCGGGGGTAGTGTGGGGGCTATTTAAGGACCCCAACCACCTATAAGGAGAGGATGATCTTTTGAGAGTTTAAAAAGTTATTGCTAGAGAGAAGACAGGGAGGAGGGAGTTATTGCAAACTAGAGGGTTTACCCACTCACCATTGTTACTTATTACGAAGCTTTTAATACTTGACAAAGATTATTGAGGGTGTTAGGCGTGTTTCTACCTGCCTACCAAGGTGTATATAGGGTGTTTACTTCTCTCTCCCTCTAGATAAGTTACTTCTAAGTTCATTACTATCTTTTGAGTTATACACGAGAGATTTGTGAGTTTAAACTGAGTCTTATCTTCATTGGGGTTTGTGTTTGTATGTCCTATCATCAATCCAAAGCTTTGAACAATTAGCTTATCATTACCATACTCAAATAGGGGTTACGCCTCTATATATAATCTAAAGTACCCTCCTACACCCCCAAACCCTCTATTCCTTAGATTCTTCAAATAATTTGATATTGTTCCTGTCCAATGTGCCCCAAATGTCTGGAAAATTATAAATGGGGTGCATAGGACAAATACACTGTGTGGGATAAAATTGGGTTTGCTGAGCTCTATTACTGTTATGTCTGGTCGCAAACCAATAATGGTCTTATGTACTTAAAGACTAGGAAAACTGATATGGTCCTGGTGGTAAACCTCTTAAATTCCCCATAAGGATTACTGGATTTATGGGTTTATTGTCAGAAATTGCAAACATTTTCCTCTTCACGAGGGCGAGAGACACCGGGGCCCTTTGATTTCAGATGTTGGGAAGGATCACATATGTCACTTCCTCTTTTCTTCGATCTACTTATTATTTATTTTTATTCCTGTCCTTTGACTAACGTTTTTGTCCCTCCGTTTTGCAGCTCGTGGAAAAAATTAAGAGCCTGATATAAGCGACATTAATATTCCTAAGCTTCTGAAGGCTTGGAATATTAAGGATAAGCTCTCTAACAGTGAGAATCCAAGGTCGGAATCCTACTTCCGTTTTATAAAAATACGACAAGTAGCTTCATTACTCGATCGATCGATAAAGTTCCTAATTTGAAAGCTCTAGAAGTTTGTCCTTCTGATCTAATTGTACTAGAGGAGGAGGAGGAAGAAGAAGAAAAGGAAGGAGGAGAATGAGAAGAAGATACAAAAAAAGAAAAAGAAGAAGAAGAAGGAGAAGAAAAAAAAGAATAGGGTATGGCTCTCCCAATCAAGAGAAGGATTTTAAGGCTTGATGATGATGAGGATCGGGGAGTTTTATCGAATCGATCAAGTTTTTAAAGAATTAAGGTGTGTACTCCCCTAGGGTGACGGGTTCTAGCCCATGAGCTAAGGGGAAAGAGAAAGAGAATGATAAAAAGAGAGAAGAAGAAGAAAAGAGGAAACAAAGAGAGAGGTAGAGAGAGAGGAAGAAAGATGAAGAGAAAAATAATAATGAAGAGAGGAAGAGGGAGGAGACCAAGAGAAAATTGGTCTTAAATGCCTCTACAGTTCCCTTACTCGTTGCCAAAACTGAAGGGGCTAGTGTGGGTAATACCCCTTCCGTTACCTCTGATCTGTTAAATGGGGTTGTGTTCACCGCTGATCACAAGTTCCTTAAAGTTAGTTCCATCCCAACTTTCCCTAAAATTTGCTCAAAAGATTTCCCTGGTAACTTGTTTCATCGTTTCCTTGAACTATTTATCCTTTTCATTTTTACTTATTTGTATTAACCCATTATTCTTTCTTCGATGCAGTTTTTATCTGACTCTATAACCCTACTGGATGATCATATTGATTATTCCAAAAATAAATAAGATCTAAAAGATGCTCTAGAAAAGTCTGAGAAGGCTTTTGTTGATGCTCGCCCAGTGTGGGAGTAAGAGAAGGAGAGGTCGATTAAGGCCTATGCTAACCTCGAGGCATCCCAGAAGGTGGTGGTCGGTGAGAAGGAAGAGCTGGACAAGGAGATCAAGAGTTTGCCTGGTTAAGTCTTGAAGTTACAGGAGGAGATCCCTCGCGAGAAGGATAACAACCACCTTCAGGGCTGTAACAAAGCATATGATGATGTCGAACTCGAGCTTGCTTATAAAAAGAAGGTCCTTCAAAAAAGGTTGGGACCAGGCCTTGGGAGCTGCGAGACAGCCTGCTGACTCTGGACTCTTTGGCCTTCACTCTCTTGGGCCCAACCCCTTTGTAGAGGAAAAGCAGAATACTGGCCAGTCTACTGGCCAGACTAAGGATGTGCCTACTGAGGTCGAAGTGGATACCGGCCAGGAGTAAAGGGCTGATAATAAAGGGAAAATAATAGTTAAAGTTGAGCAGGTGAAATAATAGGGCTTATAGATTAGGAATTTCTTTTTTGTACAAATTTTTGAATCCTTATAATTTTTCTTCGCTGCTTTAACTTTACTGGACTTTGTGCCCCTTTTATGAATGAATGAAAAAGAAATTTCTCCGCTCATGTCAATTTTCTCTGTCCATGTATACTGATATCTATTTGTGGTTTTACTTGTTGTGTTATTTATAGCCTAATAAGGACTACATAACCCTTAACGCACGATTGGGGATGATCCTTAGGCCCAATATCAGCGTGAAAGCTCACAGGACATTTGTAAAAATATGTAAATCTCTGAGGGCAAAGTCCGAGCAATATAAGGATCAGTTCGATCTGGTCGCCAAAATGAAGAATGATCTTCAAGCTATGGAGGAGATCGGTGCTTCAGTACATGATAAGGTAAATGATTTGAAGGCCAAACTCATAGAAGCCAGTGGGGTGGGCCAAGTAGGTAAAGTCCCCCAGGTAAAAAATGACGCTCTGAGAAAAGAGGTCACTGAGCTAAAAGGTGGTGTCCAAAGAGCTTACATGATTGATGCTGGGCTCTGGGGAGATGTCATAAGGCTACGACACTTATTCAAAATAGGACCTCGAGAAGCCTAGGTAGATGGCTACAATCAAGGCTGGATTGATGCCCCAGCAAGGTTGAAGGTGGCAGAGGATCTTGATTTTGCTCTGGGATGGCATAGTGCCCTTAGAGAGGTTAGGGCACTCAAGGACTCTAGCATGTGGTAAGTACCAGGTCGAGTGTCCAGCCTAACGTCATAACCCTTTTCTTGAAGAACGATAAGTGGGTCCCAATTGATGCTATTCCCGCCCAACTCTCGAAATATTACCCCAAAAACGACGCGGAGGTGTTTTCCCTTGACCCAGATGATGGTCGAAGAGCAGACGCCATAGATTATCTTGCTCTCCATCTTGAACCATCTTAAGTCTTTGTTAGGTTTTGATGTAATTACGATTCCCAATTTTTATCAATACAAAGCTTAATTTATTAAATTTTTCCATATTTTGAGCATGTGCGGATTAAACATGAGTTACTAACTGTTGCTTATATTTGAACTAGAAAGAGTTGTTGTTCGTTAATTATTTAAAATCTTTATCGACTAAGCAATACTGTTTGACCATCTTAGGCCTTTTGTTATTTAAATGTGCTAGTACTTATATTTGATCATTTTGGGTTTCTTAGTTAACTAAATGATATTAAGAACAAGTGTTAGCCATTTGTTATCATGTGTTTGAACATTTTCCCAGTCCAACATGCCTTAGTAGTGTCATTCTATCTACTTTACCTTTTAGGTTTTGTTGTCACACTCCCTTAGGCCTAAGTGAGATGATGGTGAGAATGTACCTGGCCGATGGTCCATCTGCCCGAAAGGGCCTTTTTTGCAACCAACCTGAGTTGGCTTTGTTGTATAAGGATCCACTTTAGGGCTTTTATTATTATCGAGGTAACATATGAGGTCTGTTGTGTTTGCAACAAAGACATGAGGGTTGTAGTAATGGGAACATTTTTATTAACTCTTTATAATTAATGCAAACCCTGCTCAGCACATGAGATTCCTTGATTGAAATAAGTTGAGCAACTTGTTGTAATCTCCAGGAGTTCTGCTATGCACGAGGGAATTATCATTTGGAAAGGGTGAGTAATACTGAGATGCGATTAAGAAATTCTAAGTAGCCAGTATATAATATGAAAGTGCGAAGGTCAACTAGCATTTATTCATTGTATAATAACTTACAAGCGACATAAGTTTGAAATGAAAATTTGCATAAACTAAATGTACTAACCGTAGATAAATAAGAGTAAAAGTAGAACTTCTTGAGATTGGTTGCATTCCACGCTCTTGGTATCTCCCTGCCCTTCAACGTTTTCAAGTGATATGCTCCTTGAAGGTCGTTCCTTATCACTCTAAAAGGGTCTTCCCAGTTTTCTCCCATCTTACCATCTCATGGTTTAATGGCACTGTCAAGGACTTTCCTTAGGGCATGAACCCCTACCAGAAATTCCTCGGATTCACTTTCTTGTTCTACTACTTTGCCAATTGTTGTTGATAGGAAGTCGAATTGAACATGGACAGTTCCCTTCCCTAGTCTGCTAAGTCAAGTTCAGTGCATAGTGTATCATCATTAAGTTCTTGGTAGACCAAGGTAGTTCTCATAGTAGGGAGATCTACTTCCAGCAAAATGATAGCCTCCATTACAAAATCGAGCGGGAAGGGTGTTTCCCCAATTGGCCTCCTAAGAATGGTGCGGTAAGCCCATAGAACATGAGGAAGCTCTTGTGATACCTCGCCTAATTAAATACCGGGTGATCAGTCCTTTATTAATTAAATTAAGAATATCTAGTTGGTTCAGAGAATGCATCGCTGTCAAAAATCATCAATTTTATTTAATTAAAACTAACCACCTAATATTTAAAAAGGTTGATGTCAAAATTTTATCTTGTCAATAGTATATACCGTTTGAGGAAATAATAAAGCATTCACCATTCAAAGTAAACTCATAAGAATTTAAATGACTGACATAGTATAAAGAAGCTGGAGTAAACACTTCCAGCCAAAATCCAATACAGTAATCCAACAAATAAAACCAACAACTGACAATAGTAATGAACTAAATATCAAATCTCTGAATATAAGAATAATAAGGGACGACATGTCTAATTGATACAAATAGCTCAAAAGTAAGGAATGATAAACTCTGAGGCGTCTACTACTAAGGTCCTGTAGCCTCCACAGCAGCTACAGCTCGTCGAATGAATGAAATCTCCTAAGCCCGGTGTCCCTGTGGTTGAGCACCTAAAATAATTAAACAAGAAAAGAGATTTGCAGAAAACGGGTCAGAGCTCGAGTTAAAAATAGTTTAAAAGTAGCAAGTGATTAAAATGATTAAATAGCACATATATTATTCATGTTAACTTATCGTACTCACTTGAGATGCTCTCCTCTCATCTAATGTGCACGCCTAGCGAATTTATCAACCCATCTTAGTTATGTTAACCTGCCTGACTAATCTGGTGACATACGTGTATACCCAACACTATCAAATCAATTATCTAAGTGGCCCGAATATAAAATTACTATAATTTAGGAGTAGATACGTAGATATTTAACCTTTATTCTCATAACATTCTTTATTCTCAACAATTTATGTAATAATCGTATACTTTACCAAATCAGCTAAGTTACAACATAAAATAGATAATCGGTATACATATATTAATACTGCATCCATGGTTAGGAACCCCTTGGTGCCTTGCTTACTCGGCTATAAAGGACAACAGGTTCAATTTCTCGAGAACCATAAAAAACATAAACACATAATGGAGGCGAACATAGTTTCAAGCCGATGGGCTACTCATATACCTACGCACCCATACGACCGTCAACACTATCGTTCTCATAAATAGCCCATACCTACGTTCTATGCTCTAGTGGTACGACTCAAAATCCCCCTGTAGGCACACAGGATATGATCGTCCACAACGCGCAAACCTCCTCTCGATAGCTAGTAACATAGGTATGTCATACACATAATATCTCAAGTAATAAGGATGCACACAACTTATATAATTCATTAGGCGTTCACGCAACCTGATTTCCATAGTACGTAAGTAGTAGTAGTATTTCTACCACTCACCGTGATTCAGTCATATAATTCTTCTGTCGAACATACATACTCTCCCAAGTTCTATAAACTCTCTATATCCCAAGAACAATCACACTTCCAACTCACTAACAATTCAAAATTTACGTTACCCGTTACTCACGTGGGTTATTTCTCTCACTTGGATAAACCTAGGATGATTTTTAACTTGACCGGATCTTAAAACTACATTCTGGGATTTCATTAGAAGTCCAGGGATTCTCTTTCGAATGAGGTTGTTCGAACGAGTTCGTTCGAACCTAATTTCTAACGAATTTTAAACCTAGAAATCTCGCTGTTAGACTCGTTAGAAGTTCGTTGGAATCATCGCTCGAATGAGGTCTTCGAACGAGAATTCCGAACTGGTTTGTTATTCCCTAAAATTCAATTTTTCCTACATTCCAACTTTCAATCTCAACCCTAATCTCGACTAACATCAAATTAAAGTATTCTAAACTATTCCTAATCATTATAGGGCACTTTCTAACACAAATTTGAGTTCAAATTCTTATATATTAAAAGGGATTCCAACAATTTCTTTCATCTCTAAAGATTCTCATATAATTAATCCAGCAAATTTTAATTATTCAAAACCCTTAATTTAGTTCGTGATTAGAACATAAAATCTCCAGATTTAACTGTATACAAATGGGCAAATCCTCTACATGCATACCCATCTCCAAATTATAAAATATCTTTACAATTAAACCTAATTAAACCCAAATTTCATTGTAACGTAACTATATCATCAACTAGAGATTAATAGGAACAATATATGCTAAATAGGTAGTAAGATAAACACTTGCCATTTTGTGGATCACCGATTTTCTGGCTGAAACTGGTATGGAGTTGGTCCTTTCGTCGTGATCTACGCTTTGGTGTAATTCTTGGTGGGAAATCTTTAGTTCTTGGCTTAGTTCTCCTATGGGGTCTTCTTCCTCCTTGGTTCTCTCTCTCTCTCTCTCTCTCTCTCTCTCTCACACACACACACACACATACACACACACATAGGTTGCAACTGTCTGCAACCTCCAACCCATGTTGCTTTTAATTAAAACCTAATTTTCGTCCATTTAATTCTCCAAAAATCCCAAAAGACCAAAATACCCCTTTGGGGTGTCGTTTTGGGCTAAAATGCCCCGGACTCCAAATAAAACACCCGAGTTATGTTTTCTAACTATTTCGACCCTTTCGGAGACACTGACGCACTCAAAACGGTCATACAAGTTATTTAAAAATAATTTGTCTTTTTAACCCCAATTAATAATATTGACACAACTCATACGTGTGTCCTAAATAATTGTATTTTAACCGTCGTATCTCTCGTTTTCGGCCATATTATTATTTACGAAACCATATATTACGTTACTCGTTACGTAATATTTAGCATAATTATTATTCGACATAATTATTTTCGATAACTACTAACTCTCATCAAGCTAGTAATTATTACCATTAAATTACGTTTAATTATAAATTTAATTTCTCCCTTTAAATTAATCAATCCTAATTTCCAAAATTTCAAAATAAAATAAATTTATGTAAAAATACGGGCTATTACATACTTCCCCCCTAATAACAGAATTTTGTCCCGAAATTCAGAAATGAAAATATAACTGGCAAGAATAATTTCAGATAACGTTCGTACATCTCATCCTCGCGCTCCGAGGTAGACTCCTCGGCATTTTGTTGCCGCCACTAAACACGCATTTATGGAACTATCTTTTACCTCAATTTCCTCTCGCTTCGATCTAGAATAACAATCGACCCCTCCTCGTAGGAGCTATCAGGCTGTAAGTCAATCTCCTCCAAAGCAATGTGAGTATGGGTCACATCATCTCGAAAGTATCTCCTCAGCGAACAGATATGGAACACGTCATGGATCCTATGCAAGTGTTTTGGTAACCCAAGTTTATAAGCAACTGGACCAATCCGCTCGATGATAGGGAATGGCCCCACATACCTAGGCGCCAACTTCCCCTTCTTCCCAAAATGCATAATCCCCTTCATAGGAGACACTCGTAGTAGCACTTGGTCCTCCACATTGAACTCTCGAAAGAACCGCTTGGCGTCGGTGTAACTCTTCTGTCGATCTTAAGCAACCCGAATACGGCTCCGTATCATCTATATCCTTGCCAAAGTATCCTGTATCACCTCCGGCCCAAGTAACTTGTTGTCCCCCACGTCTAACCAACATACTGAGGAACAACAAGGTCTACCGTATAATGCCTCTAATGGAGCCATTCCAATAGTAAACTGGTAGGAGTTATTATAGGCAAACTCCATCAGTGGAAGATACTACTCACAGCGTCCGCCAAAGTCTATGACGCACATACGAAATATGTCCTCTAACATCTGATTTATCCGCTCGGTTTGTCCATCAGTCTGTGGGTGATAAGTTGTACTCAACCGTGACTCTATACCCATAGCTTCCTGGAAGCTCTCCCATAATCGAGACACAAATATCGTATCTCTGTCAGACACGATATTGAGAGGCACCCCGTGAAGTCTTACTATCTCGACGATGAATATCTGAGCGTACTGTCAACCTCCTATTGAAACGTAAGCCCCCATCTGAACCCGTGGTATAAGACTCGGCCCCCTCTGCTAGAACCTGTACTATCCGACTCTGACAAAACGGATCCGCTGCCTGAGCCTGTACTACTCTCATAATGAGCTGGGGTGTAACTGTCATCACACACATGAATGATTGGGCCACTGCGTCCTGGTGACCCAACTCCTTCCATTTCACTTTCCACACCTCGCCCACCTCACCTACTGGCCTACGGCTCAACGCGTCTGTGACCACGTTAGCCTTCCCTGAGTGGTATTGGGTATCAAACTGGTAATCCTTTACAAATTCGAGCTACCGACGCTGACGCATATTCAGCTCCTTCTGCGTGAAGAGGTACTGTGAACAAGCGAAATTTCTCCCCAAGAGATAATGCCTCTAAATTCGAAGCGCAAACACGACTACTGCTAACTCCAAGTTGTGGGTGGGGTAATTACTCTCGTGAGGCTTAAGCTTATGGGAAGTATAATCCATAGCCCGATTCTCCTGCTAAAGTACAACCCCAAGTCCTAGTAAGGACGCATCAGTGTAGACTAGATACTCCACTCTCGCCTGGGTAATGCTAACACTGGTGCTGAGGTCAGCTTGTCCTTCAACTCATCAAAGACTAATTGGTAGGCATCGCTCCAGATAAATGGCACCCCTTTGCGAGTCAAATGTGTTAATGGACCCTCTATCTTAAAAAATCCTCGAATAAACCTCCTGTAGTATCCCGCTAGCCCAAGAAACTACATATCTCAGTCGGTGTCGTGGGCTGTCCCCACTCCCTCATCGTTGACACTTTTCCTGGATCTACGGATATCCCTCTGTCATAAATAATGTGCCCCAAAAACTGGACCTCTTTCAGCTAAAACCCACATTTCTCATATTTTGCATACAACTTATGCTGACACAGTGTCTGCAAAACCTGTCTCAAGTGCTCGACATGCTCTTCCTCGGTTTGGGAGTAAACCAGAATGTCATCTATGAAGATAATGACAAACTGATCCAGGAACTCTCTGAACACCCTGTTCATCAAGTTCATAAACACGGTTGGGGCATTGGTTATCCCAAAAGGCATAACCCTGAACTTGTAAGAACCATATCTCGTCAGGAAGGTAGTCTTCGACACATCGTGCTCCCTGATACGCAACTGATGGTATCCCGACCTCAAGTTAATCTTTGAAAAGAAGGCAGTTCCTCTCAACTGGTCGAATAAGTCATCGATTCGGGGCAACGAATACTTATTCCATATCGTGACTTTATTCAGTTTTTGGTAGTTAACATACAGTCGTAAAGATCCATCACTTTTCTTCACAACCAATATGGGAGCACCCCAAGGCGAGGTACTCCTACAGATGAAGCCTTGACCTAACAGCTGTGCAGTCTGGTCTTGTAACTTCGAATATTCGATAAAGTTAGTCTCAATTACCCTAATAGTTTCATCTATAATATCATTCCTTGTTACATCGACGTATTCACGATGTAAGCCCTTTAACAACTCTTCTTATGTCGTATAATACGGATCTTCTGTCCGTGAGTAGTAATATAATAAATCTTAAGGTTATAGTTTCCTTTACGGATGACAAACAGGGTATTAACCCGTGTACTAAAGGCCAAACATTCCCAGCTTTCGACGTTTGCTAGGTTTCATGCGTGGGACATCTCGCAACGCGAAATCCAAATAAGGAACCCCCCCTGATACACTACTAACTAACATTGTCTCCAATAAAGTTTGTGGGCCCTCGGTATCTGACTTGTACCCCACATCCCTGCTTCTCTCTATAAGATTAACTCACCTACTCTCATATTACAAGAGACGATATTCCACACATTACTCCTACTAGCTCGGCGTTAGACTCTAAAATTTTCTACGAAATAATCCCCATGCTCAGAAATATTTCATCCAGTCTTGAATCACTTTAATAGACATCCTTACCCCCTCCCCCCGGGATTAGGTATAACCAGACCACATATGCCACGAAGTCTTTATACACTACTATATAAAAGAATATATATATATATATATATATATATATATATGTGTGTGTGTGTGTGTGTGTGTGTGTGTGTGTGTGGGACTCTGCCTCCTCTCAAGTGACTCTTAGCACCAATACTAACGAACATAAAAATATCATTATAACGGTCTATTTTCCCTCAACCCATCGTTAGCTAGTTCGAGAGTCGGGTCAGTAATACATTCTACGCCCACGTTTCTCAAAGTATTACAATAGACTATAACACATCTAAGTTATTCGTGATTTCCACTTTATCTTAAAGGACACTATAAATAATGAAGTATCGTACCTCCAAACGCGGGTGATAGTTGCGGCATCAGTGGCATAACCGCATATCGGGCATTATAAATACGTCCATACTGTACTCCTTGTTGTTGCTGTGGAGTCTGCGCTGTTGGGGTAAATATCCATGCTTTCCCATGTTGGGCATTCTGCGGTTCCGAGGGGACATCCTACGACTTCTGCGGGGTCCACTCCCATTCGCCGCATATAAAATACATACCAATAAAATTTCCGCTATACTAGCCCTGTTGAGCACGCTGCTGGCCCTGATGGCCTAGCCGACCTTGCTCATTTGACCGTAGTTGTCCTCCAACTCGTTGTGGGAAAACTTAGCGTCTGTGACCATTTCTTCCACACTTAAAACACCTCTTTGTGATGACTCCCTGTTCTTGGCTTTGCTGGCCCTGGCTGGTTTGGCTTTTCCTATGATTTCCATTGTCCTCTTGGTCTTGATGACCCCGAGGAACGTGTCGTTGCTGTGACGGTACTTTCCGATTGTTACTGTCCCTAGAAATGTCATATTGATCGATTTCTCTTATTCCTTTTCCCCCTGTAAGATGCACACTGCGATTTTGGTACTGCAATATTACAGTAGTCACTGCTTGTGCCACAATATTCATTATCTTAGTGATTGCCTCTCTTTCCTGATGTACCCGAGGTACTTGTTGGTTTGGTCCCGTATAGCTTGTCTTTCCCTCATAGGCGACATCAGAAATTCAAATGAATTTTATAAGTCTACCGACTATACATAGCATTTGAGCATAAGTACGTAATCGACAAAACGCAATAAAGAATGCAACAGTACTAATAATTGGGCTTTATATCAAAGAATGCTATGCGAAAACACAATAAGCCGTGAAGATTCTAAGGACACTAGAACCTGGTGCTCTGATACCACCTGTGACACCCCGCCTAATTAAATACCGGGGGATCAGTCCTTTATTAATTAAATTCAGAATATCCACTTGGTTCAGATAATGCATCATGGTCGAAAATCCTCAATTTTATTTAATTAAAACTAACCAATTAATATTTAAAAAGGTTGATGTCAAAATTTTATCTTGTCCATAATATATACCGTTTGAGGAAATAATAAAACATTCACCATTCAATGTAAACTAATAAGAATTTAAATGACTGACATAGTATAAAGAAGCTGGAGTAAACACTTCCAGGCAAAATGCAATATAGTAATCCAACAAATAAAACCAACAACTGACAATAGTAATGAACTAAATCTCAAATCTCATAATATAAGAATAAGAAGGGACGATATGTCCAACTGATGCAAATAACTCAAAAGTAAGGAATGATAAACTCTGAGGCGTCTACTACCAAGGTCCTGTATCCTCCACAACAGCTGCAACTCGTCGAATGAATGAAATCTCCTAAGCCTGGTGTCCCTGTGGCCGACCTAAAATAATTGAACAAGAAAAGAGATTTGTAGAAAACGGGTCAGAGCCCGAGTTGAAAATAGTTTAAAAGTAGCAAGTGATTAAAATTATTACATAGCACATATATTATTCATGTTAACTTAGCTTACTCACTTGAGATGCTCGCCTCTTATCTAATGTGCGCGCCTAGCAAATTTATCAACCCATCTTAGTTATGTTAACCTGCCTGACTAATCTGGTGACATACGTGTATACCTAACACTATCAAATCAATTATCTAAGTGGCCCGAATATGACATTACTATAATTTAGGAGTAGATATGTAGATGTTATTCTCAACAATTTATGTAATAATTGTATACTTTACCAAATCAGCTAACATACAACACAGGATAGATAATCGGTATACCTATATTAATACTGCACCCATGGTTAGGAACCCCTTGGTGCCTTGCTTACTCGGCTATAAAGGACAACAAGTTCAATCTCTCGAGAACCATAAAAAACATACACACATAATGGAGGCGAACGTAGTTCCAAGCCGATGGGACTACCGTCAACACTATCGTTCTCATAGATAGCTCGTACCTAAGTTCTATGCTCTAGTGGCATGACTCAAAATCCCCCTGTAGGCACACAAGATATGATCGTCCACAGTGCGCAAACCTCCTCTCGATAGCTAGTATCATAGGTATGTCATACACATAATATCTCAAGTAATAAGGATGCACACAACTTATATAATTCATTAGGCGTTCATGCAACCTGATTTCCATAGCACGTAAGTAGTAGTAGTATTTCTACCACTCACCGTGATTTAGTCATATAATTCTTCTCTCGAACATACATACTCTCCCGGGTTCTATAAACTCTCTATATCCTAAGAACAATCACACTCTCAACTCACTAATAACTTAGAATTTACGTTACCCGTTACTCACGTGGGTTATTTTTCTCACTTGGATAAACCTAGGATGATTTTTAACTTGACCGAAACTTAAAACTACATTCTGGAATTTCGTTAGAAATTCAGAGATTCTTGTTCGAACGAGGTCCTTCGAACCTAATTTCTAACGAATTTTAAACCTAGAAATCTCATTGTTTGACTCGTTAGAAGTTCGTTGGAATTCTCGTTCGAACGAGAATTTCGAACTGGTATGTTTTTCCCCAAAATTCATTTTTTCCTACATTCCTTTCAATCTCAACCCTAATCTCGACTAACATCAAATTAAATGATTCTAAACTAATTTGAGTTCAAATCCTTATATATTCAAAGGGAATCCAATAATTTATTTCATTTCTAAATATTCTCATATAATGAATCCAACAAATTTTAATTATTCAAAACCCTTAATTTAATTCGTGATTAGAACATAAAATCTCCAGATTTTACCGTCTACAAAAGGGCAAATCCTCTACATGCATACCTATCTCCAAACTCTAAAACCTTTTTACAATTAAACCTAATTAAACCCAAATTTCATTATAATGTGACTATATCATCAACTAGAGATTAACCGGGACAATATATGCTAAATAAGTACCAAGATAAATACTTGCCTTTTTTTGGATCACCGATTTTCTGGATAAAACTGGTATGGAGTTGGTCCTCTCGTCACGATCTACGCTTTGGTGTAATTCTTGGTGGAAAATCTTGAGTTCTTGGGTTAGTTCTCCTATGGGGTCTTCTTTGATGATGCTAAGGTTCAGCACCACCAGATAAGTGATGATGAGCTCAAACAGTAATAACAATGGCAGCCATAGAGATGTATATATGTGTAAGTGTATAGAAGGGGATGAGTATAAGAGGAATAAGATAATGATGTATAGTGGTTCAGCCAATTAGGCCTACATCCACTGTGAGTGTGTGGTCCACTAAATATGGGCACTAATGGCCTTGGATACAATGCACATAAGCTCACTCTCTCTCTACTATGTGTAGAAACAGAGTTTAAGTAGGGTTATAATTATCAATCCCTTTACAAGGTTGAAGATGACCAGTATATACAGGGCTTGGGGGGTGTTGATGTAAAAAATTATATTATATCTAATTATTTAATCACAGATAAATAAAATGAGACAAAGAACTTTAAAAGTGGTTCAGCCTTATAAGAATGGCCTACGTCCACTGTTTCTGTTATTGCTGACTGTTTGAGAATTCTCGATTACAAGTCTTCTCAAGAAATTCTGGTCCCCTTACAATGAGGATACTACAATGTATTTATAGCCCTAAGGCTGTAATGTGAAAGGGTAATACATTCAATGCCCCTTAAGCGTATACATCTGTATGATAATAATAAGCATTTAATGCGCAATCAATCTGTTGGTTATCCTGCTATTAATGCTTTGTTTAAGATGCAGCTCAGACCGCCTAAGCTGCTCGGACCGCCTAAGTTCCTCGGTACTCAAAAGTTCCTCGTAAAGTTCTTGTTGGTCGGAGCGTCTGAGTTGATCGGGGAAGCAAAGTTCCTCGTTGCAGTATGGTTCCTCGGAGTTAAAGTGTTGTTCGGAAGTGTTTATTTTTGCCATGCATATTGCCACGTGTCTTCACTCAATTTAGCCATGTCAGCAGACTAAATTTGGTATCAACAGAAGCCCCCAATGTTTCATAGTTAGAAATTTGAGGAGTGTGGAACATTCTTTCTCGAATTATGGCAGTTTTAAATGATCATCCTGAAATTTAGGAGTATTTTCTTTTGTATTTATTTCTCCTTCCAAATTCATAGAATCGGTCTTTTTTTGAATTTTTCTAATCGCTTCGATTCCCGCGCCCTTTTTGTCTTTTTAGCCGCCGGTAACGTAACCGTCTCTTTTTGTAATCATTACTTTTACCCTTTCCCAATGCAAAGTATTTAAACGTTACAGAAAATCCCATCGTATTTTACTTTTTCAAATTTGTCTCTTTGAGTTTTCCATCGTCTCTCTCTCTCCTGTGCGTTCATCTCTTCCATCATTTGTTGTCAACAGACTCATCCCTTTCCTGTAAGATTTTCTTCTTTCTCTTTGATTTCCTTCTTTCATCATAGTTTATCCTGTAGAATCGATTGATAAGTTTTGCTATGATTTCTCTATTCCCTCATGGGTTATTTTGGAAGATCTTTCTGGGCCTTCAGACTATTTTCGTTTGGCTGAGGGACATTGGTTCCCCAGTCTCTTTGTCGCTGAGTGTGGCTTTTCTTTTCCCCCAAACCCTCTATGTCTAGAATTCTGTCTATACTTTGACGTGGTTCCTGCAAGAATAGCCCCCAATACATGGAGAATAGTTAACGGTGTTTATAGATTAAATCAAATTCACGGAACTCGTATAGGAATTCCTAAAATTATGTTTTGTTATAGATGGGCTGTGGGAGATAATACTTTTTATTTTAAAACTCGATTTTTAAATAGAGCTTTAGTGGTCAATCTCCCAGATACCAATAGGGTTGGCAACACCCTCCATTAACTGGAGATGAGGTTTACCAGGGTCCCAGATGTCCTCCCTATGGCAATGAGATAGGTTGTTTTTATTTATTTTCAAAATTATGCTTCCTTTGTGTTTGATAAAATGTACCACTGATATTTTAATTTTGATTTATTTGCAGTTGACAGCAAAAGAAAATCTCCAAAAGAGGCAGACGTTAACATAAGGCATTTAAAACTTATCTGGAGTTTGCATCAGACTGTTGCCGATGAGCATATTAGGTCAGCTTCATATTTGCTGCAGTACAAGAGTTACACCTCTTTTTTTACTGCTCGTCCAGTGATAAGCGACGCAGAACCAATACCAACCTCTATAAGTTCTTCACCTGAGTCACACATTCCTTTTAGTGAAAGGATGAAGAAAAGAAGACCTCCTACCCTTTTTGAGAAATCTGCCTCTGGTGCTGGAGAGGCAAGGAGAAGTAAGCTTGATGTCCCAGGGGAGGGGACACAGAAAATTGATGCACCTCCTTCGGCTGCTCCTATGAAGGTTGTCGAGAAGCCCCCAGTGGCCCCGAGCAAGGCTACTGCTCCAAACGAGGTGATTATCATTTCTTCGACTAAGACTACATCATTAGTCGAGAAAGTTGATGCTCCTCTGAGGAGGCTGAAGAAAAGCTCCTCTATCAATTGGGATGAATCCATCTCTCATTCCCCGACTAGTGGTGTTCCTACTTTTGTTCCCCCGAGCTCTGCTATGAACTCGGTGAAGACTTGGATCATTCCCGAGATCCAAAGTATTGAAGAAAACCTTTCCCGGGACACGGTTACCACATTAGCAGCTCGTCATATTGCTTCTGTAAGTCCTATACTTAAATTTTCATTCTTTCCTTTTTCGTATCTGTGCACTGACTTGCTTTCGTTTTCTTTTCACAGTTGGTGAGCTGTTTTAATACAATTCTGAAGAAAGATGAAGCTATTAATGCTTCAAGCTCCTCGTATGGTGTAGAGGAAGCTTTGATGGGCCTGGCGCAGTCTCTGAAAGATTCTAGTCAGAAATATGATGATGGTAAGGCAATTTGGGAGAAAAGGCTTACTTAGACTGAGCAGGAGAAGGCTCAGGTTATTGAGGTCTCCAAGGGGTTGAAGAAAAAAATAAATGATTTGGAGAGGAAGAATAAGGAACTCGAAGGGAAGCTCAAAAATGCTGGGGAGCTTGAAAATAAGCGTAAGACTGCTGAGGAGGAGTTGGGTCAACTTCGGGAAGTAAGTCATCAGAAGGAGGAAGTTGAGAATAAACTGAAGGCTGCTGACAATCTTCTTTCCGAGAAGCTTTCCTCGGAGAAGACAAAGAGGAAATTGGCTGTCAAAAAATCCTTCAGCGCCGGCTGGGATAAAGGGTGGAATAAAGGTTTGGCTGCTATGATGTCGCAAGTAGAATATGGCAGCCTCAAATACTTTAGAGATGGATGGGTCGCTACTCTGCAGGAAATGAAAGTTGATGAAAATTCTGAACTATTTCAGTGACACATCCCGGGCCCCCCTCCAACTCTTGAAGACGAAGAAGAGGACGAAGCTGCCTCTGAGGAATCTTCCACGTTGATGGGAGATCAAATTTCTCATTCCCCAGCTATCCAGCCCACTGGCGAGGAACTTCAACTACCTTCTATTTCATCCGAGCAACCTCCAGCACTTCTCGAGCAACCCTCTGTTCTCTCCGAGCAACCTACCTCCTCGTCACAGCCTCCCGAGAAAGTTTTGGGAGACAAGGAAAAGGTGTAGAGTTGTTCGGATTTCTCTCTATTTTATTTTTCTTTGTCAAATGTAACTCTGAACTTTGTACTTCTCCTTTATGATGTAATAAAATTTGAACTTTTGCTTATGCATACTGTTGATTCTCTTCTTCATGCTCTGTTTGTACTTTTATTGATTATTGCGTTTTCTTCCTTTACTAGTTTCTAGCCAGGATGGAATTATTGTCTGCTCATGATACAAAACTGTTAAGGCAATACAATGAGTATTTCAAAGCCGGTCATACATACATGAGTGCAGCTTAAATCACCGACATCCTCGGCAAGGTGCTTCAGATCAAGCAATTGAAGCCTATGAGTATTTGAAGTGCCTACTCGACCGTGCAGTGGTTAACAACGTAGCATACTATGATATGATTGAGGATCTCCAAGGCACTCTTGAAGAACTTCAACAATAATATAAGGAGTCCACTTCCCTTTTGCATGAGGGGTACGAGAAGAAGTATCAGCAAATCAGTGCTGATAAGGGATATGATAAACGGTTTGCTGCTTACGATGTGAGGGAGAGAAATTTAAAGGCTGAGGTCGAAGAGCACAGACATATAGCTGAGTTGTTAGAGCAAGAAAATAATAACCTGCAAAGAGAGGTGTCTCAGTTGAAGTCTGCAGCTTCCACCTCAAACGCTTTGATCCCAGTGACCGACGAGGGATTATCTTTCTTGGAGGTCGAAAATGCCAACCTGAGGGATGAATTAAAAACCTTGAAGAGGTCTGGACCTTCTACATCTACTCGGGGATGAGCAAGAGCTCCTCGGGGACGAGCAAGAGCTACTCGGATTCCTGTCGAGGAACAGATAACTCAATCTGCTCTAGGGAACCAGGCCTTCCAACTGATGGCAAATAACCAGGCATTGGCTGAGATGTCTAAGAAGATCAGGGGTCTGGACGAGCAGCTTTCTACACAGAAATCTGTCTTGGAGAGTAAAGAACTCTTTATAAAAAATCTCCACGAGCAACTGGAAAGATTGACATATCAATTCCACAAGCAGCCCAGAGAATTCTGGATGGCTGGCTACAACGAGGCTCTCTACCATTTGAATGATCTTATCCAAAATGTAAATAATGAGGGTTATAAACAGGGATGATTGAATGCCTTAGGTGTGCTGCAACTGGAACAGGGTCATTACCTGTGGGATTACCATAATCCTGGGCTGCTCGACCTACCAGTGCCACCATTCAAGCTTGATATGAGTTGGATCCCTGCTCGGGCCATCCCTCGGTGTCTGATTTCCAAATACCTTGGCGATTACAATCTCCATTCCAATGTTGAGATATCTCATCCCGAGCACCTACTAGATCGACCATCTGTGATGAATATCAGGATACTTAAAGATCTTAACTTCATAAATTCCCCTCATGCTTTAAATGATCCACCTGCTGGCGAGGAACCTGTTTCAAAAGCATAGGGGAAGAAACCAATAGAATAAGAATCTTGATGTAATAAATTTGTATTTCATTCTTGATGTATTTTGTTCTACATTTAATGAAATAATTTTATTTACAAATCTTGACTGCCATTGTCTTGTAATTATAAAACACTTTACATCTGTGCATGTATATCTGTTAAAAAGATAACAACATTGTGTTATTTGTCTATCAACCGGAGTTTGTTAAAACTTATTGTCGACTAACTTGAATTTGTGGTAATCATTTGATGACTAACCAAAATTAATGATACTTTATTTCTCGACCAACTTGGTAGTAATTTAAAAAGTCACGAGTATCAAAAGTTTTGCTCGATCACTTTCTCGTACTCATAAAATGTTTCCGACCAACCAAGGTCGGTAAATTTTTCTTCTCGACCAACTACAGTTAGTGGGTTTTTATACCCGATCAACCATAGTTATTGGACTTTTCTTACCGACCAATCTTTGGCACTTTTTTGGAATAGTTTTACTTTCCGACCAACCTTAGTTGGCGTTTTCGGGAATAGATTTACTCCCTAACCAACCAAGTTGGCATTTTTAGGAATAGATTTACTTCCTAACCAACCGAGTTGGCATTTTTAGGAATATACTTACTTTCTAACCAACCGAGTTGGAATTTTTAGGAATAGATTTACTTCCTAACCATCCAAGTTGGCATTTTTAGGAATAGATTTACTTCCTAACCAACCGAGTTGGCATTTTTAGGAATAGATTTACTTCCTAACCAACCGAGTTGGCATTTTTAGGAATAGATTTACTTCCTAACCAACCAAGTTGGCATTTTTAGGAATAGATTTACTTCCCAACCAACCTTAGTTGGCGTTTTCGGGAATAGATTTACTTCCTAACCAACCAAGTTGGCATTTTTAGGAATAGATTTACTTCCTAACCAACCAAGTTGGCATTTTTAGGAATAGATTTACTTCCCGACCAACCTTAGTTGGCGTTTTCAGGAATAGATTTACTTCCCGACCAACCTTAGTTGGCATTTTCGGGAATAGATTTGAGTAGTCCGAGTTTTGTTGAGTAGTGTGTAGCACTAGTATTTCGCAAAAAAATTCCAATAAAAGGAAAGAACTGGGCAGAACATTGTCACTTTATTCATACTGATGAAACTGCATTACATGAGAGTTTACATTACTGATAATATTTGCGCAGGTATTCTGCATTCCATGCATTCTTAAACTCCTCCCCCTCTAAAATTTCTATTTTGTATGTCCCTGGTCGAACAACTTCCTTAACTCGGTAGGGTCCATGCCAGTTTGCTTCCAGTTTATTGTGCTTTTGAATCACCTTATTTAGCATATAGTCTCCTTCTTTCAAGTCGCACTTCTTCACTCTCTTGTTGTAAAACAAAGTTGTTCGTTGCTGGTAAGCAGCATTTCTAATGGCTGCTTCTTCCCTAACCTCCTCGAGCATGTCCAAGTCTAACCTTCTCATTAAATCGCTAATAGGGGAATTAAAATTCAGTATTCTGTGTGTTGGAGACCCAATTCGGCGGGTATAACAGCTTCACTTCCAAATGCTAGCATATATGGAGATTCCCCTGTTGCTGCTCGGGGAGTAGTTCGATAAGCCCATAGAACTGATTGTAGCTCGTTGATCCAGTTTGCTTTCGCGTCATTCAGTCTTTTTTTCAAACCATTCAGCAGCGTTCTGTTTGTAACTTCAGTTTGTCCATTGCTCTGAGGATGGCCTGGTGCCGAGTGGATCTTCAAGATATTTGACTGATGATAATAGGCAGTGAACTCCTCGTTGTCAAATTGTGTTCCATGGTCTGTGATGAAGGCATGAGGAAGACCATATCGATAAATGATGTTCTTCCAAATAAATTGGTACACCTTGTCGTACGTCACATCAATGAGAGGCTCAGCCTCAACCCATTTAGTAAAATAATCCACAACGACCACGAGATACTTAAATCTTCCCCTTGTCGTCGGCAGTGGCCCGACCAAATCTATTCCCCATATGGAAAATGGCCAAGGGGAAGTAATGGGTGTCAATAATGCTTGGGGAGTTCTTCGGATGGAGGAGAAGCGCTGACACTTGTCACATTTTTTAGCGTAGGCTATACAATCAGCTCTCATCATCGGCCAGTAGTATTCTTGAGTCATCATTCTTTGCAAAAGTATCCGACCTGCTATATGGGCTCCACATGACCCTTCATGGACCTCTTCAATCAAATCTTTCACCTCGGTGGGATGCACACATCTTTACAAACCTGCTATAATTCCTCGTCTGTATAGAATACCATTAGTCAGTATATAACGAGCAGCCTTAAACTTCAGTTTCTTGGCTGCAAGTTTGTCAGTTGGTAATTCCCCTTTCTCAATATATGCCCTGATGGGATCCATCCATGATGACCCTAAATCGAGGGTATTAAAGTTCATCGTCAGATCTTGATCTATACTCCGACCAGCTAACACTTCAATTGGGATTGTTCTTCATAGCTCGGTACGAGTAGCTGATGCTAATCGAGCTAAGGCGTCTGCTCTTGCATTCTCCATTCTTGGTATTCTGACCAGCTGAATAGCAGCAAATTTCGACACCAGTTCCTTTGCCTTTGCATGATATCTGATCATTAATTCTCCTTTGGCTGCATATACTCCCATCATTTGATTTATGACCAATAGCGAGTCACTGAAGATAATAACTTGTTCTGCCCCCATGGTTTTTGCCAAGCTAAGACCTGCAATCATGGCTTCATATTCTGCCTCATTATTCGAAGCTTTGAATTGGAAACGTAGGGCGTATTCCATGTCGACCTCGTCCGGACTGTTCAAAACTATCCCTGCGCCACATCCTGTAGTGCAGGATGAACCATCCACATACAGACTCCATATGGGTAACTCGTCTTCAAATTTCTGATCTGACAGAGTTCCTCGGTGGAAAATTTGTTGCTTTCTTTCACCATCTCCTGATATTTCTTGCTGTTCGTCGATCATCTTTTCTTGCCCTTTTACCAACCCAAGCGGGTCTGGGCTTAAATTTGATGATTTTGTAACATCTACTTTCCCTTTTACCAAGCTAAGTTGGTCTAGGCTTGCATTTGATGATCCTGTAACATCCACAGGTTGATCAGTGAGAAACTTTTGCTCCTCGGGGGTATCAGGATAAGTGAATTCTGCTATAAAATCTGCTACCGCTTGCCCTTTTAGCGATGATCTGGGTTCATAAACTATATCATATTCACCAAGTTCTATTGCCCAGCACATCAATCTTCCTGATTTTTCTGGTTTATGAAGGGCATGCCTCAATGGCATATCAATATATACTACTATAGTATGAGCCTGGAAGTATGGCTTCATTCTTCTACTTGCCTCGATCAATGCTAGTGCCAATTTTTCCAGCCTTGGATATCTGATCTCTTCTCCTCGGAAGGCCTTACTTGTGTAGTAGATTGGTTTTTGTACTCCATTCTCCACTCTTATTAATGCCGAGCTAACTGCATTCTCTGACACTGCCAGATACAAGTACAATTTTTCTCCCATCACTGGCCTGGATAACAGTGGAGGTGCTCCCAAATATTTCTTCAAGTCTTGGAAAGCCTTCTCACATTCATCATTCCACTCAAAAGTTTTTTGGAGCGTCTTGAAAAATGGGAGACATCGATCAGTTGCTCGCGATACAAATCTGTTGAGTGCTGCTACTCGTCCTGTAAGACTTTGCACCTCTTTCTTTGTCGTTGGGGATCGCAGCCCTAATAGATCTTTGATCTTTTCAGGGTTAGCTTCAATGCCTCGCTGATTGACAATGTATCCGAGAAATATGCCTTCTCGTACTCCAAATATGCACTTCGTCGGGTTCAACTTCATTTTATATTTATTTAGTTGATCAAAGGTCTGGCTTAAGTCAACTAGATGATCAACAACTTTCTTGCTCTTTGTCAGCATATCATCAACATAGACTTCCATATTGCAACTGATTTGTTCTGCAAACACCTTATTCATCAGCCGCTGATATGTTGCACTTGCATTTTTCAAACCAAAAGGCATAACATTATAACAATAAGTTCCCCTAGGGGTAATGAAATAAGTACTCTCCCTGTCTTCAGGTTTCATTTTAATCTGGTTGTAACCAGAATAAGCATCCATGAAGCTCAGCAACTCGTGTCCCGAGATAGCATCCACTAGTTGATCAATTCGGGGCAGCGGAAAGTGATCCTTTGGACATGCTTTGTTGAGGTCGGTGAAGTCTACATACATCCTCCATTTGTTGTTCTTCTTTTTCACCATCACCACATTTGCTAACCAGTCTGGATATTTAACATCTTCAATAAAGAAAGCTTTCTGGAGCTTCTTGACTTCCTCCTGTATAGCTTGATTCTTCTCGGGACTGAATACTCTTCTTCTCTGCTTCACAGGCTTGATCTCCTTATTCACATTGAGTTCGTGACATAAGAAATTTGGGTTTATCCCAGGCATATCTTCATGACTCCACGCAAAAGTTTTCTTTCTGCTTCTTAGGAAAGTTATCAATTTTTACTTTAGTGAGGTCTCCAACGACGAACCTACTTGAGTAGTTCGTTCAGGGTGCTCGTCGTCCAGAATGATGTTTTCAGTAGCTTCCACCACTTGACCCTTCATGAGTTGCGACTCATCTCTAGGATCCAATGTTTCAATTTCTGCACCTTCATCCACTTGATAGGTAGTAGTCTTTTTCCTTGATTCCTCCATTTCCTCTTGCTCGGCGGATGAATAATAGCATTCCCGAGCTACTTTCTGATCACCTTTCACAACTCCTACTCCAAAATTTATTGGAAATTTTAGGCATTGATGTACAGTAGATGGTACAACCTCGAACTTCTTCAATCCTACTCTTTCCATGATGATATTGTATGCTGATTGAACATTCTTATCCATTACAAATAAGCGTATTCTTTCTGTTCGACAAGCAGGCCATGTACCAATGAATATATCCAACTTGATCGTCCCAAGTGGAAAAACTTTCTCACCAGAAAAACCCAGGAAGGGTCTGTGATAAGGCTCCAGTTGAGATAATTTTAGATTTAAACTGTCGAAGCACGAGTAGAACATGATGTCTGCCGAGCTACCATTATCTACCAGTACTCTTGAAATCATCATCCTCATTTTTATCACCAATGGGTCATCATGAGGATATAGAACACCTGCGAGGTCGTTCTTTGAGAAACCAATGACCAATTTCTCTTTGCTTACTTTTCTCGAGCGATCCTCCTCAGCTAGATTTATTCGTTGAATGTATGAGCAAGTTTGAGCCTCACAGAGGTAAACTTTTCTCTCTGCAGTAAGGTCTCCTCCTCCTGTATCTCCACTTGTAATAACATTACAGTCAAATGACCCAAAGCGTATTGAAAATACCTCACGTTCTGGCTGCCTTGGTCTCTTAGGAAGATCGGGATCATCTTCTGGATCAACTTCATGGTCTCTTTTCTTGTTTTTCTCTACTCGACGAGGAGATCTAGACCTCTCTCTTGTTCGGTCGTTGTTTCTTCTTTTATTCCTTCGATCAACATACTTTACCAGTTTTCCTTGTCTGATGAGTGTTTCAATCTCATTCTGAAGAGCTATGCAATTTTTTGTCATGTGGCCATGATCTTTGTGAAACTCGCAATATTTTTCCTTATTCCTCCTGTCAGGGTCAGCCTTCATTTTCTCTGGCCAGTTTAATTCCTCGTTGTTCTTAATTTCTTCTAGAACATGGTTGATGTCTTTCTTCAAAGGAGTATAATTATCAAATTTCTTCAATACTTCCCATTACGACCTTGTTTTTGAGTATTTATCACTACCATTGTTCTTATGCTCTTTCTTCTTAGCTTTATCACCTTCAACCTTGGTTTCTTTGGCACCCATATTCTTCTTCGCAATCATAGCCTCCTTGGCATTCATAATCTTGGCCGCTTTTCCCATCAGATCTGATAT
The DNA here is from genome assembly GCA_949130495.1 of Sambucus nigra. Classification (NCBI taxonomy): domain Eukaryota; kingdom Viridiplantae; phylum Streptophyta; class Magnoliopsida; order Dipsacales; family Adoxaceae; genus Sambucus; species Sambucus nigra. Next base: position 464,667,169 of record OX422215.1, on the reverse strand, counting down.
GGTTCTAGGTGGATCTTTGGCCAAAGTGTAGTATAACTTGTTGGGAAGTAGTCCACTCATCAAGGCGGTAATCGCTATCTTTTCCTCATAATCAATGACTTCGAGTTTCTCGTTATTAAAACGAGTTATATAATCTCTGGTACTTTCACCAACTTTATATCTAACACTTAACAAATGCGCTACTCGTTTAACTGGCTTTGCCCCAAAATAGAAATTCCCAATGAATAACTCGGCCAGTTGAAAAAAAGTTGAGATCTTACCCCGAGGAAGATTATTATACCATATTTGAGCAGATCCGGTAAGAGTTCCAGAGAATACTCTGCATCTCATCTCATCTGGAACAGCATAGATGTCGGCTGCAGCTTGGTATTGTTCTATATGAAGGACAGGGTCGGTCTTTCCATCATATTTGGGGGTCACCACAGGTGCTTTGAACTTTGATGGTGTTGGAAAATCTACAATGGCGTGGACAAAAGGTGTTACTTAAACAAAAGTTCGTTGTAGAGGGTTCTTGGCTTTAGCCATTTCCCCTAATCTATCCTCCAGTCTCTGAATAGAGCCTTTCGACGCATCGTTTCCTTCCTCAGGCCTGTTGGTTCGAGCAACTGATCGCGTTGATGTGGCTTCCTGGGATCTATCTTGACGAGCAGCTGGTGGCGACTGGGCTGATCCTTCCCTTAAGTCTGATGGTCGTCAAAAACTCCTCGATGCGGTTCTAGGAGGACTTTTTCTCCTCCTAGGACCTAATCGATCATAAGGAGATACTCTGCTTAATCTTTCTAGCGCACTAGTCCTTTCTAGAGAGAGAGTGATATGTTGTTCAGTATCTGTGGCTCGTACCGACAAAGTTCATCGAGGTTGATAAGAAAAATCCTCAGACTCCTCAGTACGATATGAATCGGTACGCCTAGTATGCGAAGAAGGTAAACGGGTATTTTTTGAATACTTCGCAGTCTTGAATGGGTTGGTGCACTGCCATGGAGGGTTTGTATGAGTTATCGCATAGTTTCTTGCATGACTGTCTGGCCCTGGGCCAGATTTGTCATTATTCCAGCCAGATCTGGAATATTGGGCGGAACAAATACATTTGGAGGGCTTCCAGCGTTTCAATTACTGGATTCTGGAATATCAGCCATTTATGATGAATTATTTTTGATGAAAAACGATATTACCAGTTGATTCCCACAGACGGCGCCAATCTGTTGATGTAAAAAATTAGATTATATCTAATTATTTAGTCACAGATAAATAAAATGAGACAAAGAACTTTTAAAGTGGTTCAGCCTTATAAGAATGGCCTACGTCCACTGTTTCTGTTATTGCTGACTGTTTGGGAATTCTTGATTACAAGTCTTCTCAAGAAATTTCGATCCCCTTACAATGAGGATAATACAATGTATTTATAGCCATAAGGTTGTAATGTGAAAGGGTAATACATTCAATTCCACTTAAGCGTATACATCTGTATGATAATAATAAGCATTTAATGCGCAGTCAATCTGTTGGTTATCCTGCTATTAATGCTTTGTTCGAGATGCAGCTCGGACCGCCTAAGCTGCTCGGACCGCCTAAGTTTCTCGGTACTCAAAAGTTCCTCGATACTCAAAAGTTCCTCGTAAAGTTCTTGTTGGTCGGAGCGTCTGAGTTCATCGGGGAAGAAGAGTTCCTCGTTGCAGTATGGTTCCTCGGAGTCAAAGTGTTGTTCGAAAGTGTTTGTTTTTTCCACGCATATTTTCACGTGTCTTCACTCAATTTAGCCATGTCAGCATACTAAATTTGGTATCAACAGGGGGTGTAGTGTACCCCCCAAGCATGCATGGTGCATGTGAATGATGATCTAGCCAATCTCATGCTGACACCTGGATGTTCCACTTGCAATTAATGATGACATAATATTCCCTCACATGAGGGGATGACATTGTTATAACGGTTTAGTCTATGTGCTATATGAGTCCCATGCGCACTATTCCATGCGTCTCCCAAGTCACGCGTTGTGATGATGTCACCTTCGGCCTAGGATGCTAGGTCGAGGCTAAAGTTGGTGCTGGATACGGGCCTCGTACTGTTGTCTCCTCATAGGGTTGTCTAGGCTAAGCTGAGGGGTCGGCCCCTTGAAGGGTCATCTGGGCCATGGTGAGGGTTCGACCTCTTGTAGGGTCGTCTGGCCAAGCTGAGGGGTCGGCCTCTTGAAGGGTCGCCTGGGCCATGGTGAGGGGTCGACCCCTTGTAGGGTCATCTGGCCAAGCCGAGGGGTCGGCCCCTTGAAGGGTCGCCTGGGCCATGGTGAGGGGTCGACCCCTTGGAGGATCGTCTGGCCAAGCCGAGGGGTCGACCCCTTAAAGGGTCATCTGGTCCATGGTGAGGGGTCAGCCCCTTGAAGGGTTGTTTGGTCCATGCTGAGGGGTCATCCTGGTTGATCCTTCCTGTAATGGAGCCGTGGTCATTGGACTCGTCCTAGGCTTGAGCCCTCGTCTGGGTGGAGGACACCCTCGGTCTGACCGAGGGTATATATGGGTATATCAATCACTCGCATCCCTTAGCAATCGATGTTGTTGAGATGGCTGAGGGGTAATGTTGCCTTTGAATGCCAATTGCGTGATCAGTTTGATGGGTGACATTTGTGAAATTGCATAGTCAGGTGTCCATTGTCGTTTTAGTTTCCCAGGTGTGGCGGCTGCACACTGTGTATGGGGCTTGGCGCCCTAATGATGCATTTCCTCATGGGCTATGTGCGGCCTTGATTTAAAGGCCCACAAATAATAAAGTGCTTAAACTATTTTTAAATAATCACTCTTCTTCTTCTTCTTCTTCTTCTTCTTCTTCTTCTTCTTCTTCTTCTTCTTCTTCTTCTTCTTCTTCTTCTTCTTCTTCTTCTTCGCGCCCAGGCATTCTCTCTCTATTTTTTTAACAGCTTCATCACCATTTCCTGCGATTTCAACCTTTACTTATGAGTTTCAAGATTTATTCCATCGTCGCCTTCATCCTTAGGTAACTCTTCTGCCACAGATTCCTCTTTTAGCTTCTATTTTTGCCTGTTTCTTGCATTTGAGCTTCTTTTAATATTTTCTTGGTTGTTCATATTTTTTTGGCATGAAAGCCCGCCTTGTTGTGGTGGCCATAGGGCTGAGCACTAGTTTTTGGGTTCCTTCTACCACCTTTCTGTAGTGATTTATCTCTATTTTATGGCATTTCTTAGGTTTTTGCCATCTCCGATGTTCACCTTCGACGAACTGAGTTCTTCCTGTTCTTTAGTGTTCAAACCTAAAAACTCTTCATTTCCTTAGGTTTGATCCAAAAGTCAAATTTAGTCAACTGTGAACTTATTTTTAGTTAGCTTAGCCAAATTCCCTTAAGTGTTGGGTCTTCCCCTTAATGCTTAGAATACTTTATGATTTAGCCGAGGAATTCCCATCCCTAAGAGATAAATTCTTTGTAGATATTAGGCGAATATAAGAAGAGGACGAGCAAAGATGAGAGGCTGACCCTAATTGGTTACGACCCATCTTCCCCATTCCTTTAGCCACAATTATACCATCTGAGTCCTGTGGGTCATCTTGTCGTCCAGCTGATAGTCAGACATACGAGGGGGAGATGAATGAGAAAGCATCGTCACCAACAGGTGTTAGGCCTTCTGGGAGGAGAGAGACGCCCAATCCTAGTCCAAGCCGACAGGTTGAGGGCACAGTACCTTTTAAGGCTGTCCCTGTAACATCCCTATCCCCTATTGCCTTCCAAGTGGCCTTTCTAGATGAACCACCAACAGACATTGAGGCCGAGAGATCTGGGGACGAGGGGCAAGAGGACGATAGTGAGGATCCGGATGCTAACCAAGTTGACACTTATAGTGCCTTGGCTTATGTCTCATCCGTTAGGGATCACAACCTCTTACTGTGGAGTTACATGTTCGGTATAAAGCCCAATGTGACTATGAGGGTCCCAAATACATCCGAGAAAGTCTTCCAGGGTAATGAGGGTGAAGTTGTTGTTTATGAGCAGATGCTCAGGGTAGGTGTTAGGTTCCCTCTACACCCTGCTATAGTCGATATATTGTCTGCCCTTGGGGTTGCTCCTTCTAAACTTCCTCCCAATTCATGGAGGACCATCCTTGGCTATATATACCTTTGGAAGAATGCCTTCACCTATGAGCCCTCGATCGATTGGTTCATAGCTTGTTACAATATCACATCATCATCCAAATAACCTGGGTATATTCATTTTGGGGCTAGAAAGTTCGATAAGAAGCTTCTTTACGTAGCTCAGAATTCTAATCATGACTGGAAGAAGAGGTTTTTCTTCATCTATGGGGATTGTGAATTCCTCACCGGGGATGATCCCGTAGAAGACAGTTCGAGGGTTCCAAGGTCATAGTCTAACCCTTCTATGAGAGCACGGTCAGACCCCGAACTCAGCTTGGAGGAAAGGGTCATTGTTGACTACAGTAGGGAACAAGGGAAAGAGGGTGAACTTCTTAAATTTGAAGATTTGATGACCCATCGCTTCCTCAAAGAAGCTGGTATGAAGGTCGACCCTCTAACAGAATTATGTGAGTAGATTTTTCCTCAATTTTTAATTTTCTCAAAGTGTTTCCTCTTGCCACTGTATCTTTCTGATATATCATCTCCTTTTAAGGTCGTCATCCAAATATATCTGATCAACTCTGGGAGATGACTACTCCAAGTTTACTGTCTGTCTTGGGAAAGAAAAAGGCAAAGAGCCTCAGCAGGCTCAGAAGAAGACAAAGGTCATGAGGTCAACGAAAGTGGAGCCGACCTCCAACAGTCGCAAAAGGAAGGAGCCCGATGTTCCCGAGGGATCTCGGCCTGACTCACGGACGTAGGCGAGGGCAGAGGTGTCTCAGGCACACACTGAATGGTCCAGCTCCTCTTTTAGCATGGGTGTGTATTGGTCTCAGAATCTTGCTTTCCTCAAGGCTGAATCCTCGTCTCTCATAGCCAAATTGAGGGAGGCCAAAGCCTCAATGTTTTCTGCACCCTCAGCCGCGGATTATGAATTCTTATCAAGGATGCCCCCGGCCAAGGTCTATGATTACGGTCTGCATACTTTGGCTCAGGTACCTCTTTTGACTTCATTCTTTTTTATTTATCCTTTCATGAACTATTCCCTCCGCCCTTTTAACATGTGTTTGTCTATGCAGTCTGTCTGCGCCTTCACCTCAGCCACCAAGTGGATGGCTGAGAATCAACAGAAGTTCCATGAGGCCGAGAGAGCTATTCAGCATGAGGCCGATATGAAGATTGAACTGGAGACTACGAGGGCAGAGTTGGAGAGTGCAAGGACCGAGTATGCCAGGGTCCTAGATGAGCTGGCGAAACAGCACGAGGCTAACCTGAATGTGAAGGACTCCCTCATCAATGAAAAGGAAGAGGCCTTGACCAATAAGGGGGACCAATTCAAGGTAAAACTTACTGAGGCAGTCAAAAAATCCGAGGTCGATACCGTGGAGGCTTTCAAACTTTCGAACGAGTTTCAGGGCTTTGGCCTTGAGTACTTGGAAAGAGGGATTAAGACGGCCTGTCGGTGGGTGGTCTTAAAATTTGCTGACGTTGTGTCATCCATCTGTCCCTCTCTTGAAGCAGTGGAGATGGAGGACCCTCTCATAGCTGAGGCTCTAGCCCATGTAGAGTCTCAAGTACACATCGAAGGCATCGGCACCTCTGAGGATCAGCCTATTTTGGTCACTGAAGAAACTCCTCTAATTAACGTTGAAACCTTGCCTACTGATACTGCTCAGTAGGGTGGCTGCCTGTAGACAATACCCTCTACTTGTAAAAATATTTTTGTGCTTTATTTTTGTTGGACAAGCATTTCTAACACTTGATTTATAATATAATGTCTCTTCCTGTCTTCTATGCTTGCCTTAACTTATGATATTTGAATTAACCATCCTATGAGCCCCCCCCTCGTCTTTATTGATGGTGAATGGGGGGTCGTCTCCCCCATTTAATCTCATCATAGACGAGGGTGGTTTCCACCCAATTAATGGTTTTCAATTAATTCAAGTCCCCCCTCGTCTTTCTTGAGAGTGAATGGGGGGTCGTCCCCACCATTCACCCTTATCATAGCCGAGGGTGATTATCACCAAATTAATGGTTTTCAATTAATTCAAGTCCCCCATTGTCTTTCTTGAGAGTGAATGGGGGATCGTCCCCACCATTCACCCTCATCATAGCCGAGGGTGGTTACCTCCAATTAAATGATGTTTTCAATTATTTCAAGTCCCTTCTCATCTTTCTTATTTGTGAATGGGGGGTCGTTCCCACCATTTACCCTCATCATAGCCGACGGTGGTTTAGCAAGGATAACCCTAATCACATTAGAATTAACAAACACAAGATGAGTGGCCAATATGACATTCTCATTAACGTTCTAAGTGCTCTGTTGGAGCAACACATTCATTACAACTGTTGTCCGGTAGGACATTACATTATTGATAGTATTTCTTCAAATGATCTGTATTCCAGGAGGTTGGAAAAGGGCTCCCCTTCAAGATTCTCTAGTCTGTAGGTTCTAAGGACAACTTCATCAACGACCCTATATGGTCCATGCCAATTTCGGTGGAGCTTGTTAGGCTTTTGCAAAGTCTTTTTGAGGATTAGGTCCCCCACAACGATTGGACTTCGCTTCACCTTCTGGTTGTAAAACTTGGCTGTCCTCTGCTGGTAGGCAGCTTGCCTTATCTCAGCGTCTTCCCTCCTTTCCTCTATCAAATACAAGTCAAGTCTCCTTACTTCTATATCACGACCCCGACATAAAATAGTATTAGGGAACAAGTGTCTTGACATGCCACCAAGGTAACAAATATTCTGATTTAATTGTTTCCTTAAATAAATGCAACGAAAATATTATCACACGGTTATGAATCGTAAAAATTGAAAGTAAAGGAACTACGTCATCAGATCTTTCTAAAGGAAACTTCATATATATTAAAAGTAACAACAAGTTACAACTTAAGAGAAAATTTAAGCCTTATTATAAGAGAGCCAGACATGCTCTAAATAAACATTTTACAAAAAGAGCTCTAAAAGCTAAATCTTCAATATAGTCCATTTTCATTCCGTTCGTGAGCCTAAACGTTTTCTGAAAAATGGTTATTTATACAACATCAGCTAAAAGTCGAATGAGGTTCAATCTCCAGACATTCCAGGGTTTTCAGAAAATAGATACCTATTCAAGTCAAAAGACAAGGCATATACATATATGAATAGGAACTTGCAGTAAATAAATATATATTTTGAAATGAAAGTATATATATCACAATTGGATAGCTCAGAATAAGACGAATGCAACAAATCAAATGTGATATCTTTTTTTCTTTCAATCATATCATTTTGATGGCCAAGTACACTCTAGTACCATATTCTTCTACCGTATTATACCCCGGTAGTTGAGGGTCAATCGAACTAGTTCATCACAACGCCTTATTTAGGGCACACCAGCGATAACCCAACCGGGAAGGTCAGTCAGTAAAGAGGTCCCTTAGGCCGAATCATATTTTCAATATTCAATATCCTTTTTAATAATCATTTTAATCGGTATGTTTATATGGACAAATATAAACATATCACAATTGAATCAATCATCGGTATCACATGAATTTTGAGAATAAAAGCAGTTCAAAAAATATATATAATTTGCATAATATCATATAATCAAAATACACAAGGAATGTCAGAGTACTCACCCAAAATGGAGGTCAAATTTACTGGTATTGGTCTTCGATCACACGTTAATCTGATAAAGATTTAAGTACACGTTCTAAGGTCCAGTTTATACTATAATATCCTCCTATTTTAAAGGATTACTGAATCCCTATTTGTCAACTTTTAAAACTCATTGATCATAATTGAAGAATTCAATTCATAGTCCATCCTCATCAGTCGGTTCCAGTAGAGATGAAGGGTCATAGTGGCACTACTTAAATACCATCTCATCTAGACAGAACATTTTCGGATTCATTCCCAGTAGAGATGGAGGGTCACAGGGGCACCACTTAAATACCATCTCATCTAGACACAACTTCACCGGGCTTGACTTTGGAATTACTTAAATGGGATTCCATAATAACGAGCAATTTCTTTAAAAAGAATCATTTTTTAAAAGCGTATAATTTCAAACAATTTTACATATATTGAAAGTAAAATCAACTTGGATTTCTTCTAAATTTTAAGTTTTGATTAGTGAATTCTTTATTGTATTTTACCAACATAACTACTAAGTAAAGCTATAAAATAATAAATTAAAACTATAAAGATGCATTATAACATTAAGATTACCTTAAGATGAATATCCCTAAGAACTTCTTCTTAAACTTTCTCACACTTTCTCTCACTATTTCTTTCTATAATTCTCAAGGAATTGGTGTGAGTTTCAAATAATCCCAAAGGCCCTATTTATAGTTTTCTAAAGATATCACGGTATTGACACGTGTCTACCTGACCAAGCCTTTACAACGGCGAGTCAACGTAAAAGTATCGCGTATCAGAGGGGTCTTGCAGTCTTATTTCACCGAACTGAGACATGTGTTTTAGCTTCTCCTCTAACGACGACACGTGTTTTGGCTTCTCCTCTAATGACGACACGTGTACGGTGGAGGTGTCAAAACCAAGCATGAGGTGGAAAGGTATTAAGGGTATAAGGGTCATTTTGCACTTGAAGGGCAATTTGGTAATTTCACACCATATATTTTCAATATTTCTTATAGGTCCATGAAAATATTTTATTTACGAAAAGGCCCATTTTATTTTTTCATTTTGGTCCCTAAAACTTTCTTTATTAAAAGCAAGTCCCTAAAGTTTCATAAAATTATATTTTCTACCCCAAAACTTATCACTTAGCTTAGGATGTGCCATAAAATCTCAATTTGACCCATTTACCGTTGATTCTTCAAATTTAAAAATGGGCTTTGTCATATTAAGAACTCAGAATATCATATATGTAATAATATATCATTATTAGATAGTAAGTGTGACGAAATTGAAAGAAGACAATTATATATTGGAATAAGAAAATTGGGTTATTACATCCTACCCTCCTTATAAAAAGTTTGGTCCCCAAACTTTACTTACATTAATTTTCAAAGAGGTATGGATATCGCTCTTTTATTTCATCTTCCCGCTCCCATGTTGCTTCTTGAACAGAATGATTCCGTCATAATACTTTGACTAGTGGAATAACCTTGGTTCGTAATACTTGATCTTTATGGTCCAAGATTTCCACTGGATGTTCAATGTATGTCAAATCTTATCTAACTTGAAGTGGCTCACCAATTAAGATATGTGCTAGATCAGGGATGTATTTCTTCATCATTGAAACATGAAACACATTATGCACACTCGAGAGTTCAGGGGGTAAGGCTATTCTATACGCAACAACACCTACCCTTTCAAGGATTTCAAAAGGCCCTATTTATCTTGGACTTAACTTTCCTTTCTTCCCAAATCAAATTACTTCCTTTGTCGGTGATACTAGTAAGAAAACATAGTCTCCTCTTTGGAATTCTAACGGTCGGTGTCGATTGTCAACATAACTCTTTTGAGGGCTTTGAGCGATTTGAAGTCGGTCTTGTATCAATTTCACTTTCTCTGTTGTGACCTGAATCAATTCTGGTCCCAATAATTTTCTTTCTCCAACTTCTACCCAACATGCAGGAGAATGACACCTTCTACCATAAAGTGCCTCATACGGAGCCATTTGAATACTTGCTTGATAGCTATTATTATATGCAAATTCCACTAACGGTAAATGATCGTCCCAATTCCCCTTCAAATCAAGTACACATGTCCTAAGCATATCCTCTAAGGTTTGGATAGTTCTCTCAGATTATCCGTATGTTTGAGGATGAAAAGCGGTGCTGAAATTAAATTTTGTTCCCATGGCTACTCGTAGGCTTTTCCAAAAGTGAGACACGAATCTAGGTCACAATCAGAAACAATTAAAACTGGGGTTCCATGAAGCTTAATAATTTCCCGTATATATAATTTAGCTAACTTTTCTAAAGAATGAGTAATCTTAATGGCAAGAAAATGAGAAGATTTAGTTAACCTATCAATAATTACCCAAATGGAATCATTACCATTGGAACTCCTTGGTAGCCCTGTCACAAAATCCATGGTAATATGTTCCCATTTCCACTTAGGGATAGGTAAAGGTTGTAATAATCCTGATGGTTTCTGATGTTCATATTTTACTTATTGACAGATCAAACACGAAGATACAAACTCTGCTATCTCCCTTTTCATGTTATTCCACCAAAACACTTCTCGTAGATCTCTATACATCTTGGTATTTCCGGGATGAACTGCGAATCTCGAGTAATGACCTTCCTCCAAAATCTGCCTCTTTAGTTGGGCATCACCCGGTATACACACTCTATTTACAAACCTTAATATATCATCTCGTATCGCAAATCCAATTATCTTCCCTTCAATGACCTCTTCTTTAATCTTCTTCAGTTGTGGGTCATTTATTTGTGCAACTTTAATTCTTTTCATCAACGTGGGTTGTATTTGCAAGTTTACGATTATTCCTCTTTCGCTATAAATACGTACATCTATTTCCATACTTCTCAAATCTTTCAATAGAGCTTCCTGGCTGGTAATAAGACATGCTAAATTTAGTGTAGACTTTCTACTCAAAGCGTCGGCAACTACGTTAGCTTTTCCCGGGTGATAGTGAATATTTACATCATAATCCTTCATCAATTATAACCACCTCCTTTGTCTCATGTTCAATTCCTTCTGAGTAAATATATATTTTAAACTCTTATGATCGGTATAAATCTCACAAGTCTCACCATACAAATAATGTCTCCAAATCTTAAGAGCAAAAATTACCGCTGCTAATTCTAAGTCATGGGTTAGATAATTTTGCTCATGTGGTTTTAACTGTCTCGAGGCATAAGATACTGCTTTTTCATTTTGCATTAGCACACATCCCAAACCATTTTTAGAAGCATCATTATAAATCACAAATCATACTGTACCGGAAGGAATAGTCAAAATTGGGGCAGTTACTAATCGATTCTTAAGTTCTCAAAAACTATTCTCAACTTCTTCAGACCATTCATATTTCACCATCTTTTGTGTTAACCTAGACATAGGTTTGGCAATACTAGAAAATCCTTCAACAAATCTTCGATAATAACCTGCTAATCCTAGGAAACTACGAATCTCCGTCACATTAGTTGGTCTTGGCCAATCTAGTATAGCCTTGATCTTTTGAGGATCAACCGACACTCCCTCCTTGGATATGACATGTCCTAGAAAAGAAACACTAGGCAACCAAAATTCACACTTCTTTAATTTCGCATTAAATTTCTCTTTCCTAAGGATTTGTAATACTATCTCCAAATGCTTCTCGTGTTCTTCAATACCTTTGGAATAAATAAGGATGTCATTAATGAAAACAACCACACACTGATCCAGATATTTCCTAAACACTCTATTCATCATATCAATAAAAGCGGCTGGTGCATTAGTTAATCCAAATGGCATCACAAGAAATTCATAGTGACCATATCTAGTACGAAAAGCTGATTTCGAAATATCCTCTTCCTTAATGTTCAATTTGTGATAGCTTGACCTAAGTTCAATCTTTGAAAATACTTGCGCACCTTGTATTTGGTCAAACAAATCATCTATACGAGGTAAGGGGTATTTATTCTTAATGGTCACCTTATTTAGTTCACGATAATCTATACATAACCTCATCGTCCCATCCTTCTTTTTAACAAGTAACACTGGAGCACCCCAAGGGGATATACTAGGTCTAACAAAACCCTTGTCTATCAGATCTTGTAATTGAACTTTTAATTCCCTTAATTATAAAGGTGCCATGCGATAAGGTGGTTTTGAGATTGGTGTAGTTCCACAAACAAGGTCAATGGTAAATTCTACTTCTCTACTAGGAGGTAGACTGGGCAAATCATTTGGAAAAACATCTGGAAAAAGCTTAGCTATAGGAATATCTTCTAAGCTAGGCTCTTTTGTTTGTAAATCAATAATACTGGCAAGGAATCCTTGACATCCCTTCTTAAGAAAACTACAAGCTTGCATTACAGAGATAATACGCATGGGAGATAAGATGCTAGTTCCTTCAAAACTGAATTATGGTTGGTTAGAAATTTGGAAAATAACTATCTTCTCAAAATAATCCACCCTAGCATTATATGATGCTAACCAATCCGTCCCCAAAATGACTTCGAAATCTCTTATGTCTAAAACTATCAAATCAGTGAATAGTTTATGACTACTGAGATTTATAGGGCAAGACTTATATACTAATGTTCCCGTCAAATAACTCACCCGAAGGAGTAAAAACGTGTATGATATGATTCAAGGATATTAGGAAAGCGATTAACAAAATGCACAGACACAAATGAATGGGTAGAACCGGGATCTATTAGAACTTGAAAAGGTTGTGCACATATAAAAAGTGTACCTGACACTACTGCATTAAAAGCCTTTGCATCGGAAAGATTAAAGACTCTACCTTGTCTGCCCTGATCCTTATTGTCATTAGAAGTCTTTGTTGCCGCCTTCCCTTTGTTAGGACAATCTCGCATTTTATATCCCTTTTGGCCACACCCAAATCAACTCCCCATCTCCAGGTAATACGATTGCCCTCTATGAATATTACCACAACGTTGGCATTTATCAACATTAAAGGGTTTGTTTACTAAGGTTGTCCTATATTAGTTATAGTCCTAAAGGGTTTGTTATTGGGGTTCCTTCCTCTTTGTTCTCCAAACTTCCTCTTCCCCTCTCTAACCTGATTATATTCTTCACTATCCTTCTCAGCTATTATTGCCCTAGCCACCACGTCATTATATGATGTCAAATTTAGGATGGAAATTCGGCTACGAATATTCAACCTTAACCCACGTTCAAGCTTCTTGGCTCTTAAAACATCTATTATCACAACATGAGGTGCAAAACGGGATAACTCAGTAAACTTTGCCTAGTATTGACTAACCGTCATATTTCCTTGAACCAGACTCATGAAGTCAGCTAATTTTTGGTCTTGCACCGTTTTGAGAAAGTATTTCTCGTAGAAGATTACTAAGAAATCATTCCAACCTATGGGATTATTCCTTTCCCCATTCATTCTCTTAGTCATTCTCCACCAATGTTCGGCTTCACCTTCTAACATGAATGTTCCAAATAAAACCCGTTGTTCATCTGTACACTTAAGAACATCGAACATCTTTTCCATTTGCATCACCCAATTTTCTGCTTCAGTGGGGTTAGGAGTACCTTTAAAAGACGGAGGATTCAACTTCTTGAACTGTTCAATAGTACAACTACTTAGTTCAAGATTCCTTGGTGCTCCATTATTCACCTGATGCTCCACAATTCTTGTTAGACTTTCAATTGCCTTGTATGCACCTTCCAGTCCTTCCATACTCGAACCACTAGTTCCTGGAGTTGATCTTGTCTTGGTCATTTTCTACAGTCATGACCAAACGTAAGATGTATTATCCTAGCCCAAGATTGCAATTTAGAAGAACAATGATATATTGTAATACATGTGGAGGGTTATTAAATAAGTCGGATATTTAATCCTGTATCCTATGTATGGAAACTTAAAATCTATAACGTTCGAAACTTATGTTCAGTAGTCTACAGGTTCATACCCTATGCTCTGATACCACCTCTGTCACGACCCCGACCCAAAATAGTATTAGGGAACAAGTGTCTTGACATGCCACCAAGGCAATAAATATTCTGATTTAATTGTTTCCTTAAATAAATGCAACGAAAATATTATCACACGATTATGAATCGTAAAATACTGAAAGTAAAGGAATTACGTCAGCAGATCTTTCTAAAGGAAACTTCATATATATTAAAAGTAATAACAAGTTACAACTTAAGAGAAAATTTAAACCTTATTATAAGAGAGCCATACATGATCTAAATAAACATTTTACAAAAAGAGCTCTAAAAGCTAAATCTTCAATATAGTCCATTTTCATTCCGCCCGTGAGCCTAAACATTTTCTGAAAAATGGTTATTTATATAACATCAGCTAAAAGTCGAATGAGGTTCAATCTCCAGACATTCCAGGGTTTTCAGAAAATAGATACCTATTCAAGTCAAAAGACAAGGCATATACATATATGGATAGGAACTTGCAGTAAATAAATATATATTTTGAAATGAAAGTATATAAATCACAATTGAATAACTCAGAATAAGACGAATGCAACAAATCAAATGTGATATCTTTTTTTCTTTCAATCATATCATTTTGATGGCCAAGTACACTCTAGTACCGTATTCTTCTACCGTATTATACCCCGGTAGTTGGGGGTCAATCGAACTAGTTCATCACAACGCCTTATTTAGGGCACACCAGCGATAACCCAGCTGGGAAGGTCAGTCAGTAAAGAGGTCCCTTAGGCCGAATCACATTTTCAATATTCAATATCCTTTTTAATAATCATTTTAATCGGTATGTTTATATGGACAAATATAAACATATCAAAATTGAATCAGTCATCGGTATCACATGAATTTTGAGAATAAAAGCATTTCAAAAAATATATATAGTTTGCATAATATCATATAATCAAAATACACAAGGAATGTCAGAGTACTCACCCAAAATGGAGGTCAAATTTACTGGTATTGGTCTTCGATCACACGTTAATCTGATAAAGATTTAAGTACACGTTCTAAGGTCCAGGTTATACTATAATAACCTCTTATTTTAAAGGATTACTGAATCCCTATTTTTCAACTTTTAAAACTCATTGATCATAATTGAAGAATTCAATTCATAGTTTCCTCATCAGTCGGTTCCCAGTAGAGATGGAAGGTCACAAGGGCACCACTTAAATACCATCTCATCTAGACAGAATATTTCTGGATTCATTCCCTGTAGAGATGGAGGGTCACAGGGGAACCACTTAAATACCATCCCATCTAGACAAAACTTCACCGGGTCTGAGTTTGGAATTACTTAAATGGGATTCCGTAATAACGAGCAATTTCTTTAAAAAGAATCATTTTTAAAAGCGTATAATTTCAAACAAGTTTACATATATTGAAAGTAAAATCAACTTGGATTTCTTCTAAATTTTAAGTTTCGATTAGTGAATTCTTTATTGTATTTTACCTGCATAACTACTAAGTAAAGCTAAAAAATAATAAATTAAAACTATAAAGATGCATTATAACATTAAGATTACCTTAAGATGAATATCCCTAAGAACTTATTCTTAAACTTTATCACACTTTCTCTCACTATTTCTTTATATAATTTTCAAGGTATTGGTGTGAGTTTCAAATGATCCCAAAGGCCTTATTTATATTTTTCCAAAGATATCACGGTATTGACACGTGTCTAGCTGACCAAGCCTTTACAACGGCGAGTCAGCGTAGAAGTGTCGCGTATCAGAGGGGTCTTGCAGTCTTATTTCACCGAACTGCGACACGTGTTTTAGCTTCTCCTCTAACGACGACACGTGTTTTGACTTCTCCTCTAATGACGACATGCTTATGATGGAGGTGTCAAAACCAAGCATGAGGTGGAAAGGTATTAAGGGTATAAAGGGTCATTTTGCACCTGAAGGGCATTTTGGTAATTTCACACCATATATTTTCAATATTTCTTATAGGTCCCTAAAAATATATTATTTACGAAAAGACCCATTTTATTTTTCATTTTGGTCCCTAAAACTTTCTTTATTAAAACCAAGTCCCTAAAGTTTCATAAAATTACATTTTTTACCCCAAAACTTATCACTTAGCTTAGGATGTACCATAAAATCTCAATTTAACCCATTTTACCGTTGATTCTTCAAATTTAAAAATGGGCTTTGTCATATTGAGAACTCGGAATATCATATATGTAATAATATATCATTATTAGATAGTAAGTGTGACGGAATTGAAAGAAGATAATTATATATTGGTATATGAAAATGGGGTCATTACATTCTATATTTCTCTGGGGGTCATACATTTGGACTCTGTTAGTAGGAAATCCAATCTCAGTGGGGATGACGGCTTGTGAGCCATACGCCAGCATGAACGGGGTTTCTCCGGTAGGAGTCTTTAGCATCGTCCTATAGGCCCACTGTACAGCGTACAACTACTCAACCCATCTTCCTTTTGCCTCCTCGAGTTTTTTATTGACCCCGTTTAGGATGGTTCTATTTGTAACCTCAGTTTACCCGCTAGCCTGAGTTGTGTCTGGGGTTGAGAAGAATTATTTGATACCGACCCTTTCATAGTATTTCTCCAGAGATGCATTCTTGAATTGAGTCCCGTTATCTGAGATGAGGGTGTTAGGGAGACCATATTTGCATATAATATTTTTCTAGATAAACTGGAAGGTCTTCTGCTCGGTGATTGTTACCATTGACACCGCCTCCACCCATTTTGAGAAATAGTCAATTGTTATGATCAAGTATCAATAGTTATTGATGGCCCTAGGCAAGGGTCCTACTAGATCGATTCCCCATACTGCGAATGGCCATGGGGATATGATGGAGGTAAGAGGCTGATGGGGCTGGTGGGGTATGGTGGCGAACCTTTGACACTTATCACACTTTTTAACGTATGCCGTGGCATTTTTCCCCAAGGTCGACCACCAGTATCCCTGGGTTACTATCCTCTTTGCTAACGACCTGCCCCCAATGTGGATTGAACATGATCGCTCGTGCACATCTTGTAGAATGTGTGGGACCTCAAACGGGTGCACACATCTGAGCAAGGGGAGAAAGAACCACTTTTTGTACAAGGTGTCTCCGATGACAGTGAATTTCGCAGCTCTGTATCTCAATTTCTTTCTTTCCTATTTTGCCTATGGAATCTCCCTCTCTTCAATGTACCTGACAAAGGGGTCAATCCATGAAGATTCCCTGTCAATATTTAAGTAAGAGCCAAGTGTTCCCTCTGCCTCTTCAATCGCTGGTCGAAGCAAAATTTCCACTTGGACTGTCCTCCTGATATCTGATATCTGTCCTAGTTGTTGAGGCCAGCCTTGCAAGCGCATCGGCTCGACCATTATCGAGCCTAGGTATCCTCTTCAATTTCACTTGACTTCACTCTTTCAAGATATTTGGCCATTCTCTCATCCTTAGCCTCGTAGGCTCCCAGTATCTGATTCACTACTAGTCTTGAATCACTATAGACCAAGATGTGGTCGATACTAAGAGACTTAGCCAAGGAGAGGCCTGCTATCAGGGCCTCATATTCAGACTCATTATTGGAGGCTTTGAAGTTGAACCTCAGAGTGTATTCAATGTTTGTACCGTCTGGTGCTGATACTATTAATCCAGCCCCACTTCCACTCTCGTAAGAGGACCCGTCAACGAAGAGGTTCCACACAACCTGTTCCTCTGAGAAATTTCCCTCGGCGAGGGACCCATTTCTAAAGAGATATCTTCCCTCTTCATTTTCTGTAACTTTTTCTCTAGCGGTGCTTATCCCATCCTTACCTGCAGGTGGGTCAATAATTCTGCTTTGCCAGGTATTTGTCTTCTTGAGGCTTTCCTCTTCAACCTTATCATCTTTCCAAGTAAATTCATCCACGAAATCAGCTAGCACTTACCCCTTAATGGCCATTCTTGGTTGATATACAATGTCAAACTCTCCCAGCTTTATAGCCCAGGCCATTAGCCTCCTCAATTTTTCTGGCTTGTGTAAGACCTGCTTGAGAGGAGAGTCAGTGAGGATGACTATTGTATGGGACTGGAAGTATAGCTTCATCTTTCTTGATGCATGGATCAGGGCATAGGCTAACTTCTCCATCCTAGGGTATCTTTGCTCTGCCCCTCGAGTGCCTTACTGTTGAAATACACGGGCTTCTGTACCCCATCATCTTCTCTTACAATGGCTACGCTGATGGATGATTCTGAGACGATTAGGTACACATGTAGTCGTTCTCTCTGCACTGGCCGTGACAACAGTAAGGGAGACCCTAGGTACAAATTCAATTATTTGAAAGCCTGGTCACATTCTTCGTTCCATTCAAAGTCCTTTCTGAGAATTTTGAAAAACGGTAAACACTTATCTATGGCTCTGGATACGAACCTATTCAAAGTATCCACTCGCCCTGTGAGCCTCTGAACGTCTTTAATGGTCCTCGGGGTGTTCATTTCTAGGAGGTCCTTTATCTTCTCAGGATTGGCCTCAATGCCTCTTTGATTAACGATGAACCCCAAGAACTTCCCTGCTCCGACCCCGAAGACACATTTGGTCAGGTTGAGCTTCATTTTGTACTTATCCATTGTGTTGAAGGTCCTCTCGAGGTCAGCCACATAATCCCCGACCTTCAAACTCTTGGTCAACATATCATCTACATATACCTCCATGGACTTCCCGATCTGGACTTTGAATATTTTATTCACAAGGCACTGATACGTTTCCACTATATTCTTTAGGCCAAAGGGCATGACCCTATAACAGTATATCCCCTTGTCAGTAATGAAAGCCATTTTTTTTGAGTCTTTAGGGTTCATGAAAATTTGATTGTACCCTGAATAGGCATCCATGAAGCTCATGAGTTCATGGCGTGCAGTAACGTCTACTATATGATCAATGCAGGGGAGATGGAAGTTGTCTTTGGGACAATGTTTGTTGAGGTCTGTGAAGTTTACGCACATCCTCTATTTTCTGTTGGCTTTGGGGACTATGACCGCATTAGATAGCCATTCGGGATGGATGACCTCCCTGATAAACTTAACCTCTTCTAGCTTCTTGACCTCGTCCCTTATGACTTCATATTTTTCTCAAGAATAAATTTTCCTCTTCTCCTTTATCGACTTCACACCCTTTACCACGTTGAGCTTATGGTTCATGATTTTGGGGTCGATCCCTGGCATATCTGCATGACTCCATGCAAAGACATTTTGTCTTCTCCTTAGCAGCTTGATGAGGTCTTCTTTTATGTCCGTCTTCAGAGCTTTACCAATTTGGACATTTTTTTTGCCTCATCCTCATTAAGGATGATGGATTCTACCTCTTCCGTGGCTTCTCCTTTCTTCGGTTTTGTCTCATCCCTAGGGTCAAGGGTGTCAATATTATTAGTCATCGTTGCCTTCTTGTGCGCCTCCCTTTCTTCGGCGGAGTTGAAGTAACATTCCCGTGCCGTCGTCTGGTCTCCCTGAACTTCCCCTACCCCATAAGGGGTTGGAAATTTTATCATTCGATGAACCGTGTACATCACGACCTCAAATTCCTTGAGGGCCACCCGCCTCAGTATAATATTATAACCTAAAAAGACGTGTTCATCCATCATGAAAAAATTGACCTTCTTGGTAAGCCATCTCGGTCACTCATCCCCATCCTAAAATAGGCCTCATACACTTCTAGAGGGTGAACTTTTTCCCTACTGAAACCAATAAAGGGGTGATGGTATGGCATGAGCCTGGCACGGTTGAGACCCAAGGCTTTAAAGCACAGCCAGAACATCACATCTGCAGAACTATCCCCATCTACCAGGATCCTTGGCACCTTGCACCCGTGTACCCTGGTAGTGATGACGAGAGGGTCATCATGTGGGCCTAAGAGACCTTTGAAGTCCATTATTAACAATCCCACTATCAGGGTATCCATGTCAACTTTTTTCCTCTTTTCTGACTTTGCTTCCATAGAGGTCGAGTGTACAGTTTTTGTCACTGCCTTGGCTTCAGCTATATGGGCCTTCCTATCGGTGACCTCTGACCCTCCTCCTTCTAGTTCCCCGGAGATCATCCCTACGCCGAGTGATATCATATTAAGTCTTTTTATAGGGCCATAGTCGTCTCTCGGTGGGAGGTCAGGGTCATCCTCATCATCGGAAGGGTCGTCCTTTCTATTTGAAGGATCTTCTCTGCATGTATCGCCTCTCTTCTTTCTGGGGTCGTCCCCTCTTGAAGGCACTCTTATCAATGTATTTCCTTAACTTCCTTTCTTTTAATATTTTTCAATTTCTTCTTTCAGAGCAAAGCACTTGTCGGTCACATGGCTATGATCTTGGTGAAATTCACACCACATGTTTTTGTTCCTCTTGTGAGGGGTTGTCCTCAAATTCTCAGGCCATTTCAAGGATTGGTCACTCTTTATCTCATTCAGGATGTGTCCACAGCTGACCGTCAGAGGGGTGTAATCAACGAATTTATCGTCTGCAGATCTCTTCTTCCCCTCTCTATTCTTTTTCTGGTACTTACCCCCACTGACGCCTCTTTTTTCATCTTCGTATTTTGTGACCATCGCCTCTTCGGCGTTTATCACCTTTCCCGCTGTTGACAATAATTCAACCATCGTCTTTAGAGGGTCTTCAGCAAGCTTCCATAAAGTCTTACCCTGCTTAATATAGAGCAGGTGTGTGGTATTCTTCTATGGCCTCACTCCAAAGAAAAAGTTATGGATAAACCAGTCTGCTAACTTCTTAAAGCTTTCAATGGAGTTCTTTAAAAGAGACATATACCAGACATGCGCAGCCCCAGTCAGAGTGCCAGAAAGTCATAACACCTCATCTCATCTGAGATAGAGTCTATGTCTGTCGCTGATTGGTACATCTCAATATGATGGACATGGTTGGTACTCCCGACATACCTTGGGGTGACCACAGGTGGCTTAAACTTGGACGGTGTTGGGAAGTTGACTATTTTCACCACAAAAGGGTGAGTCTATGGAGTATCCTCTTTGAAGAGGGACTCGGCTTTTCAGGATATTACCAATTTTATCTTCCATCCTTTGGATTGAGTCGTTACAGGGCCTTGTAGGGTCGGCTTGGCCGATGTTATCCCCCGCCACCTCTTTGAGGTTGACGGAGGGTTCTGCTGTGGCAGGCCTGTGTCGACTGTTTACTTCTCCCTGACCGTCATCCCATCCGCGGGGTCAGCCCCCATGGGGTCGGCCATCTGCTGCCTCTCTTCTGGACCTCGCAATACTTCTTGATTTGGATAATTTTTCCCGCACGTCATTTACAGGGCCCAGCCTCTCAAAGGCCGCTCCCTGCTCAGAAGATCGAAAGCAAATCCCCTCGGGTGATCATTAGAATTTTGCCTTTCACACTTCCTTCTGCTATCCTGGATAGGTCGCACAGTATTGTTAGAGACCTCATAGGTCTCCCAGCACTCTATAAGGGTCTCTTCCACCTACAGATCATCATATCTGTCTTCTGGGCAAGGGTTTCCTTGCCTCCCCAGGCGTAGACGCCGGGGCTTAGCAACATCCCTCCATCGCTGTGGAGGTGGCAAGTCTTTATGTGGTGCGTGGGGTGGTCCCTTATCCTCATGTTTCCCTAGAGCTGCTGTCGGATTGATCATCTCCGATGAGACTCCTGGTGGTCTTAGTATGTTTTGGCTGAGAGCTATAAATTGCTCCTGCATAATCTGCTAGCTTGCTGCTAAAGACTTCAGGGCGATCGCCACATCAGCCATCTCAGACTGAGGTGGTGCATGACTAGAACTAGGTCCTACTCCACTATCAGGTGGAGGACGTGGTGGTGGCATCTCTGATGCCATGTGTTTGAGCTATAGAGAGCTGTATGGTCAAAAGACTGATAAACTTAGGAACCTTATTGGGTCTCTTTCAATGGAGAAACAACTCCACAAAGGGGGAGAACTGGTTCACTACTAGAGTGCCCGGTAAGGTCAAGCTGTATAAAGGAAGAGATGTCTTCTCATTCCCACATATGATGCCAAACTGATGATGCTAAGATTCACCACCACCAAATAAGTGATGATGAGCTCAAACAGTAATAACAATGGCAGTCATAGAGATGTATATGTGTGTAAGTGTATAGAAGGGAATGAGTATAAGAGGAATAAGACAATGATGTATAATGGTTAAGCCAATTAGGCCTACATCCACTATGAGTGTGTGATTCACTAAATGTGGGCACTAATGGCCTTGGATATAATGCACATAAGCTCACTCTCTCTCTACTGTGTGTACAAGCAGAGTTTTAGCTAGGATTACAATTATCGATCCCTTTATACGGTTGAAGATGACCAGTATATATAGGGCTTGGGGGGTGTAGTGTACCCCCCAAGCATGCATGGTGCATGTGAATGATGATCTAGCCAATCCCCTGCTGACACCTGGATGTGCAACATGTAATTAATGATGACATAATATTCCCTCACATGAGGGGATGATATTGTTATAATGGTTTAGTCCATGTGCCATATGAGTCCCACGCGCACTGTTCCAGGCGTCTCCCAAGTCACGCACTGTGATGATGTCACCCTCGGCCTAGGATGCTAGGCCGAGGCTAAAGTTGGTGCTGGCATCGGGCCCGGTTGGATGAGGACCTCGCACTGTCGTCTCCTTATAGGGCCGTTTGGGCTAAGCTGAGGGGTCGGCCCCTTGAAGGGTCGTCTGGGCCATGGTGAGGGGTCATCCACTTGTAGGGTCATCTGGCCAAGCTTAGGGGTCGGCCCCTTGAAGGGTCTCTTGGGACATGGTGAGGGGTCAGCCCTTTGTAGGGTCTTCTGACCAAATCGAGGGGTCATCCCCTTAAAGGGTCGCCTGGGCCATGGTGAAGGGTCGGCCCCTTGTAGGGTCGTCTGGCCAAGCCGAGGGGTCGTCCCCTTGAACGGTCGCCTGGGCCATGGTTAGGATCGGCCCCTTGAAGGGTCTTCTGGTCCATGCTGAGGGGTCATCCGGGATGATCCTTCCTGTAAAGGAGCCGTGGTCATTGGACTCATCCTGAGCCTGAGCCCGAGCCCTCATCTGGGTGGAGGACACCCTCGGCTTGGCCGAGGGTTATATGGATATATCATTCTTCCTCCTTGGTTTTCTCTCTCTCACTCTCCTTAACGTATGTTGCAACTGACTGCAACCTCACACCCAAGTTGCTTTTAATTAAAACCTAATTTTCGTCCATTTAATTCCCCCCAAATCCCCAAAGACCAAATACGCCCCCGGGGTGTTATTTTGGGCTAAAATACCCCGAACTCCAAATAAAACACCCGAGTAGTATTTTTTTAACTATTTCGACCCTTTCGGACACACTGGCGCACTCAAAATGGCCATATGAGTTATTTAAAAGTAATTTGTCTTTTTAACCCCAATAAATAATATTGACACGACTCATATACGTGTCCTAAACAATTGTATTTTAAATGTCGTATCTCTCCTCTTCGGCCATATTATTATTATTATTATTATTTTCGAAACCATATATTATGTTAGTCGCTACGTAATGTTCAGCATAATTATTATTCGACATAATTATTTTTGATAACTACTAATTCTCGTCACGTTAGCAATTACTACCATTAAATTCAGATTAATTATAAATTAAATTTCTCCTTTTAAATTAATCAATCCTAATTTCCAAAATTTCAAAATAAAATAAATTTACTCAAAAATACGGGGTATTACAGCTCTTCCACCCAAGAAACCTTGGCTTTTTTCAATATCTTTTTTAGTCCATCAAGCATGGTTATGTTGGAAGCTTTTGCCTGACTATTATTTTGGGGAATGCAACAGAACTGAAGTGGTGCTTGATGCCATGATCATCACAAAAACCTTAAAAGAAGCTACTTTTAAATTGCATGTCGTTATCGGTGATGATGGTCCTTGGTATCCCAAAGTATGTTATAATGATTTTCTAGATGAACCCGGTCATGTCAGCATCGCGAATGTTCGCCAATGGTTTTGCCTCTACCCATTTGGTGAAGTAATCTGTGCCGACTAGCAGATACTTATGATTTCCAAATGCGGTAGGAAGTAGCCCCATGATATCTAGTCCCTATTGTGCAAATGGCCATGGATTTGTTAGAGATTTCAGGTTACTAGCTAGATGGTGGACCATAGGAGAGTGCTTCGGGCATTTTTCACATTTGCGAACATAAATGCTTGCGCCTTTTGCATATGAAGCCATCAATAATCTTCTTTAATTGCTCTAAAGGAAAATGACATTCCTTCTGCGTGACTCCCAAAAATACCATAGTGAAGTTCACCAATCACTTATTTGGTGTCATATGGGTGGACGCATTGGAGATAAGGGTCTGTGAATGATTTCTTGCAAAGCTTTCCTCTTAAGGAGGGGTAAAAATTGGCAGCTTTCACCTTTACTTGATGATCCATTCCCTTGTCGTGAGGCAATATGTTGCTCCGTAGATAGGCTATGATGGGATCTATTCAATTGGGGGGCTTATATGTGAGGAGGATTTTCTCGGCTACGACGTTCTGGTCAATGCTTGGTTGGGTGAGGAACACTATTAGGATGTATCTTCTCTGATCAGAGTTTATTGCGGAGCTCAGGGCCACTAAGACATCTGCGTGGTTGTTCTGCCACCGGGGGAACTGTTGGATGTCAACTCTCTCAAATCCTTCCATAATACCTCTTACTATGGTGAGGTAGGTTGTTATTCTATCATCTTTTGAGTTGAAGTATCCACTCACTTTCTTGGAGACCAGTTTTGGAATTGCTGAAATGTTGAGGCGTTTTGCATTGCGCAAGCCAACGAGCAGTGCTTCATATTCATCTTCGTTGTTAGAGGCCTCGAATCCCAATTTGATTCCCTATTTGATGACAACGTCTTCTGGTGTAATGAGGATTATTCTTACTCATCCCCATTGGAATTAGAGACTCCATCAACGTATAGGGCCCAGTCCTTAGATTGTGCTTCCTCATATGTTAATTGTTTCTCTCCATGTTGGTTGATAGGCTAGTCCCCTATGAATTCAGCGATAAAGTATGCCAAGACTTGTCCCTTAATTGTTGTTCTTGGTTAAAAGTGAATATCGAATCTATCAAGCTTCACCGAACACTTTTAGAGTCGTCTAGAGAGGTCGACTTTTTGAAGAATAGCTTTAAGGGGGTAGAAAGTGATCAGTGTTATTGAGCGAGCTTCGAAGTAATTTTTCAGTTTTCTTAAGGCAACCACCAGTGCATAGGCAAGATTTTTCAAGGGTAAGTAATGTTATTTTGTGTCTAGAAGTTTCTTTCTAGCATAATAAACAGGATGTTATCTTCCTTTTTTCTCACATACCAGAGTCGAGCTTACATCATGGTCTGATACAGTAAGGTAGATATACAATGGGTCTCCATTTTCTGAAATCACTAGTAGAGGCAGTTTCCTAAGGTAGGATTTGGTTTCCTCCAAAGATATTGAACAATCATAATTCCATATGAGGATTCTGTCCCTTTTCAAGATTTAGAAGAATGGTCGGTAGCGTTTTTAAGACTTGGAGAGGAAGCTATTGAGAGCCACGAGCATACCGGTGAGATTTTGAACATCTCACAATACTATGGAGGTTGGACCCTGGTGATTGCATTGATCTGATCTGGATTGGCCTCAATTCCTCTTTTACTGACCAAATAACCCAAAAATTATCTTGACTGGACATTGATTGAACACTTACTTACACTAAGTTTCATCCCATATTTCTTGAGGTTCTCAGAGGTTCCAGCTAAGTTCGTGAGGTGGTCTCCTTTGTTCTTGCTCTTAACTAACATATCGTCGATGTAGACCTCCATTATGTATCCCATCTATTTCTTGAACATCTTCGTGACTAACCTCTAATAAGTTTTCCCTGTGTTTTTTAGGCTAAATGACATAACCTTGTAACAGTATAATATAATGGGGGGTTATGAACGATGTTTTGTCCTGGTCGAGGCCAAACAACGAAATTGGGTGGTACCCAGAATAGGCATCCAAAAAACTCATCATTTCATATATTTCTATATCATCAACCAACTGATCGATTTTAGGCAGTGGGCAGTTGTCTTTGGGACATGCTCTGTTGAGATTTGTTAAATTAATACAGACCCTCTAACTGCCGTTGCTTTTCTGTACCACTACTGGGTTGGATATCCATTTGGGTAACTTAAATTCCTTAATGGATCCTGCATCCAGAAGCATCCCTAGATCGTTCTTCATCACTTTAGCATTCTTGAGGCCTGTTCAGAGAGCCTTTTGAGTGATCGGCTTGAAGGTCGAATCCATGTGCAAACGATGGCAGGCTACGTTGATATTAATCCTTGGTAAATCATATGGTTCCTAAGTGAAAACATCTATATTGCTTCTCAGTAAGTCAATTAATTCTTTTTTTCATGATTGGAAAGTTATCATAGACTCCAATTTCCTCCAGGCTTTCAACGACCCTATCAACGGGGTGTACCCTAGTCGTCTCCACCCTTAGTCAGCCATACCATAATTGCTATTTAGAGGGTGTAACCCCTCCTGATCTTTCTTACGAGCATCCTTTGTTTTTCTTTCTCCTTTTTAGGGCAGATGGCCGTGATGAAGCACTTCCTGGCAGTGACCTAGTCTTCACGAATTTTGACCATGTCCCGATCGGTGATACACTTTAGCTTTTGATGGTAGGTAAATGGTACAACCCTTATGGTATGTAGTCAGCCTCTGTCCATAATGGCATGATATAGGGACTCTATGTCCACCACTAAGAACTCAATCATCTTTGAGATGTTGCCTGCTTTGACTGGCAGGACTATCTTTCCCAACAGCAATGTGATTTTCCCTGTGATGCCGACCAACAAAATTGTGGTCTTCTTAAGGTCAGCTAGGTTGAGCTTCATCTTGTGGAATAATTCTAGATACATTACTTCTAACTAGCTTCCCAAGTCCACGAGAAGCTTGTCGACGTCCCAAGTTATAATTCTGAGGGTTATTACCAATGCACCGTGATGTGGGGACCTCACACCAACCAAATCTTCTTCAAGGAAGATAATTTTCTTGGTGTAATCGACGTCCTTTAGTCACCGACGCTTTCCAACTTGACTTTTAGCAGGGTCAATCTGAAATGCCTTCATGATAATAGTATCCTTTTTCATCTCCATCCAAATAGTATTCCCTTAGATCTGTTTTAGGTTTTATTCCCTATGGATCACCGCGAACTCCTTTTCCATGTCATCATCAAGGATGTTGTCCCGATTATGGTCGCCATTGGCTGCGACCTTATCTACTTTCTTCTCTATGTACTCATTGAGACACCCAGCTTGGGCCAACCCTTCTAAGTTTGACTTCAGAGCCTTGCAATTTTTAGTCCTGTGACCGCCCTCCTTGTGGAATGCACATCTTAGTGCGTTATTCCTTTTTGTTGGGTCACCACCTATATTTTTGGGCCACTTAATGGACGGTTGGTCTTTGATCTTACCCAAGATCTTATAAATAGGTTCCTTGAAGACCGTGTTAACATCTTGGAATGCCTTTGAAGGATCAACCTTGTTCCCGTTCTTAGAGTCGTTCTTGACCCCATTCTTATTCCCCTTCTTTGGAGTATTACTATTTTCTCCTCCTTTGGTTACCTTTTCTCGACCGTTGTCCACTACATTAAGGTGAACCACGTCTTCTACTTTGGTGTATTTCTCAATATAAGCCACCAAATCATCGATAGTATTGGCTTATTTCTTAGTTAGTGACTGGTGCAGTAAAAATGTGGTCAGTAGACTAATCATGAAGGATGCAACAACAACTTACTCCGATCAATCCTCAAATTTATTGAGGATTTCCCAATACCTCTTAGCATAATTACGAAGACTCTCTTGTAGGTTTTTCTTCATCGTGAGGAGTGCATCCATTCGCTTGGAATGAGAGATTCTTGTTATGAAGCAAGTAATAAAAGCCTTTATTAGGGCCTTAAAATTCATGATCGACCTGTGAGGCAGCTTCTCGAACCACTTATGTGCTACGTCATGTAGGCTAGGAGGGAAAATTTGACACATTAATGCGTAGTTGTAGCTCCATAAGGTCATCGCTTGTCTATATTATCGAACGTGTCCTATGGGATCTGTCATTCCGTCGTAAATTTTAAACTCGGGAATGATAAACTTCTTTGGGGGTTCCTCTTTTTCGATCGCCCTTAAAACATGGATTTCATCTAGGTATTAATAACTCTCCTAGCTATCTCCCTACTAGACATGGATCCTCGATGGTCTGGATATTGGTCCATTTCTCTATGAACTAAAATCCTAATATCCTAATTCTGACGATCATTGCTCCTGTGGCGCCTCTCAGACTTGACATGCTTTAATCGACCATGCTTTAATCTATCACGTTCAATTTTATCATGGTCGCACCTGGAGCTCCTGCCTCGGCTGCGAGTATTACTCGCCTGAAGACTAGGAGTCCTATCACGACGTTTCCTTGTATCTCTATGGAGATATCTCTTCATCCTTTCAAATCACCTTTGAAGGCGAGCATTCTTTTCCACTCGGAGATGTGTGGGCTCTTCTTATTCTCAAAGCCTGGATTTGTAAGCATCAACTAACCTGGAGATCTGGGTAGACCTAGGTTATCCTTGGATTTCTTCAGAAGGCTACCTTTCTTAGAAAAACCTAGGGTTTATTTGCTGGTGAATATCTGACCTAACCTAGGTGGGACTGGGTCTTCTTGCACATTGCTAACCTAAGGAATGTTGCTGTTTCGGTGAGATATCACGGGCTTTCTGTTGATGAATATTTTCACATGAATAGAAATCGGTTCCCACAGACGACGCTAATTATGAGTATAAGAAATATCATACTAAAGATTCACGAAAACAGCCGCGGGAATAGAATATAAAATCACACACACAACAATGATATACGTGGTTCGACAACTTGCCTACATCCACGGAGAGGTGATTGTTTTATTATAATGTCTCTCAATGCTCTAGATTACATCCATTCGCCTTGGGTCAGGGTTTACAATTTATAGATGTATAAAAGTAAGAGGTTGAGTTATACAAGGAACTCAATTAACCCATGGATAATTCGTGGTGTCCCCAAATTTATCCTCCGAGATTGTTGGAAACCAATTTTAAATGTATCCGTAATTTTTTAGTGTCTATCAAATACACGTGTGTTGGTTAAATATCCGATCTGGGTCAGGAATCCCTTTAGGCAGTTTGGGGTGGTCGGATACTCTCATGGAACATAATAATTGGGTCCCCACACATTTCTTCTCTGAATACGTATATAGGAAATACAAATGGTTCTTATATGTTGTAACAACAAAATGCACATACTTCCACTCTAACAATAGAAGGGAGCAAGAAATCCTACTAGGACATATAATATATTCATTATTAGAAAATAATTAAAATTCCTCTAGATAGGACTTCAACAACAAATAATTCAATACTTATGATATTTGTTATATTTATACTGAAAGCAATTACATATTAGAGCATAGTGTTTATTCTCGCCACCATATTTATATTCACATTTCCAAGTTTTATCATCTTAATGCTATATTTTGTAGTTATATTACCTTTGTGAAGTTCGAATATAAAATTTCATATTTTAACTTTGCAATGCAATTCATAAACAAAATTCTAAAGCGTTGAGATTTCATATTGCAATTTTGCATTAAGTATCATTCCACACTGCGAATTCGCAATGCAAGATACCACTTCGAAATCGCACTGCGAAATAGAACTAGGAAGTCGCAATGCAAAATTTCATCAGAAAGAACTCTAAAATATAAATTCCAACATGCTAAAATATATCATACCTTGGTTTCCACTATTTGATAAAACTGCAAGTAAATTTACTTTCTATCTATTCTTAAAAAATGTACCAACTAGAAATATCATTGGGCGATAAAATTTAAAACCATTGATGCATGAGTCAAATAAAATAAAAACCCTTTGAACCCCTTTATTGAAAAATTTAAAATTAAGTTAACAACACTTTCGGGATTATTGTCCTAATAGCATCAACATACCACCTAAGTTGATCAAATGCAAGACAAGCATCACCATATAACTGCACCCCTTTCCTTTTCAACATCCAACGAGGAAGAAGAATGACATGGCTTTTGTATTCAATAATTTGAGTTAATGATATGGCATTTGTATTCAATAATTTGAGTTAATCTCCTTAATTACATCCCAAGGTTTAGTAAAAGGTTTTGAACGTATTTCATCCACAATCAACTCTGAAGCTAACATTACTGTTATCCTACGATTCTTTCCAATGCGCATAACATAACCACATGAATGATCACCACTGAATGTCCTTATAATAAAAGAAACCATTACATTGCTCAATAGAAGCCTGCATTCGCCATTTACAACCAGTTTCGACTTTCATTGAACATTCTTTAAATAATCAAACTTAAAACTAACTTCAGCAGTGTACTTACACAAATCCATTCTGAAATGAATTTCACCACATTTAAACATCTACCCAACTCCTACAATTAAATTATCTCATCCAGCTGACATCAGTGTCCTATTATTCAACACATTACTATTAGATTGCATATCTCTATCAATTTTAATATAGTGTAATTCATCATCAGATGAATTATAACCTTCATCAGATTCAGATTCAGACTCAGAGTCATGCCTTTTAATACTCAATGTTATATCAACCATATCTAAACCATTAACACACACACACACACACACACACACACACACACACACACACACACACACACACACACACACACACACTAAGCGTGTTCTTCATATCAATCTCATCATCAAGTATACAAAATATATTAGCTAAGACCTCATAACTCGTATAAAATGATGTCGATATAAACTTCTCCCATTTCACACATATTTTTTCAATAAATTTATTGTGTGAACACGCTACAAATATCACCATGGCATCACTCGATTTACCATGGCATCATTCGATTTACCATTCTTAACAAAACACGTAACATTATTATTTTCCATTGTTAACTCATTAAGCAAGATTGAATTCTCAATATTCAAATAATAAGAACCCTAAAAAACTCGTTATATTTGAAAATGAAGAAGAGTTACGTATATAAGAAGATCTTTTATAACATAATGAAATCCAAAAATCATGAAAGTAATCTTTTTATATTCCACAATTGACTTGATCGTTGAATCCAAAATGATATTGAACACGTGGATTGTTATTGAAATCACATGCCTCTTGCAACTTGTTATTAATCGGTTACCGTTCAAAGGGTATTTTTCACAACTTACGTACTATACACACGTGCAAGGGGCCTTAGATTAAATATGTTTTGAGACGAGGGTAATAATTTTACACAAATCATGCCAAGGGTGGATCATTTAATCTCGCTAATTTGTATTTGTGTAATCTCCCTTCCGATTTGAGGAATTTGGTAATTATGGGTGCCAGTTTTTTTCAAAGGTCTAGTTTGACGAGTAATGCTATGAGTCCCTAACAATGTTCCCAAAGTGAAGACTAATGCTACGAGTACCAAATATATCTCCTAAGTTATCCACCAAGTGAGCTACCATAGTAATAAAGTATTATAATATGTCATTATTATAGAGTACAAATTTTATTGCAATGACACATCATTTGGGGGATAATTTGGGGATAAAATTCGGACTAATATCATTATTATTATATCAAAAAGTAAAACATTTAGTGCTATCCCAAATCATGAGGGATGATTTTGGACATTTTTTGGGACAAATACGATTGTTCTTAGTTTAATGCTGGGATTGTGTAAATTCTAAGTAATATATCGGATTATGGGATTAGTGAGGTTACTTGGGTTTTAGAAGGTTAAAGGTGTTTAGGAATAATATTGAGTGTTAAATTTGGAAAATGCCTAAGATGGACAGTGGAAGATGATAAAATAAGACACAAGAATTTATGTATATAATTTGGTGGCTCAGATCCACTACTAGCAAATGGCTGATTCGTGTAATTAACAAACTCATTTTTATGAAATATTTGTCTTGTATGAAGATAATTTTGGGTATTTTTTCCTGTTTTGTCTAAACTTGTATGTCATTATACCTAAATGTGAGAGTAGAAAATATTCATCATTTATTGCTCTTGTATACACACTGTGAGTGATAGTGAGCTTTGAGAGAAGCTGTAACCCTTATTGTTTAATAAAAGTAGAGAAGTCATCACTATCCACAGATGCAATCAAATTGGTAAACCGCATTCATCTTGTCATGTGCTTTGTTGGTGAGTGATTTTTCTTTAATTGATTCATACTTTGCATTAATATTGCATTTCCCATGGTTATATTTTGAATTTCTTTATTCTTGGATCCTGGGCATGCATGAATAACTTTATTGAGTGAGTATACGCATTATAGTTTATTTATGGGTTAGGATTATGTCCCTTAAAGACGGATAGGAATCCTGCTTTTGATAAGTCTTAATAAGAGACAATAGATGGTTGTAATATTATAGAGACAATGATATATAAAAATGGAGAGAAGTAAAAGTAACCACACATAATGATAAATGTTAAACGGTAAATATAGTAATACTAATGATTATATTAAATGATTATCGAGATATTATATGAAGGGAGAGAGAATAAACATCATTAAAAAAAATAGAAGGCAATTAAACATCAATAAGTATCATTGTTATAAATAAGTTTGGTTAATGGAGTTTATTAGGGTTTGTTGTATTAATAGTGGTTGAAAGGTGGAGCTAGTGAATATTCAAAGGGAATAAAGAGAGGGTGGTAGAATTATCAAGGAACATGCGAGGGGATATTAATGGAGATTTTGAGCTTGTTAATAAACATAATCTTAAGTATTAAGAAATATTATCTAATAAAGTGATGATCATACAATAAGCGTGATGGGCGATATATAGGGGTTAAGGAGATGATCTTGACCGTTGATCTTTTAGTGTTTCATGGAACTTGAATATTATAGACACGAGGTTGCGTTAATTATGGTGGTGGGATGTACATTTAATGCACCAAGTAACTTATCGTTATAAGCGGGTGGTGGTACGGTGAAAATTGACTTTTAGGAGGTCATGTGACTGGAAGGGATACCTTTTTAGACGACACCATACCTCATTTAAGGTTCTAAATGATGTCGTTTGGGAGTGTTGTTGGTTACTTTCAAAACATTATCGATAGGAAGGCTCTAGATTCAAAGTTGGTTCTCCATACTCACTTTGGGGTGGTTGGCTAAATGTTATCCCAACAAATTTATTCTCAAGCCTCTATGCTAAAACTCTCGAAAGATCCCCAAAATTATAAAACTGGCTTCTTGAAGGAATCTTCGATATTCCATTTGAATTCTCTCCAATTCAACTGCCTTTACACTTGGTATTCGAAACACATTATGATAAAGTCAACTGAGTGTAGATAATATCCAAGGTTAGTGTCAAGAGACGTGTTATGATTGTGTTTCCTTGAATGTTAGTTTGTGGCCTTATTTTATTGTTGCTTTGTTATTTTTCTCAATGTAAGAATGTTGAATCGTAAATTATGTTAAATTACACCAATGAAGGTGTAACACCCCGCCTAAGATAATAACGGGTGGCTAGCCCTATACTACATTAAATCAGGAATTTCAGATGGTCCAGTCTTAACATCAACTGCCGGTACTATATAATATAGGACTAACTACCCGATATCATATAAACGAGATGTTAAATAAATTAAAACATGCAACATAACACAACCCACACCATAAAACTACTAATAAGAAAAGAAAAACAACGCATACAAGAACTATGATAAATGAAATGCTAGAAATAAAATGAAATAAATAACTATAACAGGATGTACTATAAAAAGTAGACCCGAATAAGCTGTCGGGTCACAGCCAATACAATAACTGAAATGGAATATATATAACATGTATATAAATATCCCTTGGGTACAAACCCGATATACAACATGAATACTACCTAAAATTTTAAAGAAGTAGGAAGCGGCTACCAGATACATCCCGCAACAGTCCGCACCTGTCATGGCTCCCAAGACTCTGGATAGAAGGTCATCCGGCATCCATGCGGTAGGATACCTATAATAATATATATATATATACAGGCAGAAGAGAAAAGTAAACGGGTCAGAGCCCCGATTGTGAAAAATATTTAGCAAGTGTATTAACCGTGCATAATAATTATCGGTGCACTTATTTCATAATTAAAGTGGAACCGCACTCTCGTGGAACCCCAACTCACCTCTCATGTAAAGGCGCGCACCTATTCGCGTCCTCAAGTTTTAGTCAAATTACCCCCGATATAATTAGGACAGCCTAACTCATCATAGGCCTAGCCTATACCCACGAGATCTACCTTCCTATCTTTCCCCAAGAATCCACCCCCTTTTCTAAAAACAATTTAGTATTTATTTTCAATCATATGTGCCTTATTAGGCTTAGTGGATTCCGGTTTTTACGTTAACCATTTCATAATTTAATAAGTTACCGAATATGCATTTGGGTTGAAACATATAAATTAATTTCTAATTAATAAGCATGCAAAGTCATTATTGACACAACTTCACTCCAATTTCAACGCTGCGCTGCGTTTCGTGCGTGGAGTGTCTCGCAGAGCGAAATCCAAACAAGGAACCACCCCGTTACACTACTCCATGTCAACGTCGATCCTGGAGATCCATTATACCACACATAAATATCGACAGAACTTCGTTCTACTCTCAACAATGTACTACATTTCGTGCGTGGGGTGTCTCGCAAAGCGAAATCCAAACAAGGAACCGCCCCGTTACACTACTCTTTGACAATGTCGATCGTAGAGGTCCATAATGCCGTACATATCATAATTGGCAGAACTTTTCTCCAATTTCAACACTGCACTGCGTTTCATGTGTGGGGTGTCTCGCAAAGCGAAATCCAAACAAGGAACCACCCCGTTACACTACTCCTGGACAATGTCGATCCTAGAGATCCATAATGCCATACATACCATACAATACTACTACTACTAAATTTTCAAACCACACTATGGAAATAACTAAAAATCTCCAATAATATCCTTGGGATGATGTAACCGAAATATTCCTTAAATACGATACATCAATCCCCCATCAATCTGGTACACCATATTCATCCAAGATGTCCAAAATAATTCATATCCTTTCATCTATAGGATATACATAAATATATATATATATATATATATATATATATATATATATATATAGGCATTTTATTTTAACCATATATATATACACACCATCATCCAATCCCATGACCATATGTACATACCATATATGATGTACAAAGGCCATGCACAAATAAATACCCGGCTATATATAGCGCCGATAAACTACATCAATGCTATCATCTTCCCAGTGCCTGGCTCACGTAGCAATACTGGGGCCACCATGGTGGGACTAAACGACACCCATATCGTGGTAAACACACGCACACGACGTCCCGGGAAGCGGTCATAGCTCGAAACCGGCAATGAGACAAAACATACCCACCACGTCTCATCCCAAAAATAAAAAATGTAAATCACATAATAACACACGGGACGACTATGACCTGGGGAATATCCACACCCTGCTTTTCTAGCCAGGATGCTCACCCTCTACGCGCGCAACTTCCCAATGATAGCATGAGCGGGGTATGCTTAACCAAATAAGTATATATCATTCACAT
Organism: Sambucus nigra; assembly: GCA_949130495.1. Classification (NCBI taxonomy): domain Eukaryota; kingdom Viridiplantae; phylum Streptophyta; class Magnoliopsida; order Dipsacales; family Adoxaceae; genus Sambucus; species Sambucus nigra. The sequence continues at coordinate 464,631,879 of OX422215.1, read as the reverse complement.
GCACAATATATACATCCATATGATCCAATCATATTATCAAATATTAAACCATCATATAAGGTTTAAATATCCATACCACATATGTCCACCACATATATATATCCATATTTCCATATCTATATAGATATATAAACATATATTCACATATCCACATATCTATATATCCAAACTATATCTCGTTCATATGTATAAGATATATAAACTCGGCTATAAATATACATAATCCTCAATATACAAGCCGTCACCACAATTTCCATTGAATTTACCTCGATATGTGAATACAATCCCTCACTTGAAACATATTCAATCATTTTTCCTATGATGAATAGTCTCCCAAAACCATATGTATATATCTATACATATATATTCAACATTAGGGCCATCACCCAAGAGTTTGCGTAGGAATCCATTACTACACATTTCATCCATTATTCAAAAGTACATAGTTTCCTTTAGTACCATTTAACCATAGGCACACACATGACTTAATAGTCTAACACCTCAATTTATTCCAACCTCATTTCAAGTATTGGAATCTCAATGGTCATATCCCCATAATTACGTGTAAACTATCCTAGCTAGATTTTATGCTACCGCTTATTCTAGTCGATAGTACGATACAAATCATTCCCAATTCCACCTATGGTTCAATTTATCTTATGAACCCTTACTCCTATTGAGTTATCAATTGTTCCTTAGTCCAAACATTTCTAAGGATATTATATCCCTCACTCTCTAAGAGTTCTCAACCTCACATCATATTTATACCTGTATCTACAATTGGTATCCCCAACCTCAAGGAGGTTTCCCCACAATCTCCATATGCAACCCCAATACGTACATGGATATATTTCTCCCAAATACCCTAAGGAGTCCCCAAAATCCTAATACGTGAGAAACTCCTTCAATGTATTCAAGAACATATCTCTTACATCATAAGAGAAGGCCCCCAAATCAATAAACCCAACCACAAAGGATTTGGAATCACTATGGAGAAAACACCACAAAATGCCCTGTTTCCGAATCGATTCGGCCCTATTCCGAACCGATTCGGCCTCCAAGGCGAATCGATTCGGGTCCGAATACCTGGGCTTCTTCCACAGGCCGAATCGATTTGGCTTGGGTCCGAATCGATTCGGTCAATGCAGACCTGCTAATTTTCCTATTCCGAATCGATTCGCTTAAGGGGGCGAATCGATTCGGGCCTGCAAACTTTGAAAGGGGTTTTCTTCTTCATCAAAACCCACGAATTCTAAAACCTAAACTTTTCACTCTAACCCCCAAACCTTCATCAAATCATGATTTTAAGCCCATTAATCAACCCAAAGTTGATCGCAACCATTTCTATGCCATTAAATCCAAGTTTAAACATTGATTTCAAGATTAAACCCAAAAATCTATGTTTTGATATTAATACCCAAAAATCCATTTCTTTAACCCACAAATTATGAAATGAAATACACAAGTAGATATTTAGAAAGATTAAACACTTGCCTCAGATTTGTAGAGGTTGGATCGTCCTCGTTGTCGCGGTTTGGCCGGAACTCCCAAGCTTTCTTCCTCTCTCTCTTCTTTTCTTCTTCTTTCTCCCTCTAGGGCTTTTTCTCTCTTTCTCTCAAATGAGAAATGGCTTCATCCGTAAGCCTCAATTCCCTTTAAAACAAAATCCCAATTTTAAATGTTAATACACACTTTAAATGACTCGTTTACACCAATTCGAGTAAAACTAACTTAAAAATATTCCGGAGCCGAAATAAAACCCAATGACAGTCATCTTGACTATCTCGACCCTTCCGGGATCAATGGTACCCTCAAAATCATCATCCGGAATACTTTAAAATGTCCTCTATTTTTGGACTTAAATTCTCAAATTTTTTTGAATTCTCCAATTTAATTAAATTTTATTTTCCCAAAATTTAATTTCTGAGTCTCAAAAGTCTTGGAGTGTTACAATCTTCCCCCCTTACAAAAATTTCGTCCGCGAAATTTATGATGTGCCTAGGACCTCAATATCATCTAGTCCTTACATCAACCCTCAGGATCACTATGCCGATCCTTTCTAGTTCTCACGTCGAACTATGTAGATTTTTAAAGTAAACGAACTACCCAGGGCGCCCATACACCCCGCACCCGAGCCTACTCGTAGAATTATAATCTGTCTCCTTTAGCCTCAACTCATAACATAACCCTCGGCATTATAATCTATAACAATATACTAAATATATAAAAGTTTGAAAATCCCCAATGGTTGAACTCTCCTCAATTCCTGACGCTAGCCACCTTCGTGCCGGGGAGGTCTCGCAAGCGAAATCCAAACAAGGAACCTTCCCAATACACTACTGTGTAGCTAGGTCAGGAATTGAGATTAGTTGAACCAGGGTTAAGGTTTTATAAAAATATTTTCATATATTAAATACTGCCCGAGGGCATATACAACAATACGATATAATTTATATTCCGCGTCTTTCGACACGCCAAACAAACGCCTTATGTTCAAAACACAAGGTCTCAACAAACACCACACTTCCAACCACTACCTAGTTCTCAAAACTAGCACATCTATGAGCTAAATTACCCACTCAAAATAGAGCTACCAAACTTGAACTTCTAAAGTATAAAAATTCTTCCCTCATAGGAACACCGCAATTACACGCCCCAACCCATCCATAAGACGGATAATCACGACTCAACAAACCTTAACATTCCGCACCTCCGGAATTCAATATTATAACTCTCGACGTTCCCGATATCTCACAAAGCATTACTTAAACCCAAAGAAAGGTATTCTACCTTGTAATTCCATAATCTAATGGTTTCACCTATCTAAGGATCTCAGTTCAAGACCCTCTACTTCTTCCAGGACGATCATTACTCCTAAACCTATTTCTCCGCAAGAGAAACATTTTCCCCTAAATCCTTCCTGACCATTTTGAAGGATAAAACACGATGGAGACAACCGAAAACTCCCTCAGTCCTACAAAATGAAACTGAGTCTCCAAATTTTCTCCCTCATCCTAGAAGGCGATACTCCCAATATTGGGATAACTCCACACCTCACATCAGGGAAAAATCACCAACATCAGGCTTCCTAACAAAGGTTAACGGGTTTCTCAACCTAAACCTCCCAAAGACTACACTATATTTCTCTCCTCAGACTTATTTTACTAAGTTCAAGGTTCGCCATTGGAGTAAATTTTTCCTTTCTTACTCAACTGCCGATAAATCACCTCACTCCACTACGAGAAATCTCCTCCATATCTCCTCCGGAATCGGGGAAAACAAATACCCCCGATTAAAGCGTACCCAAAATATGCTATGGGTATTGTACTTCTAATCCTATCCTTTCCTAGACGACAAAATCTAGGCGACGTCTGAAACGAAAGAAGAACAACTGTTATCAGAACGTCAATTAAGTGAAAATACTTCACAGAAGAAAACAACGCAGTGAACACAACAGTCCTATTTGTAGGGCTTTATGTCAAGAACGTTAACGGAAGAATCCCTAAACTCACACAGATCCTAAGGACTCTAGAACCTGATGCTCTGATACCATCTGTAACACCCCGCCTAAGATAATAACGGGTGGCCAGCCCTATACTACATTAAATCAGGAATTTCAGATGGTCCAGTCTTAACATCAACTGCCGGTACTATATAATATAGGACTAACTACCCGATATCATATAAACGAGATGTTAAATAAATTAAAACATGCAACATAACACAACCCACACCATAAAACTACTAATAAGAAAAGAAAAACAACGCATACAAGAACTATGATAAATGAAATGCTAGAAATAAAATGAAATAAATAACTATAACAGGATGTACTATAAAAAGTAGACCCGAATAAGCTGTCGGGTCACAGCCAATACAATAACTGAAATGGAATATATATAACATGTATATAAATATCCCTTGGGTACAAACTCGATATACAACATGAGTTCTACCTAAAATTTTAAAGAAGTAGGAAGCGGCTACCAGATACATCCCGCAACAGTCCGCACCTGTCACGGCTCCCAAGACTCTGGATAGAAGGTCATCCGGCATCCATGCGGTAGGATACCTATAATAATATATATATATAAAGGCAGGAGAGAAAAGTAAACGGGTCAGAGCCCCGATTGTGAAAAATATTTAGCAAGTGTGTTAACCGTGCATAATAATTATCGGTGCATTTATTTCATAATTTAAGTGGAACCGCACTCTCGTGGAACCCCAACTCACCTCTCATGTAAAGGCGCGCACCTATTCGCGTCCTCAAGTTTTAGTCAAATTACCCCCGATATAATTAGGACAGCCTAACTCATCATAGGCCTAGCCTATACCCACGAGATCTACCTTCCTATCTTTCCCCAAGAATCCACCCCCTTTTCTAAAAACAATTTAGTATTTATTTTCAATCATATGTGCCTTATTAGGCTTAGTGGATTCCGGTTTTTACATTAACCATTTTATAATTTAATAAGTTACCGAATATGCATTTGGGTTGAAACATATAAATTAATTTCTAATTAATAAGCATGCAAAGTCATTATTGACACAACTTCACTCCAATTTCAACGCTGCGCTTCGTTTCGTGCGTGGGGTGTCTCACAGAGCGAAATTCAAACAAGGAACCACCCCGTTACACTACTCCATGTCAACGTCGATCCTGGAGATCCATTATGCCACACATAAATATCGACAGAACTTCTCTCTACTCTCAACAATGTACTACATTTCGTGCGTGGGGAGTCTCGCAAAGCGAAATCCAAACAAGGAACCGCCCCATTACACTACTCTTTGACAATGTCGATCGTAGAGGTCCATAATGCCGTACATATCATAATTGGCAGAAATTTTCTCCAATTTCAACACTGCACTGCGTTTCATGCGTGGGGTGTCTCGCAAAGCGAAATCCAAACAAGGAACCACCCCGTTACACTACTCCTGGACAATGTCGATCCTAGAGATCCATAATGCCATACATACCATACAATACTACTACTACTAAATTTTCAAACCACACTATGAAAATAACTAAAAATCTCCAATAATATCCTTGGGATGATGTAACCGAAATATTCCTTAAATACGATACATCAATCCCCCATCAATCTGGTACACCATATTCATACAAGATGTACTCCAAAATAATTCATATCCTTTCATCTATAGGATATACATAAATATATATATATATATATATATATATATATATATATATATAGGCATTTTATTTTAACCATATATATATACACACCATCATCCAATCCCATGACCATATGTACATACCATATATGATGTACAAAGGCCATGCACAAATAAATACCCGGCTATATATAGCGCCGATAAACTGCATCAATGCTATCATCTTCCCAGTGCCCGACTCACGTAGCAATACTGGGGCCACCATGGTGGGACTAAACGACACCCATCTCGTGGTAAACACACGCACACGACGTCCCGGGAAGCGGTCATAGCTCCAAACCGGCAATGAGACAAAACATACCCACCACGTCTCATCCCAAAAATAAAAAATGTAAATCACATAATAACACACGGGACGACTATGACCTGGGGAATATCCACACCCTGCTTTTCTAGCCAGGATGCTCACCCTCTACGCGCGCAACTTCCCAATGATAGCATGAGCGGGGTATGCTTAACCAAATAAGTATATATTATTCACATGCACAATATATACATCCATATGATCAAATATTAAACCATCATATAAGGTTTAAATATCCATACCACATATGTCCACCACATATATATATCCATATTTCCATATCTATATAGATATATAAACATATATTCACATATCCACATATCTATATATCCAAACTATATCTCGTTCATATGTATAAGATATATAAACTCGGCTATAAATATACATAATCCTCAATATACAAGCCGTCACCACAATTTCCATTGAATTTACCTCGATATGTGAATACAATCCCTCACTTGAAACATATTCAATCATTTTCCTATGATGAATAGTCTCCCAAAACCATATGTATATATCTATACATATATATTCAACATTAGGGCCATCACCCAAGAGTTTGCGTAGGAATCCATCACTACACATTTCATCCATTATTCAAAAGTACATAGTTTCCTTTAGTACCATTTAACCATAGGCACACACATGACTTAATAGTCTAACACCTCAATTTATTCCAACCTCATTTCAAGTATTGGAATCTCAATGGTCATATCCCCATAATTACGTGTAAACTATCCTAGCTAGATTTTATGCTACCGCTTATTCTAGTCGATAGTACGATACAAATCATTCCCAATTCCACCTATGGTTCAATTTATCTTATGAACCCTTACTCCTATTGAGTTATCAATTGTTCCTTAGTCCAAACATTTCTAAGGATATTATATCCCTCACTCTCTAAGAGTTCTCAACCTCACATCATATTTATACCTGTATCTACAATTGGTATCCCCAACCTCAAGGAGGTTTCCCCACAATCTCCATATGCAACCCCAATACGTACATGGATATATTTCTCCCAAATACCCTAAGGAGTCCCCAAAATCCTAATATGTGAGAAACTCCTTCAATGTATTCAAGAACATATCTCTTACATCATAAGAGAAGGACCCCAAATCAATAAACCCAACCACAAAGGATTTGGAATCACTATGGAGAAAACACCACAAAATGCCCTGTTTCCAAATCGATTCGGCCCTATTCCGAACCGATTCGGCCTCCAAGGCGAATCGATTCAGGTCCAAAGACCTAGGATTCTGCCACAGGCCGAATCGATTCGGCTTGGGTCCGAATCGATTCGGTCAATGCAGACCTGCCAATTTTCCTATTCCGAATCGATTCGCTTAAGGGGAAGAATCGATTCGGGCCTGCAAACTTTGAAAGGGGTTTTCTTCTTCATCAAAACCCACGAATTCTAAACCCTAAACTTTTCACTCTAACCCCCAAACCTTCATCAAATCATGATTTTAAGCCCATTAATCAACCCAAAGTTGATCCCAACCATTTCTATGCCATTAAATCCAAGTTTAAACATTGATTTCAAGATTAAACCCAAAAATCTATGTTTTGATATTAATACCCAAAAATCCATTTCTTTAACCCACAAATTATGAAATGAAATACACAAGTAGCTATTTAGAAAGATTAAACACTTGCCTCAGATTTGTAGAGGTTGGATCGTCCTCGTTGTCGCGGTTTGGCCGGAACTCCCAAGCTTTCTTCCTCTCTCTCTTCTTTTCTTCTTCTTTCTCTTCTTCTTTCTCCCTCTAGGGCTTTTTCTCTCTTTCTCTCAAATGAGAAATGGCTTCATCCGTAAGCCTCAATTCCCTTTAAAACAAAATCCCAATTTTAAATGTTAATACACACTTTAAATGACTCGTTTACACCAATTCGAGTCAAACTAACTTAAAAATATTCCGGAGCCGAAATAAAACCCAATGACAGTCATCTTGACTATCTCGACCCTTCCGGGATCAATGGTACCCTCAAAATCATCATCCGGAATACTTTAAAATGTCCTCTATTTTTGGACTTAAATTCTCAAATTTTTTTGAATTCTCCAATTTAATTAAATTTTATTTTCCCAAAATTTAATTTCTCAGTGTCAAAAGTCTTGGGGTGTTACAGAAGGTTTGAATTATCATAAATATTTAATTAAGATTTTTAAAATATGTAAATGATTATTGTTAGGGATAATAATTATTTTTATCAAAAAATTCATATGTCATATATTTATAAATAATTTCAACCCAAATTAAATGTAGATAAAAACACGTAAATAAATTTATAATAATTAAAGTAATGGAAAGAGCTGGCATGGAAAATGGGAGAAATAAAAAAATGTTATCCTAAAGTTGTATGTTCCCCCTGTGTGCAGGTACTGGTAGTTCATTACGACTTTAAGATACACTCATATTGATAATTAATCTCCACGTATGCATGTTTAGAGAAGATTTGTAGTGCATCGAAATTCTTCATACTGCCCATAACATATATGAAAATATACAACTCAAAATATATTATGATTTGAAAACTTCAATAACTTTTAATGCATGAAACTCTCCTTTTCTTGTATCTCTTTTGTACGGGTAAACAATTTAAGTCGAAAAAGAACCAACATCCTTTCTCTTTCTATCTCCTATTGTAATATCCTGTCCCGGTAAATTGATTAAATTATATATTGATTCTAATTAAGGAGGAGTTACTTATAAATATAGAAGAATTATGGATGAAATTGGAGGGAAAAAAAGAAACAATGTCGTTCCAACAACATGGGTCTGTCGTTCGAACAACAATGTGAAGGTCGCGAGATACAGGGCTTCTAACGGTGTGCTACTGACTTATAGCAGTAGGTCGCATGATCCATAGATCGAATGACATTGGCTAAGTCGTTCGAACGACATAGCTCAAGTCGTTTGAATGACGTTGATAGAGTTTTTAGATATGATTTCCCTTGTGCGTTATCACAATTGGAGTGTTGGATCGTTGAGACATTGAGCACAGATCATCCTAGGAAGGATAAAATGGGTATTTGGAGTCTTAGGGAGGTTTTATTAAGGATTATTTGGGTTATTTGGGTTTAGTTATTGTTGGGAGAAAGTGGAAGAAGGAGAGAGAATTAGGGAGAGAGAGAGAGGGAGAGAGAGAGAGAGAGAGGAAGGTGGATGGTCTTCCACCTCCATCCACCACAAAACCACCACTCTCCTACCATTATTATGGTTTGTTCAAACACAAAATACCCTTTTGTATCATGGTTGAAGAATAACCACTAAATTTGGACGTATACTTGGGAGATTTTGGAGAAGAATAAGGGGTTTTTGCTTGATGGATAATGCTTTTGGAGTGGGGCAACATCCTTGAGGCCACCTTAGGAGGTGGGAGGTTGACATCTTCTAAGACCTTCCATGCCTATCATCTTAGAGATCCATTTACTCATGTTATCTTCTTTTCCTTTTATTTCTCTTTTCTTTTCCTTTGTTTACAGCTTTCCTTTCATTCAAAATAGTTTGAAAGGTAGATTGTACCTATCTTTGCAGTTTATTAAAAGTTTCCTTGCATTTATGTTTGATTTATTTTATTTTTGGTAGCGTAATCTTTCCTTTCATTTCGTAGTATACTTTTCTTTTATTGCATTTATCTTTCTTTAATTCTAAGCTTTGCTTTATTTTAATTTTATACTAGTTACCTCTTCTTCTTTAGTTATAGTTAATCGTAGTAATTTAGCACTCATATCAAAGTCTTCCCTAAGGGAAGCATAAGTCTTCTTTATTGAAGCATCAAACGGTAAACAATTGACTAATTATCACAAGGCTAAGATAATCAATTGGTTAGAAAGACCATAACCTTACTTGGCACACTCGCAATTAACCAAACTATATTAACCAAGCCAAGTGAAAACCACAAACATATTTTTGGCACGCTCGGTGGGACATAAGTGTTGGATTGTTGTTTATCATGTCTAGGACTATACACAATGACAATATTACAAAAATGTTGGTGAAATTGGTTCAATCATCCAACACATCTCCACCACAGAGCAAACCATAGCTGAAACTACCTAAGTGTTGAGGCCAATTGCTAACAATTAAGAATTAAATGAAATAGCGACCCCAAGGGTAGAAAATATTTACACAACACCTATTATTGGTATGCCCAAGATCAAATGATAAACCAACTAAACCCGGTTCTTGATCATCGTAGGAACATAATGCAAAACATTAATACCACGATCATAACAGTGACTGGTAAGTTTTTGATGCCTACTATCGCACTGTCTAATGCTCAAGGTTATACACCATCAGCTGGTGTAAATACTAGTACTCAACCCAATCCTTATCATCTTGTGTATTACAGGCCTAATACAGGTGAAACCAACTTTGAAAATAACCTAAGGATAGGAAGTTAATCTAACGCCACTGCTCTAGGTGTGAACAACCTATTAGAGGGCTTATGAACATCTAACACTTACCAACAGTTAGGTTATAACAATCCAATAGAGAGGGAGACCGTCCCAGCAGTAGTGAGAGCTAAGTCATAATGAAATGAGACCAACTTAGGCTTCCCAATAACTTCAAACTATGGGATAATCAATAATACTATGTTCTAATAAGAACTCATGCGGTTGTGGAATGACAAGAGGTTTGATAATCAAATTCCTCAAATATCTCGACCGTTGCCTTTTCAAACACAAAAAAATGTGCCTCCCCAGATTCCACCACCATTGGTGCAACCGACACCCATAATGAACCAAACTATTGCCCCATTAAACAAGAAGTTACTTGTATATATCAGGAGAAATGAAATTTTAGATCTCATACTTGAGATTTATGGGCCAATGTCTTAAGGGTGAAAACTCCGGTGTACAGGAAGTCATATCTTGAACTGATAAATAGGATTGAACTGCGAAAGGGCTTTAAATTATCTGACTTCTCGCTATTCTCAGAAGAGAAGAGTCAATCCATTATGGAACACATTCTAGGTTCACTAGTCAATATGCTGATACTAGAACAAATGAGTACCTCAAACTGCATTTATTTTCTAGTTCACTCACTGATGCGACCCTTTCCTCGCTCGTGAGTCTGCCTGCAAATACTGTCCAAACTTTGTAGCAAATGGAAAAGATGTTCCATACACAAAATTTCAAAACAGAGCTAGAAGTTTCCATGAATGATTTGGCCAGACTAAGTCAAAAGTAGATGAAAAGGCAATTTCTTTCATAAATATATTAAAAAAGGCTAGTAATAAATGTGAAATAGTCCTACATGAGTTTGAGCTTGTAAATTTGCCCCCCAATGGGCTGGAAGTTAGGCTTTGAAAGAAGTTTAATGCAACTAAATTCAAAGATATGGTAAAATTAACGCCAAAATATCTAGATATGAAGCTCTTTTGAAGGAAGAGAATGAAAGAAATAATTCTCCTTTTAGAATATATTACAAATATCAAAATTTTAAAATAGATGCCAATGAGATTATAGGAACTGAAACTATAGTTTGTGAACCATTGGTTTGAAAGAGCATAATAATAGAATCTTATGCCCCTAAGTTAAAGGGGATAATTAAAAAAATATTAATTTGACATCTCTAAGGCAACGGAAATATTGATTAGCTCTTAAAAGTCAAAATGCTAAAATCGTCCGATGATGCAAAATCACCAAACATAGTTAAAGGAAAAAACTATTGTAAATGGCATAATGCTTTCTCCCATTTAACTAATGCTTTTTCTGTTTTTCATGACAATATTCAAGAGTTTATTAAAAGAGCAAAACCCAAGTTTCCTATGAAAGAGGAACGCATCACAGGGGTTGATGAAGATCTGCTTCTCCACCTAAAAGAAGTGGGAATAAACATGCAATTTATTTAACCATATAGGAACAAAGGGAATATTGAATTCAAGATGAAGACTAAAGCTCAATCCAAGGCTTCAAAGCCTGAAATAATTGAGTTTCTGACCACAATGTCATAAACACCTATTTTTCGGGTGTGAAGAAAAATATTCTAAGATGTGTGACTCTGTGGCTTCAAAGGGAAAATGACAGTAGAGAGTCAAGAAGAATGGGAATAGTGACTATGGAGCCAAGTCCCACGTGTTTTAAGGCAAAGAAGAATTCCAAGGGAATATATTTAGAAAAATGAGACCATTTTCTAGTCCTTACTACTCTCAAGGAAATTTTAAAATACTAAGGAACCATCAATACATTAGGCCTTATTTTAACAAGGCCAAACCTCACAAGTATTTGGGAAGGCCTATAAAAATCCCAAAATCAGTTCCAATAGGTAAAAGGGGTGTCTGATTGGTTTGTTGCCCACGATCGAAAGTTGTCTCAACAGTTTAATTAGACGCCTAAGAGACCCAAAGAATGAAGCCTCATCAAGTGTACCTTGGCATGTGGCACTTGGTGCAACTGCCAAAATAAAAAAGAAATAACTAGATACTATGATCTTTCGCACTCAACATATGAGAATCCAAAGAAAGTATCGGGCTTAGCAAGAAGGCTCAAAAGTTATACACCCTAGTGTATTAGAGGGTTTGCTTCTTTATCATTTAAACCAAACTCAAGGTTCCGTAAAAGCGAAAGGGGAGTCAATCTTCTTCATAGTTAGTGGTTGAAAAACTTAAAGAACTATAGAAGGTCATAAGTATGGACAAAGATATTTTTTGGAGATAGATCATATGGTGTGGAAGGAAAAAAATAAATAATGGTTGCAGATACAATAAGACCTGACCAAGGAACCGTGCATCACTAATTCGTCCAGTTTGGGTATTTTCCCCAACAACTGTGATCCTTCTAAAGAAGTTCAGAGCTGAAGAGGGACATGAAGTTACTGAAATGGAACTAGATGAATATGCAAAATCAAAGGTAAAAAACTTTGACTTGTCTATATCTTCTCTAGAATTTATATATGGTTTTGAAAAGCCTATGAAGAATATGACTAATCATATTAGGCCTTTGTTTACAAAATCTTGGTTAAATGGAGTTTTAACCAATAAAAATATTGGTAGATAACAATGTTGCTGTTAATATAAGGTCACTGCCCATGTTTTCTAGGATAGATAAACAAAGCATTAAATTAGTCTATACTCAAATCATAATATATAGTTTTGATGTAAATAAGAAGTCGACCAAAGGTATACTACCAGTTAATATTGAAGTAGGAATTTGGATATCTAATATTTCTTTATTTATCATCGAAAGTAAATCGAGCTTTAATGCATTACTTAGTTGATATTGGATTCACTCAAATAAATGTATTCCTTCTTTTATGCATAAAAAATGGCCTTTGATGAAGGAGGATGGAAATATAGAGGAATTGGGGGTAAATCCATTGCCTTTTCACACTTGTTCTAACTGTGTGGAGGCAAGACTTTATCAAGATAATATGGGACCTATAAAGTCAAACACTTTAGTTCCAGATGCATCAAAAGGAGAAGTCCATGATTCAGATTAGGAAGAATTAAATTTTGGTATGATAGGACCAACTGAAAAAGACAATATAGGGTTTTATTGGATAATACACCATTGATGTTAAAAGGGCTAATGAAAGTTTGGCAACGGTGTTATAGAAGTTCAGGGATTTAGATTTGAGTAGAAGAATTGGTGAAGAAAGGACAATTAATTGGGTCAATTATGTGTTCAAATAAGAAAAAAAGTTGAAGACTCTTATAATAACAACGAATTAGCAAGTTCACCAATGGAATATGAACATCTAATGGTGAATCAACTGATTCCTTTATTATAGATTAACTTGGGAACCAAACGAAATAAGAAAGTGACATGTATTAATGAAAAACTTAGAAAGGAAGACCAAAATTAGTTATGAACCTTATACATCAGTACAAGGATTTCTTTTCTTAGGAATATGACGAGTTGCCTAGTTTAGACAGGAAGTTGGTGGAGCATAAACTGCCAATCAAAGGAGGATACAAACTTGTCAAACAACTTTAAAATAAATGACACCATAAGTCACAACCGTGATAAAAGAAGAAATTGAAAGGCGATTGAAGGCAGGATTCATCAGGACAACATGGTATGTTGAATGGCTCTCTATCACCGTGTCAATTATTAAGAAAAATGGAAAATTAAGAATGTGCATTGATTTTCTAAATTTAAATACTGCCACTCCAAAATATAAATATCAAATGCCAGTAGTATACTTATTAGTTAACAAGTCTGCTAATAATGTTATCATGTATATGCTGGATGGTTATTTGTTTTATAATTAAATATCCATAATTAAAGAGATGTGCATACAACTACTTAGGTGTCCTGGTAAATTGGGATCCTTTAACTGGATACAATGTCATTTGGATTAATGAATACAGGGGCCACTTACCAAAGAGGAATTAATATAATATGGTTGGCACATTTTTTTAGTGTTATATTGATGATATAATCGTCAAGTTAAAAAATAGTTTCTGATCATATAACATGCTTGGAAAAGTCCTTCAAAAGAATTAGACTTTATCAACTTAAGATGAATCCTTTAAATGCGCCTTTAGAGTTTCTGCAGGAAATTTCCTAGGGTATTTGGTACACTAAAAGGGAATACAAGTTGATCAAAATAAATCTAATTAAAGTTATAATTGAATGCTCAAATCCCCAAATAAGAAAGAATTACAAAGGTTTTAGGTTCAAATTTTTACGTAGATTTATATTTAATGCTACAAGAAAAACTAAAATGTTTTCTCCGTTCTTGAAGCTAAAAGATCAAGAGGATATGGATTATATGGATGACGGAGAGACACGAGTTCTATTGACGATGGTTGGTTCCCCTAGTCATCATGCGGGTAAGCAGTTTTTGAGTAATTGGTTAAGTGACTCTTTCTTGTCTGTTGTCGATCCCCATTCTGGGTATAAATTGTATATTTTTGAATATTTGGATCACATTAACATTCCCATTTAGGTTGTAATCTGGACTTACCATTTCCTTAAAATTATCCTATATTGGGAGAGGTAGTGGATCAACATTAAAGGCAAATAGTAGCATGTCATTAGTGTTGTGTTGAATCACTAAAACTAGATTGACAGTGTCGATGCCATTTGAGTTATGATTGTCTCCAATGATTGTTATGACTTGGTTGTCTTCAAATAACTTGAGCTTTTGATTGAGGTAGGAAGTAATACCTTAAATAATATGCAACCACGGACAATCGAGAAATAAGTTAATACATATTGGAATGTAAATCACTTGAAAATCAACTTGATAATAACTTGAGCCACCTTCAAGTGTGAGAAGAATTGACCCCATGACTTCCTAACGAGTATTATTATAAGTATGTATGAAAATAAATATTGGGGTAAGGTCACTAACTTGCAGTCCTAAGCATTAGAGTGTTCAAAGCACAACCATTCTTAACTAGTACCAAAGGAATTGTCTTTGTAAGATATCAACTTAGATATTGAGAGTGTATTTGAGATAAGTAGCCAAAATTAAGGATCTCTTCGTCTGCAAAAGTGATGATCCTCTTAGCAGTCACCGAATATATGAATAATCTCATCGGTAGATGTAATGGGAGGAACTTGGGCTAGTGTGAACAACTTGATGAAGGATTTTTATAAAGTTTTCAGGACATGAATAACCGCTATAGGGTAATGTCTGCCTAGGTTTTCTTTAATTTCTCTAACATCTTGCTTGTTTTAATGGTATTTCTGGCATTGTCAATTCTTTAGAAATTTGTTTCCCTTTGAAGATGGGCACATTGTCTATAATAGGAACTAGGTTCTTGTAATATCGTCCCGAGCGAGATTGCATGAGGAAATGGTAAAGGTGGTATTATATATGGGCATGATCTTTGTTAAGGGCTCAAAGTCTGATTCAACATCAATTAGTATGTAATTTATATTAAATAGGTTAGTGTGGAGGTAAAGGGTTTTGGGTGGTGCTTGGCTTTGGGATGGTCGAGGGGAAATTATGACTCTCTATATTAGCCCTTGTACAATATTTTGGTTGTGATGATATTAATCGGTGGTATGACAAGAAGTTTGATATGAATAACAATGAGCACCATGTTTGAAATATCAGGGAAGTGGATCAAGTAGTGAAGGAAGATACGAATGTTATATGAGGTTGTGAGAGATGATTTCTTGATAAACTTTGAAGAGACGATCGTAAAGCTCGGTATAATCTCTTCTTATGGCAGTGGAATGGGATTATATTTTACATGAATTTATTGGGATAGAGGACATACTATTAATAACAATTGTTGGCTTCTTAATTTTTTTGGAGTGAGCTTGTTGGATGACCTCTTCATTTCTGATTCTGTATTCACATTCTAGTTGGGGGGATTATCTTTAGTTTATACCCTGGTTTCTAGGAAAGCTTTATAGTGAGGATAATATTGACTACCCATGGTGTTCTTAATATGTGAAAGTAAGTTTTTCTTCACAATACCGGTTTGTTCTTTCTTTGACGAATGGCTAGTTATTATTGTAACTTTCTCTTTTCGTCATTTTAAGAAATTCGTGACCACAACGGGTTACATTTAGTTCATCACTATACTTATACTGAAGCAACGAATTCTCGGGCAACATCGTTCTAGCTTCGAATGAGAGATTTTTTTTGGGATAAGAACCACCGGAGAGCACTTTCTTTGAGGACATATTAGAACATCTAAGCCATAATATTTTTAGTAACGCCTAGAAAACTCTTGGTTTTATAGTAATTGAGCCAACACATGATGGTAGGTCCACTTCCTCTAAATTTTTTAATATTTGGCATCTTAAACTTCCTAGGGAGACGAGCTTTGGGATAAGGAGATGTGTGGATTGTCAACATAATTTTAGGAGAGTTTCACTAGATCAAATTTGTGAGAGAGCATCTTGAGGTCTTATTTTACTCTGTTGAGTTCTTTCACTTTAGGATACATTGAGATGGTTATGGGTAAGTTAACTCATAGTTGAGCAAGATTAGGCATATGCAGTTGAGCAGGAGGAGGCCCATTGAGAGGTGGAAAACGTGAAGGCATTCTGATGGGTTGGGAATGATTCCCCAAGGTAGGTTGATACTGTTTAGGATCCCATATAAGTTCGGCACTACTTGACATATGACCAACACGAAGGCGACATTCTGATTCGATAAGATTTTTGGCTTGAGAACCCTTTACATCTGAACTTTAGTCCTTTTTAGTTTCATAACATCTTATTACAAACTTTGATCTTTGTAATGAGATCATCTAACATGGTTATAAAGTCTAGTTGAAAGTTGGATTCTTTATTTGGGTTTTCCAAGAGGTAGTTGGAATTGGGCTTAGTTTTAGTCAATTTATACCAAAAACTGTGTATTTTAAAGTATGAGGGGTTTAATTTTAAATAACTTAGGACTTTAAATCTTGGAATAAAGGTTAAATTTGAACTTTGACTTTCTAATTTAAAATATTTTAAAGTACTTATAGTCAAAGTTGGGGGTTAAAATTCATAAATTGAATAATTCAAGAGGGGTCAATTTGTAATTTAGACAAAATATTTCAGCCTTAAAACCTTATTTTTCATAACTTTAGCTAGGATTGTCCAAACACAGTCTTACCTTAAATTATTTCGACCATAAAAATAAAATAAAAATATTGGAAAAAATTCAGAAAATTTGGATTGGTCGTGTGCCCTCACGCACATGGTCAAATTTCCTAGTTAAATAGTTCATCTTCAGCCTCTTGATTTTTGACTTTAGAGTTACAATTTTTTTTACCAAAGATATCTCCTTTATTTCTAAACCATTCCTGATGATTTTCTAAACAAACCCAAGCTAAACTTTCATAAAGAATCCAAATATATAGGCTGTGGATCAAGGTGCAGTATGTAGTGAGTTCCATAACTGTGTGTGTTTTCGAATTTTTGACTTAACATTCGAAGCTTTTAAGAACATGGCTATAATTCTTATGAACATGGTTTTGTTTATGCTTTGTTAAAGTGTATTTTGGCTTTAATTTCACGAGTTGAGGTGGGTTATACAATGAGAACCTGAAGTTTTGAGTTTTCTGGTTCGGAAAACACTTTTGATGAAGGCAGCTTTTTATTTAAATTCGTGGGTTTTGATCATTACACTAGAGTTCCTGAAGTTATAATGAATGTATTCATAGCTATAAACCTGATTTCTAAGAATTATATTGAAGTTCACCATTAAAGCTCAAGCTTTAATGGCGGATTTTCACATTTCTTCACCTAAGGGTTATTTTAGACGTTAAGTTTCTAGTGTTTTAATGTATTTAAGCATTATAACAACTCAGATATCATTTGAAATTGAAAGAACTAAATGTAATGAATAAAATGGCATGTTACCTATTTTTGAGGGAAAATTAGAGTTTTTAAATCATCTGAAGAGGTGAGTTTTAATGGCTGAGCTCGTGTTTTTTTTACAGTGTATAAGTAGGGTGTCTGATTGGTTCAAATGAGAGGTGGATTTGAGAAGATTTATAAGAGTTTTAATGCTTGGTATTTAATCCTCACATGTTTACATGGCTCAAACATGTGGTTTTTGGCCTTTTATGCTTATGTGGAGGCTTAGGTGGATAGGGGTGTAGTATAAACGTCAAATAATAAGTTTTTGACCCTTGGTTGATAAGGTGTATACTTATATAGCTCAAAAAATGTACTTTTGGTAAAGTTGAGGGGTATTTTGTAATTATAAAAAGTTATTGGGGCTAAAATGGTAATTTTTAATTAGCTGAAGTCTGGAGGGTGTGTTTGATATAAAGTTTGGATCTAGGGGTTAAGTATAGGTTAAGTTGTAATAGTTTTAAGTTTTAAGTGTTTAATTTGCAATAATTGAAACTTTAGGGATCTTGGTTAATTTAGCACTTTTCTAGGATTCGTAGAGTAATTTTAACCTTCTTTTTTATATATTTGAGTTTATACACTCTGTGATAGATTAAATTAACATTAGGGCATCTTTAGTTCGAGTATGGATATTACAAGCAATACCACGCACAGGTCGACTAAAATGGGAAGTCTATCATGTTTGACATTCTTGAGTATGATATATTCCTTAGAGTTATAACTAGGCTCAAGGGAGAGTCTCGAACTCACATATATTATATGAATATGAGTATGTAGGAGGAGGTCACTGTATCATTGGAGTCAATACCAGTGGTCCAGGAATTTTTAGACGTGCTTGATAAGGTACCGAGGTTACCACCAACACGAGGGATATATTTTTTTTATAGAGTTGGAACCAGAACTAGTCCCATTTAAGGGCATCATACGGGATGTCTTAATTGAAGATGATGGAGTTATAGGATAATATTCAGTATCTTGAGTCAGGGATTCATACGGAGGAGGACATGCCCTTGCGGAGCTCCGGTGTTATTTGGTAAAAAGAAGGATGGTTCACTAAGGCATTGTGTAGACCATCGATAGATAAATAAGGTCATAATATGGAATAGGTATCAATTACCACATACCAATAACCTATTCGATCAGTTAAGGGAAGTGTCATTTTTTTCAAGGATCGACCTGCGCTCGGGTTATCACCATCTACGAATTCAGAGGAGGACATCGTGAAGATGGCCTTCCTAATGCAGTGACCAAACGAAGAAGAGGAAAGATTCAACCTACAATACTACCAATGTCCCCCTCCATAAAAGAGACATAGGAGATCTGATGCTCTAAGGGGCACCTCTTCCTCTGCCATTCCTATATCATATGCCTTGGTCTTGGCCGATAGTGTTGGAACAAAAGGCCCCCAATTTTAAAATCTTATCAAAAATTATTTCCTTTTATATAGGATGCGGAAGCGAGATGATGGTTCAATTAAACAAATTTTAATTTCTCTCAAATTAAAATAAAACCAAGTGAAATAGGATTAAACACACACACAATTTGATTTCACTTAAACACAATTAATTAACCCAAGTCCTAGAAAATTTGCCTAAGTCATATTTTTCAATTTTACCAAATTAGGCCAAACCAATTTTATCAAATTAAATTAAATGACTTAAATAAAATTAACTAAACATTACCCAATATTTAATTTTGCACCAAATTAAATATATAGTGATTAAAACCAAATTTTATCTTGAATTACCTAAGCATGCATTCTAGGTGAGTATAGCAAGATGAAATAAACAGTAAATCACCACGCCGCGATGTACGAGGAAAAACCCACAACGGGAAAAAATCTCGGACGACCGTAGCCTCAAATCCACTAAGTACGGAATTTACAAATACAAGCAAGATGACTTACAACACTCGACTCGATCCCACTCAAACCCCGACGCGTCTTTTTGTATCAATCTCTGCCTAGCGAATAACCACAGAGCTCCACCGCGATCTCGAAATCTACCGATCGAACTTTATATGGTCACCGTCCAAATTAGGAGTCTTTCTCCAAGGGGGTAAATCAACGCAAACTTCTACTTCTTTGTGGGATATAGAAGCAAACCCAAACTTCTCTTCAAATGGTAGAGATGAAAAACCGGTGCCAACCCCAAGAAATTTATATATGTATGGAAGCTTGGATAAACAAGAAACAATTGGGTGTAACACAAGTGTTTAAGGATTTTTCTTGAAAACTAAAACACTTTAAACATTGAACTTTTTCTACTTTTAATCTCTCTCTCAAAACACTCTCTTAGAGGTTGTAGGATATGAAAAGGTTAAAACAAAAAGGTTGGTTCCCGCACTATTAAGTTCTGTGAAAAGTTAGTGGGGTAAAGAAGTGGGAAACATGACAAAAACTGCTTAAAACTGCCAAATCCTGTTCCAGGCAAATCTCGTTCGAACGAAGTCTCGTTCGAATGAGGCTTCTAACGAAGTTCCAGTGTGAACTCGTTAGAAATTTCGTTGGAAATCTCGTTCGAACATGATGTTCGTTCGAACGACATTTTAAACGACTTTCCAGTGGCCTTATGTGGGAACTGGTTGGCAAACTCGTTTGAACAACATGGTTGTTCGAACAACAATCTCGTTTGAACGACATTTCGAACGAACTTCCAGAAAGTTTGAAAATTCTGTTTTTAGCCCAAAAACTTTATATACTTTTTTTTTTTAAAGTTTTAATAAAATCTTTCTGAATTTAAACAACAGTTTTGAAATAAACAACACCCAATATAAAATGTTCCAAGCTCTTATATATATATATATTAAAATTTATTCATACCTTAGGAGGAATGGAACCATGTTGATGACGTAGAAACGAGGCACTTTAAACTCGGTAATTTGATGAAGCTTTATCTCTTGGCCGCTACGTCTTCAACAAACACGTCATAGGCTTGAAGGATGATCAATTAACTCTATCCTATGACTCAAACGTTTTTTGTCCGGAATTGAGCCAAAACTACAAAGGACTCAATTGGAAATTTGTGTCCTTACAAATCTCCCCCTTTGGCTATTCCGGGACAAAAACCAAAAAAAAAATCCTAAAGGGACGTCAAGCTCTACTAGACTGGCAAAAGGCCCCACCCAAAAATAAAAATACAATTCTTGACTCAAACAACCCAAGGATCACAATCTTTGCCGGTGAAAGTTGCCACTTAAAATATAATAATTCCTGCACACTTAAGCAAACATATTGAACGCATAGGAAATATCAAAATATTAAATAATTAATTACTCTCCCTAAATTAATTCTCCCCTTTATCAAACATATGACCTACTTAGAAAGACGTCTCCCCCTAAGATAAATCTCCCCCAAACTAAGATACGATTATAATAGGAATAGATACCATTTCTCCCCCTATCATTTTCCCCCTTTTTGTTCAGGAATAAACAAAGGATAAAAATAATTTAAGTATGATGCATAAAGTGATAAGAACATGAAAGAATATGGGCAATAATAACATAACTAATCCATAAAAATGAATACCTACTATGATGCGACAACAATTGATACCAATTTGACAAATAAAATTCTAAGAATGTGATATCAAACAAACTATGCAACAACCAAGGTACCAATTATAAATTGAAGCATAAATGGACTAGAAAGTAAGGCAAAGACTAAACACAAATATCATATATTTGTATACACAATAGATACAAGCTAAGCATACGTACACACATATAGATATAAACACCAAAATGACACAGAACAAGATAAACTTTTCACACTCGTATGGCAAAAATGTGTCATATGGAAACGGAAGTGTTGGGGTGTGAACTAGCAACAAGTAAATTTAGACCCAATCACTTAAAACATTTTCATGGAGTTCTCAATTGATTGCAAACTTCATCAAATTTGAATATAACCTCATGTGACAATATAAATTGAACTCAATGAACAAACATACACAATGCATACAAGCATAGCATGTTGATGATTCTACAAACCAATAGAGTCATGACATTGAAAGAGAAAATAGGATAAACGGACATTGTGCAAACTGTTGATATACCATCCAATCTCCCTTAATAAGCATATATTAATTTTGAATGAATATATCAATCAAACATAGGCCTTGGCAAATATTTACTTTTAATGCCATTTTTTATTTTAGGCCTTTGGACCACGTATTTCTTTTAGGTCCAAACAAACGGTGGCTTACTATTCGCAAAGGACAATAAATCCTTTCGGAGCCCTTCCCCGTGCACATTTATATTTATCATTTTATATTTCTCACACATATCTCATGTGCAACGGATTTTGACATGCACTAGTCCTCCTAGGTCACAAATATGTAGATGACAAGATTGGTAGGAGAATACCTCACAAAGCTCAAATATAACATGTGATGTTTAAATTTAAAAAGAGCTTGTGCATGTGTGAATAGAGGCATATAAAATAGAATCCATTATATTAACACATAATCCAACTACTCCATGTAAGCATGGTAAAGAACATAATAAGGATTGTCAATCTAAACCAAAAGTTCTAGCCACATGGGAGCGTAAAAGATGGGATTTAAACACATGTATATGCCACATAAAGTGTGTCAAACTAAAATACACACAAAATAAAAAATCTTTTTGAGTTTTTAAAATTTTTAACAAAAAATAAAAATGTATACTCAAAAGACAAACAAAAATCATTTGAATTTTTCATTAAGCTTAAATTATCAAGAGTTAAAAACCAAATGATAAACAAAAATCTTTTTGTATTTTTCTTCTAATGCAAATAAAAAGGAAAGAAATATAATACAAAAGATAAACAAGAATCATAATTATAGCATGTTATTAAGCATGGAGCATAGACTAGAAAATGATTAAACAAGCATACATTTAGCATGAGAATATAGCATGAAGTACAAAAGCTAAAGTATGCAAACACAACTAACACATTTAACCTTTAAATTTCGCAAGGGAGGTTTCATGTGAAAGTAAATGAGAATCAAATACCCTATTTTGTAAAGATACCAAGTCGGATCTCCTAACCCAAACTAATGAAGAGTGACTATCTCGGGGTGTAGGAATCTTGGCTACCTTGGTTGCCTTACATTGGGATTTTCTAGGACCTCGTTTAAGATCAAACAAAATTTTCTAAGATGACCTTTTCGACCACAATGTGAACACTTAAACTCACGGTGAAAATATTTACCTAAGGAGTGATCTCTAAAGTCTTTCCTAGGCGATTCTCCTGAAACTTTGGTTTTGGATTTTTGAGTTAATTCATTACAAGTATTGAACCTAAACCACAAGTGTCATTTTTAATTTGGACCATTTCTAATATTTTATCTAATTTTTTCGAACGACACTCCAAATCAAATTTGACATTACTAGAGTCTTTTAATTTGTTTTCTAATTCTAGAATGTTAGACTCTAATAACACATTTCTCTCTTCAAACTCGAGAAGCTCATTTTTCAAGGATTCCATTAATCCTCTAAGGCTATCTCTCTCGCCTTCTACATATTGTAGCTTCTCTCTAAGAGATCTCTTTCGTGTACTAAGGTCTTTAACCAACACACTATTATCAATGATCTTGGCACGTTTTCTCAAACTAGCTTTTAACTTCAAATTAGCTCTTTTTAATTTAATTAATTCTTCATATAATTTTTGAAAAGAATTTTGAAGTTCACTCACATTAACCTCTTCTTCATTTTCACTCTCTCTTTCATCTTCACTCTCACTACTATAAAAAACAAGGGAATAAAAAACAATGACCTTAGAAGTGTCATGTGTTGAAATCTGAGGAATGCTCACTATCACTCACATGACTAGCCATAAAATCCACAAATTTGGGCTTAGTAAGGGAATCGGGTCCCTCTTCATAATCACTATCACTAAGGGTTGCATTAAAAGAAATTAGTTTCTTACCCTCTCTCCTTAGTTTAGTGGGGCACTTAAATGCCCTATGTCCATACCCTTCACAACCAAAATTTTTTTTCCACTCGTCCCTATTTACATTTTCATTAGAAGTTTTAGGGATCTTCTCGGCTTTGTCATGCCTAGGTTTTTCAAATTTCTTAAAATCATTTATAAATTTATCTTTGTTCAATTTAAGAAATTTTCAAAATTTTCTAGCAAACATAGCCATGTCTTCCGAGTCACTATCACTTTCACACTCTACTATTTATTTTTTCTCTTTTTGAGCTTTTAAAGCAACGCCCTTTTCTATTTTCTTTTCAGTTTTAGAGGGAAACATGTCCAATTCATAGGTTTGTAAATCACCTACGAGCTCTTCTAATTTTGTAGAGGCTAAAGTTGGTAAAGAATTTAAAACAATCACTTTTGGAATAAATCTATTGGGTAGGGACCTTACTACTCGATCGTCGGGTATTTTCTCTCCCAAGTTAACAGATGAATTAACAATATCAAAAAGTCTAGCATAAAATTCATCAAACGTTTCTTTATCGTTCATTTTGATGATTTCAAATTGAGTGGTGAGGTTTTGGAGTTTCGAAGCTTTAACGACACTTGTACCTTCATGAGTGAGTTGTAAAATATCCCAAGCTTCTTTAGCGGTCTCACACGTCATATTATGTCGGAATTCATCCAGTGTGACAACGCTAAACAAGGCATTTAAACTACGGGAATTAAAATTTGAAAGTTTAAATTCATTCTCACTCCATCTATTGGCCGGTTTGGAAACACGTTCATTATCTACTAAATGAGTTGGTGGAGACCACCCGTTAACTACAAATAACCAAACCCTCTCGTTGATAGATTTAAGTGCCGATTTCATATGCGCCTTCCAGTACGTGTAATTAGAACCATCAAAAATAAGAAATTTTGCAAATGGGGAAAATTCCATTTTAGCCAAAAAAATATTTAAAGGATCTTTAACGAAGTAATTTATCGTTTTGGCTCTGATACCACTTGTTGGAACAAAAGGCCCCCAATTTTAAAATCTTATCAAAAATTATTTCCTTTTATATAGGATATGGAAGCGAGATGATGGTTCAATTAAACAAATTTTAATTTCTCTCAAATTAAAATATAACCAAGTGAAATAGGATTAAACACACAGACAATTTGATTTCACTTAAACACAATTAATTAACCCAAGTCCTAGAAAATTTGCCTAAGTCATATTTTTCAATTTCACCAAATTAGGCCAAACCAATTTTATCAAATTAAATTAAATGACTTGAATAAAATTAACTAAAAATTACCCAATATTTAATTTCGCACCAAATTAAATATGTAGTGATTAAAACCAAAATTTATCTTGAATTACCTAAGCATGTGTTCTAGGTGAGTATAGCAAGATAAAATAAATAATAAATCACTACGCAACGATGTACGAGGAAAAACCCACAACGGGACGACCCTAGCCTTAAATCCACTAAGTACGGAATTTACAAATACAAGCAAGATGACTTACAACACTTGACTCGATCCCTCTCAAGCCCCAACGCGTCTTCTTGTATCAACCTCTACCTAGCGAATAACCACGGAGCTCCACCGCGGTCTCGGAATCTATCGATCGGACTTTATATGGTCACCGTCACCCAAACTAGGAGCCTTTCTCCAAGTGGGTAAATCAATGCAAACTTCTACTTCTTTGTGGGATGTAGAAGCAAACCCAAACTTCTCTTCAAACGGTAGAGATGAAAATAGATGCCAACTCCAAACAATTTATATATGTATGGAAGCTTGGATAAACAAACAACAATTGGGTGTAACACATGTGTTTAAGGATTTTTCTTGAAAACTAAAACACTTTAAACATTGAACTTTTTTTACTTTTAATTTCTCTCTCAAAATAATCTCTTAGAGGTTGTAGGATATGAAAAAGTTAAATAAAAAAGGTTGGTTCCCGCACTATTAAGTTTTGTCAAAAGTTAGTGGGGTAAAGAAGTGGGAAACATGACAAAAACCGCTTAAAACTGCCAAATTCCTGTTCCCGCCAAATCTTGTTCGAACGAGATTTTTGTTCGAACGAAGTGTCATTTGAATGAGGCTTCTAACGAAGTTCCAGTGTGAACTCGTTAGAAATCTCGTTGTTACATGATGTTCATTCGAACGAAATTTTGAATGACTTTCCAGTGGCCTTATATGGAAACTGGTTGGCAAACTCGTTCAAACGACATGGTTGTTCGAACGACAATCTCGTTCGAACGACAATCTCGTTCGAACGACATTTCGAACGAACTTCCAGAAAGTTTGAAAATTCTATTTTTAGCCTAGAAACTTTATATACTTTGTTTTTTAAAGTTTTAATACAATCTTTCTGAATTTAAACAACGGTTTTAAAATAAACAACACCCAATATAAAATGTTCCAAGCTCCTATATATATATATTAAAATGTATTCATACCTTAGGAGCAATATAACCATGTTGATGACGTAGAAACGAGGCACTTTAAACTCGGCAATTTGATGAAGCTTTATACTCTTGGCCGCTATGTCTTCAATAAACACGTCGTAGGCTTGAAGGATGATCAATTAACTCTATCCTATGAATCAAATGTTTTTTGTTCGGAATTGAGACAAAACTACAAAGGACTCAATTGGAAATTTGTGTCCTTACAGATAGGCTCTCTTTACTATCTATAAACTATGACTCCATGATGGGGGATCAGACGAGGGATGCGTCTTTTATCGCCTCTTAGGTGATAAAGTCTGAACGTAGGTTCCTGGAATCCTTGGACCTCTCTTACCTCTACCATTTTGGCCTCCATCGTGTTGTTTAGATAATTAATCTCTTATCTCATATCTATTTCTTTTCATTAAGTGTTACGTTGTTTATCTCTTACTAATTTTGGTTGTTGTCTTACAATCTATTTTCTCCTTCCACTAGTTGACTGAGTGGGTTCAAACCAATAAGTCCAAGTTTGATAAGTATGATGACGTTGTTAAGGCTGAGACGGTAGCCAAGCAAGCTCTAAAGCAAAAAAAGGCTGACCATAAGAAACATGTGGATGACTTGGAGAAAAAGAGACGAGAGACATTGATGCCAAGATCAAGGAGCACAATGATTCATTTTTTTATCTGGAGAAGACATATGAGAGGAAAATTAAGGATGTTGTTGAGGCTGCTGAGCAAAACTCCATTGAAGACTTTAAAGGTTCAAACGAGTTCACAGGGTATGAACTCTAATATCGAGAATGAGGAGATCATACCTCTCTCAAGTGGGAGACCAAAAAGTACCCAGATATGGCTCATCTGACCAAGATATTCTTGATGTTCGACTTCTCTGGCCATGATACTATTGCTGCACTGAACGAAATTGAGGCTAAGGGTACTTCTATCGAGCCAACGACTATCGAAGCATCATCATAGGTTAGGGCCGAGGAGAATGAAGATGACAATACTGAGGGCAAAGTCCATATTCATTATATTATCGATAATCTCATTAGAGAGAAGGCTGAGAAAATAGTTTAAATAGCCAGTGTTCCATGTCTTTTGATATTTGCTGATGGGCGACTGCCTGTGGCCGATTGCCCCTTTTATGTAATCATTAATTTTTGAACATGTGTAATGTCGTCCTCAAACATCATCTTTAATTTCTAAACACCAATACTTTGATTGTCATTTGTTATGTGATGAATGGAATCTAATGAATAAAAAATCTATAGTCATTCGACTTCATATCTTGTTTTTAATTTGTTGAAGTGCATTATTTGCCTCTTTATAATCGTTAATGAACTTGCAATGGGCTAAACGCTAATTCCAACTCACAACTCATTATATTATGATGATTGAATAGCCATTCACCAAATTAGTGACGTTAATCATAAGTCCACTCTCATCTTCGCTGAGAGAGGTCACCACCTAGTGATGTTTATATAACCATAAAATGATTTTTAATTTAAAGCCACCAAATTAATAATGTTAATCATAAGTCCCCTCTCGTCATTTTTGGGAGTGTATGGAAGAGTATCGTCTCTTCATACACTGTCGTCTTCACCGAGAGAGTTTTAACTCTAAGGTCACCACACAGTGGTGTTTGTATAACCATAAATTGATTTTCAATTTAAAGCCACAAAGTTAATAATGTTAATCATAAGTCCACTCTAGTTTTCGCCGAGAGACTTTTAACTCTGAGGTCACCACATAGTGGTGTTTATATAACCATAAAATTATTTTCAATTGGAAATTACCAAATTAAAGATGTTAATCAAAACTCCCCTCTCGTCATTTTTGGGAGTGTATGGACAAGTCTTGTCTCTTCATACACTCCCGTCTTCGCCGAGAGAGTTTTAATTTGAAATCACCAAACTAATAATGTTTCTATAACCGTAATCAAATGATTGTTTAAGTTATGTTTTCCACCATTTAAGTGATGTTATTGCAATTGTCCCCCCTCCTGATATTATTAAGATTTCATGGATGAGATAAGTCTCTTTACGAACACTCGTATCACCGAGAATGAGTTATGATTAGAGGATAGTTTAACATCGTCCAAACTACGCGATAATAATATAAGACCACAAATATGAAGCACAACTTGCATTTTCTCATTCATTAATTAACTTCAACTTTCTTACAAAATGCCACTGTCATACAAGTATTTGAACTACCATATAA
This sequence comes from Sambucus nigra, assembly GCA_949130495.1. Classification (NCBI taxonomy): domain Eukaryota; kingdom Viridiplantae; phylum Streptophyta; class Magnoliopsida; order Dipsacales; family Adoxaceae; genus Sambucus; species Sambucus nigra. The sequence continues at coordinate 464,603,537 of OX422215.1, read as the reverse complement.
TTTGCTAAAGTTACATGATGACTACTAGTATATTTTTAACTGATCTGCATTCCATGAATTGGAGAAAGGACCCCCCTCTAGATCCTTCAGTTTGTAAGTTTTAGGGATGAACTCTTTATGAGTAGTGCCAATTCGGATGTAACTTGTTCGGCTTCTGCCAACTTTTTTTAACACTAAATCTCCCACAGTGATCGGCCTTGCCTTGACCTTCTTATTATAGAATTTGGATATCCTCTTTTGATATGTCGCTTGTCTAACCTCAGCGTCCTCTCGTCTTTCCTCTATCAAGTCTAGGTCAAGCCTCCTTTCTTATTATTGGTATTAGGGTTGTAATTCTGGACTCTGTGACTGGGAAGGCTGAGTTCAGTCGAGATTATTTCCTCTGAACTATAGGCCAAAATTAAAGGTATTTCCCCTTTAAGAGTCCTTTATGTCGTCCTCTAGGCCCATAGGATCCATGCAAATCCTCCATCCACAATATCTTAGCATCTTCCACTACACCAAATCCTGCGAATGGTCACGCCCAGTTGGTCACGGCCCAAGTCCACGACCAGCTGGTCGCGGACTTGGGCCGTGACCCTCTCAAAATTTGGCGTGACCATATTTATTATCACATTAAATTATCGACGCTCGGAAAGTGGTCACGGACCAAGTTCGTGACCACAGTGGTCGTGAACTTGGGCCGTGACCAGGTCGTGACCATGTTGGCGCCAAAATTGTGCCAAAATTCCCTCCAAGCTTGGTCGCGGGTGGGTCACGGCCCAAGTTCGTGACCCATGGCATGAGGAAGAAGAAAGTACACACATTTAGGTTCACGGCTAAAGGCTGTGACCATTTCTGGGTGTGGGTCACAGCTATGGGCCGTGACCATACCTCATTCAAGCACTAGGGTGGATGAAAAAGGGTTGTACACCACAGATTGAGGGTCACGGCTTAGGGCCGTGACCATTTCTTGGTATGGGTCACGGCTATGGGCCGTGACCATCCCTCATTTGAGCATCAACAGGTCACACATGATATCCCTTATGGTGGTCGCGGATGGGGGTCAAGGCTCTAAGCCGTGACCATTCAGCAGATGGATAACTAATGGGTTGCGCTGGTGGGTCACGACTTTAGGCCGTGACCAGATATAGCCATTAAAAAAGCCGCTTATCTCAGTCCCATTTCCTATTTGGGTGTTTGCGATTTCGTCAAAGAGGGTTTGTGGCGATTTTTACGATTCGATTTATTTGCTAAGATTTTTGAAAGGTATGTGTGTATATGTGTGTCTTCATTTCGATTTGATGATTTGTGGGAGCTGTGTGCATTTCGATTTGATGAGTTTTGAAAGGTATGCGTGTATTTGTGCTAGCATAAGCCGTCACCCCCCAAAACTGATTGTAGGCCATTGAAAATTACTTTCTATTTGGGTTATTATTCTTGTTTGTATGTGTGTTTATGTATAAATTTATGTTTATATATGTGTGGTTGCATATATTTATGTGTATATGAGTGTTTATGTATGTAACTATGAACAAATAAATTATTTTTTATGTCAATAAACCCTAGATTGTATGAGTGTGTATGTATAGATTGTATGTGTGTGTATGTATAGATTTATGGCAAAAAAATATTAGGGTTTAGAAACCCTAGATTGTATGTGTGTGTATGTATAGATTATGTCAATGAACCGTAGATTGTATGTGTGTGTATGTATAAATTATGTCAATAAACCCTAGATTGTATGTGTGTGTATTTTTTTGACAAAATATTATTCAAAACCCTAGACATTATATTTTTTTTGACAAAATGTAATTAAATGGAATTTTAATAAGTAAAAAAAATTACATCCACCTTGTTGTGGGTTATATGCATGTCATCATATTATATTGGGGGTTATATGCATGTCTTAATTTTGTTTGACAAAATATAATTAAATGAATTTTTTTTGACATATTAGTCGCAAACACGCATGCACATTATTATAGTGAGATATTGTTGGCTTGGTTGTTGGATACTATGTTGGATTTATTGAATTGATACTAGTGTCGATAAGTGTACATGTTATTAAATTTGTTGGGTGTGTTCTTGATTTGCCTATAAAAAGTATATCACTTATCTTGCGATTAATGTGCATTTTTTGACGTTTACGTCAAGATATTAGGAGGCTACAACTTGACATGGAACAAAGGCAACTTGATTCCGTCCATTCATATTTTAACTTGACATGTATACCATAATTCTGTTGATTTTATACAGTTCTATTTTAGTTTGAGATTTGTTGTGATCAACTTGATTGGATATGTATTTTAAAGCCTTAAAATGGCGGCGTAATAATCACAACTACATTGATATTATAGGCACTGGGTTGATATTATACATTTTTGTTCTCCTTTGCCTTTGTGTACTTTTCTTTACATATTATAGGCAGCAGGTTGCTCATTTTCATTCGAATTGCGATGTTAAAATGGGGGAATAAATCTGCGTCATATGTAAATCTACGACATATTATAGGCAGCATATCTAATTCTTCAGTGGTTTTGTGAGGTACTTTCTTTAATTTTACATACCCTTCTTCATAACTCATTATTTACGTATTGCAGATCTAACCAATTAGATACCAGTTCTTCATTACATACTAGTTATTCATTATACACCAGGTACTCTTTACTTTAACTAAAATAGTAGTTATATAATTGATATACATTATCTATTAAATATTTTAGATGATAGAAGGAGTACGGGATAATTATTGGTTTTGTTTGGTTTGGTTGTTGAATAATTATTGGTTGTTGGCTTGTTGTCGGATAGTATGTTAGAAGGAGTATCGGATAATTAGAACGAATACGGGATAGTTATGAGGACTTAAGCTTAAAAACAAGGCGTTAGAGGGTGAAAACTCGAAACAGCCCCCGTACGGTCCCGTGAGAGGAACCAACATCTCTCACGGGACCAATGTAACACGTAGGAACTGATCGCGCGATAACGGGACTCCCGGTTTGAGAATACGATGATAATTTAAAAATATGAGGACTTAAGCTAGAAAACATTGTGTTAGTGGGTGAAAAGCCGAAACAACCCCCAAACGGTCCCGTGAATGGAACCAACACCTCGCACGGGACCAATGTAACTCGTAGAAACTGACCGCGTGATCACGGGACCCACGGTTTGAAAATACGATGATAATTTCAATATTTCTGGACTCGGGCTAAAAAACATAGCGTTAGAGGGTGAAAAGTTGAAATAGCCCCCGAACAGCCCCGTGAGTAGCACCAACAGCCCGCACGGGACCAATGTAACTCATAGGAACTGACTGCGCGATCACGTGACCCCCGGTTTGAGAATACGATGAATATTTGTATATTTTTAGACTTAGGCTTAAAAATAAGGCGTTAGTGGGTGAAAACCCGAAACAGCCCCCAAACGGCCCCGTGAGTGCACCAACACCTCGCACGGGACCAATGTAACTCGTAGGAACTGACCGCGCGACCATGGGACTCCTGGTTTGAGAATATGACAGTAATTTGAATATTTCTAGACTTAGGCTTAAAAACATGGCGTTAGTGGGTGAAAACCCGAAACAGCCCCCTACGGCCCCTTAAGAGGCACTAACACTTCTCACGGGACCAATGTAACTCGTAGGAACTGACCGCGCGATCACGGGACTCTCAGTTTGAGAATACAATGATAATTTGAAAATATTAGGACTTAAGCTTAAAAATAAGGCGTTAGAGGGGGAAAACACGAAATAGCCCCCGTACGGTCCCGTGAGAGGCACCAACACCTCTCACGGGACAAATATAACATGTACGAACTGATCGCGCGATCACGAGACTCCCAGTTTGAGAATATGACGATAATTTGAAAATACGAGGACTTAAGCTTGACAATAACGCGTTAGAGGGTGGCAAACGGTTAATCCCTTCTTTACTTCCCATTTTCGTTAAAAAGTCCACCACCTGGTTGCCTTCTCTATATATATGGAAGTTCCTGACTCCCAGACCACCTCCATTCGTAGGCCTTGTAATGTCCTCCCATTTAAACCATCGATGCCTATTCTCCCCAAAATTTGAACTCTAAAAACACTTTGCCATTAGATTATGCATCCTTTCAATGACAACTTTAGAAGGGGACATAGCAGATATTAGATTATGCGTAAGTTTTATATACACGAACATAACTCAGTAAAGTATATATCTTAACCAATAACCCAATTACACAATGCATTCCCCGATGAGAAAACAAAATTTGATAAGAGAAGAAAACATAAATGAGGATCTTTATAGAATAGATCCCTTACATAGCCATAATATAGGGAGCAAATTAAGAAGAGACTTAGACCCCCTAATGACAAAATAGAACACCAATGCCCGCTAGACATGTCTGATAGATGGGAGACTCCATTTATCCACTAATAGTAGACCTTTACTTGACTGTCTGCAAATGTTCGAAACAGAGGTTATAGAGAAGGATCTTGTACTTGAAGGTTTCCAAATCAGAGTATCAGTGGAATTTGTCATAATTTCTTCAAATTTCAACACTTTATAAGTGATATAAGCGTTGAAGACCTGCTCTAACTTCTCTTTTTCCCATTTTTGGCCTTGGTTCCAGAATTCTTTAATCTGACCAGCTTCTGCCTCATTTGATAACTTACATTCAAGAACACCCCAGTTATCCTTGGCTATATTGATATTTCCCTCTCCAATAGCCCAAATCATGTGATCTTCAGCTTTGTCCCTCACATAACACATACGATTCCAAGTCTGAGCTGACCCTCTCATAGGAGCTGAACAAGGATGCTGATTCCTACAATAAGCTGCCATCATGAATTTTTCCCAAATAGATATTTATTGTCTAAAATTCCATCATAACTTCATACTAAGGGTAGAATGTACATCATATATATGTCTGATACCCAAACCACCTTCAGTTATGGGCTTAGCAATTTTCCCCCAGCCACACCAATGATGCCTAGACTTCCCAAAGCTATTGCTCCAAATTTTTTTTGCAATAATAGCAGAAATTTTATTGAGAATCGCTTTTGGAGGATTCAAGGCATATAGGTTGTACAAATACATTGAAGAGAGCACTGAGTTAATGAGAACAATCTTACCTCCAAGGCTCAAACATTTTGACTTCCAACCTTGAATTCTATTCTTTATATTCTGAACCATCTCTATAAAATAGTTACTCTTTTTCCTTCCACTGTATATAGGGCAGCCTAGGTACTTTATAGGATCAGACTTCAATTGCATTCCAGAAACTTCCTTAATTTTATTGAGAGCTCTAAGGCTAATATGCTTCGAAGCCATGACATTGCTCTTACTTGTATTGATTAATTGCCCAGACACCTGTTCATAGAGTCTTAACACCCTCATAATCTTCTTCACTTCCTTCAAAGAGCCAGAGCTAAAAATGATAATGTCATCTGCAAAAGACAAATGATTAAATCTAGGGCTGCCAATTGGCATTTTATACCCCATATAATTTGAATTAGAAAGCAAGAATTCAATGTTTTTGGATAGGACATCTGCCATCATAATGAATAGGCTAGGGGATAAAGGGTCCCCTTGCCTTAAGCCTCAAGAAGATTTGAAAAATCCAGAGTTCTCTCCATTGATCATTATAGTAAACCATAAATTAGAGATAGTCCTCCAGATATAATCCATCCATATCTCGCGGAACCCCATTCTTCCCATAACCTTTATAAGGAACAACAAAGAGACCCTATCATATGCCTTAGTCATGTCCAATTTGAGGATGATATTGCCTCCAAAATTCTTATGATGTAGATGAGAGAGACAATCTTGAGCCAACAAAACATATTCTGTAATGGACCTATCTTTGATGAAGCTTGATTGAACTGGAGAGATGATTTGATTCAAAAACTTTGAAAGTGTGTCATTTAAAATTTTGAGAAGATTTTATTGACAAAGTTTTGCATACTTATAGGCCTGAAATCATTAAACGATTGAGGGTTTAAAGTCTTTGGGATCAACGCAATTTTTGTAGTTGTTGAAGTTTTTGGGAGGATAGAGCCTGCAAAGAAACTATGGATTGCCTTCAACACATCAAATTTTATAATATCCTAAAAAAAACTGAAGAAGTAACCAGGGAAGCCATCGACACCTAGACTGCTAAAAGCATTTAGACCTTTTATAGCTTGTTCCACCTCCTCCATTTCTGGCCACACTATCAGTTCTTTGTTCATGTCTTCACTTATGGTTTTTGGAATATGTCTAAGCAATTCATGTTCCCCTTCTGGACTCACAACCTCTTCTGTTCGAAAAACTGCAGAAAAATGATCAATTGCTTCAGCTTTTATCTCCTCTTTTGTATGAATCCACATTCCATCAGCCTTCTTTATCTTATCAATATCTAATCTTCTCTGCTTATTTTTAACACTCTTATGAAAATAAGCAGTGTTCCTATCCCCATCTTGAACCCATATCTCATTCACTTTTTGAGACCAGAATTCATGTTCTGTTTTGAGATAATGATTATGGGAAGCTGTGGCCTGAGAAAGAGCCTCTCTATTAAACTCAGAGGGGTCATTTTCATATGTAATTTCAGCTTGCAGGAGTGAGTCTTCAGCATTCCTAGCATCCTGGAAGATATCCCCATAGTAGGATCTACTCCACCTGGTAAGTTTTCCTCTGATAGCTTTGAGCTTGAAGGATATAGCTATTATAGGGTTAGATCACTCCACTTCCCTCCAAGTTTCTTCCACAATTTTGATGCATGCATCTTTCTCAGTCCAAAATTTAAGGAAAACAAAGATTTTTGGAATCTGATGGTTAATTGATTTACCTGATAATAATATGGGGTTGTGATCAGACATACTGCGATTTAGGTGGTTAATTTCCCATTTAATGCCAAAATCTATACACTGTTGATTCATTAAAACTCTATCAAGCCTGCACGAAATGCTGCTCTCTCCATTTCTCTTGTTGTTCCATGTGAATTTTGTACCTTTATAACCCAAGTCTACTAGCCCATTTTCTTCTATGCACTCAATGAATTCGAACATAGCTCCAATATTAATATTATTCCCACCAGCCTTTTCTTCCTAATCAGTTATAATGTTGAAGTCCCCACATATCATGCAAGCTGCATCAGTACAGATATCTGACAAATGCTCCCACAGGACTCTTCTTTCAAGTCTGATACAGCTAGCATATACAAAGCTACATTGAATAGACTGAACACCACCATTGAGCTTATATATGGCTATATAGCAACTATATATGGCTATATAGCAGCTATATATGGCCATATATAACAGCTATATAAAGCAGCTATATATGCCCATATATAGCAGCTATATATGCCCATATATAGCAACCATATATGAGCCTATATAACTGCTATATATGGCCATATATAGCTGCAATATAAGGCCATATATAGCTGCTTTATATGGCCATATATAGCAGCTATATATGGCCATATATAGCAGTTATATAGGCTCATATATAGCTGCTATATATGCCCATATATAGTAGCCATATATGAGCCTATATAACTGCTATATATGGCCATATATAGCTGCAATATAAGGCCATATATAGCTGCTATATATGGCCATATATTGCAGTCATATAGGCTCATATATAGCTGCTATATATGGCCATATATAGCTGCTATATAGATTTAAAACAAGACGAAGAGGGCGAAACCACGAAACAGCCCCCATAGGGTCCCGTGAGAGGCACCGACACCATTCCCGAGACCAATGTAACACGTAGGAATTGACTACCCGATAATGGGACTCCCGATTTGAGATTACGATGATAATTTGAAAATATGAGGGCTTAAGCTTGAAAATAAGGCGTTAGTGGGTGAAAACCCAAAATAGCCCCCAAACGGCAACGTGGGTGGCACCAACACCTCCTACGGGACCAATGTGACTCGTAGTAACTGACCACGTAGCCACGAGACTCCCAATTTTAGAATATGACGATAATTTGCATATTTCTAGACTTAGGCTTAAAAACATGGCGTTAGAGGGTGACAACCCCCGAACGGCCCCGTGGGTGGCACCAACACCTCCCATGGGACCAATGTAACTCGTAGGAACTGACTCCAGAACCGCAGGACTTCCGGTTTGAGAATTCGATGATAATTTGAATATTTATGGACTTAGGCTTAAAAACATGGCGTTAGAGGGTGAAAACTCGGAACAGCCCTCTAATGGCCCCGTGGGTGGCACCAACACCTCCCACGGGACCAACGTGACTCGTAGGGACGGACCCCGTAGCCGCGGGTCTCCCGGTTTGAAAATACGACGATAATTTGCGTATTTTTAGACTCAAGCAAAACATGGCGTTAAAAGGTGAAAACTCGAAATAGCCCCCGAACGGCCCCGTGGGTGCCACCAACACCTCCCACGTCACCAACGTAACTCGTAGGAACTAACCCCGCAACCGCGGGTCACCCGGTTTGAGAATACGACGGTAATTTGCATATTTCTAGACTTAGGCTTAAAAACATGGCGTTAGAAGGTGAAAACTCGAAACAACCCCAAAACGGCCCCGTAGGTGGCACCAACACCTCCCACGGGACCAACGTAACTCGTTGGAACTGACCCCGCAGTCGCGGGACTCCCGATTTGAGAATACGATGGTAATTTGCATATTTAGAGACTTAGGGTTAAAAACATGGCGTTACAGGGTGAGAACTCGAAACAGCCCCCGAACGGCCCCGTGGGTGGCACCAACATCTCCCACGGGACCAATGTAACTCGTAGGAACTGACCCCGCAGCCGCGGGTCACCCGGTTTGAGAATACGATGACAATTTGCGTATTTCTAGACTTAGGCTTAAAAACATGGCGTTAGAAGGTCACAACTCGAAACATCCCCCAAACGACCCCGTGGGTTGCACCAACACCTCCCACGGGACCAATGTAACTCGTAGGAACTAACCCCACAGCCGCGGGTCTCCCATTTTGAGAATACGACGGTAATTTAAGTATTTCTAGGCTTAGGCTTAAAAACATGGCGTTAGAAGGTGAAAACTCGAAATAGCCCCAGAACGGCCCCGTGGGTGGCACCAACACCTCCCACGGGACCAACGTAACTCGTAGGAACTGACCCCGCAGCCGCGGGTCTCCCGGTTTGAGAATACGAAGGTAATTTGCGCATTTCTAGACCTAGGCTTAAAAACATGGCGTTAGAAGGTCAAAACTCGAAACAGCCCCCGAACGGCCCCATGGGTGGCACCAACACCTTCCACGGAACCAACGTAACTCGTAGGAACTAACCCCACACCCGCGGGTCACCCGATTTGAGAATACGATGGTAATTTGTGTATTTCTAGGCTTAGGCTTAAAAACATGGCGTTAGAAGGTCAAAGCTTGAAATAGCCCCCGAACGGCCCCGTGGGTGTCACCAACACCTCCCACGGGACCAACGTAACTCGTAGGAACTGACCCCAAAGCCGCGGGTCTCCCAGTTTGAGAATACGATGGTAATTTGTGTATTTCTAGACTTAGGCATAAAAACATGGCGTTAGAAGGTCAAAACTCGAAACAACCCCCGAAAGGCCCCGTGGGTGGCACCAACACCTCCCACGGGACCAACGTAACTCGTAAGAACTGACCCCATAGCTGCGGGTCTACCGATTTGAGAATACGATGGCAATTTGCGTATTTCTAGACTTAGGCTTAAAAACATGGTGTTAGAAGGTGAAAACTCGAAATAGATACAGAACGGCCCCGTGGGTGGCACCAACACCTCCCACGGGACCAACATAACTCGTAGGAACTGACCCCGCAACCGCGGGACTCCCAGTGTGAGAATACGATGGTAATTTGCATATTTATAGACTTAGGGTTAAAAACATGACGTTAGAGGGTGAGAACTCGAAACAGCCCCCAAACGGCCCCGTGGGTGGCACCAACACCTCCCACGGGACCAATGTAACTCGAAGGAACTGACCCCGCAGCCGCGGGACTCCCGGTTTTAGAATACGACGGTAATTTGCATATTTATAGACTTAGGCTTAAAAACATGGCATTAGAGGGGAAAAACTATAAACAACCCCAGAACGGACCCGTGGGTGGCACCAACACCTCCCACGGGACAAACGTAACTCGAAGGAACTAACCCCGCAGCCGCGGGTCTCCCGATTTGAGAATACGACGGTAATTTGCATATTTATATACTTAGGGTTAAAAACATGGCGTTAGAGGGTGAGAACTCGAAACAGCCCCCAAACGGCCCCATGGGTGGCACCAACACCTCCCACGAGACCAATGTAACTCGTAGGAACTGACCCCGTAGCCGCGGGACTTCCGGTTTTAGAATACGACGATAATTTTCATATTTATAGACTTAGGATTAAAAACATGGCGTTAGATGGTGAAAACTATAAATAACCCCAGAACGGTCCCGTGGGTGGCACCAACACCTCCCAAAGGACCAACGTAACTCGTAGGAACTGACCCCGCAGCCGCGGGTCTCCCGATTTGAGAATACGACGGTAATTTTCGTATTTCTAGACTTAAGCTTAAAAACATGGCGTTAGAAGGTGAAAAGTCGAAACAGCCCCAGAACGACCCCGTGGGTGGCACTAACATCTCCCACGGGACCAACGTAACTCGTAGGAACTGACCCCGTAGCCACGGGACTCCCAGTTTGAGAATACGATGGTAATATGCATATTTATAGAGTTAGGGTTAAAAACACGACGGTAGAGGGTGAGAACTCGAAACAGCTCCCGAACGGCCCCGTGGATGGCACCAACACCTCCCACGGGACCAATGTAACTCGTAGAAACTGACCCCACAGCCGCGGGACTCCCGGTTTTAGAATACGACAGTAATTTGCATATTTCGAGACCTAGGCTTAAAAACAATGTGTTAGAGGGTGAAAATTCGAAACAACCCCCAAACGGCCCCGTGGGTGGCACCAACACCTCTCATGGGACTAATGTAACTCATAGGAACTGACCCCGCAGCGGCGGGACTCCCGGTTTGAGATTACGACGATAATTTGCATATTTGTAGACTTAGGATTAAAAACATGGCTTTATAGGGTGAGAACTCGAAACAACCCCCGAACGTCACCGTGGGTGGCACCAACACCGCCTACGGGACTAACGTAACTCGTAGGAACTGACCCCGCCCCCGCGGGTCTCCCGATTTGAGAGTACTACGATAATTTGCGTATTTCTAGACTTAGGCTTAAAAACATGACGTTAGAGGGTGAAAACTCGAAACAGCCCCCGAACGGCCCAGTGGGTGGCACCAACTCCTCCCACAAGACCAGCGTAACTCGTAGGAACGGACCCTGCAGCCGCGGGTCTTCCGGTTTGAGAATACGACGGTCATTTGAATATTTCTAGACTTAGGCTTAAAAACATGGCGTTAGAAGGTGAAAACTCGAAACAACCCCGGAACGGCCCCGTGGGTGGCACCAACACCTCCCACGGGACCAACGTAACTCGTAGGAACTGACCCCACAATAGCGAGTCTCCCGATTTGAGAGTACTACGGTAATTTGCATATTTCTAGACTTAGGCTTAAAAACATGGCGTTAGAAGGTAAAAACTCGAAACATCCCCCGAACGGCCCCGTGGGTCGCACCAACACCTCCCACGGGACCAACGTAACTCGTAGGAACTGACCCCACAGCCGCGGGTCTCCCGGTTTGAGAATACGACGATAATTTGCGTATTTCTAGACTTAAGCAAAACATGACGTTAATAGGAGAAAACTCGAAACAACCCCCGGATGGCCCCGTGGGTGGCACCAACACCTCCCACGGCACCAATGTAACTCGTAGGAACTGACCCCACAGCCGCGGGTCTCCCGGTTTGAGAATACGACGGTAATTTGCGTATTTCTAGACTTAGGCTTAAAAACATGGCCTTAGAAGGTGAAAACACGAAACAGCCCTAAAACGGCCCCGTGGGTGGCACCAACATCTCCCGCGGGACCAACGTAACTCGTAGGAACTAACCCCGCAGCCGCGGGTCTCCCGATTTGAGAATAGGACGGTAAGTTGTGTATTTCTAGACTTAGGCATAAAAACATGGTGTTAGAAGGTGAAAACAGGAAATAGCCCCAGAACGGTCCCGTGGGTGGCGCCAACACCTCCCACGGGACAAACGTAACTCGTAGGAACAGACCCCGCAACCGCGGGTCTCCCGGTTTGATAATACGAAGGTAATTTGCGTATTTCTAGACTTAGGCTTAAAAACATGGCGTTGGAAGGTCAAAACTCGAAACAGCCCCCGAACGGCCCCATGGGTGGCACCAACACCTCCCACGGCACCAACGTAACTCGTAGGAACTGACCCCATAGCCGCGGGTCACTCGGTTTGAGAATACGACGGTAATTTGCGTATATCTAGACTTAGGCTTAAAAACATGGCGTTAGAAGGTCAAAACTTGAAACAACACCCGAACGGCCTCGTGGGTGGCACCAACACCTCCCACGGGACCAACGTAACTCGTAGGAACTAACCCCACAGCCGCGGGTCTCCCGATTTGGGAATACGACGGTAATTTACGTATTTCTAGACTTAGGCTTAAGAACATGGCGTTAGAAGGTGAAAACTTGAAACAGCCCCGAACGGCCCCGTGGGTGGCACCAACACCTCCCACGGGACCAACGTAACTCGTAGGAACTGACCCCACAGCCGTGGGTCTCACGGTTTGAGAATATGACGGTAATTTGCGTATTTCTAGACTTAGGTTTAAAAACATGGCGTTAGAAGGTCAAAACTCAAAACAGCCTCCGAACGGCCCCGTGGGTAGCACCAACACCTCCCACGGGACCAATGTAACTTGTAGGAACTGACCCCGTAGCCGCGGGACTCCTCGTTTTAGCATACGATGGTAATTTGCATATTTATAGACTTAGGCTTAAAAAACATGGCGTTAGAGGGTGAAAACTAGAAACAACCCCAGAATGGGCCCGTGGGTGGCACCAACACCTCCCACGGGACCAACGTAACTCGTAGTAACTGACCCTACAGCCGCGGGTCTCCCGGTTTGAGAATACGACGATAATTTGCATATTTCTAGACTTAGGGTTAAAAACGTGGCGTTAGAAGGTGAAATCTCGAAACAGCCCCAGAACGGCCCCGTGGGTGGCACCAACACGTCCCACGGGACCAATGTAACTCGTAGGAACTGACCCCGTATCCGCGGGACTCCCGGTTTGAGAATACGACGGTAATTTGCATATTTATAGACTTAGGGTTAAAAATATGGCGTTAGAGGGTGAGAACTCGAAACAGCCCCAGAACGGGCCCGTGGTTGGCACCAACATCTCCCACGGGACCAATGTAACTCGTAGAAACTGACCACGCAGTCGCGGGACTCCCGGTTTTAGAATACGACGGTAATTTGCATATTTCTAGACTTAGGCTTAAAAACATGGCGTTAGAGGGTGAAAACTCGAAACAGCCCCCGAACGGCCCCGTGGGTGGCACCCACACCTCCCACGGGACCAATGTAACTCATAGGAACTAACCGCGCAGCCGCGGGACTCCCGATTTGCGAATACGACGATAATTTGCATATTTGTAGACTTAGGCTTAAAAACATGGCGTTAGAGGGTGAGAACTCAAAACAGCCCCCGAACTTTCCCGTGGGTGGCACCAACACCTTCCACGGGACCAACGTAACTCGTAGGAACTGACCCCGCAGCCGCGGGACTCCCGGTTTGAGAGTACTACGATAATTTTCGTATTTCTAGACTTAGGCTTAAAAACATGACGTTAGAGGGTGAAAACTCAAAACAGCCCCCGAACAGCCCCGTGGGTGGCACCAACACCTCCCACGGGACCAACGTAACTCGTAGGAACAGACGCCGCAGCCGCTGGTCTCCCGGTTTGAGAATACGAAGTTAATTTACGTATTTCTAGACTTAGGCTTAAAAATATGGCATTAGAAGGTGAAAACTAAAAACAACCCCGGAACGACCCCGTGGGTGGCACCAACACCTCCCACGGGACCAACGTAACTCGTAGGAATTGACCCCACAACAGCGGGTCTCCCGATTTGAGAGTACTATGGTAATTTGCATATTTCTAGACTTAGGATTAAAAACATGGCGTTAGAAGGTGAAAACTCGAATCAGCCCCGGAACGACCCCGTGGGTGGCACCAACACCTCTCATGGGACCAATGTAACTCGTAGGAAATGACGCCGCAGCCGCGGGTCTCCCGATTTGTGAATACGACGGTAATATGTGTATTTCTAGACTTAAGCAAACATGGCATTAGAGGGTGAGAACTTGAAACAACCCCCGAACGTCCCCGTGGGTGGCACCAACACCTCCCACGGGACCAATGTAACTCGTAGGAACTGACCCCACAGTCGCGGGACTCCCGGTTTTAAAATACGATGGTAATTAGCATATTTACAGACTTAGGCTTAAAAACATGGCGTTAGAGGGTGAAAACTAGAAACAGCCCCGGAACGGGCCCGTGGGTGGCACCAACACCTCCCACGGGACCAACGTAACTCGTAGGAACTGACCCCGCTGCCGCGGGTCTCCCGGTTTGAGAATACGACGGTAATATGCGTATTTCCAGACTTAGGGTTAAAAACATGGCGTTAGAAGGTGAAAACTCGAAACAGCCCCAGAACGGCCCCGTGGGTGGCACCAACACCTCCCACGGGACCAACGTAACTCGTAGGAACTGACCCCACTGCCGCGGGTCTCCCGTTTTGAGCATACGACGGTAATTTGCATATTTATTGACTTTGGCTTAAAAACATGGCGTTAGAGGGTGAAAACTCGAAACAGCCCCAGAACGGCTCCATGGGTGGCACCAACACCTCCCACGGGACCAACGTAACTCGTAGGAACTGACCCCGCAGCCCCGGGTCCCCCGATTTGACAATACGATGGTAATTTGTGTATTTCTAGACTTAAGCTTAAAAACATGGCGTTAGATGGTGAAAACTCGAAACAGCCGCAGAACGGCCGCTTGGGTGGCACCAACACCTCCCACGGGACCAACGTAACTTGTACGAACTTACCCCGCTACCGCGGGACTCCCGGTGTGTGAATATGACGGTAATTTGCATATTTATAGACTTAGGGTTAAAAACTTGGCGTTAGAGGGTGTGAACTCGAAATAGCCCCCAAACGGCCCCGTGGGTGGCACCAACACCTCCCACGGGACCAATGTAACTCGTAGGAACTGACCCCGCAGCCGCGGGACTTCCTGTTTTAGAATACGAGGGTAATTTGCATATTTATAGACTAAGGCTTAAAAACATGGTGTTAGTGGGTGAAAACTTGAAACAGCACCAGAACGAGCCCGTGGGTGGCACCAACACCTCCTATGGGACCTACGTAACTCGTTGGAACTGACCCCGCATCCGCGGGTCACCCGGTTTGAGAATACGATGATAATTTTCGTATTTCTAGAATTAGGCTTAAAAACATGGCGTTAGAAGGTGAAAACTCGAAACAGCCCCAGAACGTCCCCGTGGGTGGCACCAACACCTCCCACGGGACCAATGTAACTCGTAGGAACTGACTCCATATCCACGGGACTCCCGGTTTGAGAATACGATGGTAATTTGCATATTTATAGACTTAGGGTTAAAAACATGGTGTTAGAGGGTGAGAACTCGAAACAGCCCCCGAACGGCCCCGTGGGTGCCACAACACCTCCCATGGGACCAATGTAACTCATAGAAACTGACCCCGCAGCCGCGGGACTCCCGATTTTAGAATACGATGGTTATTTGCATATTTTTAGACTTAGGCTTAAAAACATGGCGTCAGAGGGTGAAAACTCGAAACAGCCCCCGAACGGCCCTGTGGGTGGCACTAACACCTCCCACGGGACCAATGTAACTCATAGGAACTGACCCCGCAGCCGCGGGACTCCCGGTTTGAGAATACGACGATAATTTTCATATTTGTAGACTTAGGCATAAAAACACGACGTTAGAGGGTCAGAACTCGAAACAACCCCCGAACGTCCCCGTGGGTGGCACCAACACCTCCCACGGGACCAATGTAACTCGTAGGAACTGACCCCGTAGTCGCGGGACTCCTGGTTTTAGAATACGACGGTAATTTGCATATTTATAGACTTAGGATTAAAAACATGACGTTAGAGGGTGAAAACTAGAAACAACCCCAGAACAGGCCCGTGGGTGGCACCAACACCTCCCACGGGACCAACGTAACTCGTAGGAACTGACCCCGCAGCCGCGGGTCTCCCGGTTTGAGAATACGATGATAATTTGTGTATTTCTAGACTTAGGGTTAAAAACATGGCATTAGAAGGTGAAAACTCAAAACAGCCCCAGAACGGCCCCGTGGGTGGCACCAACACCTCCCACGGGACCAACGTAACTCGTAGGATCTGACCCCGTATCCGCGGGACTCCCGATTTGAGAATACGATGGTAATTTACGTATTTATAGACTTAGGGTTAAAAACATGGCGTTAGAGGGCGAGAACTCGAAACAACCCCCAAACGGCCTCGTGGGTGGCACCAACACCTCCCAAGGGACCAATGTAACTCGTAGGAACTGACCCCGCAGCCGCGGGACTCCCAGTTTTAGAATACGATGGTAATCGACATATTTATAGACTTAGGCTTAGAGACATGGCGTTAGAGGGTGAAAACTAGAAACATCCCCAGAACGGGCCCTTGGGTGGCACCAACACCTCCCACGAGACCAACGTAACTCGTAGGAACTGACCCCAGTTTGAGAATACGACGGTAATTTGCGTATTTCTAGACTTAGGATAAAAAACATGGCGTTAGAGTGTTAAAACTCAAAACAGCCACAGATTGACCCCGTGGGTGGCACCAACACCTCCCACGGTACCAACGTAACTCCTAGGAACTGACCCCACAGCCGCGGGTTTCCCAGTTTGAGAATACGACATAAATTTGTGTATTTCTAGACTTAGGCTTAAAAACATGGCGTTAGAAGGTGAAAACTCGAAATAGCCCCAGAACGGCCCCGTGGGTGGCACCAACACCTCCCACGGGACCAACGTAACTCGTAGGAACTGACCCCGTATCCGCGGGACTCCCGGTTTGAGAATACGACGGTAATTTGCATATTTATAGACTTAGGGTTAAAAACATGGCGTTAGAGGGTGAGAACTTGAAACAGCCCCAGAACGGCCCCGTGGGTGGCACCAACACCTCCCACGGGACTAGCGTAACTCGTAGGAACTGAACCCGTATCCGCGGGACTCCCGGTTTGAGAATACGACGATAATTTGCATATTTATAGAGTTAGGCTTAAAAACATGGCGTCAGAGGGTGAGAACTCGAAACAGCCCTCGAACGGCCCCGTGGGTGGCACCAACACCTCCCACGGGACCAATGTAACTCGTAGAAACTGACCCCGCAGCCGCGGGACTCCCGATTTTAGAATACGATGATAATTTGCATATTTCAAGATTTAGGCTTAAAAACATGGCGTTCGAGGGTGAAAACTCGAAACAGCCCCAGAACGGCCCCGTAGGTGGCACCAACACCTCCCACAAGACCAATGTAAGTCATAGGAACTGACCCCGCAGCCGCGGGGTTCCTGGTTTGAGAATACGATGATAATTTGCATATTTGTCGACTTAGGCTTAAAAACATGACGTTAGTGGGTGAGAACTCGAAACAGCCCCCGAACGTCCCCGTGGGTGGCACCAACACCTTCCACGGGACCAACGTAACTCGTAGGAACTGACCCCGCAGTCGCGGGTCTCCCGGTTTGAGAGTACTATGATAATTTGCGTATTTCTAGACTTAGGCTTAAAAACATGACGTTAGAGGGTGAAAACTCGAAACAGCCCCCGAACGGCCCCGTGGGTGGCACCAACACCTCCCACGAGACCAACGTAACTCGTAGGAACTGACCCCACAGACCCGAGTCTCCCGGTTTGAGAATACGACGATAATTTGCGTATTTCTAGACTTAGGATTAAAAACGTGTCGTTAGAGGGTGAAAACTCAAAATAGCCACAGATTGACCCCGTGGGTGGCACCAACACCTCCCACGGGACCAACGTAACTCGTAGGAACTGACCCCGCAGCCGCGGGTCTCCCGATTTGAGAGTACTACGGTAATTTACGTATTTCTAGACTTAGGCTTAAAAACATGATGTTAGAGGGTGAAAACTCCAAACAGCCCCCGAACGGCCCCGTGGGTGGCACCTACAACTCCCACGGGACCAACGTAACTCGTAGGAACTGACCCCGCAGCCGCGGGACTTCCGGTTTGAGAATACGACGGTAATTTGCATATTTATAGAATTAGGCTTAAAAACATGGCGTTAGAGGGTGAAAACTTGAAACAGGCCCAGAACGGCGCCATGGGTGGCAACACAACCTCCCACGGGACCAACGTAACTCGTAGGAACTGACCCCGCAGCCGCGGGTCTCCCGATTTGAGAATACGACGGTAATTTGCGTATTTCTAGACTTAAGAATAAAAACATGGCGTTAGAAGGTGAAAACTCGAAACAGTCCGAGAACGGTCCCATGGGTGGCACCAATACCTCCCACGGGACCAACGTAACTCGTAGGAACTGACCGCGCAGCCCCGGGTCTCCCGATTTGAGAATACGACGGTAATTTGCGTATTTCTAGACTTAGGCTGAAAAACATGGCGTTAGAAGGTGAAAACTCGAAATAGCCCCAGAACGTCCCCGTTAGTTGCACCAACACCTCCCTTGGGACCAACGTAACTCATAGGAACTGACCCCGCAATGGCAGGACTCCCGGTGTGAGAATACGACGGTAGTTTTCATATTTATAGACTTAGGGTAAAAACATGGCGTTAGAGGGTGAAAACTAGAAACAGTCCTAGAACGGGCCCGTGGGTGGCACCAACACCTCCCACGGGACCAACGTAACTCGTAGGAACTGACCCCGCTGCCGCGGCTCTCCCGCTTTGAGAATACGACGATAATACGCGTATTTCTAGACTTAGGGTTAAAGACATGGCTTTAGAAGGTGAAAACTCAAAACAACTCTAGAACGACCCCGTGGGTGGCACCAACACCTCCCACGGGACCAACGTAACTCGTTGGAACTGACCCCGCAGCCGCGGGACTCCCGTTTTGAGAATACGATGGTAATTTGCATATTTATAGACTTAGGCTTAAAAACATGGCGTTAGGGGGTGAAAACTCGAAACAGCCCCAGAACGGCCCCATGGGTGGTACCAACACCTCCCACGGGACCAACGTAACTCCTAGGAACTGACCCCGTAGCCCCGGGTCCCCCGATTTTAGAATACGACGGTAATTTGCATATTTCTAGACTTAGGCTTAAAAACATAGCGTTAGAGGGTGAAAACTCAAAACAACCACAGATTGACCCCGTGGGTGGCACCAACACCTCCCACGGGACCAACGTAACTCGTAGGAACTGACCCCCTAGCCGCGGGTCTCCCGGTTGGAGAGTACTACGGTAATTTGCGTATTTGTAGACTTAGGCTTAAAAACAGGACGTTATAGGGTGAAAACTCGAAACAACCCCCGAACGGCCCCGTGGGAGGCACCTACAACTCCCACGGGACCAACGTAACTCGTAGGAACTGACCCCTCAGCCGCGGGACTCCCGGTTTGAGAATACGACGAGAATTTTCATATTTATAGACTTAGGCTTAAAAACATGGCGTTAGAGGGTGAAAACTCGAAACAGCCCCAGAACGGCCCCATGGGTGGCACCAAAACCTCCCAAGGGACCAACGTAACTCGTAGGAACTGACCCCGCAGCCGCGGGTCTCCCGATTTGAGAATACGACGGTAATTTGCGTATTTCTAGACTTAAGCTTAAAAACATGGCGTTAGAAGGTGAAAACTCGAAACAACCCCAGAACGGTCTGGTGGGTGGCACCAACACCTCCCACGGGACCAACCTAACTCGTAGGAACTGACCGCGCAGCCCCGGGTCTCCCGTTTTGAGAATACGACGATAATTTGCGTATTTCTACACTTAGGCTTAAAAACATGGCGTTAGAAGGTGAAAACTCGAAATAGCCCCAGAACGGCCCCGTTGGTTGCACCAACACCTCCCACGGGACCAACGTAACTCGTAGGAACTGACCCCGCAATGACAGGACTCTCGGTGTGAGAATACGACTGTAGTTTTCATATTTATAGACTTAGGGTTAAAAACATGGCGTTAGAGGGTGAGAACTCGAAATAGCCCCCAAACGGCCCCGTGGGTGGCACCAACACATCCCACGGGACCAACGTAACTCGTAGGAACTGACCCCGCAGCCGCGGGACTCCCATTTTGAGAATACGATGGTAATTTGCATATTTATAGACTTAGGCTTAAAAACATGGCGTTAGTGGGTGAAAACGCGAAACAGCCCCAGAACAGCCCCATGGGTGGCACCAACACCTCCCACGGGACCAACGTAACTCGTAGGAACTGACCCCGCAGCCCCGGGTCCCCCAATTTGAGAATACGATGGTAATTTGTGTATTTCTAGACTTAGGTTCAAAAACATTGCGTTACATGGTGAAAACTCGAAACAGCCGCAAAACGGCCCCGTGGGTGGCACCAACACCTCCCACGGGACCAACGTAACTCGTAGGAATTGACCTCGCTACCGTGGGACTCCCGGTGTGTGAATACGACGGTAATTTGCATATTTATAGACATAGGGTTAAAAACTTGGCGATAGAGGATGATAACTCGAAACAACCCCCAAACGGCCCCGTGGGAGGCGCCAACACCTCCCACGGGACCAATGTAACTCGTAGGAAGTGACCCCGCAACCGCGGGACTCCCGGTTTTATAATACGACGCTAATTTTCATATTTATAGACTTAATCTTAAAAACATGGCATTAGAGGGTGAAAACTAGAAACTGCCCCAGAACGGGCCCGTGGGTGGCACCAACACCTCCCACGGGACCAACGTAACTCGTAGGAACTGACCCCGCAGCCGCGGGTCTCCCGATTTGAGAATACTACGATAATTTGCATATTTCTAGACCTAGGGTTAAAAACATGACGTTAGAAGGTGAAAACTCGAAACAGCCCCAGAACGGCCCCGGGGGTGGCACCAACACCTCCCACGGGACCAACGTAACTCGTAGGAACTGACCCCATGTCCGCGGGACTCCCGGTTTTAGAATACGATGGTAATTTACATATTTATAGACTTAGGGTGAAAAACATTACGTCAGAGGGTGAGAACTCGAAACAGCCTCCGAACGGCCCAGTGGGTGCCACCAACACCTCCCACGGGACCAATGTAACTCGTAGAAACTGACCCGCAGCCGCAGGACTCCCGGTTTTAGAATACAACGGTAATTTTCATATTTTAAGACTTAGGCTTAAAAATATGGCGTTAGAGGGTGAAAACTCGAAACAACCCCCGAACGACCCCGTGGGTGGCACTAACACCTCCCACGGGACCAATGTAACTCATAGGAACTGACCCCGCAGCCGCGGGACTACCGGTTTGAGAAAACAACGATAATTTGTATATTTGTATACTTAGGTTTAAAAAAATTTCGTTAGAGGGTGAGAACTCGAAACAGCCCCCGAACGTCTCCGTGGGTGGCACCAACACCTTCCACGGGACCAACGTAACTCGTAGGAACTGACCCCGCAGCCGCGGGTCTCCCGGTTTGAGAATACTATGATAATTTGTATATTTCTAGACTTAGGGTTAAAAACATGGCGTTAGAAGGTGAAAACTCGAAACAGCCCCAGAACGTCCCCGTGGGTGGCACCAACACCTCCCACGGGACCAACGTAACTCGTAGGAATTGACCCCGTATCCGCGGGATTCCCGGTTTGAGTATACGATGGTAAGTTGCATATTTATAGACTTAGGGTTTAAAACATGACGTCAGAGGGTGAGAACTCGAAACAGCCCCTGAACAGCCCCGTGGGTGCCACCAACACCTCCCACGGGACCGATGTAACTCGTAGAAACTGACCCCGCAGCCGCGGGAATCCCGGTTTTACAATACGACGGTAATTTGCATATTTCTAGACTTAGGCTTAAAAACATGGCGTTAGAGGGTGAAAATTTGAAACACAGACGAACGACCCCGTGGGTGGCACTAACACCTCCCACCGGACCAATGTAACTCATAGGAACTGACCCCGCAGCCGCGGGACTCCCGGTTTCAGAATACGACGATAATTTTTATATTTATAGACTTAGGCTTAAAAACATGGCGTTAGAGGGTGAGAACTCGAAATAACCCCCGAACATCCCCGTGGGTGGCACCAACACCTTCCACGGGACCAACGTAACTCGTAGGAATTGACCCCGCAGTCGCGGGTCTCCCGGTTTGAGAGTACTACGATAATTTGCGTATTTCTAGACATAGGTTTAAAAACATGACGTTACAAGGTGAAAACTCGAAACAGCCCCCGAACGGCCCCGTGGGTGGCACCAACACCTCCCACGAGACCAACGTAACTCGTAGGAACTGACCCCGCAGCCCCGGGTCTCCCGGTTTGAGAGTACTACAATAATTTGCGTATTTCTAGACTTAGGCTTAAAAACATGACGTTAGAGGGTGAAAACTCGAAACAGCCCCCGCACGGCCCCGTGGGTGGCACCAACACCTCCCACGAGACCAACGTAACTTGTAGGAACTGACCCCGTAGCCCCGGGTCTCACGGTTTGAGAATACGACGGTAATTAGCGTATTTCTAGACTTAGGCTTAAAAACATGGCGTTAGAGGGTGAAAACTCAAAACAGCCCCAGATTGACCCCGTGGGTGGCACCAACACCTCCCACGGGATCAACGTAACTCGTAGAAACTGAACCCACAGCCGTGGGTCTCCCGGTTTGAGAGTACTACGGTAATTTGCATATTTCTAAACTTAGGCTTAAAAACATGACGTTAGAGGGTGAAAACTCGAAACAGCCCCCGAACGGCCCCGTGGGTGCCACCTACAACTCCCACGGGACCAACGTAACTCGTAGGAACTGAACCCGCATCCGCGGGACTCTGGGATTGAGAATACGACGATAATTTTCATATTTATAGACTTAGGCATAAAAACATGGCGTTAGAGGGTGAAAACACGAAACAACCCCAGAACGGCCCCATGGGTGGCACCAAAACCTCCCACGGGACGAACGTAACTCGTAGGAACTGACCTCGCAGCCCCGGGTCCCCTGATTTGAGAATACGATGATAATTTTTGTATTTCTAGACTTAGGCTTAAAAAGATTGCGTTAGAAGGTGAAAACTCGAAACAGCACCAGAACTGCCCCGTGGGTGGCACCAACACCTCCCACGGGACCAACGTAACTCGTAGGAACTGACCCCGCAACCGCGGGACTCTCGGTGTGAGAATATGATGGTAATTTGCATATTTACAGACTTAGGGTTAAAAACATGGCGTTTGAGGGTGAGAACTCGAAACAACCCCCAAACGGCCCCGTGGGTGGCACCAACACCTCCCACGGGACCAATGTAACTCGTAGGAACTGACCCCGCAACCGCGGGACTCCGGGTTTTAGAATACGACGATAATTTGCTTATTTATAGACTTAGGCTTAAAAACATGACGTTAGACGGTGCAAACTAGAAACAGCCCCAGAACGGGCGCGTGGGTGGCACCAACACCTCCCACGGGACCAACGTAACTCGTAGGAACTGACCCCGCAGCCGCGGGTCTCCCGGTTTGAGAATACGATTACAATTTGCGTATTTCTAGACTTAGGGTTAAAAACATGGCATTAGAAGGTGAAAACTCGAAACAGCCCCAGAACGGCCCCGTGGGTGGCACCAACACCTCCCACGGGACCAACGTAACTCGTAGGAACTGACCCCGTATCCGCGGGACTCCCAATTTGAGAATACGACGGTAATTTGCATATTTATAGACTTAGGGCTAAAAACATGGCGTTAGAGGGTGAGAACTCAAAACAACCCAGAACGGCCCCGTGGGTAGCACCAACACCTCCCACGGGACCAATGTAACTCGTAGAAACTGACCTCGCAGCCGCGGGACTCCCGGTTTTATAATACGACGATAATTTACATATTTCTAGACTTAGGCTTAAAAACATGGCGTTAGAGGGTGAAAACTAAAAACAGCCCCCGAACGGCCCCGTGGGTGGCACCAACACCTCCCACGGGACCAATGTAACTCATAGGAACTGACCCCGCAGCCGTGCGACTCCCGGTTTAAGAATACGACGATAATTTGCATATTTGTAGACTTAGGCTTAAAAACATGGCGTTATAGGGTGAGAACCCGAAACAGCCCCCGAACGTCCCCATGGGTGGCACCAATACCTTCCACAGGACCAACGTAACTTGTAGGAACTGACCCTGCAGCCGCGGGTCTTACCGGTTTGAGAGTACTACGATAATTTTCGTATTTCTAGACTTAGGATTAAAAACATGACGTTAGAGGGTGAAAGCTCGAAACAACCCCCGAACGGCCCCGTGGGTGGCACCAACACCTCCCACGGGACCAACGTAACTTGGAGGAACTGACCCCGCAGCCGCGGGTCTCCCGGTTTGAGAATACGAAGGTAATTTTCATATTTCTAGACTTAGGCTTAAAAACATGGCGTTAGAAGGTGAAAACTAAAAACAACCCCGGAATGACCCCGTGGGTGGCACCAACACCTCCCACGGGACCAACGTAACTCGTAGGAACTGACCCCACAACAGCGGGTCTCCCGGTTTGAGAGTACTACGGTAATTTGCATATTTCTAGACTTAGGCTTAAAAACATGACGTTAGAAGGTGAAAACTCGAATCAGCCCCCGAACGTCCCCGTGGGTGGCACCAACACCTCTCACGGGACCAGCGTAACTCGTAGGAACTGACCCAGCAGCTGCGGGTCTCCCGATTCGAGAATACGACGGTAATATGTGCATTTCTAGACTCAAGCAAAACATGGCCTTAAAAGGTGAAAACTCGAAACAGCCCCCGAACGGCCCCGTGGGTGGCATCAACACCTCCCATGGCACCAACGTAACTCGTAGGAACTGACCCCACAGCCGCGGGTCTCCCGATTTGAGAATACGACGGTAATTTGCGTATCTCTAGACTTAGGATTAAAAACATGGCGTTAGAAGGTGAAAACTCGAAACAGCCCCAGAACGGCCCCGTGGGTGGCACCAACACCTCCCACGGGACCAACGTAACTCGTAGGAACTGACCCCGCTGCCGCGGGACTCCCGGTTTGAGAATACGACGGTAATTTGCGTATTTCTAGACTTTGGCTTAAAAACATGGCGTTAGAAGGTGAAAACTCAAAACAACCCCGGAACGACCCCGTGGGTGGCACCAACACCTCCCACGGGACCAACGTAGCTCGTAGGAACTTACCCCACAACAGCGGGTCTCCCGGTTTGAGAGTACTACGGTAATTTGCATATTTCTAGACTTAGGCTTAAAAACATGGCGTTAGAAGGTGAAAACTCAAAACAACCCCGGAACGACCCCGTGGGTGGCACCAACACCTCCCACGGGACCAACGTAGCTCGTAGGAACTTACCCCACAACAGCGGGTCTCCCGGTTTGAGAGTACTACGGTAATTTGCATATTTCTAGACTTAGGCTTAAAAACATGACGTTAGAAGGTGAAAACTCGAATCAGCCCCCGAACGTCCCCGTGGGTGGCACCAACACCTCTCACGGGACCAGCGTAACTCGTAGGAACTGACCCAGCAGCTGCGGGTCTCCCGATTCGAGAATACGACGGTAATATGTGCATTTCTAGACTCAAGCAAAACATGGCCTTAAAAGGTGAAAACTCGAAACAGCCCCCGAACGGCCCCGTGGGTGGCATCAACACCTCCCATGGCACCAACGTAACTCGTAGGAACTGACCCCACAGCCGCGGGTCTCCCGATTTGAGAATACGACGGTAATTTGCGTATCTCTAGACTTAGGATTAAAAACATGGCGTTAGAAGGTGAAAACTCGAAACAGCCCCAGAACGGCCCCGTGGGTGGCACCAACACCTCCCACGGGACCAACGTAACTTGTAGGAACTGACCCCGCAGCCGCGGATCTCCCGATTTGAGAATACGACGGTAATTTGCGTATTTCTAGACTTTGGCTTAAAAACATGGCGTTAGAAGGTGAAAACTCGAAACAACCCCTGAACGGCCCCGTGGGTGGCACCAACACCTCCCACGGGACCAACGTAAGTCGTAGGAACTGACCCCGCAGTCGCGGGTCTCCCGGTTTGAGAATACGATGGTAATTTGCGTATTTCTAGACTTAGGCTGAAAAACATGGCGTTAGAAGGTGAAAACTCGAAACAACCCCAGAACGGCCCCGTGGGTGGCACCAACACCTCCCACGGGACCAACGTAACTAGTAGGAACTGACCCCGCAACCGCGGGACTACCGATTTTATAATACCACGGTAATTTGCATATTTATAGACTTAGGCTTAAAAACATGGCGTTAGAAGGTGAAAACTCGAAACAGCCTTAGAACGGCCCCGTGGGTGGCACCAACACCTCCCCCGGGACCAACGTAACTCGTAGGAACTGACCCCGTATCCGCGGAACTCCTGGTTTGAGAATACGATGGTAATTTGCATATTTATAGACTTTGGGTGAAAAACATGGCGTCAGAGGGTGAGAACTCGAAACAGCCCCCGAACGGTCCCGTGGGTGCCACCAACACATCCCACGGGACCAATGTAACTCGTAGAAACTGACCCCGCAGCCGCGGGACTCCCGATTTTAGAATACGACGGTAATTTGCATATTTCTAGACTTAGGCTTAAAAACATGGCGTTAGAGGGTGAAAACTCGAAACAACCCCCGAACGGCCCCGTGGGTGGCACTAACACCTCCCACGGGACCAATGTAACTCATAGGAACTGACCCGCAGCCGCGGGACTCCCGGTTTGAGAATACGACGATAATTTGTATATTTGTAGACTTATGCTTGAAAACATGGCGTTAGAGGGTGAAAACTCGAAACAGCCCCCGAACGTCCCCGTGGGTGGCACAACACCTTCTACGGGACCAACGTAACTCGTAGGAACTGACCCCGCAGCCGCGGGTTTCCCGGTTTGGGAGTACTACGATAATTTGCATATTTCTAGACTTAGGCTTAAGAACATGACGTTAGAGGGTGAAAACTCGAAACAGCCCCCGAACGGCCCCGTGGGTGGCACCAACACCTCCCACGGGTCCAACGTAACTCGTAGGAACTGACCCCGCAGCCGCGGGTCTCCCGGTTTGAGAATACTATGATAATTTGTATATTTCTTGACTTAGGGTTAAAATCATGGCGTTAGAAGGTAAAAACTCGAAACAGCCCCAGAACGTCCCCGTGGGTGGCACCAACACCTCCAAAGGGACCAACGTAACTTGTAGGAACTGACCCCGTATCCGCGGGACTCCCAGTTTGAGACTACGATGGTAATTTGCATATTTATAGACTTAGGGTTAAAATCATGGCGTCAGAGGATGAAAACTCGAAACAGCCCCCGAACGGCCCCGTGGGTGCCACCAACACCTCCCACGGGACCAATGTAACTCGTAGAAACTGACCCCGTAGCCGCGGGACTCCCAGTTTTAGAATACGACTTTAATTTGCATATTTCTACACTTAGGGTTAAAAACAAGGCGTTAGAGGGTGAGAACTCGAAACAGCCCCCGAACGGCCCCGTGGGTAGCACCAACACCTCCCACGGGACCAATGTAACTCGTAGAAACTGACCCCGCAGCCGCGGGACTCCCGGTTTTAGAATACGACGGTAATTTGCATATTTCTAGACTTAGGCTTAAAAACATTGCGTTAGAGGGTGAAAACTCGAAACAGCCCTCGAACGGCCACGTGGGTTGCACCAAGACCTCCCACGGGACCAATGTAACTCAGAGGAACTGACCCCGCAGCCGCGGAACTCCCGATTTAAGAATACGATGAAAATTTGAATATTTGTAGACTTAGGCTTAAAAACATGTCGTTAGAGGGTGAGAACCCGAAACAGCCCCCGAACGTCCCCGTGGGTGGCACCAATACCTTCCACGGGACCAACGTAACTCGTAGGAACTGACCCCGCAGCCGCGGGTCTTACCGGTTTGAGAGTACTATGATAATTTTTGCATTTCTAGACTTAGGCTTAAAAACATGACGTTAGATGGTGAAAACTCGAAACAGCCCCCGAACGGCCCCGTGGGTGGCACCAACACCTCCCACGGGACCAACGTAACTCGTAGGAACTGACCCCGCAACCGCGGGTCTCCCGATTTGAGAATTCGAAGTTAATTTACGTATTTCTAGACTTAGGCTTAAAAACATGGCGTTAGAAGGTAAAAACTAAAAACAACCCCGGAATGACCCCGTGGGTGCCACCAACACCTCCCACGGGACCAATGTAACTCGTAGAAACTGACCCCGCAGCCGCGGGACTCCCGATTTTAGAATACGACGGTAATTTGCATATTTCTAGACTTAGGCTTAAAAACATGGCGTTAGAGGGTGAAAACTCGAAACAACCCCCGAACGGCCCCGTGGGTGGCACTAACACCTCACACGGGACCAATGTAACTCATAGGAACGGACCCCGCAGCCGCGGGACTCCCGATTTGAGAATACGACGATAATTTGTATATTTGTAGACTTAGGCTTAAAAACATGGAGTTAGAGGGTGAGAACTCGAAACAACCCCCGAACGTCCCCGTGGGTGGCACCAACACCTTCCACGGGACCAACGTAACTCGTAGGAACTGACCCCGCAGCCGCGGGTCTCCCGGTTTGAAAGTACTACGATAATTTGCGTATTTCTAGACTTAGGTTTAAAAATATGACGTTACAGGGTGAAAACACAAAACAACCCCCGAACGGCCCCGTGGGTGGCTCCAACACCTCCCACGGGACCAACGTAACTCGTAGGAACTGACCCCGTAGCCGTGGGTCTCCCGGTTTGAGAATACTATGATAATTTGTATATTTCTAGACTTAGGGTTAAAAACATGGCGTTAGAAGGTGAAAACTCGAAACAGCCCCAGAACGGCCCCGTGGGTGGCACCAACACCTCCCACGGGACCAACGTAACTCGTTGGAACTGACCTCGTATCCGCGGGACTCCCGGTTTGAGAATACGATGGTAATTTGCACATTTATAGACTTAGGGTTAAAAACATGGTGTCAGAGGGTGAGAACTCGAAACAGCCCCCGAACGGCCCCGTGGGTGCCACCAACACCTCCCACGGGACCAATGTATTTCGTAGAAATCGAACCCGCAGCTGCGGGACTCCCTGTTTTAGAATACGACGGTAATTTGCATATTTCTAGACTTAGGCTTAAAACCATGGCGTTAGAGGGTGAAAACTCGAAACAGCCGACGAACGACCCCGTGGGTGGCACTAACACCTCCCACGGGACCAATGTAACTCATAGGAACTGACCCCGCAGCCGCGGGACTCCCGATTTGAGAATACGACGATAATTTGTATATTTTTAGACTTAGGCTTAAAAACATGGCGTTAGAGGGTGAGAACTCGAAACAGCCCCCGAACCTCCCCGTGGGTGGCACCAACACCTTCCATGGGACCAACGTAACTCGTAGGAACTGACCCCGCAGCCGCGGGTCTCCCGGTTTGAGAGTACTACGATAATTTGCGTATTTCTAGACTTAGGCTTAAAAACATGATGTTAGAGGGTGAAAACTCGAAACAGCCCCCGAACGCCCTCGTGGGTGGCACCATCACCTCCCACGAGACCAACGTAACTAGTAGGAACTGACCCCGCGGCCCCGGGTCTCCCGGTTTGAGAATACGATGGTAATTTGCTTATTTCTAAACTTAGGCTTAAAAACATGGCGTTAGATGGTAAAAACTCAAAACAGCCCCAGATTGACCTCGTGGGTGGCACCAAAACCTTCCACGGGATCAACGTAACTCGTAGGAACTAACCCCACTGCCGCGGGTCTCCCGGTTTGAGAGTACTACGGTAATTTGCGTATTTCTAGACTTAGGCTTAAAAACATGACGTTAGAGGGTGAAAACTCGAAACAACCCCCGAACGACCCCGTGGGTGGCACCTACAACTCCCACGGGACAACCGTAACCCGTAGGAACTGACCCCGCAGCCGCGGGAGTCTCGATTTGAGAATACGATGATAATTTGCATATTTATAGACATAGGCTTAAAAACATGGCGTTAGAGGGTGAAAACTCGAAACAGCCCCAGAACGGCCCCATGGGTGGCACAAAAACCTTCCACGGGACCAACTTAACTCGTAGGCACTCACCTCGCAGCCCCGGGTCCCCCGATTTGAGAATACGATGGTAATTTGTGTATTTTTAGACTTAGGCTTAAAAACATGGCGTTAGAAGGTGAAAACTCGAAAAAGCCCCAGAACTGTCCCGTCGGTGGCACCAACACCTCCCACGGGACCAACGTAACTCGTAGGAACTCACCCCGCTACCGCGGGACTCCCGGTGTGAGAATATGAAGGTAATTTGCATATTTATAGACTTAGGATTAAAAACATGGCGTTTGAGGGTGAGAACTCGAAACAGCCCCCAAACGGCCCCGTGGGTGGCACCAACACCTCCCACGGGACCAATGTAACTTGTAGGAACTGACCCCGCAGCCGCGGGACTCCTGGTTTTAGAATATGATGGTAATTTGCATATATTTATAGACCTAGGCTTAAAAACATGGCATTAGAGGGTGAAAACTCGAAACAGCCCCAGAACGGGCCCGTGGGTGGCACCAACACCTCCCACAGGACCAACATAACTCGTAGAAACTGACACCGCATCCACGGGACTCCCGGTTTGAGAATACGATGGTAATTTGCACATTTATAGACTTAGGGTTAAAAACATGGCGTTAGAGGGTGAGAACTCGAAACAGCCCCCGAATGGCCCCGTGGGTAGCACCAACACCTCCCACGGGACCAATGTAACTCGTAGAAATTGACTCCGCAGCCGCGGGACTCCTGGTTTGAGAATACGACGGTAATTTGCATATTTCTAGACTTTGGCTTAAAAACATGGCGTTAGAGGGTGAAAACTCGAAACAACCCCCGAACGGCCCCGTGGGTGGCACCAACACCTCCCACGGGACCAATGTAACTCATAAGAACTGATCCCGCAGCCGCGGGACTCCCGGTTTAAGAATACGACGATAATTTGCATATTTGTAGACTTAGGCTTAAAAACATGGCGTTAGAGGGTGAGAACCCGAAACAGCCCCCGAACTTCCCCGTGGGTGGCACCAACACCTTCCACGGGACCAACGTAACTCGTAGGAACTGACCCCGCAGCCGCGGGTCTCCCGGTTTGAGAGTACTACGATAATTTGCATATTTCTAGACTTAGGCTTAAAAACATGACGTTAGAGGGTGAAAACTCGAAATAGCCCCCGAACGGCCCCGTGGGTGGCACTAACACCTCCCACG
This sequence comes from Sambucus nigra, assembly GCA_949130495.1. Lineage (NCBI taxonomy): Eukaryota > Viridiplantae > Streptophyta > Magnoliopsida > Dipsacales > Adoxaceae > Sambucus > Sambucus nigra. The sequence goes on along the minus strand of OX422215.1, from coordinate 464,572,215 downwards.
AGACCAACGTAACTCGTAGGAACTGACCCCGCGGCCCCGGGTCTCCCGGTTTGAGAATACGATGGTAATTTGCTTATTTATAGACTTTGGCTTAAAAAGATGGCGTTAGATGGTGAAAACTTAAAACAACCCCAGAACGGCCCCATGGGTGGCACCAACACCTCCCACGGGACCAACATAAGTCGTAGGAACTGACCCCACAACAGCGGGTCTCCCGATTTGAGAGTACTACGGTAATTTACATATTTCTAGACTTAGGCTTAAAAACATGGCGTTAGAAGGTGAAAACTCGAATCAGCCGCCGAACGGCCCCGTGGGTAGCACCAACACCTCTCACGGGACCAACGTAACTCGTAGGAACTGACCCCGCAGTTGTGGGTCTCCCGATTTGAGAATACGACGGTAATTTGTGTATTTCTAGACTTAAGCAAAACATGGCCTTAAAAGGTGAAAACTTGAAACAGCCCCCGAACGGCCCCGTGGGTGGCACCAACACCTCCAACGGCACCAACGTAACTCTTAGGAACTGACCCCACAGCCGCGGGTCTCCCGATTTGAGAATACGACGGTAATTTGCGTATCTCTAAACTTAGGCTTAAAAATATGGCGTTAGAAGGTGAAAACTCGAAACGGCCCCAGAACGGCCCCGTGGGTGGCACCAACACCTCCCACGGGACCAACGTAACTTGTAGGAACTGACCCCGCAGCCGCGGGTCTCCCGATTTGAGAATACGATGGTAATTTTTGTATTTCTAGACTTTGGCTTAAAAACATGGCGTTAGAAGGTGAAAACTCGAAACAGCCCCAGAACGGCCCCGTGGGTGGCACCAACACCTCCCACGGGACCAACATAAGTCGTAGGAACTGACCCCGCAGCCGCGGGTCTCCCGATTTGAGAATACGACGATAATTTGTATATTTGTAGACTTAGGCTTAAAAACATGGCGTTAGAGGGTGAGACCTCGAAACAACCCCCGAACGTCCCCGTGGGTGGCACCAACACCTTCCACGGGACCAACGTAACTCGTAGGAACTGACCCCGCAGCCGCGGGTCTCCCGGTTTGAGAGTACTACGATAATTTGCGTACTTCTAGACTTAGGTTTAAAAATATGACGTTACAGGGTGAAAACACGAAACAGCCCCCGAACGGCCCCGTGGGTGGCTCCAACACCTCCCACGGGACCAACGTAACTCGTAGAAACTGACCCCACAGCCGTGGGTCTCCCGGTTTGAGAATACTATGATAATTTGTATATTTTAGACTTAGGGTTAAAAACATGGCGTTAGAAGGTGAAAACTCGAAACAGCCCCAGAACGGCCCCGTGGGTGGCACCAACACCTCCCACGGGACCAACGTAACTCGTAGGAACTGACCCCGTATCCGCGGGACTCCCGGTTTGAGAATACGATGGTAATTTGCACATTTATAGACTGAGGGTTAAAAACATGGTGTCAGAGGGAGAGAACTCGAAATAGGCCCCGAACGGCCCCGTGGGTGCCACCAACACCTCCCACGGGACCAATGTAACTCGTAGAAACCGAACCCGCAGCTGCGGGACTCCCGGTTTTAGAATACGATGGTAATTTGCATATTTCTAGACTTAGGCTTAAAACCATGGCGTTAGAGGGTGAAAACTCGAAACAGCCCCAGAACGGCCTCGTGGGTGCAACCAACACCTCCCAAGGGACCAATGTAACTCGTAGGAACTGACCCCGCAGCCGCGGGACTCCCGATTTTAGAATACGATGGTAATTTGCATATTTATAGGCTTAGGCTTAAAAACATGGCATTTGAGGGTGAAAACTAGAAACATCCCCAGAACGGGCCCGTGGGTGGCACCAACACCTCCCACGGGACCAACGTAACTCGTAGGAACTGACCCCCCAGCCGCGGGTCTCCCAGTTTGAGAATATGATGTAAATTTGCGTATTTCTAGACTTAGGCTTAAAAACATGGCGTTAGAAGGTGAAAACTCGAAATAGCCCCAGAACGGCCCCGTGGGTGGCATCAACACCTCCCACGGGACCAACGTAACTCGTAGGAACTGACCCCGCAATGGAGGGACTCCCGGTTTGAGAATACGACGATAATTTGCATATTTATAAACTTAGGGTTAAAAACATGGCGTCAGAGGGTGAGAACTTGAAACAGCCCCCGAACGGCCCCGTGGGTGGCACCAACACCTCCCACGGGACCAATGTAACTCGTAGAAAGTGACCCCGCAGCAGAGGGACTCCCGGTTTTAGAATACGACGGTAATTTACATATTTCTAGACTTAGGCTTAAAAACAAGGCGTTCGAGGGTGAAAACTCGAAACAGACCCAGAACGGCCTCGTGGGTGGCACCAACACCTCCCACGGGACCAATGTAACTCATAGGAACTGACCCCGCAGCCCCGGGTCTTCCTATTTGAGAATACGACGGTAATTTTCGTATTTCTAGAGTTAGGCTTAAAAACATGGCGTTAGAAGGTGAAAACTCGAAACAACCACGGAACGGCCCCGTGGGTGGCACCAACACCTCCCACGGGACCAACGTAACTCGTAGGAACTGACCCCACAACAACGAGTCTCCCGGTTTGAAAGTACTATGATAATTTGTGTATTTCTAGACTTAGGCTTAAAAACATGACGTTAGAGGGTGAAAACTCGAAACAGCCACCGAACGGCCCCGTGGGTGGCACCAACACCTCCCACGAGACCAACGTAACTCGTATGAACTGACCCCGCAGCCCCGGGTCTCCCGGTTTGAGAATACGACGGTAATTTGATTATTTATAGACTTAGGCTTAAAAACATGGCGTTAGAGGGTGAAAAATCGGAACAGGCCCAAATTGACCCCGTGGGTGGCACCAACACCTCCCACGGGACCAACGTAACTCGTAGGAACTGACCCCGCAATGGCGGGACTCCCGGTTTGAGAGTATTACGATAATTTGCATATTTCTAGACTTAGGCTTAAAAACATGACGTTAGAGGGTGAAAACTCGAAACAGCCCTCGAACGGCCCCATGGGTGGCACCTATAACTCCCACGGGACCAACGTAACTCGTAGGAACTGACCCCGCAGTCGCGGGACTCCTGGTTTGAGAATACGACGGTAATTTGCATATTTATAGACTTAGGCTTAAAAACATGGCGTTAGAGGGTGAAAACTCGAAATAACCCCAGAACGGGCCCATGGATGGCACCAAAACTTCCCACGGAACCAACGTAACTCGTAGGAACTGACCCCGCATCCGCGGGTCTCCCGATTTGAGAATACGACGGTAATTTGCGTATTTCTAGACTTAAGCTTAAAAGCATGGCGTTAGATGGTGAAAACTCGAAACAACCCCAGAACGGCCCCGTGGGTGGCACCAACACCTCCCACGGGACCAACGTAACTCGTAGGAACTGACCGCATAGCCCCGGGTCTTCCGGTTTGAAAATATGACGGTAATTTGCGTATTTCTAGACTCAGGGTTAAAAACATGGCGTTAGAAGGTGAAAACTCGAAATAGCCCCAGAACGGCCCCGTTGGTTGCACGAACACCTCCCACGGGACCAACGTAACTCGTAGGAACTGACCACGCAATGGAGGGACTCCCGGTGTGAGAATACGACAATAGTTTTCATATTTATAGACTTAGGGTTAAAAACATGGCATTAGAGGGTGAGAACTCGAAACAGCCCCCAAACGGCCCCGTGGGTGGCACCAACACATCCCACGGGACCAATGTAACTCGTAGGACCTGACCCCGCAGTCGCGGGACTCTCGGTTTTAGAATACGATGGTAATTTGCATATTGATAGACTTAGGCTTAAAAACATGGCGTTAGAGGGTGAAAACTGGAAACGACCCCTGAACGGGCCCGTGGGTGGCACTAACACCTTCCACGGGACCAACGTAACTCGTAGGAACTGACCCCGCTGCTGCGGCTCTGCCGATTTGAGAATACGAGGGTAATATGTGTATTTATAGAATTAGGGTTAAAAACATGGCGTAAGAAGGTGAAAACCCGTAACAGCCCTAGAACGGCCCCGTGGGTGGCACCAACACCTCCCACGGGACCAACGTAACTCGTAGGAACTGACCCCGCAGCCGCGGGACTCCCGTTTTGAGAATACGATGGTAATTTGCATATTTACAGACTTAGGCTTAAAAACATGGCGTTAGAGGGTGAAAACTCGAAATAGCCCCAGAACGGCCCCATGGGTGGCACCAACACCTCCCACGGGACCAACGTGACACGTAGGAACTGACCCCACAACCCCGGGTCCCCCGATTTGAGAATACGATGGTAATTTGTGTATTTCTATACTTAGGCTTAAAAACATTGCGTTAGAAGGTGAAAACTCAAAACAACCGCAAAACGGCCCCGTAGGTGGCACCAACACCTCCCACGGGACCAACGTAACTCGTAGGAACTGACCCCGTAGCCTCGGGTCTCCCGGTTTGAGAATACGACGGTAATTTGCGTATTTCTAGACTTAGGTTTAAAAACATGGCGTTAGAAGGTGAAAACTCGAAATAGCCCCAGAACTGCCCTGTGGGTGGCACCAATACCTCCCACGGGACCAACGTAACTCGTAGAAACTGACCCCGCTACCGCGGGACTCTCGGTGTGTGAATGCGACGGTAATTTGCATATTTATAGACTTAGGGTTAAGAACATGGCGATAGAGGGTGAGAACTCGAAACTGCCGCCAAACGTCCCCGTGGGTGGCACCAACACCTCCCGCGGGACCAATGTAACTCGTAGGTACTGATCCCACAGCCGCGGGACTCCCGGTTTTAGAGTACTATGGTAATTTGCATATTTACAGACTTAGGCTTAAATACATGGTGTTAGAGGGTGAAAACTAGAAAAAGCCCCAGAACGGGCCCGTGGGTGGCACCCACACCTCCCACGGGACCAACGTAACTCGTCGGAACTGACCCCGCAGCCGCGGGACTCCCGGTTTGAGAATACGATGATAATTTGTATATTTATAGACTTAGGCTTAAAAACATGGCGTTAGAGGGTGAGAACTCGAAACAACCCCTGAACATCCCCGTGGGTGGCACCAACACCTTCCACGGGACCAACGTAACTCGTAGGAACTGACCCCGCAGCCGCGGGTCTCCCGGTTTGAGAGTACTATGATAATTTGCGTATTTCTAGACTTAGGCTTAAAAACATGACGTTAGAGGGTGAAAACTCGAAACAGCCTCCGAACGGCCCCGTGGGTGGCACCAACACCTCCCACGGGACCAACGTAACTCGTAGGAACTGACCCCGCAGCCGCTGGTCTCCCGATTTGAGAATACTATGATAATTTGCATATTTCTAGACTTAGGGTTAAAAACATGGTGTTTGAAGGTGAAAACTCGAAATAGCCCCAGAACGGCCCCGTGGGTGGCACCAACACCTCGCACGTCACCAACGTAACTCGTAGGAATTGACCCCGTATCCGCGGGACTCCCGGTTTGAGAATACGATGGTAATTTGCATATTTATAGACTTAGGGTTAAAAACATGGCGTCAGAGGGTGAGAACTCGAAACAGTCCCTGAACGGCCCCGTGGGTGCCACCAACACCTCCCACGGGACCAATGTAACTCGTAGAAACTGACCCCGCAACCGCGGGACTCTCGGTTTTAGAATACGATGGTAATTTGCATATTTCTAGACTTAGGCTTAAAAACATGGCGTTAGAGGGTGGAAACTCGAAACAGCCGACGAATGACCCCGTGGGTGGCACTAACACCTCCCACGAGACCAATGTAACTCATAGGAACTGACCCCGCAGCCGTGGGACTCCCGGTTTGAGAATACGATGATAATTTGTATATTTGTAGACTTAGGCTAAAAAACATGGCGTTAGAGGGTGAGAACTCGAAACAGCCTCCGAACGTCCCCGTGGGTGGCACCAACACCGTCCACGGGACCAACGTAACTCGTAGGAACTGACCCCGCAGCCGCGGGTCTCCCGGTTTGAGAGTACTACGATAATTTGCGTATTTCTAGATTTAGGCTAAAAAATATGACGTTAGAGGGTTAAAACTCGAAACAGCCCCCGAACGGCCCCGTGGGTGGCACCAACACCTCCCACGAGACCAACGTAACTCGTAGGAACTGACCCCGCAGCCCCGGGTCTCCCGGTTTGAGAATACGACGGTAATTTGCGTATTTCTAGACTTAGGCTTAAAAACATGGCGTTAGAGGGTGAAAACTCAAAACAGCCCCAGATTGACCCCGTGGGTAGCACAAACACCTCCCACGGGATCAACGTAACTCGTAGGAACTGACCCCACAGCCGCGGGTCTCCCGGTTTGAGACTACTACGGTAATTTGCGTATTTCTAGATTTAGGCTTAAAAACATAACGTTAGAGGGTTAAAACTCGAAACAGCCCCCGAACGGCCCCGTGGGTGGCACCTACAACTCCCACGGAAACAACTTAACTCGTAGGAACTGACCCCGCAGCCGCGGGTCTCTCGGTTTGAGAATACGACGGTAATTTCCGTATTTCTAGACTTAGGCTTAAAAACATGGCGTTAGAAGGTGAAAACTCGAAACAGCCCCAGAACGGCCCCGTGGGTGGCACCAACACCTCCCACGGGACCAACGTAACTCGTAGGAACTGACCCCGTATCCACGGGACTCCCAGTTTGAGAATACGATGGTAGTTTGCATATTTATAGACTTAGGGTTAAAAACATGGTGTTAGAGGGTGAGAACTCGAAACAGCCCCCGAACGGCCCCGTGGGTGGCACCAACACCTCCCACGGGACCAATGTAACTTGTAGAAACTGACCCCGCAGTCGCGGGACTCCCGATTTTAGAATACGACGTGTAATTTTCATATTTCTAGACTTAGGCATAAAAACATGGCGTTAGAGGGTGAAAACTCGAAACAGCCCTAGAACGGCCCCATGGGTGGCACTAAAACCTTCCACGGGACCAACGTAACTCGTAGGAACTGACCCTGCAGCCGCGGGTCTCCCGGTTTGAGAGTACTACGATAATTTTCATATTTCTAGACTTAGGCTTAAAAACATGAGGTTAGAGGGTAAAAACTCAAAACATCCCCTGAACGGCCCCGTGGGTGGCACCAACACCTCCCACGGGACCAACGTAACTCATAGGAACTGACCTCGCAGCCGCGGGTCTCCCGGTCTGAGAATACGGAGTTAATTTGTGTATTTCTAGACTTAAGCAAAACATGGCCTTAAAAGATGAAAACTCGAAACAGCCCCCAAACGGACCCGTGGGTGGCACCAACACCTCCCACGGGACCAACGTAACTCGTAGGAACTGACCCCACAACCGCGGGTCTCCTGGTTTGAGAGTACTATGGTAATTTGCATATTTCAAGACTTATACTTAAAAACATGGCGATAGAAGGTGAAAACTCGAAACTGCCCCCGAACGGCCCCGTGGGTGGCACAAACACCTCTCACGGGACCAATGTAACTCGTAGGAACTGACCCCACAGCCGGGGGTCTCCCGGTTTGAGAATACGTTTGTAATTTTCGTATTTCTAGACTTAGGCTTAAAAACGTAGCGTTAGAAGGTGAAAACTCGAAATAGCGCCAGAACGACCCCGTGGGTGGCACCAACACCTCCCACGGGACCAACGTAACTCGTAGGAACTGACCCCGCAGCCCCGGGTCTCCCGGTTTGAGAATTCGACGGTAATTTGCGTATTTCTAGACTTAGGGTTAAAAATATGGCGTTAAAAGGTGAAAACTCGAAATAGCCCCAGAACGGCCCCGTGGGTTGCACCAACACCTCCCACGGGACCAACGTAACTCATAGGAACTGACCCCGCAATGGCGGGACTCCCGGTGTGAGAATACGACGGTATTTTGCATATTTATAGACTTAGGGTTAAAAACATGGCGTTAGAGGGTGAGAACTCGAAACAGCCCCCAAACGGCCCCGTGGGTGGCACCAACACATCCCACGGGACCAATGTAACTCGTAGGAACTGACCCCGCAGTCGCGGGACTCCCGGTTTTAGAATACGACGGTAATTTGCTTATTTATAGATTTAGGCTTAAAAACATGGCGTTAGAGGGTGAAAACAAGAAACAGCCCTAGAACGGGCCCGTGGGTGGCACCGACACCTCCCACGGGACCAACGTAACTCGTAGTAACTGACCCCGCTACTGCGGGACTCCCGATGTGTGAATACGACGACGATAATTTGCATATTTATAGACTTAGGGTTAAAAACATGGCGTTAGAGGGTGAGAACTCGAAACAACCCGAAATGGCCCCGTGGGTGCCACCAACACCTCCCACGGGACCAATGTAACTCGTAGGAACTGACCCCGCAGCCGCGGGACTCCCGGTTTTAGAATCTGATGGTAATTTGCATATTTATAGACTTAGGCTTAAAAACATGGCGTTAGGGGGTGAAAACTAGAAACTGCCCCAGAACGGGCCCGTGGGTGGCACCAACACCTCCCACGGGACCAACGTAACTCGTAGGAACTAACCCCGCAGCCGCGGGTCTCCCGATTTGAGAATACTATGATAATTTTCATATTTCTAGACTTAGGGTTAAAAACATGGCGTTAGAAGGTGAAAATTCGAAACAGCCCCAGAACGGCCCCGTGGGTGGCACCAACACCTCCCACGGGACCAACGTAACTCGTAGGAACTGAACTAGTATCCGTGGGACTCTCGGTTTGAGAATACAATGGTAATTTACATATTTATAGACTTAGGGTTAAAAACATGGCGTCAGAGGGTGAGAACTCGAAACAGCCCCCGAACGGCCCCGTGGGTGCCACCAACACCTCCCACGGGACCAATGTAACTCTTAGAAACTGACCCCGCAGCCGCGGGGCTCCCGATTTTAGAATACGATGGTAATTTGCATATTTCTTGACTTAGGCTTAAAAACATGGAGTTAGAGGGTGAAAACTCAAAACAGCCCCCGACCGGCCCCGTGGGTGGCACTAACACTTCCTACCGGACCAATGTAACTCATAGGAACTGACTCCGCAGCCGCGGGACTTCCAGTTTGAGAATACGACAATAATTTGTATATTTGTAGACTTAGGCTTAAAAACATGGCGTTAGAGGGTGAGAACTCGACACAGCCCCCGAACATCCCCGTGGGTGGCACCAATACCTTCCACGGGACCAACGTAACTCGTAGGAACTGACCCCGGAGCCGCGGGTCTCTCGGTTGGAGAGTACTACGATAATTTGCGTATTTCTAGACTTAGGCTTAAAAACATGGCGTTAGAGGGTAAAAACTCGAAACAGCCCCCGAACGGCCCCGTGGGTGGCACCAAAACCTCCCACTGGACCAACGTAACTCGTAGGAACTGACCCCACAGCCGCGGGTCTCCCGGTTTGAGAATACGACGGTAATATGCGTATTTCTAGAGTTAGGGTTAAAAACATGGCGTTAGAAGGTGAAAAATTGAAACAGCCCTAGAACGGACCTGTGGGTGGCACCAACACGTCCCACGGGACCAACGTAACTCATAGGAACTGACCCCGCAGCCGCAGGACTCCCGTTTTGAGAATACGATGGTAATTTGCATATTTATAGACTTAGGCTTAAAAACATGGTGTTAGAGGGTGAAGACTCGAAACAGCCCCAGAACGGTCCCATGGGTGGCACCAAAACCTCCCACGGGACCAATGTAACTCATAGGAACTGACCCCGCAGCCGGGAGACTCCCGGTTTCAGAATACGAATATAATTTGCGTATTAGTAGACTTAGGCTTAAAAATATGGCGTTAGAGGGTGAGAACTCGAAACAGCCCCCGAACGTCCCCGTGAGTGGCACCAACACCTTCCACGGGACCAACGTAACTCGTAGGAACTGAACCCATATCCACGGGACTCCCGGTTTGAGAATACGATGGTAATTTACATATTTATAGACTTAGGCTTCAAAACATGGCGTTAGAGGGTGAAAACTTGAAACAACCCCAGAACGGCCCCATGGGTGGCACCAACACCTCCCACGGGACCAACGTAACTTATAGGAACTGACCCCACAACAGCGGGTCTCCCGGTTTGAGAGTACTACGGTAATTTGCATATTTCTAGACTTAGGCTTAAAAACATGGCGATAGAAGGTGAAAACTCGAAACAGCCCCCGAACGGCCCCGTGGGTGGAACAAACACCTCTCACGGGACCAACGTAACTCTTAGGAACTGACACCGCAGCCGCGGGTCTCCCGGTTTGAGAATACGACGGTAATTTGTGTATTTCTAGATTTAAGAATAACATGGCGTTAAAAGGTGAAAACTCGAAACAGCCCCCGAACTTCCCCGTGGGTGGCACCAACTCCTCCCACAGGACCAACGTAACTCGTAGGAACTGACCCCGCTACCGTGGGACTCCCGATGTGTGAATACGACGGTCATTTGCATATTTATAGACTTAGGGTTAAAAACATGGCGTTAGAGGGTGAGAACTCGAAATAGCCCCCAAACGGCCCCGTGGGTGCCACCAACACCTCCCACGGGACCAATGTAACTCGTAGGAACTGACCCCGCATCCGCGGGACTCCCAGTTTTAGAATACGATGGTAATTCTCATATTTATAGACTTAGGCATAAAAACATGGCGTTAGAGGGTGAAAACTAGAAATAACCCCAGAACGGGCCCGTGGGTGGCACCAACAGCTCCCACGGGACCAACGTAACTCGTAGGAACTGACCCCGCAGCCGCGGGTCTCCCGGTTTGAGAATACTATGATAATTTACATATTTCTAGACTTAGGGTTAAAAACATGGCGTTAGAAGGTGAAAACTCAAAACATCCCCAGAACGGCCCCGTGGGTGGCACCAACACCTCCCACGGGACCAACGTAACTCGTAGGAACTGAACCCGTATTCGCGGGACTCCCAGTTTGAGAATACGATGGTAATTTACATATTTATAGACTTAGGGTTAAAAACATGGCTTCAGAGGGTGAGAACTCGAAACAGCCCCCGAACGGCCCCGTTGGTGCCACCAACACCTCCCGCGGGACCAATATAACTCGTAGAAACTGACCCCGCAGCCGTGGGACTCCCGGTTTTAGAATACGACAGTAATTTGCATATTTCTAGACTTAGGCTTGAAAACATGGTGTTAGAGGGTGAAAACTCGAAACAGCCCCCGAACGGCCCCGTGGGTGTCACTAACACCTCCCACGGGACCAATGTAACTCATAGGACCTGACCCCGCAGCCGCGGGACTCCCGGTTTGAGAATACGACAATAATTTGAATATTTGTAGACTTAGGCTTAAAAACATGGCGTTAGAGTGTGAGAACTCGAAACAGCCCCCGAACGTCCCCGTGGGTGGCACCAACACCTTCCACGGGACCAACGTAACTCGTAGGAACTGACCCCGCAGCCGCGGGTCTCCCAGTTTGAGAGTACTATGATAATTTGCATATTTCTAGACTTAGGCTTGAAACATGACGTTAGAGGTTGAAAACTCGAAAAAGCCCCTGAACGGCCACGTGGGTGGCACCAACACCTCCCACGGGACCAACGTAACTCGTAGGAACTGACCTCGCAGCCGCGGGTCTCCCGGTTTGAGAGTACTACAGTAATTTGCATATTTTTAGACTTAGGCTTAAAAACATGGCGTTAGAAGGTGAAAACTCGAACCAGCCTCCGAACGGCCCCGTGGGTGGCACCAACACCTCTCACGGGACCAACGTAACTCGTAGGAACTAAACCCGCAGCCGCGGGTCTCCCGGTTTTAGATTACGACGGTAATTTGTGTATTTCTAGACTTAAGCAAAACATGCAGTTAAAAGGTCAAAACTCAAAACAGCCCCCGAACGGCCCCGTAGGTGGCACCAACACCTCCCACGGCACCAACGTAACTCGTTGGAACTGACCCCACAGCCGCGGGTCTCCCGGTTTGAGAATACGCCGATAATTTGCGTAATTCTAGACTTAGGCTTAAAAACATGGCGTTAAAAGGTGAAAACTCGAAACAGCCCCAGAACGGCCCCATAGGTGGCACCAACACCTCCCACGGGAAGAACGTAACTTGTAGGAACTGATCCCGCAGCCGCGGTTCTCTTGGTTTGAGAATATGACGTAATTTGCGTATTTCTAGACTTAGGCTTAAAAACATGGCGTTAGATGGTGAAAACTCGAAACATCCCCAGAACGGCCCCATGGGTGGCAACAAAACCTCCCACGGGACCAACGTAATTCGTAGGAACTGACCCCGCAATGGCGGGACTCCCGGTATGAGAATACGACGATAGTATGCATATATATATTCTTAGGGTTAAAAACATGGCGTTAGAGGGTGAGAACTCGAAACAGCCCCCAAACAGCCCCGTGGGTGGCACCAACACATCCCACGGGACCAATGAAACTCGTAGGAACTGACCCCGCAGTCGCGGGACTCCCGATTTTAGAATACGACGGTAATTTGCATATTTATAGACTTAGGCTTAAAAACATGGCGTTAGAGGGTGAAAACTCGAAACAGCCCCAAAACAGGCCTGTGGGTGGCACCAACACCTCCCACGGGACCAACGTAACTCGTAGGAACTGACCTCGCTGCCGTGGCTCTCCTGATTTGAGAATACAACGGTAATATGCGTATTTCTAGACTGAGGGTTAAAAACATGGCGTTAGAAGGTGAAAACTCGAAACAGCCCTAGAACGGCCCCGTGGGTGGCACCAACACCTCCCACGGGACCAACGTAACTCGTAGGAACTGACCCCGCTGCCGCGGGACTCCCTTTTTGAGAATACGATGGTAATTTGCATATTTATAGACTTAGGCTTAAAAACATGGCGTTAGAGGGTGAAAACTCGAAACAGCCCCAGAACGGCCCCATGGGTGGCACCAAAACCTCCCACGGGACCAATATAACTCATAGGAACTGACCCTGCAGCTGCGAGACTCCCGGTTTGAGAATACGACGATAATTTGCATATTTTTAGGTTTAGGCTTAAAAACATGGCGTTAGAGGGTGAGAACTCAAAACGGCCCCCGAACGTCCCCGTGGGTGGCACCAACACCTTCCACGGGACCAACGTAACTCGTAGGAACTGACCCCGCAACCGCGGTGTCCCGGTTTGAGAGTACTACGATAATTTGCATATTTCTAGACTTAGGATTAGAAACATGACGTTAGAGGGTGAAAACTCGAAACAGCCCCCAAACGGACCCGTGGGTGGCACCAACACCTTCCACGGGACCAACGTAACTCGTAGGAACTGACCCCACAACCGCGGGTCTCCCGGTTTGAGAGTACTACGGTAATTTGCATATTTCGAGACTTATACTTAAAAACATGGCGATAGAAGGTGAAAACTCGAAACTGCCCCCGAACGGCCCCGTGGGTGGCACAAACACCTCTCACGGGACCAATGTAACTCGTAGGAACTGACCCCACAGCCGCGGGTCTCCCAGTTTGAGAATACGTTTGTAATTTCCGTATTTCTAGACTTAGGCTTAAAAACATAGCGTTAGAAGGTGAAAACTAAAAATAGCCCCAGAACGGCCCCGTGGGTGGCACCAACACCTCCCACGGGACCAACTTAACTCGTAGGAACTGACCCCGCAGCCGCGGGTCTCCCGGTTTGAGAATACAACGGTAATTTGCTTATTTCTAGACTTAGGCTAAAAAACATGGCGTTCGAAGGTGAAAACTCGAAACGGCCCCAGAACGGCCCCGTGGGTGGCACCAACACCTCCCACGGGACCAATGTAACTCGTAGGAACTGACCCCGCAGCCCCGGGTCTCCCGGTTTGAGAATACGACGGTAATATGCGTATTTCTAGAGTTAGGGTTAAAAACATGGCGTTAGAAGGTGAAAACTCGAAACAGCCCTAGAACGGCCCTGTGGGTGCCACCAACACCTCCCACAGGACCAACATAACTCGTAGGAACTGACCCCGCAGCCGTGGGACTCCGGTTTTGAGAATACGATGGTAATTTGCATATTTATAGACTTAGGCTTAAAAACATGGCGTTAGAGGGTGAAAACTCGAAACAGCCCCAGAACGGCCCCATGGGTGGCACCAAAACCTCCCACGGGACCAATGTAACTCATAGGAACTGACCCCGCAGCCGCGAGACTCCCGGTTTGAGAATACGATGATAATTTGCATATTTGTAGACTTAGGCTTAAAAACATGGCGTTAGAGGGTGAGTACTCGAAACAGCCCCCGAACATCCCCGTGGGTGGCACCAACACCTTCCACGGGACCAACGTAACTCGTATGAACTGACCCCATATCCACGGGACTCCCGGTTTGAGAATACGATGGTAATTTTCATATTTATAGACTTAGGCTTCAAAACATGGCGTTAGAGGGTGAAAACTTGAAACAACCCCAGAACGGCCCCATGGGTGGCACCAACACCTCCCACGGGACCAACGTAACTTGTAGGAACTGACCCCACAACAGCGGGTCTCCCGGTTTGAGAGTACTACGGTAATTCGCATATTTCTAGACTTAGGCTTAAAAACATGGCGATAGAAGGTGAAAACTCGAAACAGCCCCCGAACGGCCCCGTGGGTGGCACAAACACCTCTCACGGGACCAACGTAACTCTTAGGAACAGACCCCGCAGCCGCGGGTCTCCCGGTTTGAGAATACGACGGTAATTTGTGTATTTCGAGATTTAAGCATAACATGGCGTTAAAAGCTGAAAACTCGAAACAGCCCCCGAACTGCCCCGTGGGTGGCACCAACACCTCCCATAGGACCAACGTAACTCGTAGGAACTGACCCCGCTACCGCGGGACTCCCGGTGTGTGAATACGACGGTCATTTGCATATTTATAGACTTAGGGTTAAAAACATGACGTAAGAGGGTGAGAACTCGAAACAGCCCCCAAACGGCCCCGTGGGTGCCACCAACACCTCCCACGGGACCAATGTAACTCGTAGGAACTAACCCCGCAGCCGCGGGACTCCGGGTTTTAGAATACGATGGTAATTCTCATATTTATAGACTTAGGCTTAAAAACATGGCGTTAGAGGGTGAAAACTAGAAACAACCCCAGAACGGGCCCATGGGTGGCACCAACAGCTCCCACGGGACCAACGTAACTCGTAGGAACTGACCCCGTAGCCGCGGGTCTCCCGGTTTGAGAATAATATGATAATTTACATATTTCTAGACTTAGGGTTAAAAACATGGCGTTAGAAGGTGAAAACTCGAAACATCCCCAGAACGGCCCCGTGGGTGGCACCAACACCTCCCACGAGACCAACGTAACTCGTATTAACTGAACCCGTATTCGCGGGACTCCCGGTTTGAGAATACGATGGTAATTTACATATTTATAGACTTAGGATTAAAAACATGGCTTTAGAGGGTCAGAACTTGAAACAGCCCCCGAACGGCCCCGTGGGTGCCACCAACACCTCCCGCGGGACCAATATAACTCGTAGAAACTAACCCCGCAGCCGCGGGGCTCTCGGTTTTAGAATACGATGGTAATTTGCATATTTCTAGACTTAGGCTTAAAAACATTGCGTTAGAGGGTGAAAACTCGAAACAGCCCCCGAACGGCCCCGTCGGTGTCACTAACACCTCCCACGGGACCAATGTAACTCATAGGAACTGACCCCGCAGCCGCGGGACTCTCGGTTTGAGAATATGACGATAATTTGTATATTTGTAGACTTAGGCTTAAAAACATGGCGTTAGAGGGTGAGAACTCGAAATAGCCCCCGAACGTCCCCGTGGGTGGCACCAACACCTTACACGGGACCAACGTAACTCGTAGGAACTGACCCCGCATCCGCGGGTCTCCCGGTTTGAGAGTACTACGATAATTTGCGTATTTCTAGACTTAGGCTTGTAAACATGATGTTAGAGGTTGAAAACTCGAAAAAGCCCCCGAACGGCCACGTGGGTGGCTACAACACCTCCCACGGGACCAACGTAACTCGTAGGAACTGACCTCGCAACCGCGGGTCTCCCGGTTTGAGAATAAGACGGTATTTTGCATATTTCTAGACTTAGGCTTCAAAACGTGGCGTTAGAAGGTGAAAACTAAAAACAACCCCGGAACGACCCCGTGGGTGGCACCAACACCTCCCACGGGACCAATGTAACTCGTAGGAACTGACCCCACAACAGCGGGTGTCCCGATTTGAGAGTACTACGGTAATTTGCATATTTCTAGAATTAGGCTTAAAAACAGGGCGTTAGAAGGTGAAAACTTGAACCAGCCCCCGAACGGCCCCGTGGGTGGCACCAACACCACTCACGGGACCAACGTAACTCGTAGGAACTGAACCCGCAGCCGCAGTCTCCCGGTTTGAGAATACGACGGTAATTTGTGTATTTCTAGACTTAAGCAAAACATGCAGTTAAAAGGTCAAAACTCGAAACAGCCCCTGAACGGCCCCGTAGGTGGTACCAACACCTCCCACGGCACCAACGTAACTCGTTGGAACTGACCCCACAGCCGCGGGTCTCCCGGTTTGAGAATACGGCGATAATTTGGGTAATTCTAGACTTAGTCTTAAAAACATGGCGTTAGAAGGTGAAAACTCGAAACAGCCCCAGAACGACCCCGTGGGTGGCACCAACACCTCCCACGGGAAGAACGTAACTCGTAGGAACTGATCCCGCAGCCGCGGTTCTCTTGGTTTGAGAATATGACGGTAATTTGCGTATTTCTAGACTTAGGCTTAAAAACATGGCGTTAGAGGGTGAAAACTCGAAACAACCCCAGAACGGCCCCATGGGTGGCGGCAAAACCTCCCACGGGACCAACGTAACTCGTAGGAACTGACCCCGCAGCCTCGGGTCTCCCGGTTTGAGAATACGACGGTAATTTGCGTATTTCTAGACTTAGGTTTAAAAACATGGCGTTAGAAGGTGAAAACTCAAAATAACCCCAGAACGGCCCCATGGGTTGCACCAACACCTCCCATGGGACCAACGTAATTCGTAGGAACTGACCCCGCAATGGAGGGACTCCCGGTGTGAGAATACGACGATAGTATGCATATATATACTCTTAGGGTTAAAAACATGGCGTTAGAGGGTGAGAACTCGAAACAGCCCCCAAACGGCCCCGTGGGTGGCACTAACACATCCCACGGGACCAATGAAACTCGTAGGAACTGACCCCGCAGTCGCGGGACTCCCGGTTTTAGAATACGACGGTAATTTGAATATTTATAGACTTAGTCTTAAAAACATGGCGTTAGAGGGTGAAAACTCGAAACAGCCCCCGAACTGCCCCGTGGGTGGCACCAACTCCTCCCACGGGACCAATGTAACTCGTAGGATATGACCCCGCTACCGCGGGACTCCCGGTGTGTGAATACGACGGTAATTTGGATATTTATAGATTTAGGGTTAAAACCATGGCGTTAGAATGTGAGAACTCGAAACAGCCCCCAAACGACCCCGTGGGTGGCAGCAACACCTCCCACGGGACCCATGTTACTCGTAGGAACTGACCCCGCAGCCGCGGGACTCCCATTTTTAGAATACGATGGTAATTTGCATATTTACAGACTTAGGCTTAAAAACATGGCGTTAGAGGGTGAAAACTAGAAACAGCCCCAGAACGGGCCCGTCGGTGGCCCCAACACCTCCCGCGGGACCAACGTAACTAGTTGGAACTGACCCCGCAGCCGCGGGTCTCCCGGTTTGAGAATACTATGATAATTTGCATATTTTTAGATTTAGGGTTAAAAACATGGCGTTAGAAGGTGAAAACTCGAAACAGCCCCAGAATGGCCCCGTGGGTGGCACCAACACCTCCCACGGGACCAACGTAACTCGTAGGAACTGAACCCGTATCCGCGGGACTCCCGGTTTGAGAATACAATGGTTATTTACATATTTATAGACTTAGGCTTAAAAACACGGCGTTAGAGGGTGAAAACTCGAAACAGCCCCCGAACTGCCCCGTGGGTGGCACCAACTCCTCCCACGGGACCAATGTAACTCGTAGGAACTGACCCCGCTACCGCGGGACTCCCGGTGTGTGAATACGACGGTAATTTGGATATTTATAGATTTAGGGTTAAAACCATGGCGTTAGAATGTGAGAACTCAAAACAGCCCCCAAACGGCCCCGTGGGTGGCAGCAACACCTCCCACGGGACCAATGTTACTCGTAGGAACTGACCCCGCAGCCGCGGGACTCCCGTTTTTAGAATACGATGGTAAATTGCATATTTATAGACTTAGGCTTAAAAACATGGCGTTAGAGGGTGAAAACTAGAAACAGCCCCAGAACGGGCCCGTGGGTGGCACCAACACCTCCCGCGGGACCAACGTAACTCGTAGGAACTGACCCCGCAGCCGTGGGTCTCCCGGTTTGAGAATACTATGATAATTTGTATATTTTAGACTTAGGGTTAAAAACATGGCGTTAGAAGGTGAAAACTCGAAACAGCCCCAGAACGGCCCCGTGGGTGGCACCAACACCTCCCACGGGACCAACGTAACTCGTTGGAACTGACCCCGTATCCGCGGGACTCCCGGTTTGAGAATACGATGGTAATTTGCACATTTATAGACTTAGGGTTAAAAACATGGCGTCAGAGGGTGAGAACTCAAAACAGCCCCCGAACGGCCCCGTGGGTGCCACCCACACCTCCCACGGGACCAATGTAACTCGTAGAAACTGACCCCGCTGCCCCGGGGCTCCCGGTTTTTGAATATGACGGTAATTTGTATATTTCAAGACTTAGGCTTAAAAACATGGCGTTAGAGGGTGAAAACTCGAAACAACCCCCGAACGGCCCCGTGGGTGGCACTAACACCTCCCACGGGAGCAATGTAACTCATAGGAACTGACCCCGCAGCCGCGGGACTCCCGGTTTGAGAATACGACGATAATTTGTATATTTGTAGACTTAGGCTTAAAAACTTGGCGTTAGAGGGTTAGAACTCGAAACAGCCCCCGAACGTCCCCGTGGGTGGCACCAACACCTTCCACGGGACCAACGTAACTCGTAGTAACTGACCCCACAGCCGCAGGTCTCCCGGTTTGAGAGTACAACGATAATTTGCGTATTTCTAGACTTCGGCTTAAAAACATGACGTTAGAGGGTGAAAACTCAAAACAGCCCCCGAACGGCCACGTGGGTGGCACCACCATCTCCCACGGGACCAACGTAACTCGTAGGAACAGACCTCGCAGCCGCGGGTCTCCCGGTTTGAGAATACGACGGTAATTTGCGTATTTATAGACTTAGGCTTAAAAACGTGGCGTTAGAAGGTGAAAACTAAAAACAACTCCGGAACGACCCCGTGGGTGGCACCAACACCTCCCACGGGACCAATGTAACTCGTAGGAACTGACCCCACAACAGCGGGTCTCCCGGTTTGAGAGTACAACGGTAATTTGCATATTTTTAGACTTAGGCATAAAAACATGGCGATAGAAGGTGAAAACTCGAAACAGCCGCCGAACGGCCCCGTGGGTGGCACAAACACATCTCACGGGACCAACGTAACTTGTAGGAACTGACCCTGCAGCCGCGGGTCTCCCGATTTGAGAATACGACGGTAATTTGTGTATTTCTAGACTTAAGCAAAACATGGCGTTAAAAGGTGAAAACTCGAAAAAGCCCCCGAACTGCCCCGTGGGTGGCACCAACTCCTCCCACGGGACCAACGTAACTCGTAGGAACTGACCCCGCTACCTCGGAACTCCCGGTGTGTGAATACGACAGTAATTTGGATATTTATAGATTTAGGGTTAAAACCATGGCGTTAGAGGGTGAGAACTCGAAACAGCCCCCAAACGGCCCCCTGGGTGGCACCAACACCTCCCACGGGACCAATGTCACTCGTAGGAACTGACCCCTCAGCCGCGGGATTCCCTATTTTAGAATACGATGGTAATTTTCATATTTATAGACTTAGGCTTAAAAACATGGCGTTAGAGGGTGAAAACTAGAAACAGCCCCAGAACGGGCCCGTGGGTGGCATCAACACCTCCCACGGGACCAACGTAACTCGTAGGAACTGACCCCGCAGCCGCGGGTCTCCCGTTTTGAGAATACTATGATAATTTGCATATTTTTAGACTTAGGGTTAAAAACATGGCGTTAGAAGGTGAAAACTCGAAACAGCCCCAGAATGGACCCGTGGGTGGCACCAACACCTCCAACGGGACCAACGTAACTCGTAGGAACTGAACCCGTATCCGCAGGACTCCCAGTTTGAGAATACGATGGTAATTTAAAAATTTATAGACTTAGGGTTAAAAACATGGCGTCAGAGGGTGAGAACTCAAAACAGCCTCTGAACGGCCCCGTGGGTGCCACCAACACCTCCCACGGGACCAATATAACTCGTAGAAACTGATCCCGCAGCCCCGGGGCTCCCGGTTTTAGAATACGACGGTAATTTGCATATTTCTAGACTTAGGTTTAAAAACATGGCGTTAGAGGGTGAAAACTCGAAACAGCCCCCGAACGGCCCCGTGGGTGGCACTAACACCTCCCACGGGAGCAATGTAACTCATAGGAACTGACTCCGCAGCCGCGGGACTCCCGGTTTGAGAATACGACGATAATTTGTATATTTGTAGACTTAGGCTTAAAAACATGGCGTTAGAGGGTGGGAACTCAAAACATCCCCCGAACGTCCCCGTGGGTGGCACCAACACCTTCCACGGGACCAACGTAACTCGTAGGAACTGACCTCGCAGCCGCGGGTCTCCCGGTTTGAGAGTACAATGATAATTTGCGTATTTCTAGACTTAGGCTTAAAAACATGACGTTAGAGGGTGAAAACTCGAAACAACCCCCGAACTGCCACGTGGGTGGCACCAACACCTCCCACGGGACCAACGTAACTCGTAGGAACTGACCTCGCAGCCGCGGGTCTCCCGATTTGAGAATACGACGGTAATTTGTGTATTTCTAGACTTAGGCTTAAAAACGTGGCGTTAGAAGGTGAAAACTAAAAACAACCCCGGAACGACCCCGTGGGTGGCACCAACACTTCCCACGGGACCAATGTAACTTGTAGGAACTGACACCACAACAGCGGGTGTCCCGATTTGAGAGTACTACGGTAATTTGCATATTTCTAGACTTAGGCTTAAAAACATGGCGTTAGAAGGTGAAAACTCGGACCAGCACCCGAACGGCCCTGTGGGTGGCACCAACACCTCTCACGGGACCAACGTAACTCGTAGGAACTGAACCCGCAGCCGCAGTCTCCCGGTTTGAGAATACGACGGTAATTTGTGTATTTCTAGACTTAAGCAAAACATGCCGTTAAAAGGTGAAAACTCGAAACAGACCTCGAACGGCCCCGTGGGTGGCACCAACACCTCCCACGGCACCAACGTAACTCGTTGGAACTGACCCCATAGCCGCGGGTCTACCGGTTTGAGAATACGACGGTAATTTGCGTAATTCTAGACTTAGGCTTAAAAACATGGCGTTAGAAGGTGAAAACTCGAAACAGCTCCAGAACGGCCCCGTGGGTGGCACCAACACCTCCCACGGGATCAATGTAACTCGTAGGAACTGACCCCGCAACCCCGGGTCTCCCAGTTTAAGAATACGACTTTAATTTGCGTATTTCTAGACTTAGGCTTAAAAATATGGCGTTAGAAGGTGAAAACTCAAAATAAC
The DNA here is from genome assembly GCA_949130495.1 of Sambucus nigra. Classification (NCBI taxonomy): domain Eukaryota; kingdom Viridiplantae; phylum Streptophyta; class Magnoliopsida; order Dipsacales; family Adoxaceae; genus Sambucus; species Sambucus nigra. The sequence continues at coordinate 464,550,650 of OX422215.1, read as the reverse complement.
CCCAGAACGACCCCGTGGGTGGCACCACCACCTCCAACGGGACCAACATAACTCGTAGGAACTGACCCCGCAGCCCCGGGTCTCCCGGTTTTAGAATTCGACGGTAATTTGCGTATTTTTAGACTTAGGCTTAAAAATATGGCGTTAAAAGGTGAAATCTCGAAATAGCCCCAGAACGGCCCCGTGGGTTGCACCAACACCTCCCACGGGACCAACGTAACTCCTAGGAACTGACCCCGCAATGGCGGGACTCTCGGTGTGAGAATACGACGGTAATTCGCATATTTATAGACTTAGGGTTAAAAACATGGCGTTAGAGGGTGAGAACTCGAAACAGCCCCCAAACGGCCCCATGGGTGGCACCAACACCTCGCAGATGACCAATGTAACTCGTAGGAACTGACCTTGTAGTCGCGGGACTCCCGGTTTCAGAATACGACTGTAATTTGCATATTTATAGACTTATGCTTAAAAACATGGCGTTAGAGGGTGAAAACTAGAAACAGCCCCAGAACGGGCCCGTGGGTGGCACCAACACCTCCCACGGGACCAACGTAACTCGTAGGAACTGAACCCGCTGCCGCGGGTCTCCCGGTTTGAGAATACGACGGTAATATGCATATTTCTAGACTTAGGGTTAAAAACATGGTGTTACGAAAACTCGAAACAGCCCCAGAACGGCCCCGTGGGTGGCACTAACACGTCCCACGGGACCAACGTAACTCGTAGGAACTGACCCCATAGCCGCGGGACTCCCGATTTGAGAATACGATGATAATTTGCATATTCATCGACTTAGGGTTAAAAAATTGGCATTAGAGGGTGAGAACTCGAAACAGCCCACGAACGTCCCCATGGGTAGCACCAACACCTCCCACGGGACCAACGTAACTCGTAGGAACTGACCCCACAATAGCGGGTCTCCCGGTTTGAGAGTACAACGGTAATTTGCATATTTCTAGACTTAGGCTTAAAAACATGGCGATAGAAGGTGAAAACTCGAAACAGTCCCCGAACGGTCCCGTGGGTGGCACAAACACCTCTCACGGGACCAACGTAACTCATAGGAACTGACCCCGCAGCCGCGGGTCTCCCGATTTGAGAATACGACGGTAATTTGTGTATTTCTTGACTTAAGCAAAACATGGCGTTAAAAGGTGAAAACTCGAAAAAGCCCCCGAACTGCCCCGTGGGTGGCACCAACTCCTCCCACGGGACCAACGTAACTCGTAGGAACTGACCCCGCTACCGCGGGACTCCTGGTGTGTGAATACGACAGTAATTTGGATATTTATAGATTTAGGGTTAAAACCATGGCGTTAGAGGTTGAGAACTCGAAACAGCCCCAAACGGCCCCGTGGGTGGCACCAACACCTCCCACGGGACCAATGTTACTCGTAGGAACTGACCCCGCAGCCGCGGGACTCCCGATTTTAGAATACGATGGTAATTAGCATATTTGTAGACTTAGGCTTAAAAACATGGCGTTAGAGGGTGAAAACTAGAAACAGCCCCTGAACGGGCCCGTGGGTGGCACCAACACCTCCCACGGGACCAACATAACTCGTAGGAACTGACCCCGCAGCCGTGGGTCTCCCGGTTTGAGAATAACCTGATAATTTGCATATTTCTAGACTTAGGGTTAAAAACATGGTGTTAGAAGGTGAAAACTCGAAACAGCCCCAGAATGGCCCCGTGGGTGGCACCAACACCACCCACGGGACCAACGTAACTCGTAGGAACTGAACCCGTATTCGCGGGACTCCCGGTTTGAGAATACGATGGTAATTTACATATTTATAGACTTAGGGTTAAAAACATGGCGTCAGAGGGTGAGAACTCGAAACAGCCCCCGAACGGCCCCGTGGGTGCCACCAACACCTCCCACGGGACCAATGTAACTCGTAGAAACTGACCCCGCAGCACCGGGGCTCCCGGTTTTAGAATACGATGGTAATTTGCATATTTCTAGACTTAGGCTTAAAAACATGGCGTTAGAGGGTGAAAATTCGAAACAGCCCCCGAACGGCCCCGTGGGTGGCACTAACACCTCCCACGGGAGCAATGTAACTCATAGGAACTGACCCCGCAGTCGCGGGACTCCCGGTTTGAGAATACGATGATAATTTGTATATTTGTAGACTTAGGCTTAAAAACATGGCGTTAGAGGGTGAGAACTCGACACATCCCCCGAACGTCCCCGTGGGTGGCACCAACACCTTCCACGGGACCAACGTAACTCGTAGAAACTGACCCCGCAGCCGCGGGTCTCCCGGTTTGAGAGTACAATGATAATTTGCGTATTTCTAGACTTAGGCTTAAAAACATGACGTTAGAGGGTGAAAACTCAAAACTGCCCCCGAACGGCCACGTGGGTTGCACCAACACCTCCCACGGGACCAATGTAACTCGTAGGAACTGACCTCGCAGCCGCGGGTCTCCCGGTTTGAGAATACGATTGTAATTTGCGTATTTCTAGACTTAGGTTTAAAAACGTGGCGTTAGAAGGTGAAAACTAAAAACAACCCCGGAACGACCTCGTGGGTGGCACAAACACCTCCCACGGGACCAATGTAACTCGTAGGAACTGACCCCACAACAACGGGTGTCCCGATTTGAGAGTACTACGGTAATTTGCATATTTCTAAACTTAGGCTTAAAAACATGGCGTTAGAAGGTGAAAACTCGGACCAGCTCCCGAACGGCCCCGTGGGTGGCACCAACACCTCTCACGGGACCAACGTAACTCGTAGGAACTGAACCCACAGCCGCGGTCTCCCGGTTTGAGAATACGACGGTAATTTGTGTATTTCTAGACTTAAGCTAAACATGCAGTTAAAAGGTGAAAACTCGAAACAACCCTCGAACGGCCCCGTGGGTGGCACCAACACCTCCCACGGCACCAACGTAACTCGTTGGAACTGACCCCATAGCCGCGGGTCTCCCGATTTGAGAATACGACGGTAATTTGCGTAAGTCTAGACTTAGGCTTAAAAACATGGCGTTAGACGGTGAAAACTCGAAACAGCCCCAGAACGGCCCCGTGGGTGGCACCAACACCTCCCACGGGACCAACGTAACTCGTAGGAACTGATCCCGCAGCCGCGGGTGTCCCGGTTTGAGAATACGATGGTAATTTGCGTATTTCTAGACTTAGGCTTAAAAACATGGCGTTAGAGGGTGAAAACTCGAAACAACCCCTGAACGGCCCCATGGGTGGCACCAAAACCTCCCACGGGACCAACGTAACTCGTAGGAACTGACCCCACAGCCGCGGGTCACCCGATTTGAGAATACGACGGTAATTTTCGTATTTCTAGACTTAGGCTTAAAAACATGGCGTTTGAAGGTGAAAACTCGAAACAGCCCCAGAACGGCCCCGTGGGTGGCGCCAACACCTCCCACGGGACCAACGTAACTCGTAGGAACTGACCCCGCAATGTCGGGACTCCCAGTGTGAGAATACGACGGTATTTTGCATATTTATAGACTTAGGGTAAAAAACATGGCGTTAGAGGGTGATAACTCGAAACAGCCCCCAAACGGCCCCGTGGGTTGTACCAACACATCCCACGGGACCAACGTAACTCGTAGGAACTGACCCCGCAATGGAGGGACTCCCGGCGTGAGAATACGACGGTAGTTTGCATATTTATAGACTTAGGGTTAAAAACATGGCGTTAGAGGGTGAGAACTCGAAACAACCCCCACACGGCCACGTGGGTGGCACCAACACCTCCCACGGGACCAATGTAACTCGTAGGAACTGACCCCGCAGTCGCGGGACTCCCGGTTTTAGAATACGACGGTAATTTGCATATTTATAGACTTAGGCTTAAAAACATGGCGTTAGAGGGTAAAAACTAGAAAAAGCCCCAGAACGGGCCCGTGGGTGGCACCAACACCTCCCACGGGACCAACGTAACTCGTAGGAACTGACCCCACTGTCGCGGCTCTCCCGGTTTGAGAATACGACGGTAATATGCATATTTATAGACTTAGGGTTTAAAACATGGCGTTAGAAGGTGAAAACTCAAAACAGCCCCAGAACAGCCCCGTGGGTGGCACCAACACCTCCCACGGGACCAACGTAACTCGTAGGAACTGACCCCGCAGCCGCGGGACTCCCATTTTGAGAATACGATGGTAATTTGCATATTTATAGACTTAGGCTTAAAAACATGGCGTTAGAGGGTAAAAACTCGAAACAGCCCCAGAACGGCCCCATGGGTGGCACCAAAACCTCCCACGGGACCAATGTAACTCATAGGAACTGACCCCGCAGCCGCGAGACTCCCGGTTTGAGAATATGACGATAATTTGCATATTTGTAGACTTAGGCTTAAAAACATGGCGTTAGAGGGTGAGAACTCGAAACAGCCCCCGAACATCCCCGTGGGTGGCACCAACACCTTCCACGCGACCAACGTAACTCGTAGGAACTGACCCCGCAGCCGCGGGTCTCCCGGTTTGAGAGTACTACGATAATTTGTATATTTCTAGACTTAGGCATAAAAACATGGCGATAGAAGGTGAAAACTCGAAACAGCCCTCGAACGGCCCCGTGGGTGGCAAAAACACCTCTCACGGGACCAACGTAACTCGTAGGAACTGATCCCGCAGCCGCGGGTTTCCCGATTTGAGAATACGACGGTAATTTGTGTATTTCTAGACTTGAGCAAAACATGGCGTTAAAAGGTGAAAACACGAGACAACACCCGAACGGCCCGTGGGTGGCACCAACACCTCCCACGGGACCAACGTAACTCGTAGGAACTGACCCCGCAACCGCGGGACTCCCGGTTTGAGAATACGACGATAATTTGTATATTTGTAGACTTAGGCTTAAAAACATGGCGTTAGAGGGTGAGAACTCGAAACAGCCCCCAAACGTCCCTGTGGGTGGCACCAACACCTTCTACGGGACCAACGTAACTCGTAGGAACTGACCCCGCAGCCCCGGTTCTCCCGATTTGAGAGTACTACGATAATTTGCGTATTTCTAGACTTAGGCTTAAAAACATGATGTTAGATGGTGAAAACTCAAAATAGCCCCCGAACGGCCACGTGGGTGGCACCGATACCTCCCACGGGACCAACGTAACACATAGGAACTGAGCTCGCAGCCGCGGGTCTCCCGGTTTGAGAATATGATGGTAATTTGTGCATTTCTAGACTTAGGCTTAAAAACATGGCGTTAGAAGGTGAAAACTAAAAACAACCCCAGAACGACCCCGTGGGTGGCACCAACACCTCCCACGGGACAAATGTAACTCGTAGGAACTGACCCCACAACAGCAGGTGTCCCGGTTTGAGAGTACTACCGTAATTTGCATATTTCTAGACTTAGGCTTCAAAACATGGCGTTAGAAGGTGAAAACTCGGACCAGCTCCCGAACGACCCCGTGGGTGGCACCAACACCTCCCACGGGACCAACGTAACTCGTACGAACTGGCCCCACAATGGAGGGACTCCCGGTGTGAGAATAAAATGGTAGTTTGCATATTTATAGACTTAGGGTTAAAAACATGGCGTTAGAGGGTGAGAACTCGAAACAACCCCCAAACGGCCCCGTGGGTGGCACCAACACCTGCCACGGGACCAATGTAACTCGTAGGAACTGACCCCGCCGTCGCGGGACTCCCGGTTTTAGAATACGACTGTAATTTGCATATTTATAGACTTAGGCTTAAAAACATGTTGTTAAAGGGTGAAAACTAGAAAGAGCCCCAGAACGGGCCCGTGGGTGGCACCAACACCTCCCACGGGACCAACGTAACTCGTAGGAACTGACCTCGCTGCCGCTGCTCTCCCGGTTTGAGAATACGACTGTAATATGCATATTTATAGACTTAGGGTTAAAAACTTGGCATTAGAGGGTGAGAACTCGAAACAGCCCCCGAACGTCCCCGTGGGTGGCACCAACACCTTCCACGCGACCAACGTAACTCGTAGGAACTGACCCCGCAGCCGCGGGTCTCCCGGTTTGAGAGTACTACAATAATTTGTATATTTCTAGACTTAGGCTTAAAAACATGGCGATAGAAGGTGAAAACTCGAAACAGCCCTCGAGCGGCCCCGTGGGTGGCAAAAACACCTCTCACGGGACCAACGTAACTCGTAGGAACTGATCCCGCAGCCGCGGGTCTCCCGATTTGAGAATACGACGGTAATTTGTGTATTTCTAGACTTGAGCAAAACATGGCGTCAAAAGGTGAAAACTCGAGAAAGCCCTCGAACTTCCCCGTGGGTGGCACCAACACCACCCACGGGACCAACGTAACTCGTAGGAACTGAACCCGCTACTGCGGGACTCCCGGTGTATGAATACGACGGTATTTTAGATATTTATAGACTTAGGGTTAAAACCATGGCGTTAGTGGGTGAAAACTCGAAACAGCCACCAAACGGCCCCGTGGGTGGCAGCAACACCTCCCACGGGACAAATGTAACTCGTAGGAACTGACCCCGCAACTGCCGGACTCCCGATTTTATAATACGATGGTAATTTGCATATTTATAGACTTAGGCTTAAAAACATGGCGTTAGAGGGTGAAAACTAGAAACAGCCCCAGAACCGGCCCGTGGGTGGCACCAACACGTCCCACGGGACCAACGTAACTCGTAGGAACTGACCCCGCAGCCGCGGGTCTCCCGGTTTGTGAATACTATGATAATTTGCATATTTCTAGACTTAATGTTAAAAACATGGCGTCAGAAGGTGAAAACTCGAAACAGCCCCAGAACGGCCCCGTGGGTGGCACCAACACCTCCCACGGGACCAACGTAACTCGTAGGAACTGAACCCGTATTCGCGGGACTCTCGGTTTGAGAATATGATGGTAATTTACATATTTATAGACTTAGGGTTAAAAACATGGCGTCAGAGGGTGAGAACTCAAAACAGCCCCCGAACGGCCCCATGGGTGCCACCAACACCTCCCACGGGACCAATGTAACTCGTAGAAACTGAACCCGCAGCCGCGGGGATGCCGATTTTAGAATACGACGGTAATTTTCATATTTCTAGACTTAGGCTTAAAAACATGGCGTTAGAGGGTGAAAACTCAAAACAGCCCACGAACGGCCCCGTGGGTGGCACCAACACCTCCCACGGGACCAATGTAACTCATAGGAACTGACCCCGCAGCCGCGGGACTCCCGGTTTGAGAATACGACGATAATTTGTATATTTGTAGACTTAGGCTTAAAAACATGGCGTTAGAGGGTGAGAACTCGAAACAGCCCCCAAACGTCCCTGCGGGTGGCACCAACACCTTCTACGGGACCAACGTAACTCGTAGGAACTGACCCCGCAGCCGCGGGTCTCCCGATTTGAGAGTACTACGATAATTTGAGTATTTCTAGACTTAGGCTTAAAAACATGATGTTAGATGGTGAAAACTCAAAACATCCCCCGAACGGCCACGTGGGTGGCACCCATACCTCCCACGGGACCAACGTAACTCGTAGGAACTGAGCTCGCAGCCGCGGGTCTCCCGGTTTGAGAATATGACGGTAATTTGCGCATTTCTAGACTTAGGCTTAAAAACATGGCGTTAGAAGGTGAAAACTAAAAACAACCCCAGAACGACCCCGTGGGTGGCACCAACACCTCCCACGGGACAAATGTAACTCGTAGGAACTGACCCCACAACAGCAGGTGTCCCAGTTTGAGAAAACTACCGTAATTTGCATATTTCTAGACTTAGGCTTCGAAACATGGCGTTAGGAGGTGAAAACTCGGACCAGCTCCCGAACGGCCCTGTGGGTGGCACCAACACCCTCACGGGACCAACGTAACTCGTAGGAACTGAACCCGCAGCTGCGGGTCTCCCGGTTTGAGAATACGACAGTAATTTGTGTATTTCTAGACTTAAGCAAAACATGCAGTTAAAAGGTGAAAACTCGAAACAGCCCTCGAACGGCCCCGTGGGTGGCACCAACACCTCCCACGGCACCAACGTAACTCGTTGGAACTGACCCCATAGCCGCGGGTCTCCCGGTTTGAGAATACGACGGTAATTTGCGTAATTCTAGACTTAGGCTTAAAAACATCGCGTTAGAAGGTGAAAACTCGAAACAGCCCCAAAACGGCCCCGTGGGTGGCACCAACACCTCCCACGGGACCAACATAACTCGAGGAACTGATCCCGCAGCCGCGGGTCTCCCGGTTTGAGAATACGACGGTAATTTGCGTATTTCTAGACTTAGGCTCAAAAACCTGGCGTTAGAGGGTGAAAACTCGAAACAACCCCCGAACGGCCCCATGGGTGGATCCAAAACCTTCCACGGGACCAACGTAACTTGTAGGAACTGACCCCACAGCCGCGGGTCTCCCGATTTGAGAATACGATGGTAATTTGCGTATTTCTAGACTTAGGCTTAAAAACATGGCGTTAGAAGGTGAAAACTCGAAACAGCCCCTGAACGTCCCCGTGGGTGGCACCAACACCTCCCACGGGACCAACGTAACTCGTAGGAACTGACCCCACAATGGCGGGACTCCTAGTGTGAGAATACGACGGTAGTTTGCATATTTATAGACTTAGGGTAAAAAACATGGCGTTAGAGGGTGATAACTCGAAACAGCCCCCAAACGGCCCCGTGGGTGGCACCAACACATCCCACGGGACCAACGTAACTCGTAGGAACTGACCCCACAACCGCGGGTCTTCCGATTTGAGAATACGACGGTAATTTGCATATTTCTAGACTTAGGCTTAAAAACATGGCGTTAGAAGGTGAAAACTCGAAAAAGCCCCCGAACGTCCCCGTGGGTGGCACCAACACCTTCCACGGGACCAACGTAACTCGTAGGAACTGACCCCGCAGCCGCTGGTCTCCTGGTTTGAGAGTACTATGATAATTTGCGTATTTCTAGACTTAGGCTTAGAAACATGACATTAGAGGGTGAAAACTCGAAACAGCCCCCGAACGGACCCGTGGGTGGCACCAACACCTCCCACGGGACCAACGTAACTCGTAGGAACTGACCCCACAATAGAGGGTCTCCCGGTTTGAGAGTACTACAGTAATTTGCATATGTCTAGACTTAGGCTTAAAAACATGGTGATAGAAGGTGGAAACTCGAAACAGCCCCCGAACGGCCCCGTGGGTGGCACAAACACCTCTCACGGGACCAACGTAACTCGTAGGAACTGACCCCGCAACCGCGGGTCTCCCGGTTTGAGAATACGACGGTAATTTGTGTATTTATAAACTTAAGCAAAACATGGCGTTAAAAGGTGAAAACTTGAAACGGCCCCCGAACTGCCCCGTGTGTGGCACCAACACCTCCCACGGCACCAACGTAACTCGTAGGAACTGACCCCACAGCCACGGGTCTCCCGGTTTGAGAATACTGCGGTAATTTCCGTATTTCTAGACTTAGGCTTAAAAACATGGCGTTAGAAGGTGAAAACTCGAAACAGCCCCAGAACGGCCCCGTGGGTGGCACCAACAACTCCCACCGGACCAACGTAACTCGTAGGAACTGACCCCGCAGCCGCGGGTCTCCCGGTTTGAGAATACAATGGTAATTTGCGTATTTCTAGACTTAGGCTTAAAAACATGTCGTTAGAAGGTGAAAACTCGAAACAGCCCCAGAACGGCCGCGTGGGAGGCACCAACACCTCCCACGGGACCAATGTAAATCGTAGGAACTGACCCCTCAGCGCCAGGTCTCCCGGTTCGAGAATATGACTGTAATTTGCGTATTTCTAGACTTAGGCTTAAAAACATGGCGTCAGAAGGTGAAAACTCAAAATAGCCCCAGAACGGCCCCGTGGGTGGCTCCAACACCTCCCACGGGACCAACGTAACTCATAGGAACTGACCGCGCAACCGCGGGACTCCCGGTGTGAGAATACGACCATAATTTGCATATTCATAGACTTAGGGTTAAAAACATGGCGTTAGAGGGTGAGAACTCGAAACAGCCCCCAAACGGCCCCGTGGGTGGCACCAACACCTCCCACGGGACCAATGTAACTCGTAGGAACTGACCCCGTAGTCGCGGGACTCCCGATTTTAGAATACGATGGTAATTTGCATATTTATAGACTTAGGCTTAAAAACATGTCGTTAGAGGGTGAAAACTAGAACCAGCCCCAGAACGGGCCCGTGGGGGGCACCAACACCTCCCACGGGACAAACGTGACTCGTAGGAACTGAACCCGCTGCCGGGGGTCTCCCGATTTCAGAATACGACGGTAATATGCGTATATCTAGACTTCGGGTTAAAAACATGGCGTTAGAAGGTGAAAACTCGAAACAGCCCCAGAACGGCCCCATGGGTGGCACTAAAACCTCCCACGGGACCAATGTAACTCATAGGAACTGACCCCGCAGCCGCGAGACTCCCGGTTTGAGAATACGACGATAATTTGCATATTTGTAGACTTAGGCTTAAAAACATGGCGTTAGAGGGTGAGAACTCGAAACAGCCCCCGAACGTCCCCCTGGGTGGCACCAACACCTTCTACGGGACCAACGTAACTCGTAGGAACTGACCCCGCAGCCGCGGGTCTCCTGGTTTGAGAGTACTATGATAATTTGCGTATTTCTAGACTTAGGCTTAGAAACATGACGTTAGAGGGTGAAAACTCGAAACAGCCCCCGAACGGACCCGTGGGTGGCACCAACACCTCCCACGGGACCATCATAACTCGTAGGAACTGACCCCACAATAGCGGGTCTCTCGGTTTGAGGGTACTACGGTAATTTGCATATTTCTAGATTTAGGCTTAAAAACATGGAGATAGAAGGTGAAAACTCGAAACAGCCCCCGAACGTCCCCGTGGGTGGCACAAACACCTCTCACGGGACCAACGTAACTCGTAGGAACTGACCCCGCAGCCGCGGGTCTCCCGGTTTGAGAATACGACGGTAATTTGTGTATTTCTAAACTTAAGCAAAACATGGCGTTAAAAGGTGAAAACTCGAAACGGCCCCCGAACTGCCCCGTGGGTGTATCCAAAACCTTCCACGGGACCAACGTAACTTGTAGGAACTGACCCCACAGCCGCGGGTCTCCCGATTTGAGAATACGATGGTAATTTGCGTATTTCTAGACTTAGGCTTAAAAACATGGCGTTAGAAGGTGAAAACTCGAAACAGCCCCTGAACGTCCCCGTGGGTGGCACCAACACCTCCCACGGGACCAACGTAACTCGTAGGAACTGACCCCACAATGGCGGGACTCCTAGTGTGAGAATACGACGGTAGTTTGCATATTTATAGACTTAGGGTAAAAAACATGGCGTTAGAGGGTGATAACTCGAAACAGCCCCCAAACGGCCCCGTGGGTGGCACCAACACATCCCACGGGACCAACGTAACTCGTAGGAACTGACCCCACAACCGCGGGTCTTCCGATTTGAGAATACGACGGTAATTTGCATATTTCTAGACTTAGGCTTAAAAACATGGCGTTAGAAGGTGAAAACTCGAAAAAGCCCCCGAACGTCCCCGTGGGTGGCACCAACACCTTCCACGGGACCAACGTAACTCGTAGGAACTGACCCCGCAGCCGCTGGTCTCCTGGTTTGAGAGTACTATGATAATTTGCGTATTTCTAGACTTAGGCTTAGAAACATGACATTAGAGGGTGAAAACTCGAAACAGCCCCCGAACGGACCCGTGGGTGGCACCAACACCTCCCACGGGACCAACGTAACTCGTAGGAACTGACCCCACAATAGAGGGTCTCCCGGTTTGAGAGTACTACAGTAATTTGCATATGTCTAGACTTAGGCTTAAAAACATGGTGATAGAAGGTGGAAACTCGAAACAGCCCCCGAACGGCCCCGTGGGTGGCACAAACACCTCTCACGGGACCAACGTAACTCGTAGGAACTGACCCCGCAACCGCGGGTCTCCCGATTTGAGAATACGACGGTAATTTGTGTATTTATAAACTTAAGCAAAACATGGCGTTAAAAGGTGAAAACTTGAAACGGCCCCCGAACTGCCCCGTGTGTGGCACCAACACCTCCCACGGCACCAACGTAACTCGTAGGAACTGACCCCACAGCCACGGGTCTCCCGGTTTGAGAATACTGCAGTAATTTCCGTATTTCTAGACTTAGGCTTAAAAACATGGCGTTAGAAGGTGAAAACTCGAAACAGCCCCAGAACGGCCCCGTGGGTGGCACCAACAACTCCCACCGGACCAACGTAACTCGTAGGAACTGACCCCGCAGCCGCGGGTCTCCCGGTTTGAGAATACAATGGTAATTTGCGTATTTCTAGACTTAGGCTTAAAAACATGTCGTTAGAAGGTGAAAACTCGAAACAGCCCTAGAACGGCCGCGTGGGAGGCACCAACACCTCCCACGGGACCAATGTAAATCGTAGGAACTGACCCCGCAGCCCCGGGTCTCCCGGTTCGAGAATATGACTGTAATTTGCGTATTTCTAGACTTAGGCTTAAAAACATGGCGTTAGAAGGTGAAAACTCAAAATAGCCCCAGAACGGCCCCGTGGGTGGCTCCAACACCTCCCACGGGACCAACGTTACTCATAGGAACTGACCGCGCAACCGCGGGACTCCCGGTGTGAGAATACGACCGTAATTTGCATATTCATAGACTTAGGGTTAAAAACATGGCGTTAGAGGGTGAGAACTCGAAACAGCCCCCAAACGGCCCCGTGGGTGGCACCAACACCTCCCACGGGACCAATGTAACTCGTAGGAACTGACCCCGTAGTCGCGGGACTCCCGATTTTAGAATACGATGGTAATTTGCATATTTATAGACTTAGGCTTAAAAACATGTCGTTAGAGGGTGAAAACTAGAACCAGCCCCAGAACGGGCCCGTGGGGGGCACCAACACCTCCCACGGGACAAACGTGACTCGTAGGAACTGAACCCGCTGCCGGGGGTCTCCCGATTTCAGAATACGACGGTAATATGCGTATATCTAGACTTCGGGTTAAAAACATGGCGTTAGAAGGTGAAAACTCGAAACAGCCCCAGAACGGCCCCATGGGTGGCACTAAAACCTCCCACGGGACCAATGTAACTCATAGGAACTGACCCCGCAGCCGCGAGACTCCCGGTTTGAGAATACGACGATAATTTGCATATTTGTAGACTTAGGCTTAAAAACATGGCGTTAGAGGGTGAGAACTCGAAACAGCCCCCGAACGTCCCCGTGGGTGGCACCAACATCTTCCACGGGACCAACGTAACTCGTAGGAACTGACCCCGCAGCCGCGGGTCTCCTGGTTTGAGAGTACTATGATAATTTGCGTATTTCTAGACTTAGGCTTAGAAACATGACGTTAGAGGGTGAAAACTCGAAACAGCCCCCGAACGGACCCGTGGGTGGCACCAACACCTCCCACGGGACCAACATAACTCGTAGGAACTGACCCCACAATAGCGGGTCTCTCGGTTTGAGGGTACTACGGTAATTTGCATATTTCTAGATTTAGGCTTAAAAACATGGAGATAGAAGGTGAAAACTCGAAACAGCCCCCGAACGTCCCCGTGGGTGGCACAAACACCTCTCACGGGACCAACGTAACTCGTAGGAACTGACCCCGCAGCCGCGGGTCTCCCGGTTTGAGAATACGACGGTAATTTGTGTATTTCTAAACTTAAGCAAAACATGGCGTTAAAAGGTGAAAACTCGAAACGGCCCCCGAACTGCCCCGTGGGTGGCACCAACACCTCCCACGGCACCAACGTAACTCGTAGGAACTGACCCCACAACCACGGGTCTCCCGGTTTGAGAATACTGCGGTAATTTCCGTATTTCTAGACTTAGGCTTAAAAACATGGCGTTAGAAGGTGAAAACTCGAAACAGCCCCAGAACGGCCCCGTGGGTGGCACCAACACCTCCCATGGGACCAACGTAACTCGTAGGAACTGACCTCGCAGCCGCGGGTCTCCCGGTTTGAGAATACAATGGTAATTTGAGTATTTCTAGACTTAGGCTTAAAAAGATGGCGTTAGAAGGTGAAAACTCGAAACAGCCCCAGAACGGCCGCGTGGGAGGCACCAACACCTCCCACGGGACCAATGTAAATCGTAGGAACTGACCCCGCAGCCCCGGGTCTCCCGGTTTGAGAATATGACTGTAATTTGCGTATTTCTAGACTTAGGCTTAAAAACATGGCGTTAGAAGGTGAAAACTGAAAATAGCCCCAGAACGGCCCCGTGGGTGGCTCCAACACCTCCCACGGGACCAACGTAACTCATAGGAACTGACCGCGCAACCGCGGGACTCCCGGTGTGAGAATACGACCATAATTTGCATATTTATAGACTTAGGGTTAAAAACATGGCGTTAGAGGGTGAGAACTCGAAGCAACCCCCAAACGGCCCCGTGGGTGGCACCAACACCTCCCACGGGACCAATGTAACTCGTAGGAACTGACCCCGTAGTTGCGGGACTCCCGATTTTAGAAAACGATGGTAATTTGCATATTTATAGACTTAGGCTTAAAAACATGTCCTTAGAGGGTGAAAACTAGAACCAGCCCCAGAACGGGCCCGTGGGGGGCACCAACACCTCCCACGGGACCAACGTGACTCGTAGGAACTGAACCCGCTGCCGCGGGTCTTCCAGTTTGAGAATATGACGGTAATATGCGTATATCTAGACTTCGGGTTAAAAACAAGGCGTTAGAAGGTGAAAACTCGAAACAGCCCCAGAACGACCCCGTGGGTGGCACTAACACGTCCCACGGGACCAACGTAACTCGTAGGAACTGACCCCATAGCTGCGGGACTCCCGATTTGAGAATATGACGATAATTTGCATATTTATAGACTTAGGGATAAAAACATGGCGTTAGAGGGTGAGAACTCGAAACAGCCCCCGAACGGCCCCGTGGGTGCCACCAACACCGCCCATGGGACTAATGTAACTCGTAGAAACTGACCCCGCAGCCGCGGGACTCCCGGTTTTAGAATACGATGGTAATTTGCATACTTCCAGACTTAGGCTTAAAAACATGACGTTAGAGGGTGAAAACCCGAAACAGCCCCCGAACGGCCCCATGGGTGGCACCAACACCTCCCACGGGACCAATGTAACTAATAGGAACTGACCCCGCAGCCGCGGGACTCCCGATTTGAGAATACGATGATAAATTGCATATTTGTAGACTTAGGCTTAAAAACATGGCGTTAGAGGGTGAGAACTCGAAACAGCCCCCGAACGGCCCCGTGGGTGGCCCCAAAACCTCCCACGGCACTAACATAACTCGTAGGAACTGACCCCACAGCCGTGGGTCTCCTGATTTGAGAATACGACAGTAATTTGCGTATTTATAGACTTAGGCTTAAAAAAATGGCGTTAGAAGGTGAAAACTCGAAACAGCCCCAAAACGGCCCCGTGGGTGGCACCAACACCTCCCACGGGACCAACGTAACTCGTAGGAACTGTCCCCGCAACCGCGGGACTCCCGATGTGACAATACAATGATAATTTGCATATTTATAGACTTAGGGTTAAAAACACGACGTTAGAGGGTGAGAACTCGAAACAGCCCCCAAACGGCCCCGTGGGTGGCACCAACACCTCCCACGGGACCAATGTAACTTGTAGGAACTGACCCCGCAGCCGAGGGACTCCCAGTTTGAGAATACAGCGGAAATTTGCGTATTTATAGACTTATACTTAAAACATGGCGTTAGAGGGTGAAAACTCGAAACAGCCCCAGAACGGGCCCGTGGGTGGCACCAACACTCTCACGGGACCAACGTAACTCGTTGGAACAGACCTCGCAGCCCCGGGTCTCCCGATTTGAGAATACGAGGGCAATCTGTGTATTTCTAGACTTAGGCTTAAAAACATGGCTTTAGAAGATAAAAACTCGAAACAGCCCTAGAACGACCCCGGGGGTGGCCCCAACACCTCCCACGGGACCAACGTGACTCGTAGGAACTAACCCCATAATCGCGGGACTCCCGGTGTGAGAATACGACGGTAATTTACATATTTATAGACCTTGGGTAAAAACATGGCATTAGAGGGTGAGAACTCGAAACAGTCCCCAAATGGCAACGTGGGTGACACCAACACCTCCCACGGGACCAATGTAACTCGTAGGAACTGACCCGCAGTCGCGGGACTCCCGGTTTTTGAATACGACGCTAATTTACATATTTATAGACTTAGGCTTAAAAACATGGCGTTAGAGGGTGAAAACTACAAACAGCCCCAGAATGGCCCCGTGGGTGGCACCAACAACTCCCACGGGACCAACGTAACTCGTAGGAGTTGACCTCGCAGTCGCGGGTCTCCCCGTTTGAGAATACGATGGTAATTTGCGTATTTCTAGACCTAGGGTTAAAAACATGGCGTTAGAAGGTGAAAACTCAAAACAGCCCCAGAACGGCCCTGTGGGTGGCACCAACATTTCCCACGGGACCAACGTAAATCGTAGGAATTGACCCAGTAGCCGCGGGACTCCCGGTTTAAGAATACGACGGTAATTTTCATATCTATAGACTTAGGGTTAAAAACATGGCGTTAGAGGGTGAGAACTCGAAACAGCCCTCGAACGGCCTCGTGGGTGGCACCAACACCTCCCATGGGACCAATGTAACTCGTAGAAACTGACCCCGCAGCCGTGGGACTCCCGATTTTAGAATACGACGGTAATTTTCATATTTATAGACTTAGGCTTAAAAACACGGCGTTAGAGGGAGAAAACTCGAAATAGCCCCCGAACGGCCCTGTGGGTGGCACCAACACCTCCCACGGGACCAATGTAACTCATAGGAACTGAACCCGCAGCCGCGGGACTCCCGGTTTAAGAATACGACGATAATTTGCATATTTGTAGACTCAGGCTTAAAAATATGGCGTTAGAGGGTGAAAACTCAAAACAGCTCCCGAACGGCCCCGTGGGTGGCACCAACACCCCCCACGGGACCAATGTAACTCATATGAACTGACCCCTCAGCCTCGGAACTCCCGGTTTTAGAATACGATGGTAATTTGCATATTTATAGACTTGGGCTTAAAAAGATGGCGTTAGAGGGTGAAAACTCGAAACAGCCCCAGAACAGCCCCGTGGGTGGCACCAACACCTCCCACGGCACCAACGTAACTCGTAGGAACTGACCTCGCAGTCCCGGGTCTACCGATTTGAGAATACAATGGTAATTTGCGTATTTCTTGACTTAGGCTTAAAAACATGGCGTTAAATGGTGAAAACTCGAAACACCACCAGATGACCCCGTGGGTGGCACCAACACCTCCCACGGGACCAGCGTAAGTCGTAGGAACTGACCCCGCTACCGCGGGACTCCCGGTGTGAGAATACAATGGTAATTTGCATATTTATAGACTTAGGGTTAAAAACATGGCGTTAGAGGGTGAGAACTCGAAACAACCTCCAAACGGCCCCGTGGGTGGCACCAATAAGTCCCACGGGACCAATGTAACTCGTAGGAACTGACCCCGCAGCCGCAGGACTCCCGGTTTTAGAATACGACGGTAATTTGCATATTTATTGACTTTGGCTTAAAAACATGGCGTTAGATGGTGAAACGTAGAAATAGCCACAGAACGGGTCCGTGGGTGGCACCAACACCTCCCACGGGACCAACGTAATTCGTAGGAACTGACCCTGCAGTCGCGGGTCTCCCGGTTTGAGAATATGACGATAATTTGCGAATTTCTAGACTTATGGTTAAAAACATGGCGTTAGAAGGTGAAAACTCGAAATAGCCCCAAAATGGCCTCGTGTGTGGCACCAACACCTCCCACAGGACCAACGTAACTCGTAGAAACTGACCCCGTAGCCGCGGGACTCCCGATTTGAGAATACGACTGTAATTTTCATATTTATAGACTTAAGGTTAAAAACATGTCGTTAGAGGGTGAGAACTCGAAACATCCCCCGAACGGCCCCGCGGGTGGCACCAACATCTCCCACGGGATCAATGTAACTCGTAGAAACTGGTCCCACAACTGCGGGACTCCCGATTTTAGAATACGACGGTAATTTACATATTTCTAGACTTAGGCTTAAAAACTTGGCGTTAGAGGGTGAAAACTTGAAACAGCCCCCGAACGGCCCCATGGGTGGCACCAACACCTCCCACGGGACCAATGAAACTCATAGGAGCTGACCCTGCATCCGCGGGACTCCCGGTTTGAGAATACGATGACAATTTGCATATTTGTAGACTTAGGTTTAAAAACATGGCGTTAGAGGGTGAGAACACGAAACAACCCACGAACCTCCCCTTGGGTGGCACCAACACCTCCAACGGGACCAACGTAACTCATAGGAACGGACCCCACAGTCGCGGGTCTCTTGGTTTGAGAATACTACGATAATTTGCGTATTTCTTGACTTAGTCTTAAAAACATGACGTTAGAGGGTGAAAACTCGAAACAGCCCCCGAACGGCCCCGTGGGTGGCACCAACACCTCCCACGGGACCATCGTAATTCGTAGGAACTGACCCTGTAGCCGCGGGTCTCCCGGTTTGAGAATACTATGATAATTTGAATATTTCTAGACTTAGGGTTACAAACATGGCGTTAGAAGGTGAAAACTCAAAACAACCCCGGAACGACCCCGTGGGTGGCACCAACACCTCCCACGGGACCAACATAACTCGTAGGAACTGACCCCACAACAGTGGGTCTCCCGGTTTGAGAGTACTACAGTAA
Source organism: Sambucus nigra (assembly GCA_949130495.1). Lineage (NCBI taxonomy): Eukaryota > Viridiplantae > Streptophyta > Magnoliopsida > Dipsacales > Adoxaceae > Sambucus > Sambucus nigra. The sequence goes on along the minus strand of OX422215.1, from coordinate 464,531,995 downwards.
TTTTCATATTTCTAGACTTAGGCTTAAAAACATGGCGTTAGAAGGTGAAAACTCGAAATAGCCCCCGAACGGCCTCGTGGGTGGCATCAACACCTCCCACGGGACCAACGTAACTCGTAGGAACTGAACTCGCAGTCGCGGGTCTCCCGGTTTGAGAATATGACGGCAATTTGTGTATTTCTAGACTTAAGCAAAACATGGCGTTAAAAGGTGAAAACTCGAAACAGCCCCCGAACGGTCCCGTGGGTGGCACCAACACCTCCCACGGCACTAACATAACTCGTAGGACTGGACCCCACAACCGCGGGTCTCCCGGTTTGAAAATACGACGGTAATTTGTGTATTTTTATACTTAGGCTTAAAAAAATGGCGTTAGATGGTGAAAACTGAAACTAGCCCCAGAATGGCCCCGTGGGTGGCATCAACACCTCCCAAGGGACCAATGTAACTCGTAGGAACTGAGCCCGCAGCCGCGGGACTCGCGGTTTGAGAGTACAACGGTAATTTGCATATTTATAGACTTAGGCTTAAAACATGGCGTTAGAGGGTGAAAACTCGAAACAGCCCCAGAACGGGCCCGTGGGTGGCACCAACACCTCTCACGGGACCAACGTAACTCGTAGGAACTGACCCCGCAGCCCCGGGTCTCCCGATTTGAGAATACGATGGTAATTTACATATTTCAAGACTTAGGCTTAAAAACATAGCGTTACAAGATAAAAACTCGAAACAGCCCCAGAACGACCCGGGGGTGGCACCAACACCTCCCACGGGACCAACGTGACTCGTAGGAACTAACCCCACAACCGCGGAACTCCCGGTGTGAGAATACGACGGTAATTTGCATATTTATTGACTTAGGGGAAAAACATGGCGTTAGAGGGTGAAAACTCAAAACAGCCCCCAAATGGCCCCCTGGGTGGCACCAACACCTCCCTCGGGACCAATGTAACTCGTAGGAACTGACCCCGTAGCCGCGGGACTCCCTGTTTTAGAATACTACGATAATTTGCATATTTAAAGACTTAGGCTTAAAAACGTGGCGTTAGAGGGTGAAAACTAGAAACAACCCCAGAACGGGCCCGTGGGTGGCACCAACACCTCCCACGGGACCAACGTAACTCGTAGGAACTGACCTCGCAGTCGCGGGTCTCCCGGTTTGAGAATACGACGGTAATTTACGTATTTCTAAACATAGGGTTAAAAACATGGCGTTAGAAGGTGAAAACTCGAAACAGCCCCAGAACGGCCCCGTGGGTGGCACCAACACCTCCCACGGAACCCACATAACTCGTAGGAACTGGCCCCGTAGCCGCGGGACTCCCGGTTTGAGAATATGACGGTAATTTGCATATATATAGACTTAGGGTTAAAAACATGGCGTTAGAGGGTGAGAACACGAAACAGCCCTCGAACGGCCTCGTGGGTGGCACCAACACCTCCCACGGGACCAATGTAACTCGTAGAAACTGACCCCGCAGCCGTGGGACTCCCGGTTTTAGAATACGATGGTAATTTTCATATTTATAGACTTAGGCTTAAAAACATAACGTTAGAGGGTGAAAACTCGAAACAGCCCCCGAACGGCCCCGTGGGTGGCACCAACACCTCCCACGGGACCAATGTAACTCATAGGAACTAACCCCGCAGCCGCGGGACTCCCGATTTGAGAATATGACGATAATTTGCATAAATGTAGACTTAGGCTTACAAACAAGGCGTTAGAGGGTGAAAACTCGAAACAACCCCCGAACGGCCTCGTGGGTGGCACCAACACCTCCCACGGGACCAACGTAAGTCGTAGGAACTGACCCCGCTACTGCGGGACTCCCGGTGTGAGAATACGACGGTAATTTGCATATTTATAGACTCAGGGTTAAAAACATGGCGTTAGAGGGTGAGAACTCAAAACAGCCTCCAAACGGCCCCGTGGGTGGCACCAACGCCTCCCACGGGACCAATGTAACTCGTAGGAACTGACCCCGCAGCCGCGGGACTCCCGGTTTTATAATACGACGGTAATTTTTCATATTTATAGACTTAGGCTTAAAAACATGGCGTTAGAGGGTGAAAACTTGAAGCAACCCCAGAACGGGCCCGTGGGTGGCACCAACACCTCCCACAGGACCAACGTAACTCGTGGGAACTAAATCCGTAGCCGCGGGTCTCCCGGTTTGAGAATATGATCATAATTTGCGAATTTCTAGACTTACGGTTAAAAACATGGCGTTAGAAGGTGAAAACTCGAATTAGCCCCAGAACGGCTCCGTGTGTGGTACCAACAACTCCCACGGGACCAACGTAACTCGTAGGAACTGACCCCCTAGCCGCGGGACTCCCGATTTGAGAAAACGATGGTAATTTGCATATTTATAGACTTAGGCTTAAAAACATGTCCTTAGAGGGTGAAAACTAGAACCAGCCCCAGAACGGGCCCGTGGGGGGCACCAACACCTCCCACGGGACCAACGTGACTCGTAGGAACTGAACCCGCTGCCGCGGGTCTCCCAGTTTGAGAATATGACGGTAATATGCGTATATCTAGACTTCGGGTTAAAAACAAGGCGTTAGAAGGTGAAAACTCGAAACAGCCCCAGAACGACCCCGTGGGTGGCACTAACACGTCCCACGGGACCAACGTAACTCGTAGGAACTGACCCCATAGCTGCGGGACTCCCGATTTGAGAATATGACGATAATTTGCATATTTATAGACTTAGGGATAAAAACATGGCGTTAGAGGGTGAGAAATCGAAACAGCCCCCGAACGGCCCCGTGGGTGCCACCAACACCGCCCATGGGACTAATGTAACTCGTAGAAACTGACCCCGCAGCCGCGGGACTCCCGGTTTTAGAATACGATGGTAATTTGCATACTTCCAGACTTAGGCTTAAAAACATGACGTTAGAGGGTGAAAACCCGAAACAGCCCCCGAACGGCCCCATGGGTGGCACCAACACCTCCCACGGGACCAATGTAACTAATAGGAACTGACCCCGCAGCCGCGGGACTCCCGATTTGAGAATACGATGATAAATTGCATATTTGTAGACTTAGGCTTAAAAACATGGCGTTAGAGGGTGAGAACTCGAAACAGCCCCCGAACGTCCCCGTGGGTGGCCCCAAAACCTCCCACGGCACTAACATAACTCGTAGGAACTGACCCCACAGCCGTGGGTCTCCTGATTTGAGAATACGACAGTAATTTGCGTATTTATAGACTTAGGCTTAAAAAAATGGCGTTAGAAGGTGAAAACTCGAAACAGCCCCAAAACGGCCCCGTGGGTGGCACCAACACCTCCCACGGGACCAACGTAACTCGTAGGAACTGTCCCCGCAACCGCGGGACTCCCGATGTGACAATACAATGATAATTTGCATATTTATAGACTTAGGGTTAAAAACACGACGTTAGAGGGTGAGAACTCGAAACAGCCCCCAAACGGCCCCGTGGGTGGCACCAACACCTCCCACGGGACCAATGTAACTTGTAGGAACTGACCCCGCAGCCGAGGGACTCCCAGTTTGAGAATACAGCGGAAATTTGCGTATTTATAGACTTATACTTAAAACATGGCGTTAGAGGGTGAAAACTCGAAACAGCCCCAGAACGGGCCCGTGGGTGGCACCAACACTCTCACGGGACCAACGTAACTCGTTGGAACAGACTTCGCAGCCCCGGGTCTCCCGATTTGAGAATACGAGGGCAATCTGTGTATTTCTAGACTTAGGCTTAAAAACATGGCTTTAGAAGATAAAAACTCGAAACAGCCCTAGAACGACCCCGGGGGTGGCCCCAACACCTCCCACGGGACCAACGTGACTCGTAGGAACTAACCCCATAATCGCGGGACTCCCGGTGTGAGAATACGACGGTAATTTACATATTTATAGACCTTGGGTAAAAACATGGCATTAGAGGGTGAGAACTCGAAACAGTCCCCAAATGGCAACGTGGGTGACACCAACACCTCCCACGGGACCAATGTAACTCGTAGGAACTGACCCGCAGTCGCGGGACTCCCGGTTTTTGAATACGACGCTAATTTACATATTTATAGACTTAGGCTTAAAAACATGGCGTTAGAGGGTGAAAACTACAAACAGCCCCAGAATGGCCCCGTGGGTGGCACCAACAACTCCCACGGGACCAACGTAACTCGTAGGAGTTGACCTCGCAGTCGCGGGTCTCCCCGTTTGAGAATACGATGGTAATTTGCGTATTTCTAGACCTAGGGTTAAAAACATGGCGTTAGAAGGTGAAAACTCAAAACAGCCCCAGAACGGCCCTGTGGGTGGCACCAACATTTCCCACGGGACCAACGTAAATCGTAGGAATTGACCCAGTAGCCGCGGGACTCCCGGTTTAAGAATACGACGGTAATTTTCATATCTATAGACTTAGGGTTAAAAACATGGCGTTAGAGGGTGAGAACTCGAAACAGCCCTCGAACGGCCTCGTGGGTGGCACCAACACCTCCCATGGGACCAATGTAACTCGTAGAAACTGACCCCGCAGCCGTGGGACTCCCGATTTTAGAATACGACGGTAATTTTCATATTTATAGACTTAGGCTTAAAAACACGGCGTTAGAGGGAGAAAACTCGAAATAGCCCCCGAACGGCCCTGTGGGTGGCACCAACACCTCCCACGGGACCAATGTAACTCATAGGAACTGAACCCGCAGCCGCGGGACTCCCGGTTTAAGAATACGACGATAATTTGCATATTTGTAGACTCAGGCTTAAAAATATGGCGTTAGAGGGTGAAAACTCAAAACAGCTCCCGAACGGCCCCGTGGGTGGCACCAACACCCCCCACGGGACCAATGTAACTCATATGAACTGACCCCTCAGCCTCGGAACTCCCGGTTTTAGAATACGATGGTAATTTGCATATTTATAGACTTGGCCTTAAAAAGATGGCGTTAGAGGGTGAAAACTCGAAACAGCCCCAGAACAGCCCCGTGGGTGGCACCAACACCTCCCACGGCACCAACGTAACTCGTAGGAACTGACCTCGCAGTCCCGGGTCTACCGATTTGAGAATACAATGGTAATTTGCGTATTTCTTGACTTAGGCTTAAAAACATGGCGTTAAATGGTGAAAACTCGAAACACCACCAGATGACCCCGTGGGTGGCACCAACACCTCCCACGGGACCAGCGTAAGTCGTAGGAACTGACCCCGCTACCGCGGGACTCCCGGTGTGAGAATACAATGGTAATTTGCATATTTATAGACTTAGGGTTAAAAACATGGCGTTAGAGGGTGAGAACTCGAAACAACCTCCAAACGGCCCCGTGGGTGGCACCAATAAGTCCCACGGGACCAATGTAACTCGTAGGAACTGACCCCGCAGCCGCAGGACTCCCGGTTTTAGAATACGACGGTAATTTGCATATTTATTGACTTTGGCTTAAAAACATGGCGTTAGATGGTGAAACGTAGAAATAGCCACAGAACGGGTCCGTGGGTGGCACCAACACCTCCCACGGGACCAACGTAATTCGTAGGAACTGACCCTGCAGCCGCGGGTCTCCCGGTTTGAGAATATGACGATAATTTGCGAATTTCTAGACTTATGGTTAAAAACATGGCGTTAGAAGGTGAAAACTCGAAATAGCCCCAAAATGGCCTCGTGTGTGGCACCAACACCTCCCACAGGACCAACGTAACTCGTAGAAACTGACCCCGTAGCCGCGGGACTCCCGATTTGAGAATACGACTGTAATTTTCATATTTATAGACTTAAGGTTAAAAACATGTCGTTAGAGGGTGAGAACTCGAAACATCCCCCGAACGGCCCCGCGGGTGGCACCAACATCTCCCACGGGATCAATGTAACTCGTAGAAACTGGTCCCACAACTGCGGGACTCCCGATTTTAGAATACGACGGTAATTTACATATTTCTAGACTTAGGCTTAAAAACTTGGCGTTAGAGGGTGAAAACTTGAAACAGCCCCCGAACGGCCCCATGGGTGGCACCAACACCTCCCACGGGACCAATGAAACTCATAGGAGCTGACCCTGCATCCGCGGGACTCCCGGTTTGAGAATACGATGACAATTTGCATATTTGTAGACTTAGTTTTAAAAACATGGCGTTAGAGGGTGAGAACACGAAACAACCCACGAACCTCCCCTTGGGTGGCACCAACACCTCCAACGGGACCAACGTAACTCATAGGAACAGACCCCACAGTCGCGGGTCTCTTGGTTTGAGAATACTACGATAATTTGCGTATTTCTTGACTTAGTCTTAAAAACATGACGTTAGAGGGTGAAAACTCGAAACAGCCCCCGAACGGCCCCGTGGGTGGCACCAACACCTCCCACGGGACCATCGTAATTCGTAGGAACTGACCCTGTAGCCGCGGGTCTCCCGGTTTGAGAATACTATGATAATTTGAATATTTCTAGACTTAGGGTTACAAACATGGCGTTAGAAGGTGAAAACTCAAAACAACCCCGGAACGACCCCGTGGGTGGCACCAACACCTCCCACGGGACCAACATAACTCGTAGGAACTGACCCCACAACAGTGGGTCTCCCGGTTTGAGAGTACTACGGTAATTTTCATATTTCTAGACTTAGGCTTAAAAACATGGCGTTAGAAGGTGAAAACTCGAAATAGCCCCCGAACGGCCTCGTGGGTGGCATCAACACCTCCCACGGGACCAACGTAACTCGTAGGAACTGAACTCGCAGTCGCGGGTCTCCCGGTTTGAGAATACGACGGTAATTTGTGTATTTCTAGACTTAAGCAAAACATGGCGTTAAAAGGTGAAAACTCGAAACAGCCCCCGAACGGCCCCGTGGGTGGCACCAACACCTCCCACGGCACTAACATAACTCGTAGGACTGGACCCCACAACCGCGGGTCTCCCGGTTTGAAAATACGACGGTAATTTGTGTATTTTTATACTTAGGCTTAAAAAAATGGCGTTAGATGGTGAAAACTGAAAACAGCCCCAGAATGGCCCCGTGGGTGGCATCAACACCTCCCAAGGGACCAATGTAACTCGTAGGAACTGAGCCCGCAGCCGCGGGACTCGCGGTTTGAGAGTACGACGGTAATTTGCATATTTATAGACTTAGGCTTAAAACATGGCGTTAGAGGGTGAAAACTCGAAACAGCCCCAGAACGGGCCCGTGGGTGGCACCAACACCTCTCACGGGACCAACGTAACTCGTAGGAACTGACCCCGCAGCCCCGGGTCTCCCGATTTGAGAATACGATGGTAATTTACATATTTCAAGACTTAGGCTTAAAAACATAGCGTTACAAGATAAAAACTCGAAACAGCTCCAGAACGACCCCGGGGGTGGCACCAACACCTCCCACGGGACCAACGTGACTCGTAGGAACTAACCCCACAACCGCGGAACTCCCGGTGTGAGAATATGACGGTAATTTGCATATTTATTGACTTAGGGGAAAAACATGGCGTTAGAGGGTGAAAACTCAAAACAGCCCCCAAATGGCCCCCTGGGTGGCACCAACACCTCCCTCGGGACCAATGTAACTCGTAGGAACTGACCCCGTAGCCGCGGGACTCCCTGTTTTAGAATACTACGATAATTTGCATATTTAAAGACTTAGGCTTAAAAACGTGGCGTTAGAGGGTGAAAACTAGAAACAACCGCCGAACGGGCCCGTGGGTGGCACCAACACCTCCCACGGGACCAACGTAACTCGTAGGAACTGACCTCGCAGTCGCGGGTCTCCCGGTTTGAGAATACGACGGTAATTTACGTATTTCTAAACATAGGGTTAAAAACATGGCGTTAGAAGGTGAAAACTCGAAACAGCCCCAGAACGGCCCCGTGGGTGGCACCAACACCTCCCACGGAACCCACATAACTCGTAGGAACTGGCCCCGTAGCCGCGGGACTCCCGGTTTGAGAATATGACGGTAATTTGCATATATATAGACTTAGGGTTAAAAACATGGCGTTAGAGGGTGAGAACACGAAACAGCCCTCGAACGGCCTCGTGGGTGGCACCAACACCTCCCACGGGACCAATGTAACTCGTAGAAACTGACCCCGCAGCCGTGGGACTCCCAGTTTTAGAATACGATGGTAATTTTCATATTTATAGACTTAGGCTTAAAAACATAACGTTAGAGGGTGAAAACTCGAAACAGCCCCCGAACGGCCCCGTGGGTGGCACCAACACCTCCCACGGGACCAATGTAACTCATAGGAACTAACCCCGCAGCCGCGGGACTCCCGATTTGAGAATATGACGATAATTTGCATAAATGTAGACTTAGGCTTACAAACAAGGCGTTAGAGGGTGAAAACTCGAAACAACCCCCGAACGGCCTCGTGGGTGGCACCAACACCTCCCACGGGACCAACGTAAGTCGTAGGAACTGACCCCGCTACTGCGGGACTCCCGGTGTGAGAATACGACGGTAATTTGCATATTTATAGACTCAGGGTTAAAAACATGGCGTTAGAGGGTGAGAACTCAAAACAGCCTCCAAACGGCCCCGTGGGTGGCACCAACGCCTCCCACGGGACCAATGTAACTCGTAGGAACTGACCCCGCAGCCGCGGGACTCCCGGTTTTATAATACGACGGTAATTTTTCATATTTATAGACTTAGGCTTAAAAACATGGCGTTAGAGGGGGAAAACTTGAAGCAACCCCAGAACGGGCCCGTGGGTGGCACCAACACCTCCCACAGGACCAACGTAACTCGTGGGAACTAAATCCGTAGCCGCGGGTCTCCCGGTTTGAGAATATGATCATAATTTGCGAATTTCTAGACTTACGGTTAAAAACATGGCGTTAGAAGGTGAAAACTCGAATTAGCCCCAGAACGGCTCCTTGTGTGGTACCAACAACTCCCACGGGACCAACGTAACTCGTAGGAACTGACCCCCTAGCCGCGGGACTCCCGATTTGAGAATACGATGGTAATTTGCATATTTATAGACTTAAGCTTAAAAACATGGCGTTAGAGGGTGAAAACTAGAAACATCCCCAGAATGGGCCCATGGGTGGCACCAACACCTCCCACGGGACCTACATAACTCGTAGGAACTGACCCCGCAACCGCGGGTCTCCCAGTTTGAGAATATGACGGTTATTTGCATATTTCTAGACTTAGGCTTAAAAACATGGCGTTAGAGGGTTCAAACTCAAAACAGCCCTCAAACGGCCCCGTGGGTGGCACCAACACCTCCCACGGGACCAATGTAACTAATAGGAACTGACCCCGCCGCCGCGGGACTCCCGATTTGAGAATACGACGATAATTTTCATATGTGTGGACTTAGGCTTAAAAACATGGCGTTAGAGGGTGAAAACTCGAAACAGCCCCCGAACGGCCCCGTGGGTGGCACCAACACCTCCCACGGGACTAATGTAACTAATAGGAACTGACCCCGCAGCCGCGGGACTCCCGATTTGAGAATACGACGATAATTTGCATATTTGTAGACTTAAGCTTAAAAACATGGCGTTAGAGGGTGAAAACTCGAAACAACCCCCAAACGGCCCCGTGGGTGGCACCAACACCTCCCACGGGACCAATGTAACTCGTAGGAAGTGACCCTCCCAGCCGCGGGACTCCCAGTTTTAGAATACGACGGTAATATGCATATTTATAGACTTAGGCTTAAAAAGATGGCGTTAGAGGGTGAAAACCAGAAACAGCCCCAGAACGGGCCCGTGGGTGGCACCAATACCTCCCACGGGACCAACGTAACTCGTAGGAACTCACCCAGTAGCCGCGGGAGTCCCGGTTTGAGAATTCGATGGTAATTTGCATATTTATAGACTTAGGGTTAAAAACATGGCATTAGAGGGTGAGAACTCAAAACAACCCTCGAACGGCCTCGTGGGTGGCACCAACACCTCCCATGGGACCAACGTAACTTGTAGGAACTGACCTCGGAGCCGCGGGTCTCCCGATTTGAGAATACGATGGTACTTTGCGTATTTCTAGACTTAGACTTAAAAACACGGCGTTAGAGGGTGAAAACTCAAAACAGCCCCCGAACGGCACCGTGGGTGGCACCAAGACCTCCCACGGGACCAATGTAACTCATAGGAACGGACCTCGCAGCCGCGGGACTTCCGGTTTGAGAATACGATGATAATTTGCATATTTGTAGACTTAGGCTTAAAAACATGGCGTTAGAGGGTGAAAATTCGAAACAGCCCCAAAACGGCCCCGTGGGTGGCACCAACACCTCCCACGGGACCAACGTAACTTGTAGGGACAGACCCGTAGCTGCGGGACTCCCGATTTGAGAATATGACGGTAATTTACATATTTCTAGACTTAGGCTTAAAACATTGCGTTAGAGGGTGAAAACTCAAAACAGCCCCCGAACGGCCCCGTGGGTGGCACCAACACCTCCCACCGGGCCAATGTAACTCATAGGAACCGACCCCACAGTCGCGGGACTCCCGGTTTGAGAATACGATGACAATTTGCATATTTGTAGACTTAGGCTTAGAAACATGGCGTTAGAGGGTGGGAACTCGAAACAGCCCCCGAACGTCCCCGTGGGTGGCACCAGCACCTCCCATGGGACCAACGTAACTCGTAGGAACTGACCCCGCAGCCGCGGGTCTCCCGGTTTGAGAGTACTACGATAATTTGCGTATTTCTAGACTTAGGCTTAAAAACATGACGTCCGAGGGTGAAAACTTGAAACAGCCCCCGAACGGCCCCGTGGGTGGCACCAACACCACCCACGGGACCAACTTAACTCGTAGGAACTGACCCCACAACCGCGGGTCTCCCAGTTTGAGAATACGACGGTAATTTGCGTATTTCTAGACTTAGGCTTTAAAACATGGCGTTAGAAGGTGAAAACTCAAAACAACCCCGGAACGACCCCGTGGGTGGCACCAACACCTCCCACGGGACCAACGTAACTCGTAGGAACTGACCCCACAACAGCGGGTGTCCCGGTTTGAGAGTACTACGGTAATTTGCATATTTCTAGACTTAGGATTAAAAACATGGCGTTAGAAGGTGAAAACTCGAAACAGCTCCCGAACGGCCCCGTAGGTGGCACCAACACCTCCCAAGGGACCAACGTAACTCGTAGGATTTGACCCTGCAGCCGCGGGTCTCCCGATTTGAGAATACGACGGTAATTAGTGTATTTCTAGACTTAAGCAAAACATGGCGTTAAAAGGTGAAAACTTGAAACAGCCCCCGAACGGCCCCGAGGGTGGCACCAACACCTCCCACGGCACTAACGTAACTCGTAGAAACTGACCCCACAGCCGCGGGTCTCCCGGTTTGAGAATACGATGGTAATTTGCATATTTATAGACTTAGGCTTAAAAACATGGCGTTAGAGGGTGAAAACTAGAAACGGCCCCTGAACAGCCATGTGGGTGGCACCAACACCTCCCACAGTACCGACGTAACTCAAAGGAACTGACCCCGCAGTCTCCCGATTTGAGAATACGACGGTAATTTGCGTATTTCTAGACTTAGGCTTAAAAACATGGCGTTAGAAGGTGAAAACTCAAAATAGCACCAGAACGTCCTCGTGGGTGGCACCAACACGTCCCACGGGACCAATGTAAGTCATAGGAACTGACCCCGCTACCGCGGGACTCCCGGTGTGAGAAAATGACCGTAATTTGTGTATTTCTAGACTTAGGCTTAAAAACATGACATTAGAGGGTGAAAACTCGAAACAGCCCCCGAATGGCCCCGTGGGTGGCACCAACACATCCCACGGGACCAACGTAACTCGTAAGAACTGACCCCGTTGCCGCGGGACTCCCGATTTGAGTATACGATGGTAATTTTCATATTTATAGACTGAGGGTTAAAAACAAGACGTTAGAGGGTGAGTACTCGAAACAGCCCCTGAACGGCCCCGTGGGTGGCACCAACACCTCCCACGGGACCAATGTAACTCGTAGAAACTTACCCCCCAACCGCGGGACTCCCGATTTTAGAATACGACGGTAATTTGCGTATTTCTGGACTTAGGCTTAAAAACATGGCGTTAGAGGGTGAAAACTCGAAACAGCCCCCGAACGGCCCCGTGGGTGGCACCAACACCTCCCACGGGGCCAAGGTAACTCATAGGAACTGACCCCGCAACTGCGGGACTCCCGGTTTGAGAATACGACGATAATTTGCATATTTGTAGACTTAGGCTTAAAAATATGGCGTTAAAGGGTGAGAACTCGAAACAGCCCCCGAACGTCCCCGTGGGTGGCACCAACACCTCCCACGGGACCAACATAACTTGTAAGAACTGACCCCGCAGCCGCGGGTCTCCCGGTTTGAGAGTACTACGATAATTTGCATATTTCTAGACTTAGGCTTAAAAACTTGACGTTAGAGGGTGAAAACTTGAAACATCCCCGAACGGCCCCGCGGGTGGCACCAACACCTCCCACGGGACCAACGTAACTCGTAGGAACTGACCCCGCAGCCGCGGGTCTCCCGTTTTGAGAATACGACGGTAATTTGGGTATTTCTAAACATAGGCTAAAAAATATGGCGTTAGAAGGTGAAAACTCAAAACAACCCTGGAACGGCTCCATGGGTGGCACCATTACCTCCCACGGGACCAACGTAACTCCTAGGAACTGACCCCACAACAACGGGTCTCCCGGTTTGAGAGTACTACAGTAATTTGCATATTTCTAGACTTAGGCTTAAAAACATGGCGTTAGAAGGTGAAAAGTCATAACATCCCGGAACGGCCCCGTGGGTGGCACCAACACCTCCCACAGGATCAACGTAACTCGTAGGAACTGACCTCGCCGTCGCGGGACTTCCGGTTTGAGAATACGACGGTAATTTGAATATTTGTAGACTTAGGCTTTAAAACATGGCGTTTGAGGGTGAAAACTCGAAACAGCCCCAAAACGGATCCGTGGGTGGAACCAACACCTCCCACGGGACCAACGTAACTCGTAGGAACTGACCCCGCAGCCCCGGGTCTCTCAATTTGAGAATACGACGGTAATTTCCGTATTTCTAGACTTAGGGTTAAAAACATGGCGTTGGAGGGTGGGAACTCGAAACAGCCCCCGAACGGCCCCGTGGGTGGCACCAACACCTCCCACGGGATCAATGTAACTCATAGCAACTGACCCCGCAGTCGCGGGACTCCCGGTTTGATAATACGATGATAATTTACATATTCATAGACTTAGGCTTAAAAACATGGCGTTAGAGGGTGAGAACTCGAAACAGCCCCCGAACGTCCCCGTGGGTGGCACCAACACCTCCCACGGGACCAACCTAACTCGTAGGAATTGACTCCGCAGCCGCGGGTCTCCCGGTTTGAGAGTACTACGATAATTTGCGTATTTCTAGACTTAGACTTAAAAACATGGCGTTAGAAGGTGAAAACTCGAAGCAGCCCCCGAACGGCCCCGTGGGTGGCACCAACACCTCCCAAGGGACCAACGTAACTCGTAGGAACTGACCCCGCAACCGCGGGACTCCCAGTTTGAGAATACGACGATAATTTGCATATTTATAGACTTAGGCTTAAAAACATGGCGTTAGAGGGTGAAAACTCGATACAGCCCCAGAACAGCCCCGTGGGTGGCACCAACACCTCCCACGGCACCAACGTAACTCGTAGGAACTGACCCCGCAGTCCCGGGTCTCCCGATTTCAGAATACGACGGTAATTTTTGTATTTCTAGACTTAGGCTTAAAAACATGGCGTTAGAAGGTAACAACTCGAAATAGCACCAGAACGTCCCCGTGGGTGGCACCAACACCTCCCACGGGACCAACGTAAGTCGTAGGAACTGACCTCGCTACCGCGGGACTCCCGGTGTGAGAATATGATGGTAATTTGCATATTTATAGACTTCGGGTTAAAAACATGGCGTTAGAGGGTGAGAACTCAAAATAGCCCCCAAACGGCCCCGTGGGTGGCACCAACACATCCCACGGGACCAATGTAACTCGTAGGAACAGACCCCGCAGCCGCGGAACTCCCGATTTTAGAATATGACGGTATTTTGCATATTTAAAGACTTAGACTTAAAAACATTGCGTTAGAGGGTGAAAACTAGAAACAGCCCCAGAACGGGCCCGTGGATGGCACCAAAACCTCCCAAGGGACCAACGTAACTGGTAGGAACTGACCCCGCAGCCGCAGGTCTCCCCATTTGAGAATACGAGGATAATTTGCGAATTTTAGACTTACAGTTAAAAACATGGCGTTAGAAGGTGAAAACTCGAAATAGCCCCAGTACGGCCCCGTGTGTGGCACCAACACCTCCCACGGGACCAACGTAACTCGTAGGAACTGACCCGTAGCCGCGGGACTCCCGATTTGAGAATACGACGGTAATTTGCATATTTCTAGACTTAGGATTAAAAACATGGCGTTAAAAGGTGAAAACTCGAAACAGCTCCCGAACGGCCCCGTAGGTGGCACCAACACCTCCCACGGGACCAACGTAACTCGTAGGATTTGACCCCGCAGCCACGGGTCTCCCGATTTGAGAATACGATGGTAATTAGTGTATTTCTAGACTTCAGCAAAACATGGCGTTAAAAGGTAAAAACTTGAAACAGCCCCCGAACGGCCCCGTGGGTGGCACCAACACCTCCCACGGTACTACCGTAACTCGTAGGAACTGACCCCACAGCCGCGGGTCTCCCGGTTTGAGAATACGATGGTAATTTTCATATTTCTAGGCTTAGGCTTAAAAACATGGCGTTAGAAGGTGAAAACTCGAAACAACCCCAGATTGGCCCCGTGGGTGGCATCAACACCTCCCACGGGACCAACGTAACTCGTAGGAACTGACCCCGCAGCCGCGGGACTCCCGATTTGAGAATACGATTGTAATTTGCATATTTATAGACTTAGGCTTAAAAATATGGCGTTAGAGGGTGAAAACTCAAAACGGCCCCTGAACAGCCCCGTGGGTGGCACCAACATCTCCCACGGCACCGACGTAACTCATAGGAACTGACCCCGCGGTCTCCCGATTTGAGAATACGATGGTAATTTGCGTATTTCTAGACTTAGGCTTAAAAACATGGCGTTAGATGGTGAAACCTAGAAATAGCCCCAGAACGGGTCCGTGGGTGGCACCAACACCTCCCACGGGACCAACGTAACTCGTAGGAACTGACCCTGCAGCCGCGGGTCTGCCGGTTTGAGAATATGACGATAATTTACGAATTTCTAGACTTATGGTTAAAAACATGGCGTTAGAAGGTGAAAACTCGAAATAGCCCCAAAACGGACTCGTGTGTGGCACCAACACCTCCCACGGGACCAACGTAACTCGTAGAAACTGACCCCGTAGCCGCGGGACTCCCGATTTGAGAATACGACTGTAATTTTCATATTTATAGACTTAAGGTTAAAAACATGTCGTTAGAGGGTGAGAACTCGAAACATCCCCCGAACGGCCCCGCGGGTGGCACCAACATCTCCCACGGGATCAATGTAACTCGTAGAAACTGGTCCCACAGCTGCGGGACTCCCAATTTTAGAATACGACGGTAATTTGCATATTTCTAGACTTAGGCTTAAAAACTTGGCGTTAGAGGGTGAAAACTTGAAACAGCCCCCGAACGGCCCCATGGGTGGCACCAACACCTCCCACGGGACCAATGAAACGCATAGGAGCTGACCCTGCATCCGCGGGACTCCCGGTTTGAGAATACGATGACAATTTGCATATTTGTAGACTTAGGTTTAAAAACATGGCGTTAGAGGGTGAGAACACGAAACAACCCACGAACCTCCCCTTGGGTGGCACCAACACCTCCAACGGGACCAACGAAACTCGTAGGAACGGACCCCACAGTCGCGGGTCTCTTGGTTTGAGAATACTACGATAATTTGCGTATTTCTAGACTTAGTCTTAAAAACATGACGTTAGAGGGTGAAAACTCAAAACAGCCCCCGAACGGCCTCGTGGGTGGCACCAACACCTCCCACGGGACCATCGTAATTCGTAGGAACTGACCCTGTAGCCGCGGGTCTCCCGATTTGAGAATACTATGATAATTTGAATATTTCTAGACTTAGGGTTACAAACATGGCGTTAGAAGGTGAAAACTCAAAACAACCCCGGAACGACCCCGTGGGTGGCACCAACACCTCCCACGGGACCAACATAACTCGTAGGAACTGAGCCCACAACAGTGGGTCTCGCGGTTTGAGAGTACTACGGTAATTTGCATATTTCTAGACTTAGGCTTAAAAACATGGCGTTAGAAGGTTAAAACTCGAAATAGCCCCCGAACGGCCTCGTGGGTGGCACCAACACCTCCCACGGGACCAACGTAACTCGTAGGAACTGAACTCGCAGTCGCGGGTCTCCCGGTTTGAGAATACGATGGTAATTTGTGTATTTCTAGACTTAAGTAAAACATGGCGTTAAAAGGTGAAAACTCGAAACAGCCCCCGAACGGCCCCGTGGGTGGCACCAACTCCTCCCACGGCACTAACATAACTCGTAGGATTGGACCCCACAATCGCGGGTCTCCCGATTTGAGAATACGACGGTAATTTTCGTATTTTTATACTTAGGCTTAAAAAAATGGCGTTAGATGGTGAAAACTCAAAACAGCCCCAAAATGGCCCCGTGGGTGGCATCAACACCTCCCACGGGACCAATGTAACTCGTAGGAACTGAGCCCGCAGCCGCGGGACTCGCGGTTTGAGAGTACGACGGTAATTTGCATATTTATAGACTTAGGCTTAAAACATGGCGTTAGAGGGTGAAAACTCGAAACAGCCCCAGAACGGGCCCGTGGGTGGCACCAACACCTCTCACGGGACCAACGTAACTCGTAGGAACTGACCCCGCAGCCCCGGGTCTCCCGATTTGAGAATACGATGGTAATTTACATATTTCAAGACTTAGGCTTAAAAACATAGCGTTACAAGATAAAAACTCGAATCAGCCCCAGAACGACCCCGGGGGTGGCACCAACACCTCCCACGGGACCAACGTGACTCGTAGGAACTAACCCCGCAACCGCGGAACTCCCGGTGTGAGAATACGACGGTAATTTGCATATTTATTGACTTAGGGGAAAAACATGGCGTTAGAGGGTGAAAACTCAAAACAGCCCCCAAATGGCCCCCTGGGTGGCACCAACACCTCCCACGGGACCAATGTAACTCGTAGGAACTGACCCCGTAGCCGCGGGACTCCCTGTTTTAGAATACTACGATAATTTGCATATTTAAAGACTTAGGCTTAAAAACGTGGCGTTAGAGGGTGAAAACTAGAAACAACCCCAGAACGGGCCCGTGGGTGGCACCAACACCTCCCACGGGACCAACGTAACTCGTAGGAACTGACCTCGCAGTCGCGGGTCTCCCGGTTTGAGAATACGACGATAATTTACGTATTTCTAAACTTAGGGTTAAAAACATGGCGTTAGAAGGTGAAAACTCGAAACAGCCCCAGAACGGCCCCGTGGGTGGCACCAACACCTCCCACGGAACCCACATAGCTCGTAGGAACTGGCCCCGTAGCCGCGGGACTCCCGGTTGGAGAATATGACGGTAATTTGCATATATATAGACTTAGGGTTAAAAACATGGCGTTAGAGGGTGAGAACACGAAACAGCCCTCGAACGGCCTCGTGGGTGGCACCAACACCTCCCACGGGACCAATGTAACTCGTAGAAACTGACCCCGCAGCCGTGGGACTCCCGGTTTTAGAATACGATGGTAATTTTCATATTTATAGACTTAGGCTTAAAAACATAACGTTAGAGGGTGAAAACTCGAAACAGCCCCCGAACGGCCCCGTGGGTGGCACCAACACCTCCCACGGGACCAATGTAACTCATAGGAACTAACCCCGCAGCCGCGGGACTCCCGGTTTGAGAATACGACGATAATTTGTATAATTGTAGACTTAGGCTTACAAACAAGGCGTTAGAGGGTGAAAACTCGAAACAACCCCCGAACGGCCCCGTGGGTGGCACCAACACCTCCCACGGGACCAACGTAAGTCGTAGGAACTGACCCCGCTACTGCGGGACTCCCGGTGTGAGAATACGATGGTAATTTGCATATTTATAGACTCAGGGTTAAAAACATGGCGTTAGAGGGTGAGAACTCAAAACAGCCTCCAAACGGCCCCGTGGGTGGCACCAACACCTCCCACGGGACCAATGTAACTCGTAGGAACTGACCCCGCAGCCGCGGGACTCCCGGTTTTATAATACAACGGTAATTTTTCATATTTATAGACTTAGGCTTAAAAACATGGCGTTAGAGGGTGAAAACTTGAAGCAACCCCAGAACGGGCCCGTGGGTGGCACCAACACCTCCCATAGGACCAACGTAACTCGTGGGAACTAAATCCGTAGCCGCGGGTCTCCCGATTTGAGAATATGATCATAATTTGCGAATTTCTAGACTTACGGTTAAAAACATGGCGTTAGAAGGTGAAAACTCGAATTAGCCCCAGAACGGCTCCGTGTGTGGTACCAACACCTCCCACGGGACCAACGTACCTCGTAGGAACTGACCCCGTAGCCGCGGGACTCCCGATTTGAGAATACGACGGTAATTTGCATATTTATAGACTTAAGCTTAAAAACATGGCGTTAGAGGGTGAAAACTAGAAACATCCCCAGAACGGGCCCGTGGGTGGCACCAACACCTCCCACGGGACCTACATAACTCGTAGGAACTGATCCCGCAACCGCGGGTCTCCCGGTTTGAGAATATGACGGTTATTTGCATATTTCTAGACTTAGGCTTAAAAACATGGCGTTAGAGGGTTCAAACTCAAAACAGCCCTCAAACGGCCCCGTGGGTGGCACCAACACCTCCCACGGGACCAATGTAACTAATAGGAACTGACCCCGCTGCCGCGGGACTCCCGATTTGAGAATACAACGATAATTTTCATATGTGTGGACTTAGGCTTAAAAACATGGCGTTAGAGGGTGAAAACTCGAAACAGCCCCCGAACGGCCCCGTGGGTGGCACCAACACCTCCCACGGGACCAATGTAACTCGTAGGAAGTGACCCCCCAGCCGCGGGACTCCCAGTTTTAGAATACGATGGTAATTTGCATATTTATAGACTTAGGCTTAAAAAGATGGCGTTAGAGGGTGAAAACCAGAAACAGCCCCAGAACGGGCCTGTGGGTGGCACCAACACCTCCCACGGGACCAACGTAACTCGTAGGAACTCACCCCGTAGCCGCGGGAGTCCCGGTTTGAGAATTCGACGGTAATTTGCATATTTATAGACTTAGGGTTAAAAACATGGCGTTAGAGGGTGAGAACTCAAAACAGCCCTCGAACGGCCTCGTGGGTGGCACCAACACCTCCCATGGGACCAACGTAACTTGTAGGAACTGACCTCGGAGCCGCGGGTCTCCCGATTTGAGAATACGATGGGACTTTGCGTATTTCTAGACTTAGACTTAAAAACATGGCGTTTGAGGGTGAAAACTCGAAACAACCCCAAAACGGCCCCGTGGGTGGCACCAACACCTCCCACGGGACCAACGTAACTCGTAGGAACGGACCCCGCAACCCCGGGTCTCTCGATTTGAGAATATGACGGTAATTTGCGAATTTCTAGACTTAGGGTTAAAAACATGGCGTTAGAGGGTGAGAACTCGAAACAGCCCCCGAACGGCCCCGTGTGTGGCACGAACACCTCCCACGGGACCAACGTAACTCGTAGGAACAGACCCGTAGCTGCGGGACTCTCGGTTTGAGAATACGATGACAATTTGCATATTTCTAGACTTAGGCTTAGAAACATGGCGTTAGAGGGTGGGAACTCGAAACAGCCCCCGAACGTCCCCGTGGGTGGCACCAACACCTCCCACGGGACCAACGTAACTCGTAGGAACTGACCCCGCAGCCGCGGGTCTCCCGGTTTGAGAGTACTACGATAATTTGCGTATTTCTAGACTTAGGCTTAAAAACATGACGTCAGAGGGTGAAAACTTGAAACAGCCCCCGAACGGCCCCGTGGGTGGCACCAACACCACCCACGGGACCAACTTAACTCGTAGGAACTGACCCCACAACCGCGGGTCTCCCAGTTTGAGAATACGACGGTAATTTGCGTATTTCTAGACTTAGGCTTTAAAACATGGCGTTATAAGGTGAAAACTCAAAACAACCCCGGAACGACCCCGTGGGTGGCACCAACACCTCCCACAGGACCAACGTAACTCGTAGGAACTGACCCCACAACAGCGGGTCTCCCGGTTTGAGAGTACTACGATAATTTGCATATTTCTAGACTTAGGATTAAAAACATGGCGTTAGAAGGTGAAAACTCGAAACAGCTCCCGAACGGCCCCGTAGGTGGCACCAACACCTCCCACGGGACCAACGTAACTCGTAGGATTTGACCCTGCAGCCGCGGGTCTCCCGATTTGAGAATACGACGGTAATTAGTGTATCTCTAGACTTAAGCAAAACATGGCGTTAAAAGGTGAAAACTTGAAACAGCCCCCGAACGGCCCCGAGGATGGCACCAACACCTCCCACGGCACTAACGTAACTCGTAGGAACTGACCCCACAGCCGCGGGTCTCCCGGTTTGAGAATACGATGGTAATTTGCATATTTATAGACTTAGGCTTAAAAACATGGCGTTAGAGGTTGAAAACTCGAAACGGCCCCTGAACAGCCATGTGGGTGGCACCAACACCTCCCACGGCACCGACGTAACTCATAGGAACTGACCCCGCGGTCTCCCGATTTGAGAATACGACGGTAATTTGCGTATTTCTAGACTTAGGCTTAAAAACATGGCGTTAGAAGGTGAAAGCTCAAAATAGCACCAGAACGTACCCGTGGGTGGCACCAACACGTCCCACAGGACCAATGTAAGTCGTAGGAACTGACCCCGCTACCAAGGGACTCCCGGTGTGAGAAAATGACCGTAATTTGTGTATTTCTAGACTTAGCCTTAAAAACATGACATTAGAGGGTGAAAACTCGAAACAGCCCCCGAATGGCCCCGTGGGTGGCACCAACACATCCCACGGGACCAACGTAACTCGTAAGAACTGACCCCGTTGCCGCGGGACTCCCGATTTGAGAATACGATGGTAATTTTCATATTTATAGACTGAGGGTTAAAAACAAGACGTTAGAGGGTGAGTACTCGAAACAGCCCCTGAACGGCCCCGTGGGTGGCACCAACACCTCCCACGGGACCAATGTAACTCGTAGAAACTTACCCCCTAGCCGCGGGACTCCCGGTTTTAGAATACGACGGTAATTTGCGTATTTCTGGACTTAGGCTTAAAAACATGGCGTTAGAGGGTGAAAACTCGAAACAGCCCCCGAACGGCCCCGTGGGTGGCACCAACACCTCCCACGGGGCCAAGGTAACTCAGAGGAACTGACCCCGCAACTGCGGGACTCCCGGTTTGAGAATACGACGATAATTTGCATATTTGTAGACTTAGGCTTAAAAATATGGCGTTAAAGGGTGAGAACTCGAAACAGCCCCCGAACGTCCCCGTGGGTGGCACCAACACCTCCCACGGGACCAACATAACTCGTAAGAACTGACCCCGCAGCCGCGGGTCTCCCGATTTGAGAGTACTACGATAATTTGCATATTTCTAGACTTAGGCTTAAAAACTTGACGTTAGAGGGTGAAAACTTGAAACAGCCCCGAACGGCCCCGCGGGTGGCACCAACACCTCCCACGGGACCAACGTAACTCGTAGGAACTGACCCCGCAGCCGCGGGTCTCCCGTTTTGAGAATACGACGGTAATTTGGGTATTTTTAGACTTAGGCTCAAAAATATGGCGTTAGAAGGTGAAAACTCAAAACAACCCCGGAACAGCTCCGTGGGTGGCACCATTACCTCCCACGGGACCAACGTAACTCCTAGGAACTAACCCCATAACAGCGGGTCTCCCGGTTTGAGAGTACTAAAGTAATTTGCATATTTCTAGACTTAGGCTTAAAAACATGGCGTTAGAAGGTGAAAATTCAAAACATCCCGGAACGGCCCCGTGGGTGGCTCCAACACCTCCCACAGGACCAACGTAACTCGTAGGAACTGACCTCGCCGTCGCGGGACTTCCGGTTTGAGAATACGACGATAATTTGCATATTTGTAGACTTAGGCTTAAAAACATGGCGTTTGAGGGTGAAAACTCGAATAAACCCCAAAACGGACCCGTGGGTGGAACCAACACCTCCCACGGGACCAACGTAACTCGTAGGAACTGACCCCGCAGCCCCGGGTCTCTCAATTTGAGAATACGAGGGTAATTTCCGTATTTCTAGACTTAGGGTTAAAAACATGGCGTTGGAGGGTGGGAACTCGAAACAGCCCCCGAACGGCCCCGTGGGTGGCACTAACACCTCCCACGGGATCAATGTAACTCATAGCAACTGACCCCGCAGTCGCGGGACTCCCGGTATGAGAGTACGATGATAATTTACATATTCATAGACTTAGGCTTAAAAACATGGCGTTAGAGGGTGAGAACTCGAAACAGCCCCCGTACGTCCCCGTGGGGGGCACCAACACCTCCCACGGGACCAACGTAACTCGTAGGAATTAACCCCGCAGCCGCGGGTCTCCCGGTTTGCGAGTACTATGATAATTTGCGTATTTCTAGACTTAGGCTTAAAAATATGGCGTCAAAAGGTAAACACTCAAAACAACCCCGGAACGGCCCCGTGAGTAGCACCAACACCTCCCACGGGACAAACGTAACTCGTAGGAACTGACCCCACAACAGCGGGTCTCCCAGTTTGAGAGTACTACGGTAATTTACATTTTTCTAGACTTTGACTTAAAAACATGGCGTTAGAAGGTGAAAACTCGAAGCAGCCCCCGAACGGCCCCGTGGGTGGCACCAACACCTCCCAAGGGACCAACGTAACTCGTAGGAACTGACCCTGCAGCCGCGGGACTCCCAGTTTGAGAATACGACAGTAATTTGCATATTTATAGACTTAGGCTTAAAAACATGGCGTTAGAGGGTGAAAACACGATACAGCCCCAGAACAGCCCCGTGGGTGGCACCAACACCTCCCACGGCACCAACGTAACTCGTAGGAACTGACCCCGCAGTCCCGGATCTCCCGATTTCAGAATACGACGGTAATTTTTGTATTTCTAGACTTAGGCTTAAAAACATGGCGTTAGAAGGTGAAAACTCGAAATAGCACCAGAACGTCCCCGTGGGTGGCACCAACACCTCCCACGGGACCAACGTAAGTCGTAGGAACTGACCTCGCTACCGCAGTACTCCCGGTGTGAGAATATGATGGTAATTTGCATATTTATAGACTTCGGGTTAAAAACATGGCGTTAGAGGGTGAGAACTCAAAACAGTCCCCAAACGGCCCCGTGGGTGGCACCAACACCTCCCACGGGACCAATGTAACTCGTAGGAACAGACCCCGCAGTCGCGGAACTCTCGATTTTAGTATACGACGGTATTTTGCATATTTAAAGACTTAGACTTAAAAACATGGCGTTAGAGGGTGAAAACTAGAAACAGCCCCAGAACGGGCCCGTGGATGGCACCAAAACCTCCCAAGGGACCAACGTAACTGGTAGGAACTGACCCCGCAGCCGCAGGTCTCCCCATTTGAGAATACGATGATAATTTGCGAATTTTAGACTTACAGTTAAAAACATGGCGTTAGAAGGTGAAAACTCGAAATAGCCCCAGAACGGCCCCGTGTGTGGCACCAACACCTCCCACGGGACCAACGTAACTCGTTGGAACTGACCCGTAGCCGCGGGACTCCCGATTTGAGAATACGACGGTAATTTGCATATTTCTAGACTTAGGATTAAAAACATGGCGTTAAAAGGTGAAAACTCGAAACAGCTCCCGAACGGCCCCGTAGGTGGCACCAACACCTCCCACGGGACCAACGTAACTCGTAGGATTTGACCCCGCAGCCGCGGGTCTCCCGATTTGAGAATACGATGGTAATCAGTGTATTCTAGACTTAAGCAAAACATGGCGTTAAAAGGTAAAAACTTGAAACAGCCCCCGAACGGCCCCGTGGGTGGCACCAACACCTCCCACGGCACTACCGTAACTCGTAGGAACTGACCCCACAGCCGCGGGTCTCCCGGTTTGAGAATACGATGGTAATTTTCATATTTCTAGGCTTAGGCTTAAAAACATGGCGTTAGAAGGTGAAAACTCGAAACAACCCCAGATTGGCCCCGTGGGTGGCATCAACACCTCCCACGGGACCAACGTAACTCGTAGGAACTGACCCCGCAGCCGCGGGACTCCCGATTTGAGAATACGATTGTAATTTGCATATTTATAGACTTAGGCTTAAAAACATGGCGTTAGAGGGTGAAAACTCAAAACGGCCCCTGAACAGCCCCGTGGGTGGCACCAACATCTCCCACGGCACCGACGTAACTCATAGGAACTGACCCCGCAGTCTCCCGATTTGAGAATACGATGGTAATTTGCATATTTCTAGACTTAGGCTTAAAAACATGGCGTTAGAAGGTGAAAACTCAAAACAGCACCAGAACGTCCCCGTGGGTGGCACCAACACCTCCCACGGGACCAACGTAAGTCATAGGAATTGACCCCGCTACCGCGGGACTCCCGGTGTGAGAATACGATGGTAATTTGCGTATTTCTAGACTTAGGCTTAAAAACATGACGTTAGAGGGTGAAAAATCGAAACAGCCCCCGAATGGCCCCGTGGGTGGCACCAACACCTCCCACGGGACCAACGTAACTCGTAGGAACTGACCCCGCAACCGCGGGTCACCCAGTTTGAGAATACGACGGTAATTTGCGTATTTCTAGACTTAGGCTTAAAAACATGGCGTTAGAAGGTGAAAACTCAAAACAACCCCGGAACGACCCCGTGGGTGGCACCAACACCTCCCACGGGACCAACGTAGCTCGTAGGAACTTACCCCACAACAGTGGGTCTCCCGGTTTGAGAGTACTATGGTAATTTGCATATTTCTAGACTTAGGCTTAAAAACATGGCGTTAGAAGGTGAAAACTCGAAACAGCCCCCGAACGTCCCCGTGGGTGGCATCAACACCTCCCACGGGACCAACGTAACTCGTAGGAACTGACCCCGCAGCCGCGGGTATCCCGGTTTGAGAATACGATGGTAATTTGTGTATTTCTAGACTTAAGTAAAACATGGCGATAAAAGGTGAAAACTTGAAACAGCCCCCGAACGGCCCCGGGGGTGGCACCAACACCTCCCACGGCACTAACGTAACTCGTAGGAACTGACCCCACAGCCGCGGGTCTCCCGGTTTGAGAATACGATGGTAATTTTTGTATTTATAGACTTAGGCTTAAAAACATGGCGTTAGATGGGGAAAACTTAAAATAGCCCCAGAACGGACCCGTGGGTGGCACCAACACCTCCCACGGGACCAACGTAACCCGTAGGAACTGACCCCGCACCCGCGGGTCTCCCGGTTTGAGAATACAACGGTAATTTTTGTATTTCAAGACTTAGGGTGTAAAACATGCCGTTAGAACGTGAAAACTCGAAATAACCCTAGAACGGCCCCGTGGGTGGCCCCAACACGTCCCACGAGACCAACGTCACTCGTAGGAACTGACCCCGTTGCCGCGGGACTCCCGATTTGAGAATACGATGATAATTTTCATATTTATAGACTGAGGGTTAAAAACAAGACGTTAGAGGGTGAGTACTCGAAACAGCCCCTGAACGACCCCGTGGGTGGCACCAACACCTCCCACGGGACCAATGTAACTCGTAGAAACTTACCTCCCAGTCGCGGGACTCCCGGTTTTTGAATACGACGGTAATTTGCGTATTTTTGAACTTAGGCTTAAAAACATGGCGTTAGAGGGTGAAAACTCGAAACAGCCATCGAACGGCCCCGTGGGTGGCACCAACACCTCCCACGGGGCCAAGGTAACTCATAGGAACTGACCCTGCAACCGCAGGACTCCCGGTTTGAGAATACGACGATAATTTGCATATTTATAGACTTAGGCTTAAAAATATGGCGTTAAAGGGTGAGAACTCAAAACAGCCCCCGAACGTCCCCGTGGGTGGCACCAACACCTCCCATGGGACCAACGTAACTCGTAGGAACTGACCCTGCAGCCGCGGGTCTCCCGATTTGAGAGTACTACGATAATTTGCATATTTCTAGACTTAGGCTTAAAAACTTGACGTTAGAGGGTGAAAACTCGAAACAGCCCCCGAACGGCACCGTGGGTGGCACCAACACCTCCCACGGGACCAACGTAACTCGTAGGTGTAAGGACACAAATTTCCAATTGAGTCCTCTTATAGTTTTGGCTCAATTCCGGACAAAAACATTTATTCATAGGATTTTATTATATTGTAATATTCAAGACCTATGAAGTGTTTGTTGAAGACGTAGTGGCAAAGAGTATAAAGCATCATCAACATGCCGTAGTTTATGTGCCTCGTTTGTACGTCATCAACTTAGTTCCATGCTCCCAAGGTATGAATGCAATTATATTTATATATGAGCTTGGAACAATTTGTATTGGGTGTTAGGAGAAATAAAAACTGCATTTTAATTTTAGAAAGAATCAATTAGAAACTTTAAAATAAGTATATAAAAGTTTATAAAAGTTTCTGGGCCAAAAAATTGAATTTTTCAATCTTTCTGGTCGTTCGTTAGAAATGTCGTTCGAACGAGTTTTTTCGTTCAAACCAGGTTTCGTTCGAACGAGTTTTGTCGTTCGAACCAAGTTCGTTCGAACGAGTTTGCCAACGACCCTAAACTGGTCAGTCGTTCGATATGTCGTTCGAATGAGTTCTTCGTTCTAACGAGGTATCTAACGAGATTCTAACGAGCCCAGGCTGGTCGCTCGTTAGAAATCTCGTTCGAACGAGAGTCAAGTTCGTTCGAACGAGACGCCAGGGCGGGAACAGTTTTGAGCAGTTTTTGGCAGTTTTCTCCCACTTTCCCCACTTGGTTTTTAACCAACTTTTTCATACTTTATTATGTGCGGGAAACACATTTTCCAAGACAACTTTTCCAATTCATTTCCATCTCTAAAGGAGAGTTTGAGAGCAAAATTGCTTAGGGAAAATGTTCAAGTTTTGAGTGTAATTCTTTGAAGAAAAATTTC
This sequence comes from Sambucus nigra, assembly GCA_949130495.1. Taxonomy (NCBI): domain Eukaryota; kingdom Viridiplantae; phylum Streptophyta; class Magnoliopsida; order Dipsacales; family Adoxaceae; genus Sambucus; species Sambucus nigra. Next base: position 464,504,902 of record OX422215.1, on the reverse strand, counting down.
TTACACACTCTAGTTTACACCCAATTGTTTATCCAAGTTTCTATATAAATATTAATTGCTTGGAGATTGTTTTGGCACCGGTTTTTCTCTACACCGAATTGAAGAGAAGTTCGTTTCATTTCTACCCATTTGGAGAAAGGCTCCATGTTAGGGTGACCGTGTGCCTAATTGCCCGATCGGTGGGAGTCCGAGACCGCGGTGGAGCTCCGTTGGTTATCCTCTAATTGGAGGTCGATACAAGAAGAAGCATCACGGCTTGAGAGGGTTCGAGTTAAGGAAGTAAGTCTTTTGTCTTGTATTTTGTAATACCGTTTTTAGTGGATTTGAGGCTAGGGCCGTCCCTAGGTTTTTTCCCGTTAGTGGGTTTTTCCTCGTACATCGCGGTGTAGTGTGACTGTTGATTTTATCTTGCTCTATATCACTTAGAACGCATGCTAGATTAATTTCAAGATAAAATTTGGTTTTACAATCACACTAATTTAAATTGGGACTTTAATTTAATATTGGGTAAAATTGTGTAATTCTAGTCACTTGCATAAATTTGGTTTGGCCTAACTTTGGATATAATTTGGTAATTATGACTTAGGCAAATTCTAGGAATTGAATTTTGTTTTAATTAAGATATGTCTTTGTTTATTTGTGAACCATCATTCAACGCTTCTGCATTTATTTAAAAGGAAATTACATTGTAATTTGCGTTTTGTAAAACCCGGGGATTCCACACTCCAACAAGTGGTATCAGAGCCAAAAACGATAAATTATTTCGTTAAGATCCTTTAATTTTTGGCTAAAATGGAATTTTCCCCATTTTCAAAATTTTCTATTTTTGATGGTTCAAACTACGCGTATTGGAAAGCGCGAATGAGATCGGCACTAAAATCTATTGACGAGAGAGTTTGGATGTCGGTTGTTAATGGGTACTCCCCACCAACTCATTTAATTGAAAATGAACGTGTTCCCAAACCCGTCGATAGATGGACTGAAAATGAGTTTAAGCTAGCAAATTTTAATTCCCGTGGTTTAAATGCTTTATTTTGCGCTGTCATACCGGATGAATTTCGAGGCATTATGACGTGTGAGACCGCTAAAGAAGCTTGGGATATTTTACAATTAACTCATGAAGGAACGAGTGTCGTTAAAGCTTCTAAACTCCAAAACCTCACCACTCAATTTGAAACTATCAAAATGGATGAAAAAGAAACTTTTGATGAATTCTACGCTAGACTTTCAGATATTGTTAATTCATCTTTTAACTTGGGAGAGAAAATACCTGACAACCGTGTAGTAAAGAAAATTTTAAGGTCCCTACCCGATAGATTTATTCCAAAGGTGACCGTTTTAAATTCTTTACCCACTTTAGCCTCTACAAAATTAGAAGAGCTTGTAGGTGATTTACAAACCTATGAACTTGATATGTTTCCCTCTAAAAATGAAAAGAAAATTGAAAAGGGCGTTGCTTTAAAAGCCCGCAAAGAGGTTAAACAAGTAGTAGAGAGCGATAGTGATAGTGACTCGGAAGATATGGCTTTGTTTGCTCGCAAATTTAGAAAATTTCTTAAATTTAACAAAGATAAAGTTAAAAATGATTTTAAGAAATTTGATACTTCTAAACATGATAAAAGCGAGAAGTTTTCTAAAGCCGAGAAGATCCCTAAACCTAGTAATGAAAATTTAGATAGGGACGAGTCTAATAAGTGTTTTGGTTGTGAAGGTTATGGCCATAGGGCTTTTGAGTGCCCCACTAAACTAAGGAAAGAGGGTAAACGACCCATTTCATATAATGCGACCCTTAGTGATAGTGATAAGGAAGAAAAGCCCGATTCCCCCACAAAGAAGAATTTTGTGGCTTTTATGGCTAGACATGTGAGTGATAATGAGAACTCATCGAATGATGAAATTATTGCACATGCCACTTCCAAGGTCATTGTACATGATTCTCTTATTTTTGATGATAGTGAGAGTGAAGAAGAAAGAGAGAGTGAAAATGAAGAAGAGGTTGATGAGAGTGAACTTCAAAATGCTTTTCATGAATTATATAAAGAATCTATCAAATTGAAAAAGGCTAATTTGAAGTTAGAAGCGAGTTTAAGAGAGAGTGTCAAGGTCATTGATGAAAGTGCCTTAATAGAAGACCTTAGGACACGTGAGAGGACTCTTCGAGAGAAGTTAGAATATGTAGAAGGCGAAAGAAATAGCCTTAGGAATTTAATAGAATCCTTAAAAAAGGAGCTTCTTGCTTTTGAAGAGCGAACTTTTTCACTAGAATCTACCATTTTAGATTTGGAAAATAAATTAAAAGATTCTAGTAATGTCAAATTTGATTTGGAATGTCGTTCGCAAAAACTTGATAAAATGTTAGGAACGGTCCAAATTAAAAATGACACTTTTGGTTTAGGCTTCAATACTTGTAATGAATTTAACCCTAAAGTCAAAACCAGCATTTTAGGAGAATCAACTAGGAATGCATTTAATGATCACTCCTTAGGTAAATCTTTTCGACATGTTTTTACTTGCACTCATTGTGGTCGAAATTGTCATCTTAGGAAATTTTGTTTTGATCTTAAACGAATTCCTAGAAAATCCCATTGTAAAGTAACCACGATAGCTAATGTTTCTACACCCCAAGATTGTTATTCTTCATTAATTTGGGTTAGGAAATCCGATTTGGTTGCCTTACAAAATAGGGATTTTGATTCTCATTTACTTTCACATGCTTCCTCCCATGCTAAATCTAAAGGATGAATGTGTTAGTATTTACATACTTTAGCTTTTGTACTTCATGCTATATTCATATGCTAAATGTATGCTTGTTTAATCATTTTTCTAGTCTTTAATCCATGTTTATCCCATGCTAGAATTATGATTGTTGTTTATCTTTTTGTATTATATTTTTGTTTGAATTAATTGAAAAATATAAAAAGATTTTTGTTTATCATTTGGACTTTATCTTTTGATAATTAGAGCTTAATGAAAGTTTCAAATGATTTTTGTTTATCCTTTTGAGAATATATATATTTATTTTTGATTAAAAATTAAAAATCTCAAAAAGATTTTATTTTGTGTGTATTTTTGTTTGACACGCTTTATGTGGCATATACTTGTGTTTGAATCCCTCCTTTAACGCTCCCACGTGGCTAGAACTTTTGGTTTAGATTATCAATCCTTAAAATGTTCTTTACCATTTTTTTTTGGAGTAGTTGGATTTTGTATTGTTTAAATGGATTCTATTTCATATGCCTCTATTTCACACATGCACGAGCTCTTTTGAAATCTTAACTTCATATGTATATTTGAGCTTTGTGAAGTGTTCTCCTACCAATCTTGTCATCTACATATTTGTGTCTTAGGAGGACTAGTGCATGTCAAAATCCGTTGCATGTGAGATTTGTGCGAAAATTAAAAACATGATAAATATAAATATGCACGGGGAAGGGCTCCGAAAGGACTAAGTGATCCTTTGCGAATAGTAAGCCACCGTTTTTAAATGGACCTAAAAGAAATACGTGGTCCGAGGCCTAAAAACAGAATATATGGCATACAGAAAAATAAATTGCCAAGGCCTATGTTTGATTGATATATTCATTCAACATTAATATAAATGCAATTTGAGGGAGATTGGATGGTATATCAACGGTTTGCACAATGTCCGTTTATCCTAGTTGCATATTTCTTGTCATGACTCTATTGGTTTGTAGAATCATTAATATGCTAGGCTTGTATGCATTGTGTATGTTTGTTCATCGAGTTCAATATATATTGTCACGTGAGGTTATATTTAAATGTGATGAAGTTTGCAATCAAATGAGAACTCCGTGAATGTTTATTAAGTGTTTGGGTCTAAATTTAATTGTTGCTAGTTCACACCCCTACACTTCCATTTCCATATGACACATTTTTGCCATACGAGTGTGCAAACTTATTGTATTTTGTGTCATGTGTGTGTTTATATCTATATATATATATCTGCAAGAGCTCTTTTGATATATTTTTGGTACATATATATATATGATATTTGTTTATCTTTGCCTTGATTTCTAGTCCATCCATGCGTATACTTCATTATTGGTATCTATCTTGGATTAGTTATGCTTTTGTTGCCCGTATGCTTTCATGATTATCACTTTAAGCTTCCACATGCTTTCATGTTTTGATTCTTTAACCTTTGTCTATTCCTGAACAAAAAGGGGGAGAATGATGATAGGGGGAGAAATGGTATCTAAACCTATTATTATTGTATCTTAGTTTGGGGGAGATTTATCTTAGGGGGAGACGTCTTTCTAAGTAAATGTCATTGTTTTGATAAAGGGGAGAATTATTGTAGGGGGAGTATTTAATTAATTGCATTTAATATTTTGATATTCCCTATGCATTTGATGAGTTTGCTTAAGTGTGCAGGTATTATTCTGAAGCGGCATCTTTAAAAGGCAAAGTATTTAATCCTTGGGTTGAGTCAAGATTGGGCGGGTTATGTTTTGAGTCTAGTTGAGCTTGACGGCCCTTTAGGATTTTTGTTTTTGGTTTTTGTCCCGGAATAGCCAAAGGAGGAGATTTGTAAGGACACAAATTTCCAATTGAGTCCTCTTATAGTTTTGGCTCAATTCTGGACAAAAACATTTATTCATAGGATTTTATTTTATTGTAATATTCAAGACCTATGAAGTGTTTGTTGAAGACGTAGCGGCAAAGAGTATAAAGCATCATCAACATGCCGTAGTTTATGTGCCTCGTTTGTACGTCATCAACTTAGTTCCATGCTCCCAAGGTATGAATGCAATTATATTTATATATGAGCTTGGAACAATTTGTATTGGGTGTTAGGAGAAATAAAAACTGCATTTTAATTTTAGAAAGAATCAATTAGAAACTTTAAAATAAGTATATAAAAGTTTATAAAAGTTTCTGGGCTAAAAAATCGAATTTTTCAATCTTTCTGGTCGTTCGTTAGAAATGTCGTTCGAACGAGTTTTTTCGTTCAAACCAGGTTTCGTTCGAACGAGTTTTGTCGTTCGAACCAAGTTCGTTCGAACGAGTTTGCCAACGACCCTAAACTGGTCAGTCGTTCGATATGTCGTTCGAACGAGTTCTTCGTTCTAACGAGGTATCTAACGAGATTCTAACAAGCCCAGGCTGGTCGCTCGTTAGAAATCTCGTTCGAACGAGAGTCAAGTTCGTTCGAACGAGACGCCAGGGCGGGAACAGTTTTGAGCAGTTTTTGGCAGTTTTCTCCCACTTTCCCCACTTGGTTTTTAACCAACTTTTTCATACTTTATTATGTGCGGGAAACACATTTTCCAAGACAACTTTTCCAATTCATTTCCATCTCTAAAGGAGAGTTTGAGAGCAAAATTGCTTAGGGAAAATGTTCAAGTTTTGAGTGTAATTCTTTCAAGAAAAATTTCTTACACACTCTAGTTTACACCCAATTGTTTATCCAAGTTTCTATATAAATATTAATTGCTTGGAGATTGTTTTGGCACCGGTTTTTCTCTACACCGAATTGAAGAGAAGTTCGTTTCATTTCTACCCATTTGGAGAAAGGCTCCATGTTAGGGTGACGGTGTGCCTAATTGCCCGATCGGTGGGAGTCCGAGACCGCGGTGGAGCTCCGTTGGTTATCCGCTAATTGGAGGTCGATACAAGAAGAAGCATCACGGCTTGAGAGGGTTCGAGTTTAGGAAGTAAGTCTTTTGTCTTGTATTTTGTAATACCGTTTTTAGTGGATTTGAGGCTAGGGCCGTCCCGAGGTTTTTTCCCGTTAGTGGGTTTTTCCTCGTACATCGCGGTGTAGTGTGACTGTTGATTTTATCTTGCTCTATATCACTTATAATGCATGCTAGATTAATTTCAAGATAAAATTTGGTTTTACAATCACACTAATTTAAATTGGGACTTTAATTTAATATTGGGTAAAATTGTGTAATTCTAGTCACTTGCATAAATTTGGTTTGGCCTAACTTTGGATATAATTTGGTAATTATGACTTAGGCAAATTCTAGGACTTGAATTTTGTTTTAATTAAGATATGGCTTTGTTTATTTGTGAACCATCATTCAACGCTTTCGCATTTATTTAAAAGGAAATTACATTGTAATTTGCATTTTGTAAAACCCGGGGATTCCACACTCCAACAGTAGGATTATTACCCCGCAGCCGCGGGTCTCCGGATTTGAGAATACGACGGTAATTTGCGTATTTCTAGACTTAGGCTTAAAAACATGGCGTTAGAAGGTGAAAACTCAAAACAACCCCGGAACGGCTCCGTGGGTGGCACCAACACCTCCCATGGGACAAACGTAACTCCTAGGAACTGGCCCCACAACAGCGGGTCTCCCGGTTTGAGAGTACAAGAGTAATTTGCATATTTCTAGACTTAGGCTTAAAAACATGGCATTAGAAGGTGAAAACTCAAAACATCCCCGAACGGCCCCGTGGGTGGCACCAACACCTCCCACAGGACCAATGTAACTCGTAGGAACTGACCCCGCAGCCTCGAGTCTCTCGATTTGAGATTACGACGGTAATTTGTGTATTTTTAGACTTAAGCAAAACATGACATTAAAAGGTGAAAACTCGAAACAACCCCCGAACGGCCCCGTGGGTGGCACCAACACCTCCCACGGCACTAACGAAACTCGTAGGAACTGACCCCACAGCCGCGGGTCTCCCGGTTTGAGAATATGATGGTAATTTTCGTATTTCTATACTTAGGCTTAAAAACATGGCATTATAAGGTGAAAATTGGAAACAGCCCCAGAATGGCCCCGTGGGTGGCCCAACACCTCCCACGGGACCAACGTAACTCGTAGGAACTAACCCCGCAGCCGCGGGACTCCCGGTTTGAGAATACGACTGTAATTTGCATATTTATAGACGTAGGCTTAAAAACATGGGGTTAGAGGGTGAAAACTCGAAACAACCCCAGAACAGCCCCGTGGGTGGCACCGACACCTCCCACGGAACTGACGTAACTCGTAGGAACTGACCCCGGAGTCCCGGGTCTCTCGATTTGACAATACGATGGTAATTTGTGTATTTCTAGACTTAGGCTTAAAAACATGGCGTTAGAAGGTGAAAACTAAAAACAGCACCAGAACGTCCCCGTGGGTGGCACCAACACCTCCCACGGGACCAACGTATGTCGTAGGAACTGACCTCGCTACCGCGGGTCTCCCGGTTTGAGAGTACTACGATAATTTGCATATTTCTAGACTTAGGCTTAAAAACATGACGTTAGAGGGTGAAAACTCGAAATAGCCCCTGAACGGCCCCGTGGGTGGCACCAACACCTCCCACGGGACCAACGTAACTCGTAGGAACTGACCCCGTAGCCGCGGGTCTCTCAGTTTGAGAGAACGATGGTAATTTGTGTATTTCAAGACTTAGGCTTAAAAACATGGTGTGAGAAGGTGAAAACTGAAAATAACCCGGGAACGACCCCGTGGGTGGCACCAACACCTCCCACGACATCAACGTAACTCGTAGGAACTGACCCCACAACAGCGGGTCTCCCGGTTTGAGAGTACTACGGTAATTTGCATATTTCTAGACTTAGGCTTAAAAACATGGCGTTAGAAGGTGAAAACTCGAAACAACCCTATAACGGCCCCATGGGTGGCACCAACACCTCCCACGGGACAAACATAACTCGTAGGAACTGACCCCGCAGCCGCGGGTCTCCCGGTTTGAGAATACGACGGTAATTTATGTATTTCTAGACTTAGGCTTAAAAACATGGCGTTAGAAGGTGAAAACTCGAAACAGCCCCAGAACGACCCCGTGGGTGGCACCAACACCTTCGACGGGACCAACGTAACTCGTAGGAACTGACCCCGCAGCCCCGGGTCTCCCGGTTTGAGAATACGATGGTAATTTGCGTATTTCTAGACTTAGGCTTAAAAATAAGGCGTTAGAAGGTGAAAACTCATAACAACCCCGGAATGACCCCGTGGGTGGAACCAACACCTCCCACGGGACCAACATAACTCGTAGGAACTGACCCCACAACAGCGGGTCTCTCGGTTTGAGAGTACTACGCTAATTTGCATATTTCTAGACTTAGGCTTAAAAACATGGCGTTAGAAGGTTAAAACTCGAAATAGCCCCCGAAGGGCTCCGTGGGAGGCACCAACAACTCCCACGGGACCAATGTAACTCATAGGAATAGACCCCGCAGTCACGGGACTCCCGGTTTTAGAATATGACAGTAATTTGAATATTTATAGACTTAGGCTTAAAAACATGGCGTTAGAGGGTGAAAACTAGAAACAGCCCCAGAATGGGCCCGTGGGTGGCACCAACACCTCCAACGGGACCAACATAACTCGTAGGAACTGACCTCGCAGCCGCGGGTCTCCCGGTTTAAGAATACGACGGTAATTTGCGTATTTCTAGACTTAGGGTGTAAAACATGGCGTTAGTAGGTGAAAACTCGAAACAACCCCAGAACGGCCACGTGGGTGGCACCAACACGTCCCACGGGACCAACGTAACTTGTAAGAACTGACCCCATTTCCGCGGGACTCCCGATTTGAGAGTACGACGATAATTTTCATATTTATAGACTGAGGGTTAAAAACATAACGTTAGAGGGTGAGAACTCGAAACAGCCCCTGAACAGCCCCGTGGGTGACACCAACACCTCCCACGGGACCAATGTAACTCGTAGAAACTTACCCTCCAGCCGCGGGACTCCCGATTTTAGAATACGACGGTAATTTGCATATTTCGAGACTTAGGCTTAAAAACATGGCGTTAGAGGGTGAAAACTCGAAACAACCCCCAAACGGCCCCGTGGGTGGTGGCAACAACACCTCCCACGGGACCAACGAAACTCGTAGGAACTGACCTCGCAGCCGCGGGACTCCCAGTTTGAGAATACGACGATAATTTGCATATTTATAGACTTAGGCATAAAAACATGGCGTTAGAGGGTGAAAACTCGAAACATCCCTAGAACAACCCGTGGGTGGCACCAACACATCCCACGGCACCGACGTAACTCGTAGGAACTGACCCTGCAGTCCCGGGTCTCCCGATTTGAGAATACGATGGTAATTTGCGTATTTCTAGACTTAGGCTTAAAAACATGGCGTTAGAAGGTGAAAAATCAAAACAGCACCAGAACGTCCCCGTGGGTGGCACCAACACCTCCCACGGGACCAACGTATGTCGTAGGAACTGACCCCGCTACCGCGGGACTCCCAGTGTGAGAATACGACTGTAATTTGCATATTTATAGACTTAGGGTTAAAAACATGGCGTTAGAGGGTGAGAACTCGAAACAGCCCCCAAACGGCCCCGTGGGTGGCACCAACACCTCCCACGGGACCAATGTAACTCGTACGAACTGACCCCGCAGCCGCGGGACTCCCGGTTTTAGAATACGATGGTAATTTGCATATTTATAGACTTAGGCTTAAAAATATGGCGTTAGAGGGTGAAAACTAGAAACAGCCCCAGAACGGGCCCGTGGGAGGCACCAACACCTCCCACGGGACCTACGTAACTCGTAGGAACTGACCCCGCAGCTGCGGGTCTCCCGATTTTAGAATATGACGATAATTTGCATATTTCTAGACATTCACGGATAAAAACATGGCGTTAGAAGGTGAAAACTCGAAATAGCCCCTGAACGGCCCCATGTATGGCACCTAAACCTCCCACGGAACCAACGTAACTCGTAGGAACTGACCCCATAGTCGCGGGACTCCCGATTTGAGAATACGACAGTAATTTGCATATTTATAGACTTAGGGTTAAAAACATGGCGTTAGAGGGTAAGAACTCAAAATAGCCCCCGAACGGCCCCGCGTGTGGCACCAACACCTCCCACGGGACCAATGTAACTCGTAGAAACTAACCCCATAGCCGCGGGACTCTCGGTTTTAGAATATGACGATAATTTGCGTATTTCTAGACTTAGGCTTAAAAACATGGCGTTAGAAGGTGAAAACTCGAAACAACCCCGGAATGGCTCCGTGGGTGGTGGCACCAACACCTCCCACGGGACCAATGTAACTCGTAGGAATTGACAACAGCGGGTCTCCCGGTTTGAGAGTACTACAGTAATTAGCATATTTCTAGACTTAGGCTTAAAAACATGGTGTTAGAAGGTGAAAACTCGAAACAGCCCCCGAACGGCCCCGTGGGTGGCACCAACACCTCCCACAGGAGCAACATAACGCGTAGGAACTGCAGTCGCGGGTCTCCCAGTTTGAGAATACGACGGTAATTTGCGTATTTCTAGACTTAGGCAAAACATGTCGTTAAAAGGTGAAAACTTAAAACAGCCCCCGAACGGCCCCGTGGGTGGCACCAACACCTCCCACGGCACCAACATAACTCGTAGGAACTAACCCCACAGCCGCGGGTCTCCCGATTTGAGAATACGACGGTAATTTGCGTATTTATTGACTTAGGCTTAAAAACATGGCGTTAGAGGGTGAAAAATAGAACCAGCCCCAAAACGGGCCCGTGGGTGGCACCAACACCTCCCACGGGACCAACGTAACTCGTAGGAACTGACCTCACAGTCGCGGGTCTCCCGGTTTGAGAATAAGATGGTAATTTGCACATTTCTAGACTTAGGCTAAAAACATGGCGTTAGAGGGTGAAAACTCAAAACAGCCCCTGAACGGCCCCGTGGGTGGCACCAACACCTCCCACGGGACCAACGTAACTCGTAGGAACTGACCTCGCAGTCGCGGGTCTCCCGGTTTGAGAATACGATGGTAATATGCATATTTCTAAACTTAGGTTTAAAAACATGGCGTTAGAGGGTGAAAACTCGAAAAAGCCCCCGAACGGCCCCGTGGGTGGCACCAACACCTCCCACGGGACCAATGTAACTAAGAGGAACTGACCCCGCAGCCGTGGGACTCCCGATTTGAGAATACGATGATAATTTGCATATTTGTAGACTTAGGCTTAAAAACATGGCGTTAGAGGGTGAAAACTCGAAACAACCCCCCAACGGCCCCGTGGGTGGCACCAACACCTCCCACGGCACCAACATAACTCGTAGGAACTGACCTCCCAGTCCCGGGTCTCCCGATTTTAAAATACGACAGTAATTTACGTATTTCTAGACTTAGGCTTAAAAACATGGCGTTAGAAGGTGAAAACTCGAAACAACACCAGAACGGCCCCGTGGGTGGCACCAACACCTCCCACGGGACCAACGTAAGTTGTAGGAACTTACCCCGCTACAGCGGGACTCGCGGTGTGAGAATACGACGATAATTTGATTATTTATAGACTTAGGGTTAAAAACATGGTATTAGAGGGTGAGAACTCGAAACAGCCCTGGAACGGCCTCGTGGGTGGCACCAACACCTCCCATGGGACCAACGTAACTCGTAGGAACTGACCTCGCAGCCGCGGATCTCCCGATTTGAGAATACGATGGTACTTTGCGTATTTCTAGACTTAGGCTTAAAAACATGGCGTTAGAGGGTGAAAACTCGAAACAGCCCCCGAACGGCCCCGTGGGTGGCACCAACACCTCCCACGGGACCAATGTAACTCATAGGAACTGACCCCGCAACCGCGGGACTCCCGGTTTGAGAATACGACGATATTTTGCATATTTGTAGACTTAGGCTTAAAAACATGGCGTTAGAGGGTGAAAACTCGAAACAGCCCCAAAACGGCCCCGTGGGTGGCACTAACACCTCCCACGGGACCAACGTAACTCGTAGGAACTGACCCCGCAATCCCGGGTCTCTCGATTTGAGAATATGACTGTAATTTCCGTATTTCTAGACATAGGGGTAAAAACATGGCGTTAGAGGGTGAGAACTCAAAACAGCCCCCGAACGACCCCGTGGGTGGCATCAACACCTCCCACGGGACCAATGTAACTCATAGGAACTGACCCCGCAGCCGCGGGACTCTCGGTTTGAGAATACAACGATAATTTACATATTTTTAGACTTAGGCTTAAAAAGATGGCGTTAGAGGGTGAGAACTCGAAATATCCCCCGAACGTCCCCGTGGGTGGCACCAACACCTCCCACGGGACCAATGTAACTCATAGGAACAGACCCCGCAACCGCGGAACTCCCAATTTTAGAATACGACGGTAATTTGCATATTTAAAGACTTAGACTTAAAAACATGGCGTAAAGGGTGAAAACTAGAAACAACCCCAGAACGGGCCCGTTGGTGGCACCAACACCTCCCAAGGGACCAACGTGACTCGTAGGAACTGACCTCGCAACCGCGGGTCTCCCGATTTAAGAATATGATGATAATTTGCAAATTTTAGACTTACGATTAAAAACATGACGTTAGAGGGTGAAAACTCAAAACATACCCCGAACGGCCCCGGGGGTGGCACCAACACCTCCCACGGGACCAACGTAACTCGTAGGAACTGACCCCGCAACCGCGGGTCTCCCAGTTTGAGAATACGACGATAATTTGTGTATTTCTAGACTTAGGCTTAAAAACATGGCGTTAGAAGGTGAAAACTGAAAACAACCCCGGAACGACCTCGTGGGTGGCACCAACACCTCCCACGGGACCAACGTAACTCGTAGGAACTGACCCCACAACAACGGGTCTCCCGGTTTGAGAGTACTACGGTAATTTTCATATTTATAGACTTAGGCTTAAAAACATGGCGTTAGAAGGTGAAAACTTGAAACAGCCCCCGAACATCCCCGTGGGTTGCATCAACACCTCCTACGGGACCAACGTAACTCGTAGGAACTGACCCCGCAGCCGCGGGTCTCCCAGTTTGAGAATATGACGGTAATTTGTCTATTTCTAGACTTAAGCAAAACATGGCGTTAAAAGGTGAAAACTCGAAACAGCCCCCGAACGACCTCGTAGGTGGCACTAACACCTCCCACGGGACCAACGTAACTCGTTGGAACTGACCCTGCAGCCGCGGGTCTCCCGATTTGAGAATACGACGGTAATTTGCATATTTCTAGACTTAGGCTTAAAAACATGGCGTTAGAAGGTGAAAACTCAAAACAGCCCCAGAACGACCCCGTGGGTGGCACCAACACCTCCCACGGGAGCAACATCACTCGTAGGAACTGACCCTGCAGCCCCGGGTCTCCCGGTTTAAGAATACGATGGTAATTTGCATATTTCTAGACTTAGGCTTAAAAACATGGCGTTAGAAGGTTAAAACTCATAATAGCCCCAGAACGGCCCCGTGGGTGGCACCAACACCTCCAACGGGACCAACGTAACTCGTAGGAACTGACCCCGCAACCGCGGGACTCCCGGTGTGTGAATACGATGGTAATTTGCATATTTATAGACTTAGGGTTAAAAACATGGCGTTAGAGGGTGAGAACTCAAAACAGCCCCCAAAGGGCCCCGTGGGAGGCACCAACACCTCCCACGGGACCAATGTAACTCATACGAACTGACCCCGCAGTCGCGGGACTCCCGGTTTTAGAATATGATGGTAATTTGCATATTTATAGACTCAGGCTTAAAAACATGGCGTTAGAGGGTGAAAACTAGAAACAGGCCCAGAACGGGCCCGTGGGTGGCACCAACACCTCCCACGGGACCAACATAACTCGTAGGAACTGACACTGCAGCCGCGGGTCTCCCGGTTTGAGAATACGATGGTAATTTGCGTATTTCTAGACTTAGGCTTAAAAACTTGACGTTATAGCGTGAAAACTCGAAACAGCCCCCGAACGGCCCCGAGGGTGGCACCAATACCTCCCACGGGACCAACGTAATTCGTAGGAACTGACCCCGCAGCCGCGGGTCTCCCGGTTTGAGAATACGACGGTAATTTGCGTATTTCTAGACTTAGGCTTAAAAACATGGCGTTAGAGGGTGAAAACTCGAAACAACCCCCAAACGGCCCCGTGGGTGGTGGCACCAACACCTCCCACGGGACCAACGTAACTCGCAGGAACTGACCCCACAGCCGCGGGACTCCCGATTTGAGAATACGACGGTAATTTGCATATTTATAGACTTAGGCTTAAAAACATGGCGTTAGAGGGTGAAAACTCGAAACAGCCCCAGAACAGCCCCGTGGGTGGCACCAACACCTCCCATGGCACCGACGTAACTCGTAGGAACTGACCCCGCAGTCCCGGGTCTCCCGATTTGAGAATACGATGGTAATTTGCGTATTTCTAGACTTAGGCTTAAAAACATAGCGTTAGAAGGTGAAAACTCGAAACATCACCAGAACGTCCCCGTGGGTGGCACCAACACCTCCCACGGGACCAACGTATGTCGTAGGAACTGTCCCCGCTACCGCGGGACTCCCAGTGTGAGAATACGATTATAATTTGCATATTTATAGACTTAGGGTTAAAAACATGGCGTTAGAAGGTGAGAACTCGAATCAACCCCCAAACGGCCCCATGGGTGGCACCAACACCTCCCACGGGACCAATGTAACTCGTACGAACTAACCCCGCAGCCGCGGGACTCCCGGTTTTAGAATACGACGGTACTTTGCATATTTATAGACTTAGGCTTAAAAACATGGCGTTAGAGGGTGAAAACTAGAAATAGCCCCAGAATGGGCCAGTGGGAGGCACCAACACCTCCCAGGGGACCAACGTAACTTGTAGGAACTGACCCCGCAGCCGCGGGTCTCCCGATTTTAGAATATGATGATAATTTGCGTATTTCTAGACTTAAGGTGTAAAACATGGCGTTAGAAGGTGAAAACTCGAAACAACCCTAGAACGGCCCCGTGGGTGGCACCAACACGTCCCACGGGACCAACCTAACTCATAAGAACTGACACCGTTCCCGTGGGACTCCCGATTTGAGAATATGACGGTAATTTGCATATTTATAGACTGAGGGTTAAAACATGACGTTAGAGGGTGAGAACTCGAAACAGCCCCTGAACGGCCCCGTGGGTGACACCAACACCTCCCATGGGACCAATGTAACTCGTAGGAACTGACCCCTCAGCAGCGGGTCTCCCGGTTTGAGAATACGATGGTAATTTGCATATTTCTAGACTTAGGCTTAAAAATATGGCGTTAGAAGGTTAAAACTCATAATAGCCCCAGAACGGCCCCGTGGCTGGCACCAACACCTCCTACGGGACCAACGTAACTCGTAGGAACTGACCCCGCAACCGCGGGACTCCCGGTGTGTGAATACGATGATAATTTGCATATTTATAAACTTAGGCTTAAAAACATGGCGTTAGAGGGTGAAAACTCGAAACAGCCTGAGAATAGCCCCGTGGGTGGCACCAACACTTCCCACGGCACCGACGTAACTCGTAGGAACTGACCCCGCAGTCCCGGGTCTCCCGATTTGAGAATACGATGGTAATTTGCATATTTCTATACTTAGGCTTAAAAACACGGCGTTAGAAGGTGAAAACTCAAAACAGCACCAGAACGTCCCCGTGGGTGGCACCAACACCTCCCACGGGACCAACGTATGTCGTAGGAACTGACCCCGCTACCGCGGGACTCCCAGTGTGAGAATACGATGGTAATTTGCATATTTATAGACTTAGGGTTAAAAACATGGCGTTAGAGGGTGAGAACTCGAAATAACCCCCAAACGGCCCCGTGGGTGGCACCAACACTTCCCACGGGCCCAATGTAACTCGTACGAACTGACCCCACAGCCGCGGGACTCCCAGTTTTAGAATACGACTGTAATTTGCATATTTATAGACTTAGGATTAAAAACATGGCGTTAGAGGGTGAAAACTAGAAACAGCCCCAGAACGGGCCCATGGGAGGCACCAACACCTTCCACGGGACCAACGTAACTCGTAGGAAGTGACCCCGCAGCCGCGGGTCTCCCAATTTTAGAATATGACGATAATTTGCGTATTTCTAGACATTCACGAATAAAAACATGGCGTTAGAAGGTGATAACTCGAAATATCCCCAGAACGGCCCCGTGTGTGGCACCAAAACCTCCCACGGGACCAACGTAACTCGTAGGAACTGATCCGTAGTCGCGGGACTCCCGATTTAAGAATACGACAGTAATTTGCATATTTATAGACTAAGGGTTAAAAACATGGCGTTAGAGGGTAAGAACTCGAAATAGCCCCCGAACGGCCCCGCGGGTGGCACCAACACCTCCCACTGGACCAATGTAACTCGTAGAAACTAACTCCACAGCCGTGGGACTCTCGATTTTAGAATACGACGGTAATTTGCATATTTCTAGACAGGCTTAAAAACATGGCGTTAGAGGGTGAAAACTCTAAATAGACCCCGAACGGCCCCGTGGGTGGCACCAACACCTCCCACGGGACCAATGTAACTCTTAGGAACTGACCCCGCAGCCGCGGGACTCCCGGTTTGAGAATACGATGACAGTTTGCATATTTGTATACTTAGGCTTAAAAACATGGCGTTAGAGGGTGAGAACTCGAAACAACCCACGAACGTCCCCGTGGGTGGCACCAACACCTCCCACGGGACCAACGTAACTCGTAGGAATTGGCCCCGCAGCCGCGGGTCTTCCGGTTTGAGAGTACTACGATAATTTGTGTATTTCTAGAATTAGGCTTAAAAACATGACGTTAGAGGGTGAAAACTCGAAACAGCCCCCGAACGGCCCCGTGGGTGGCACCAACACCTCCCACCGGACCAACGTAACTCGTAGGAACTGACCCCGCAGCCGCGGGTCTCCCAGTTTGAGAATACGATGGTAATTTGTGTATTTATAGACTTAGGCTTAAAAACATGGTGTTAGAAGGTGAAAACTGAAAACAACCCCGGAATGACCCCGTGGGGGGCACCAACACCTCCCACGGGACCAACGTAACTCGTAGGAACTGACCCCACAACAGCGGGTCTCTCGGTTTGAGAGTACTACGGTAATTTGAATATTTCTAGACTTAGGCTTAAAAACATGGCGTTAGAAGGTGAAAACTCGAAACAGCCCCCGAACGTCCCCGTGGGTGGAATCAACACCTCCTACGGGACCAACGTAACTCGTAGGAACTGACCCCGCAGCCGCGGGTCTCCCAGTTTGAGAATAGGATGGTAATTTGTGTATTTCTAGACTTAAGCAAATCATGGCGTTAAAAGGTGAAAAATCGAAACTGCCCCCGAACGGCCCCGTGGGTGGCACCAACACCTCCCACGACAATAACGTAACTCATAGGAACTGACCCCACAGCCGCGGGTCTCCCGGTTTGAGAATACGATGGTAATTTTCATATTTCTAGGCTTAGGCTTAAAAACATGGCATTAGAAGGTGAAAACTCGAAACAACCCCAGAACGGCCCCGTGGGTGGCACCAACACCTCCCACGGGATCAACGTAACTCGTAGGAACAGACCCCGCAGCCGCGGGTCTCCCGGTTTGAGAATACGATGGAAATTTGCGTATTTCTAGACTCAGGCTTAAAAACATGGCATTAGAAGGTGAAAACTCGAAACAGCCCCAGAACGACCCCGTGGGTTGCACCAACACCTCCGACGGGACCAACGTAACTCGTAGGAACTGTCCCCGCAGCCCCGGGTCTCTCGGTTTGAGAAAACGATGGTAATTTGTCTATTTCTATACTTAGGATTAAAAAAATGGCGTTAGAAGGTGAAAACTCGAAACAGCCCCCGAACGGCCCCGTGGGTGGTACCAACACCTCCCACCGAACCAACGTAACTCGTAGGAACTGACCCCGCAGCTGCGGGTCTCCCAGTTTGAGAATACGACGGTAATTTGTGTATTTATAGACTTAGGCTTAAAAACATGGCGTTAGAAGGTGAAAACTGAAAACAACCCCGGAACGACCCCGTGGGGGGCACCAACACCTCCCACGGGACCAACGTAACTCGTAGGAACTGACCCCACAACAGCGGGTCTCTCGGTTTGAGAGTACTACGGTAATTTGCATATTTTTAGACTTAGGCTTAAAAACATGGCGTTAGAAGGTGAAAACTCGAAACAGCCCCCGAACGTTCCGTGGGTGGCATCAACACCTCCTACGGGACCAACGTAACTCGTAGGAACTGACCCCGCAGTCGCGGGTCTCCCGGTTTGAGAATAGGATGGTAATTTGTGTATTTCTAGACTTAAGCAAAACATGGCGTTAAAAGGTAAAAACTCGAAACAGCCCCCGAACGGCCCCGTGGGTGGCACCAACACCTCCCACGACAATAACGTAACTCGTAGGAACTGACCCCACAGCCGCGGGTCTCCCGGTTTGAGAATACGATGGTAATTTTCATATTTCTAGACTTAGGCCTAAAAACATGGCGTTAGAAGGTTAAAACTCGAAACAACCCCAGAACGGCCTCGTGGGTGGCACCAACACCTGCCACGGGATCAACGTAACTCGTAGGAACTGACCCCGCAGCCGCGGGTCTCCCGGTTTGAGAATACGACGGAAATTTGCGTATTTCTAGACTCAGGCTTAAAAACATGGCATTAGAAGGTGAAAACGCGAAACAGCCCCAGAACGACCCCGTGGGTTGCACCAACACGTCCGACGGGACCAACGTAACTCGTAGGAACTGACCCCGCAGCCCCGAGTTTCTCGGTTTGAGAAAACGATGGTAATTTGCGTATTTCTAGACTTAGGCTTAAAAAAATGGCGTTAGAAGGTGAAAATTCGAAATAGCCCCAGAACGGCCCCGTGGGTGGCACCAACACCTCCCACGGGACCAACGTAACTCGTAGGAACTGACCCCGCAACCGCGGGACTCCCGGTGTGAGAATACAACGATAATTTTCATATTTATAGACTTAGGGTTAAAAACATGGCGTTAGAGGGTGAGAACTCGAAACAACCCCCAAAGGGCCCCGTGGGAGGCACCAACTCCTCCCACGGGACCAATGTAACTCATAGGAACTGACCCCGCAGTCACGGGACTCCCGGTTTTAGAATATGACAATAATTTGCATATTTATAGACTTAGGATTAAAAAAATGGCGTTAGAGGGTGAAAACTAGAAACAGCCCCAGAACGGGCCCGTGGGTGGCACCAACACCTCCCACGGGACCAACGTAACTCGTAGGACCTGACCTCGCAGTCGCGGGTCTCCCGATTTGAGAATACGATGGTAATTTGCATATTTGTAGACTTAGGCTTAAAAACATGGCGTTAGAAGGTGAGAACTCGAAACAGCTCCTGAACGGCCCCCTGGGTGACACCAACACCTCCCACGGGACCAATGTAACTCGTAGAAACTTACCCTCCAGCCGCGAGACTCTGGATTTTAGAATACGACGGTAATTTGCATTTTTCTAGACTTAGGCTTAAAATCATGGCGTTAGAGGGTGAAAACTCGATACAGTGCCCGAACGGCCCCGTGGGTGGCTCCAACACCTCCCATGGGGCCAATGTAACTCATAGGAACAGATCCCGCAACCGCGGGACTGCCGGTTTGAGAATACGATGATAATTTACATATTTGTAGACTTAGGCTTAAAAACTTGACGTTAGAGCATGAAAATTCGAAACAGCCCCCGAACGGCCCCGTGGGTGGCACCAACACCTCCCACGGGACCAACGTAACTCGTAGGAACTGACCCCGCAGTCGCGGGTCTCCCGGTTTGAGAATACGACGGTAATTTGCATATTTCTAGACTTAGGCTTAAAAACATGGCGTTAGACGGTGAAAACTCGAAACAACCCCGGAACGGCTCCGTGGGTGGTGGCACCAACACCTCCCACGGGACCAACGTAACTCGTAGGAACTGACCCCACAACAGCGGGTCTCCCGGTTTGAGAGTACTATAGTAATTTGCATATTTCTAGACTTAGGCTTAAAAACATGGCGTTAGAAGGTGAAAACTCGAAACAGCCCCCGAACGGCCCCATGGGTGGCACCAACACCTCCCACGAGAGCAACATAACTCGTAGGAACTGCAGTCGCGGGTCTCCCAGTTTGAGAATACGACGGTAATTTGCGTATTTCTAGACTTAAGCAAAACATGTCGTTAAAAGGTGAAAACTTGAAACAGCCCCCGAACGGCCCTGTGGGTGGCACCAACACCTCCCACGGCACCAACGTAACTCATAGGAACTGACCCCACAGCCGCGGGTCTCCCTATTTGAGAATATGACGGTAATTTGCGTATTTATAGACATAGGCTTAAAAACATGGCGTTAGAGGGTGAAAACTAGAAACAGCCCCAGAACGGGCCCGTGGGTGGCACCAACACCTCCCACGGGACCAACGTAACTCGTAGGACCTGACCTCGCATTCGCGGGTCTCCCGATTTGAGAATACGATGGTAATTTGCATATTTCTAGGCTTAGGCTTAAAAATATGGCGTTAGAGGGTGAAAACTCGAAACAGCCCCCGAACGGCCCCGTGGGTGGCACCAACACCTCCCACGGGACCAGTGTAACTAATAGGAACTGACCCCGCAGCCGTGGGACTCCCGATTTGAGAATACGATGATAATTTGCATATTTGTAGACTTAGGCTTAAAAACATGACGTTAGAGGGTGAAATCTCGAAACAGCCCCCGAACGGCCCCGTGGGTGGCACCAAAACCTCCTACGGGACCAATGTGACTCGTAGGAACTGACCCCGTAGCCGCGGGACTCCCGGTTTTAGAATACGATGGTAATTTGCATATTTATAGACTTAGGCTTAAAAACATGGCGTTAGAGGGTGAAAACCAGAAACAGCCACAGAACGGGCCTGTGGGTGGAACCAACACCTCCCACGGGACCAACGTAACTCGTAGGAACTGACCCCGTAGCCGCGGGAGTCCCGGTTTGAGAATACAATGGTAATTTTCATATTTATAGACTTAGGGTTAAAAACATGGCGTTAGAGGGTGAGAACTCGAAACAGCCCTCGAACGGCCTCGTGGGTGGCACCAACACCTCCCACGGGACCAACGTAACTCGTAGGAACTGACCCCACAACAGCGGGTCTCCCGGTTTTAGAGTACTACGGTAATTTGCATATTTATAGACTTAGGCTTAAAAACATGGCGTTAGAAGGTGAAAACTTGAAACAGCCCTCGAACATCCCCGTGGGTTGCATCAACACCTCCTACGGGACCAACGTAACTCGTAGGAACTGACCCCGCAGCCGCGGGTCTCCCAGTTTAAGAATACGACGGTAATTTGTCTATTTCTAGACTTAAGCAAAACATGGCGTTAAAAGGTGAAAACTCGAAACATCCCCTAACGGCCTCGTGGGTGGCACCAACACCTCCCACGGGACCAACGTAACTCGTAGGAACTGACCCCGATGCCGCGGGTCTCCCGATTTCAGAATACGACGGTAATTTGCATATTTCTAGACTTAGGCTTAAAAACATGGCGTTAGAAGGTGAAAACTCAAAACAGCCCCAGAACGACCCCGTGGGTGGCACCAACACCTCCCACGGGATCAACGTCACTCTTAGGAACTGACCCCGCAGCCGCGGGTCTCCTGGTTTGAGAATACGATGGTAATTTGCTTATACTAGACTTAGCCTTAAAAACATGGTGTTATAAGGTGAAAACTCGAAATAGCCCCAGAACGGCCCCGTGGGTGGCATCAACACCTCCCACGGGACCTACGTAACTCGTAGGAACTGACCCCATAACCGTGGGACTCCCGGTGTGTGAATACGATGGTAATTTGCATATTTATAGACTTAGGGTTAAAAACATGGCGTTAGAGGGTGAGAACTCAAAACAGCCCCCAAAGGGCACCGTGGGAGGCACCAACACCTCCCACGGGACCAATGTAACTCATACGAACTGGCCCCGCAGTCGCGGGACTCCCAGTTTTAGAATATGATGGTAATTTGCATATTTATAGACTTAGGCTTAAAAACATGGTGTTAGAGGGTGAAAACTAGAAACAGCCCCAGAACGGGCCCGTGGGTGGCACCAACACCTCCCACGGGATCAACATAACTCGTAGGAACTGACACTGCAGCCGCGGGACTCCCGATTTGAGAATACAATGGTAATTTGCATATTTATAAACTTAGGGTTAAAAACATGGGGTTAGAGGGTGAGAACTCGAAACAGCCCCTGAATGGCCCCATGGGTGACACCAACACCTCCCACGGGACCAATGTAACTCGTAGAAACTTACCCCCCAGCCGCGGGACTCCCAATTTTAGAATACGACGGTAATTTGCATATTTCTAGACTTAGGCTTAAAAACATGGCGTTAGAGGGTGAAAACTCGAAACAGCCCCCGAACGGCCCCGAGGGTGGCACCAATACCTCCCACGGACCAACGTAATTCGTAGGAACTGACCCCGCAGCCGCGGGTCTCCCGGTTTGAGAATACGACGGTAATTTGCATATTTCTAGACTTAGGCTGAAAAACATGGCGTTAGAGGGTGAAAACTCGAAACAACCCCCAAACGGCCCCGTGGGTGGTGGCACCAACACCTCCCACGGGACCAACGTAACTCGTAGGAACTGACCCACAGCCGCGGGACTCCCGGTTTGAGAATACGATGGTAATTTGCATATTTATAGACTTAGGCTTAAAACATGGCGTTAGAGGGTGAAAACTAGAAACAGCCCCAGAACGGGCCCGTGGATGGCACCAAAACCTCCCAAGGGACCAACGTAACTGGTAGGAACTGACCCCGCAGCCGCAGGTCTCCCCATTTGAGAATACGACGATAATTTGCGAATTTTAGACTTACAGTTAAAAACATGGCGTTTTAAGGTGAAAACTCGAAATAGCCCCAGAACGGCCCCGTGTGTGGCACCAACACCTCCCACGGGACCAACGTAACTCGTAGGAACTGACCCGTAGCCGCGGGACTCCCGATTTGAGAATACGACGGTAATTTGCATATTTCTAGACTTAGGATTAAAAACATGGCGTTAAAAGGTGAAAACTCGAAACAGCTCCCGAACGGCCCCGTAGGTGGCACCAACACCTCCCACGGGACCAACGTAACTCGTAGGATTTGACCCCGCAGCCGCGGGTCTCCCGATTTGAGAATACGATGGTAATTAGTGTATTTCTAGACTTAAGCAAAACATGGCGTTAAAAGGTAAAAACTTGAAACAGCCCTCGAACGGCCCCGTGGGTGGCACCAACACCTCCCACGGCACTACCGTAACTCGTAGGAACTGACCCCACAGCCGCGGGTCTTCCGGTTTGAGAATACGATGGTAATTTTCATATTTCTAGGCTTAGGCTTAAAAACATGGCGTTAGAAGGTGAAAACTCGAAACAACCCCAGATTGGCCCCGTGGGTGGCATCAACACCTCCCACGGGACCAACGTAACTCGTAGGAACTGTCCCCGCTACCGCGGGACTCCCAGTGTGAGAATACGATTATAATTTGCATATTTATAGACTTAGGCTTAAAAACATGGCGTTAGAGGGTGAAAACTCAAAACGGCCCCTGAACAGCCCCGTGGGTGGCACCAACACCTCCCACGGGACCAATGTAACTCGTACAAACTGACCCCGCAGTCTCCCGATTTGAGAATACGATGGTAATTTGCGTATTTCTAGACTTAGGCTAAAAAACACGGCGTTAGAAGGTGAAAACTCAAAACAGCACCAGAACGTCCCCGTGGGTGGCACCAACACCTCCCACGGGACCAACGTAAGTCATAGGAATTGACACCGCTACCGCGGGACTCCCGGTGTGAGAATACGATGGTAATTTGCGTATTTCTAGACTTAGGCTTAAAAACATGACGTTAGAGGGTGAAAACTCGAAACAGCCCCCGAATGGCCCCGTGGGTGGCACCAACACCTCCCACGGGACCAACGTAACTCGTAGGAACTGACCCCGCAACCGCGGGTCACCCAGTTTGAGAATACGACGGTAATTTGCGTATTTCTAGACTTAGGCTTAAAAACATGGCGTTAGAAGGTGAAAACTCAAAACAACGCCGGAACGACCCCGTGGGTGGCACCAACACCTCCCACGGGACCAACGTAGCTCGTAGGAACTTACCCAACAACAGTGGGTCTCCCGGTTTGAGAGTACTATGGTAATTTGCATATTTCTAGACTTAGGCTTAAAAACATGGCGTTAGAAGGTGAAAACTCGAAACAGCCCCCGAACGTCCCCGTGGGTGGCATCAACACCTCCCACGGGACCAACGTAACTCGTAGGAACTGAGCCCGCAGCCGCGGGTATCCCAGTTTGAGAATACGATGGTAATTTGTGTATTTCTAGACTTAAGTAAAACATGGCGTTAAAAGGTGAAAACTCGAAACAGCCCCCGAACGGCCCCGGGGGTGGCACCAACACCTCCCACGGCACTAACGTAACTCGTAGGAACTGACCCCACAGCCGCGGGTCTCCCGGTTTGAGAATACGATGGTAATTTTTGTATTTATAGACTTAGGCTTAAAAACATGGCGTTAGAAGGTGAAAACTTAAAATAGCCCCAGAATGGACCCGTGGGTGGCACCAACACCTCCCACGGGACCAACGTAACCCGTAGGAACTGACCCCGCACCCGCGGGTCTCCCGGTTTGAGAATACAACGGTAATTTTCGTATTTCAAGACTTAGGGTGTAAAACATGCCGTTAGAACGTGAAAACTCGAAACAACCCCAGAACGGCCCCGTGGGTGGCACCAACACGTCCCACGAGACCAACGTCACTCGTAGGAACTGACCCCGTTGCCGCGGGACTCCCGATTTGAGAATACGATGATAATTTTCATATTTATAGACTGAGGGTTAAAAACAAGACGTTAGAGGGCGAGTACTCGAAACAGCCCCTGAACGACCCCGTGGGTGGCACCAACACCTCCCACGGGACCAATGTAACTCGTAGAATCTTACCTCCCAGTCGCAGGACTCCCGGTTTTTGAATACGACGGTAATTTGCGTATTTTTGAACTTAGGCTTAAAAACATGGCGTTAGAGGGTGAAAACTCGAAACAGCCATCGAATGGCCCCGTGGGTGGCACCAACACCTCCCACGGGGCCAAGGTAACTCATAGGAACTGACCCTGCAACCGCAGGACTCCCGGTTTGAGAATACGACGATAATTTGCATATTTATAGACTTAGGCTTAAAAATATGGCGTTAAAGGGTGAGAACTCAAAACAGCCCCCGAACGTCCCCGTGGGTGGCACCAACACCTCCCATGGGACCAACGTAACTCGTAGGAACTGACCCTGCAGCCGCGGGTCTCCCGATTTGAGAGTACTACGATAATTTGCATATTTCTAGACTTAGGCTTAAAAACTTGACGTTAGAGGGTGAAAACTCGAAACAGCCCCCGAACGGCACCGTGGGTGGCACCAACACCTCCCACGGGACCAACGTAACTCGTAGGTGTAAGGACAAAAATTTCCAATTGAGTCCTCTTATAGTTTTGGCTCAATTCCGGACAAAAACATTTATTCATAGGATTTTATTTTATTGTAATATTCAAGACCTATGAAGTGTTTGTTGAAGACGTAGCGGCAAAGTGTATAAAGCATCATCAACATGCCGTAGTTTATGTGCCTCGTTTGTACGTCATCAACTTAGTTCCATGCTCCCAAGGTATGAATGCAATTATATTTATATATGAGCTTGGAACAATTTGTATTGGGTGTTAGGAGAAATAAAAACTGCATTTTAATTTTAGAAAGAATCAATTAGAAACTTTAAAATAAGTATATAAAAGTTTATAAAAGTTTCTGGGCCAAAAAATTGAATTTTTCAATCTTTCTGGTCGTTCGTTAGAAATGTCGTTCGAACGAGTTTTTTCGTTCAAACCAGGTTTCGTTCGAACGAGTTTTGTCGTTCGAACCAAGTTCGTTCGAACGAGTTTGCCAACGACCCTAAACTGGTCAGTCGTTCGATATGTCGTTCGAACGAGTTCTTCGTTCTAACGAGGTATCTAACGAGATTCTAACGAGCCCAGGCTGGTCGCTCGTTAGAAATCTCGTTCGAACGAGCGTCAAGTTCGTTCGAACGAGACGCCAGGGCGGGAACAGTTTTGAGCAGTTTTTGGCAGTTTTCTCCCACTTTCCCCACTTGGTTTTTAACCAACTTTTTCATACTTTATTATGTGCGGGAAACACATTTTCCAAGACAACTTTTCCAATTCATTTCCATCTCTAAAGGAGAGTTTGAGAGCAAAATTGCTTAGGGAAAATGTTCAAGTTTTGAGTGTAATTCTTTCAAGAAAAATTTCTTACACACTCTAGTTTACACCCAATTGTTTATCCAAGTTTCTATATAAATATTAATTGCTTGGAGATTGTTTTGGCACCGGTTTTTCTCTACACCGAATTGAAGAGAAGTTCGTTTCATTTCTACCCATTTGGAGAAAGGCTCCATGTTAGGGTGACGGTGTGCCTAATTGCCCGATCGGTGGGAGTCCGAGACCGCGGTGGAGCTCCGTTGGTTATCCGCTAATTGGAGGTCGATACAAGAAGAAGCATCACGGCTTGAGAGGGTTCGAGTTTAGAAAGTAAGTCTTTTGTCTTGTATTTTGTAATACCGTTTTTAGTGGATTTGAGGCTAGGGCCGTCCCTAGGTTTTTTCCCGTTAGTGGGTTTTTCCTCGTACATCGCGGTGTAGTGTGACTGTTGATTTTATCTTGCTCTATATCACTTAGAACGCATGCTAGATTAATTTCAAGATAAAATTTGGTTTTACAATCACACTAATTTAAATTGGGACTTTAATTTAATATTGGGTAAAATTGTGTAATTCTAGTCACTTGCATAAATTTGGTTTGGCCTAACTTTGGATATAATTTGGTAATTATGACTTAGGCAAATTCTAGGACTTGAATTTTGTTTTAATTAAGATATGGCTTTGTTTATTTGTGAACCATCATTCAACGCTTCTGCATTTATTTAAAAGGAAATTACATTGTAATTTGCGTTTTGTAAAACCCGGGGATTCCACACTCCAACAAGTGGTATCAGAGCCAAAAACGATAAATTATTTCGTTAAGATCCTTTAATTTTTGGCTAAAATGGAATTTTCTCCATTTTCAAAATTTTCTATTTTTGATGGTTCAAACTACGCGTATTGGAAAGCGCGAATGAGATCGGCACTAAAATCTATTGACGAGAGAGTTTGGATGTCGGTTGTTAATGGGTACTCCCCACCAACTCATTTAATTGAAAATGAACGTGTTCCCAAACCCGTCGATAGATGGACTGAAAATGAGTTTAAGCTAGCAAATTTTAATTCCCGTGGTTTAAATGCTTTATTTTGCGCTGTCATACCGGATGAATTTCGAGGCATTATGACGTGTGAGACCGCTAAAGAAGCTTGGGATATTTTACAATTAACTCATGAAGGAACGAGTGTCGTTAAAGCTTCTAAACTCCAAAGCCTCACCACTCAATTTGAAACTATCAAAATGGATGAAAAAGAAACTTTTGATGAATTCTATGCTAGACTTTCAGATATTGTTAATTCATCTTTTAACTTGGGAGAGAAAATACCTGACAACCGTGTAGTAAAGAAAATTTTAAGGTCCCTACCCGATAGATTTATTCCAAAGGTGACCGTTTTAAATTCTTTACCCACTTTAGCCTCTACAAAATTAGAAGAGCTTGTAGGTGATTTACAAACCTATGAACTTGATCTGTTTCCCTCTAAAAATGAAAATAAAATTGAAAAGGGCGTTGCTTTAAAAGCCCGCAAAGAGGTTAAACAAGTAGTAGAGAGCGATAGTGATAGTGACTCGGAAGATATGGCTTTGTTTGCTCGCAAATTTAGAAAATTTCTTAAATTTAACAAAGATAAAGTTAAAAATGATTTTAAGAAATTTGATACTTCTAAACATGATAAAAGCGAGAAGTTTTCTAAAGCCGAGAAGATCCCTAAACCTAGTAATGAAAATTTAGATAGGGACGAGTCTAATAAGTGTTTTGGTTGTGAAGGTTATGGCCATAGGGCTTTTGAGTGCCCCACTAAACTAAGGAAAGAGGGTAAACGACCCATTTCATATAATGCGACCCTTAGTGATAGTGATAAGGAAGAAAAGCCCGATTCCCCCACAAAGAAGAATTTTGTGGCTTTTATGGCTAGACATGTGACTGATAATGAGAACTCATCGAATGATGAAATTATTGCACATGCCACTTCCAAGGTCATTGTACATGATTCTCTTATTTTTGATGATAGTGAGAGTGAAGAAGAAAGAGAGAGTGAAAATGAAGAAGAGGTTGATGAGAGTGAACTTCAAAATGCTTTTCATGAATTATATAAAGAATCTATCAAATTGAAAAAGGCTAATTTGAAGTTAGAAGCGAGTTTAAGAGAGAGTGTCAAGGTCATTGATGAAAGTGGCTTAATAGAAGACCTTAGGACACGTGAGAGGACTCTTCGAGAGAAGTTAGAATATGTAGAAGGCGAAAGAAATAGCCTTAGGAATTTAATAGAATCCTTAAAAAAGGAGCTTCTTGCTTTTGAAGAGCGAAATTTTTCACTAGAATCTACCATTTTAGATTTGGAAAATAAATTAAAAGATTCTAGTAATGTCAAATTTGATTTGGAATGTCGTTCGCAAAAACTTGATAAAATGTTAGGAACGGTCCAAATTAAAAATGACACTTTTGGTTTAGGCTTCAATACTTGTAATGAATTTAACCCTAAAGTCAAAACCAACATTTTAGGAGAATCAACTAGGAATGCATTTAATGATCACTCCTTAGGTAAATCTTTTCGACATGTTTTTACTTGCACTCATTGTGGTCGAAATTGTCATCTTAGGAAATTTTGTTTTGATCTTAAACGAATTCCTAGAAAATCCCATTGTAAAGTAACCACGATAGCTAATGTTTCTACACCCCAAGATTGTTATTCTTCATTAATTTGGGTTAGGAAATCCGATTTGGTTGCCTTACAAAATAGGGATTTTGATTCTCATTTACTTTCACATGCTTCCTCCCATGCTAAATCTAAAGGATGAATGTGTTAGTATTTGCATACTTTAGCTTTTGTACTTCATGCTATATTCATATGCTAAATGTATGCTTGTTTAATCATTTTTCTAGTCTTTAATCCATGTTTATCCCATGCTAGAATTATGATTGTTGTTTATCTTTTTGTATTATATTTTTGTTTGAATTAATTGAAAAATATAAAAAGATTTTTGTTTATCATTTGGACTTTATCTTTTGATAATTAGAGCTTAATGAAAGTTTCAAATGATTTTTGTTTATCCTTTTGAGAATATATATATTTATTTTTGATTAAAAATTAAAAATCTCAAAAAGATTTTATTTTGTGTGTATTTTTGTTTGACACGCTTTATGTGGCATATACTTGTGTTTGAATCCCTCCTTTAACGCTCCCACGTGGCTAGAACTTTTGGTTTAGATTATCAATCCTTAAAATGTTCTTTACCATTTTTTTTGGAGTAGTTGGATTTTGTATTGTTTAAATGGATTCTATTTCATATGCCTCTATTTCACACATGCACGAGCTCTTTTGAAATCTTAACTTCATATGTATATTTGAGCTTTGTGAAGTGTTCTCCTACCAATCTTGTCATCTACATATTTGTGGCTTAGGAGGACTAGTGCATGTCAAAATCCGTTGCATGTGAGATTTGTGCGAAAATTAAAAACATGATAAATATAAATATGCACGGGGAAGGGCTCCGAAAGGACTAAGTGATCCTTTGCGAATAGTAAGCCACCGTTTTTAAATGGACCTAAAAGAAATACGTGGTCCGAGGCCTAAAAACAGAATATATGGCATACAGAAAAATAAATTGCCAAGGCCTATGTTTGATTGATATATTCATTCAACATTAATATAAATGCAATTTGAGGGAGATTGGATGGTATATCAACGGTTTGCACAATGTCCGTTTATCCTAGTTGCATATTTCTTGTCATGACTCTATTGGTTTGTAGAATCATTAATATGCTAGGCTTGTATGCATTGTGTATGTTTGTTCATCGAGTTCAATATATATTGTCACGTGAGGTTATATTTAAATGTGATGAAGTTTGCAATCAAATGAGAACTCCGTGAATGTTTATTAAGTGTTTGGGTCTAAATTTAATTGTTGCTAGTTCACACCCCTACACTTCCATTTCCATATGACACATTTTTGCCATACGAGTGTGCAAACTTATTGTATTTTGTGTCATGTGTGTGTTTATATCTATATATATATATCTGCAAGAGCTCTTTTGATATATTTTTGGTACATATATATATATGATATTTGTTTATCTTTGCCTTGATTTCTAGTCCATCCATGCGTATACTTCATTATTGGTATCTATCTTGGATTAGTTATGCTTTTGTTGCCCGTATGCTTTCATGATTATCACTTTAAGCTTCCACATGCTTTCATGTTTTGATTCTTTAACCTTTGTCTATTCCTGAACAAAAAGGGGGAGAATGATGATAGGGGGAGAAATGGTATCTAAACCTATTATTATTGTATCTTAGTTTGGGGGAGATTTATCTTAGGGGGAGACGTCTTTCTAAGTAAATGTCATTGTTTTGATAAAGGGGAGAATTATTGTAGGGGGAGTATTTAATTAATTGCATTTAATATTTTGATATTCCCTATGCATTTGATGAGTTTGCTTAAGTGTGCAGGTATTATTCTGAAGCGGCATCTTTAAAAGGCAAAGTATTTAATCCTTGGGTTGAGTCAAGATTGGGCGGGTTATGTTTTGAGTCTAGTTGAGCTTGACGGCCCTTTAGGATTTTTGTTTTTGGTTTTTGTCCCGGAATAGCCAAAGGAGGAGATTTGTAAGGACACAAATTTCCAATTGAGTCCTCTTATAGTTTTGGCTCAATTCTGGACAAAAACATTTATTCATAGGATTTTATTTTATTGTAATATTCAAGACCTATGAAGTGTTTGTTGAAGACGTAGCGGCAAAGAGTATAAAGCATCATCAACATGCCGTAGTTTATGTGCCTCGTTTGTACGTCATCAACTTAGTTCCATGCTCCCAAGGTATGAATGCAATTATATTTATATATGAGCTTGGAACAATTTGTATTGGGTGTTAGGAGAAATAAAAACTGCATTTTAATTTTAGAAAGAATCAATTAGAAACTTTAAAATAAGTATATAAAAGTTTATAAAAGTTTCTAGGCTAAAAAATCGAATTTTTCAATCTTTCTGGTCGTTCGTTAGAAATGTCGTTCGAACGAGTTTTTTCGTTCAAACTAGGTTTCGTTCGAACGAGTTTTGTCGTTCGAACCAAGTTCGTTCGAACGAGTTTGCCAACGACCCTAAACTGGTCAGTCGTTCGATATGTCGTTCGAACGAGTTCTTCGTTCTAACGAGGTATCTAACGAGATTCTAACGAGCCCAGGCTGGTCGCTCGTTAGAAATCTCGTTCGAACGAGAGTCAAGTTCGTTCGAACGAGACGCCAGGGCGGGAACAGTTTTGAGCAGTTTTTGGTAGTTTTCTCCCACTTTCCCCACTTGGTTTTTAACCAACTTTTTCATACTTTATTATGTGCGGGAAACACATTTTCCAAGACAACTTTTCCAATTCATTTCCATCTCTAAAGGAGAGTTTGAGAGCAAAATTGCTTAGGGAAAATGTTCAAGTTTTGAGTGTAATTCTTTCAAGAAAAATTTCTTACACACTCTAGTTTACACCCAATTGTTTATCCAAGTTTCTATATAAATATTAATTGCTTGGAGATTGTTTTGGCACCGGTTTTTCTCTACACCGAATTGAAGAGAAGTTCG
This sequence comes from Sambucus nigra, assembly GCA_949130495.1. Classification (NCBI taxonomy): domain Eukaryota; kingdom Viridiplantae; phylum Streptophyta; class Magnoliopsida; order Dipsacales; family Adoxaceae; genus Sambucus; species Sambucus nigra. The sequence continues at coordinate 464,473,359 of OX422215.1, read as the reverse complement.
TTTCATTTCTACCCATTTGGAGAAAGGCTCCATGTTAGGGTGACGGTGTGCCTAATTGCCCGATCGGTGGGAGTCCGAGACCGCGGTGGAGCTCCGTTGGTTATCCGCTAATTGGAGGTCGATACAAGAAGAAGCATCACGGCTTGAGAGGGTTCGAGTTTAGGAAGTAAGTCTTTTGTCTTGTATTTTGTAATACCGTTTTTAGTGGATTTGAGGCTAGGGCCGTCCCTAGGTTTTTTCCCGTTAGTGGGTTTTTCCTCGTACATCGCGGTGTAGTGTGACTGTTGATTTTATCTTGCTCTATATCACTTAGAACGCATGCTAGATTAATTTCAAGATAAAATTTGGTTTTACAATCACACTAATTTAAATTGGGACTTTAATTTAATATTGGGTAAAATTGTGTAATTCTAGTCACTTGCATAAATTTGGTTTGGCCTAACTTTGGATATAATTTGGTAATTATGACTTAGGCAAATTCTAGGACTTGAATTTTGTTTTAATTAAGATATGGCTTTGTTTATTTGTGAACCATCATTCAACGCTTCCGCATTTATTTAAAAGGAAATTACATTGTAATTTGCGTTTTGTAAAACCCGGGGATTCCACACTCCAACAGTAGGATTATTACCCCGCAGCCGCGGGTCTCCGGATTTGAGAATACGACGGTAATTTGCGTATTTCTAGACTTAGGCTTAAAAACATGGCGTTAGAAGGTGAAAACTCAAAACAACCCCGGAACGGCTCCGTGGGTGGCACCAACACCTCCCATGGGACAAACGTAACTCCTAGGAACTGGCCCCACAACAGCGGGTCTCCCAGTTTGAGAGTACAAGAGTAATTTGCATATTTCTAGACTTAGGCTTAAAAACATGGCATTAGAAGGTGAAAACTCAAAACATCCCCGAACGGCCCCGTGGGTGGCACCAACACCTCCCACAGGACCAATGTAACTCGTAGGAACTGACCCCGCAGCCTCGAGTCTCCCGGTTTGAGATTACGACGGTAATTTGTGTATTTTTAGACTTAAGCAAAACATGACGTTAAAAGGTGAAAACTCGAAACAACCCCCGAACGGCCCCGTGGGTGGCACCAACACCTCCCACAGCACTAACGAAACTCGTAGGAACTGACCCCACAGCCGCGGGTCTCCCGATTTGAGAATACGATGGTAATTTTCGTATTTCTATACTTAGGCTTAAAAACATGGCATTATAAGGTGAAAATTGGAAACAGCCCCAGAATGGCCCCGTGGGTGGCCCAACACCTCCCACGGGACCAACGTAACTCGTAGGAACTAACCCCGCAGCCGCGGGACTCCCGGTTTGAGAATACGACTGTAATTTGCATATTTATAGACGTAGGCTTAAAAACATGGGGTTAGAGGGTGAAAACTCGAAACAACCCCAGAACAGCCCCGTGGGTGGCACCAACACCTCCCACGGAACTGACGTAACTCGTAGGAACTGACCCCGGAGTCCCGGGTCTCTCGATTTGACAATACGATGGTAATTTGTGTATTTCTAGACTTAGGCTTAAAAACATGGCGTTAGAAGGTGAAAACTAAAAACAGCACCAGAACGTCCCCGTGGGTGGCACCAACACCTCCCACGGGACCAACGTATGTCGTAGGAACTGACCTCGCTACCGCGGGTCTCCCGGTTTGAGAGTACTACGATAATTTGCATATTTCTAGACTTAGGTTTAAAAACATGACGTTAGAGGGTGAAAACTCGAAATAGGCCCTGAACGGCCCCGTGGGTGGCACCAACACCTCCCACGGGACCAACGTAACTCGTAGGAACTGACCCCGTAGCCGCGGGTCTCTCAGTTTGAGAGAACGATGGTAATTTGTGTATTTCAAGACTTAGGCTTAAAAACATGGTGTGAGAAGGTGAAAACTGAAAATAACCCGGGAACGACCCCGTGGGTGGCACCAACACCTCCCACGACATCAACGTAACTCGTAGGAACTGACCCCACAACAGCGGGTCTCCCGGTTTGAGAGTACTACGGTAATTTGCATATTTCTAGACTTAGGCTTAAAAACATGGCGTTAGAAGGTGAAAACTCGAAACAACCCTATAACGGCCCCGTGGGTGGCACCAACACCTCCCACGGAACAAACATAACTCGTAGGAACTGACCCCGCAGCCGCGGGTCTCCCGGTTTGAGAATACGAGGGTAATTTATGTATTTCTAGACTTAGGCTTAAAAACATGGCGTTAGAAGGTAAAAACTCGAAACATCCCCAGAACGACCCCGTGGGTGGCACCAACACCTTCGACGGGACCAACGTAACTCGTAGGAACTGACCCCGCAGCCCCGGGTCTCCCAGTTTGAGAATACGATGGTAATTTGCGTATTTCTAGACTTAGGCTTAAAAACAAGGCGTTAGAAGGTGAAAACTCATAACAACCCCGGAATGACCCCGTGGGTGGCACCAACACCTCCCACGGGACCAACATAACTCGTAGGAACTGACCCCACAACAGCGGATCTCCCGGTTTGAGAGTACTGCGCTAATTTGCATATTTCTAGACTTAGGCTTAAAAACATGGCGTTAGAAGGTTAAAACTCGAAATAGCCCCCGAAGGGCCCCGTGGGAGGCACCAACAACTCCCACGGGACCAATGTAACTCATAGGAATAGACCCCGCAGTCACGGGACTCCCGGTTTTAGAATATGATAGTAATTTGAATATTTATAGACTTAGGCTTAAAAACATGGCGTTAGAGGGTGAAAACTAGAAACAGCCCCAGAACGGGCCCGTGGGTGGCACCAACACCTCCAACGGGACCAACATAACTCGTAGGAACTGACCTCGCAGCCGCGGGTCTCCCGATTTGAGAATACGACGGTAATTTGCGTATTTCTAGACTTAGGGTGTAAAACATGGCGTTAGTAGGTGAAAACTCGAAACAACCCCAGAACGGCCACGTGGGTGGCACCAACACGTCCCACGGGACCAACGTAACTCGTAAGAACTGACCCCATTGCCGCGGGACTCCCGATTTGAGAGTACGACGATAATTTTCATATTTATAGACTGAGGGTTAAAAACATAACGTTAGAGGGTGAGAACTCGAAACATCCCCTGAACAGCCCCGTGGGTGACACCAACACCTCCCACGGGACCAATGTAACTCGTAGAAACTTACCCTCCAGCCGCGGGACTCCCGATTTTAGAATACGATGGTAATTTGCATATTTCGAGACTTAGGCTTAAAAACATGGCGTTAGAGGGTGAAAACTCGAAACAACCCCCAAACGGCCCCGTGGGTGGTGGCAACAACACCTCCCACGGGACCAACGAAACTCGTAGGAACTGATTTAGCAGCCGCGGGACTCCCAGTTTGAGAATACGACGATAATTTACATATTTATTGACTTAGGCATAAAAACATGGCGTTAGAGGGTGAAAACTCGAAACATCCCCAGAACAACCCCGTGGGTGGCACCAACACATCCCACGACACCGACGTAACTCGTAGGAACTGACCCTGCAGTCCCGGGTCTCCCGATTTGAGAATACGATGGTAATTTGCGTATTTCTAGACTTAGGCTTAAAAACATGGCGTTAGAAGGTGAAAAATCAAAACAGCACCAGAACGTCCCCGTGGGTGGCACCAACACCTCCCACGGGACCAACGTATGTCGTAGGAACTGACCCCGCTACCGCGGGACTCCCAGTGTGAGAATACGACTGTAATTTGCATATTTATAGACTTAGGGTTAAAAACATGGCGTTAGAGGGTGAGAACTCGAAACAGCCCCCAAACGGCCCCGTGGGTGGCACCAACACCTCCCACGGGACCAATGTAACTCGTACGAACTGACCCCGCAGCCGCGGGACTCCCGGTTTTAGAATACGATGGTAATTTGCATATTTATAGACTTAGGCTTAAAAATATGGCGTTAGAGGGTGAAAACTAGAAACAACCCCAGAACGGGCCCGTGGGAGGCACCAACACCTCCCACGGGACCTACGTAACTCGTAGGAACTGACCCCGCAGCTGCGGGTCTCCCGATTTTAGAATATGACGATAATTTGCATATTTCTAGACATTCACGGATAAAAACATGGGGTTAGAAGGTGAAAACTCGAAATAGCCCCTGAACGGCCCCATGTATGGCACCAAAACCTCCCACGGAACCAACGTAACTCGTAGGAACTGACCCCATAGTCGCGGGACTCCTGATTTGAGAATACGACAGTAATTTGCATATTTATAGACTTAGGGTTAAAAACATGGCGTTAGAGGGTAAGAACTCAAAATAGCCCCCGAACGGCCCCGCGTGTGGCACCAACACCTCCCACGGGACCAATGTAACTCGTAGAAACTAACCCCATAGCCGCGGGACTCTCGGTTTTAGAATATGACAATAATTTGCGTATTTCTAGACTTAGGCTTAAAAACATGGCGTTAGAAGGTGAAAACTCGAAACAACCCCGGAATGGCTCCGTGGGTGGTGGCACCAACACCTCCCACGGGACCAATGTAACTCGTAGGAATTGACAACAGCGGGTCTCCCGGTTTGAGAGTACTACAGTAATTAGCATATTTCTAGACTTAGGCTTAAAAACATGGTGTTAGAAGGTGAAAACTCGAAACAGCCCCCGAACGGCCCCGTGGGTGGCACCAACACCTCCCACAGGAGCAACATAACGCGTAGGAACTGCAGTCGCGGGTCTCCCAGTTTGAGAATACGACGGTAATTTGCGTATTTCTAGACTTAGGCAAAACATGTCGTTAAAAGGTGAAAACTTGAAACAGCCCCCGAACGGCCCCGTGGGTGGCACCAACACCTCCCACGGCACCAACATAACTCGTAGGAACTGACCCCACAGCCGCGGGTCTCCCGATTTGAGAATACGACGGTAATTTGCGTATTTATTGACTTAGGCTTAAAAACATGGCGTTAGAGGGTGAAAAATAGAACCAGCCCCAAAACGGGCCCGTGGGTGGCACCAACACCTCCCACGGGACCAACGTAACTCTGAGGAACTGACCTCACAGTCGCGGGTCTCCCGGTTTGAGAATATGATGGTAATTTGCATATTTCTAGACTTAGGCTAAAAACATGGCGTTAGAGGGTGAAAACTCGAAACAGCCCCTGAACGGCCCCGTGGGTGGCACCAACACCTCCCACGGGACCAACGTAACTCGTAGGAACTGACCTCGCAGTCGCGGGTCTCCCGGTTTGAGAATACGATGGTAATTTGCATATTTCTAAACTTAGGTTTAAAAACATGGCGTTAGAGGGTGAAAACTCGAAACAGCCCCCGAACGGCCCCGTGGGTGGCACCAACACCTCCCACGGGACCAATGTAACTAAGAGGAACTGACCCCGCAGCCGTGGGACTCCCGATTTGAGAATACGATGATAATTTGCATATTTGTAGACTTAGGCTTAAAAACATGGCGTTAGAGGGTGAAAACTCGAAACAACCCCCCAACGGCCCCGTGGGTGGCATCAACACCTCCCACGGCACCAACATAACTCGTAGGAACTGACCTCCCAGTCCCGGGTCTCCCGATTTTAAAATACGACAGTAATTTACGTATTTCTAGACTTAGGCTTAAAAACATGGCGTTAGAAGGTGAAAACTCGAAACAACACCAGAACGGCCCCGTGGGTGGCACCAACACCTCCCACGGGACCAACGTAAGTCGTAGGAACTTACCCCGCTACAGCGGGACTCGCGGTGTGAGAATACGACGATAATTTGATTATTTATAGACTTAGGGTTAAAAACATGGTATTAGAGGGTGAGAACTCGAAACAGCCCTGGAACGGCCTCGTGGGTGGCACCAACACCTCCCATGGGACCAACGTAACTCGTAGGAACTGACCTCGCAGCCGCGGATCTCCCGATTTGAGAATACGATGGTACTTTGCGTATTTCTAGACTTAGGCTTAAAAACATGGCGTTAGAGGGTGAAAACTCGAAACAGCCCCCGAACGGCCCCGTGGGTGGCACCAACACCTCCCACGGGACCAATGTAACTCATAGGAACTGACCCCGCAACCGCGGGACTCCCGGTTTGAGAATACGACGATATTTTGCATATTTGTAGACTTAGGCTTAAAAACATGGCGTTAGAGGGTGAAAACTCGAAACAGCCCCAAAACGGCCCCGTGGGTGGCACTAACACCTCCCACGGGACCAACGTAACTCGTAGGAACTGACCCCGCAATCCCGGGTCTCTCGATTTGAGAATATGACTGTAATTTCCGTATTTCTAGACATAGGGGTAAAAACATGGCGTTAGAGGGTGAGAACTCAAAACAGCCCCCGAACGACCCCGTGGGTGGCATCAACACCTCCCACGGGACCAATGTAACTCATAGGAACTGACCCCGCAGCCGCGGGACTCTCGGTTTGAGAATACAACGATAATTTACATATTTTTAGACTTAGGCTTAAAAACATGGCGTTAGAGGGTGAGAACTCGAAATATCCCCCGAACGTCCCCGTGGGTGGCACCAACACCTCCCACGGGACCAATGTAACTCATAGGAACAGACCCCGCAACCGCGGAACTCCCAATTTTAGAATACGACGGTAATTTGCATATTTAAAGACTTAGACTTAAAAACATGGCGTAAAGGGTGAAAACTAGAAACAGGCCCAGAACGGGCCCGTTGGTGGCACCAACACCTCCCAAGGGACCAACGTGACTCGTAGGAACTGACCTCGCAACCGCGGGTCTCCCGATTTAAGAATATGATGATAATTTGCAAATTTTAGACTTACGGTTAAAAACATGATGTTAGAGGGTGAAAACTCAAAACATCCCCCGAACGGCCCCGGGGGTGGCACCAACACCTCCCACGGGACCAACGTAACTCGTAGGAACTGACCCCGCAACCGCGGGTCTCCCAGTTTGAGAATACGACGATAATTTGTGTATTTCTAGACTTAGGCTTAAAAACATGGCGTTAGAAGGTGAAAACTGAAAACAACCCCGGAACGACCCCGTGGGTGGCACCAACACCTCCCACGGGACCAACGTAACTCGTAGGAACTGACCCCACAACAACGGGTCTCCCGGTTTGAGAGTACTACGGTAATTTTCATATTTATAGACTTAGGCTTAAAAACATGGCGTTAGAAGGTGAAAACTTGAAACAGCCCCCGAACATCCCCGTGGGTTGCATCAACACCTCCTACGGGACCAACGTAACTCGTAGGAACTGACCCCGCAGCCGCGGGTCTCCTAGTTTGAGAATATGACGGTAATTTGTCTATTTCTAGACTTAAGCAAAACATGGCGTTAAAAGGTGAAAACTCGAAACAGCCCCCGAACGACCTCGTGGGTGGCACTAACACCTCCCACGGGACCAACGTAACTCGTTGGAACTGACCCCGCAGCCGCGGGTCTCCCGATTTGAGAATACGACGGTAATTTGCATATTTCTAGACTTAGGCTTAAAAACATGGCGTTAGAAGGTGAAAACTCAAAACAGCCCCAGAACGACCCCGTGGGTGGCACCAACACCTCCCACGGGAGCAACATCACTCGTAGGAACTGACCCTGCAGCCCCGGGTCTCCCGGTTTAAGAATACGATGGTAATTTGCATATTTCTAGACTTAGGCTTAAAAACATGGCGTTAGAAGGTTAAAACTCATAATAGCCCCAGAACGGCCCCGTGGGTGGCACCAACACCTCCTACGGGACCAACGTAACTCGTAGGAACTGACCCCACAACCGCGGGACTCCCGGTGTGTGAATACGATGGTAATTTGCATATTTATAGACTTAGGGTTAAAAACATGGCGTTAGAGGGTGAGAACTCAAAATAGCCCCCAAAGGGCCCCGTGGGAGGCACCAACACCTCCCACGGGACCAATGTAACTCATACGAACTGACCCCGCAGTCGCGGGACTCCCGATTTTAGAATATGATGGTAATTTGCATATTTATAGACTTAGGCTTAAAAACATGGCGTTAGAGGGTGAAAACTAGAAACAGCCCCAGAACGGGCCCGTGGGTGGCACCAACACCTCCCACGGGACCAACATAACTCGTAGGAACTGACACTGCAGCCGCGGGTCTCCCGGTTTGAGAATACGATGGTAATTTGCGTATTTCTAGACTTAGGCTTAAAAACTTGACGTTATAGCGTGAAAACTCGAAACAGCCCCCGAACGGCCCCGAGGGTGGCACCAATACCTCCCACGGGACCAACGTAATTCGTAGGAACTGACCCCGCAGCCGCGGGTCTCCCGGTTTGAGAATACGACGGTAATTTGCGTATTTCTAGACTTAGGCTTAAAAACATGGCGTTAGAGGGTGAAAACTCGAAACAACCCCCAAACGGCCCCGTGGGTGGTGGCACCAACACCTCCCACGGGACCAACGTAACTCGTAGGAACTGACCCCACAGCCGCGGGACTCCCGATTTGAGAATACGACGGTAATTTGCATATTTATAGACTTAGGCTTAAAAACATGGCGTTAGAGGGTGAAAACTCGAAACAGCCCCAGAACAGCCCCGTGGGTGGCACCAACACCTCCCATGGCACCGACGTAACTCGTAGGAACTGAGCCCGCAGTCCCGGGTCTCCCGATTTGAGAATACGATGGTAATTTGCGTATTTCTAGACTTAGGCTTAAAAACATAGCGTTAGAAGGTGAAAAACATCACCAGAACGTCCCCGTGGGTGGCACCAACACCTCCCACGGGACCAACGTATGTCGTAGGAACTGTCCCCGCTACCGCGGGGCTCCCAGTGTGAGAATACGATTATAATTTGCATATTTATAGACTTAGGGTTAAAAACATGGCGTTAGAAGGTGAGAACTCGAATCAACCCCCAAACGGCCCCGTGGGTGGCACCAAGACCTCCCACGGGACCAATGTAACTCGTACGAACTAACCCCGCAGCCGCGGGACTCCCGGTTTTAGAATACGACGGTACTTTGCATATTTATAGACTTAGGCTTAAAAACATGGCGTTAGAGGGTGAAAACTAGAAATAGCCCCAGAATGGGCCAGTGGGAGGCACCAACACCTCCCAGGGGACCAACGTAACTTGTAGGAACTGACCCCGCAGCCGCGGGTCTCCCGATTTTAGAATATGACGATAATTTGCGTATTTCTAGACTTCAGGTGTAAAACATGGCGTTAGAAGGTGAAAACTCGAAACAACCCTAGAACGGCCCCGTGGGTGGCACCAACACGTCCCACGGGACCAACCTAACTCATAAGAACTGACACCGTTCCCGTGGGACTCCCGATTTGAGAATATGACGGTAATTTGCATATTTATAGACTGAGGGTTAAAACATGACGTTAGAGGGTGAGAACTCGAAACAGCCCCTGAACGGCCCCGTGGGTGACACCAACACCTCCCATGGGACCAATGTAACTCGTAGGAACTGACCCCGCAGCAGCGGGTCTCCCGGTTTGAGAATACGATGGTAATTTGCATATTTCTAGACTTAGGCTTAAAAACATGGCGTTAGAAGGTTAAAACTCATAATAGCCCCAGAACGGCCCCGTGGCTGGCACCAACACCTCCTACGGGACCAACGTAACTCGTAGGAACTGACCCCGCAACCGCGGGACTCCCGGTGTGTGAATACGATGATAATTTGCATATTTATAAACTTAGGCTTAAAAACATGGCGTTAGAGGGTGAAAACTCGAAACAGCGTGAGAACAGCCCCGTGGGTGGCACCAACACTTCCCACGGCACCGACGTAACTCGTAGGAACTGACCCCGCAGTCCCGGGTCTCCCGATTTAAGAATACGATGGTAATTTGCATATTTCTATACTTAGGCTTAAAAACACGGCGTTAGAAGGTGAAAACTCAAAACAGCACCAGAACGTCCCCGTGGGTGGCACCAACACCTCCCACGGGACCAACGTATGTCGTAGGAACTGACCCCGCTACCGCGGGACTCCCAGTGTGAGAATACGATGGTAATTTGCATATTTATAGACTTAGGGTTAAAAACATGGCGTTAGAGGGTGAGAACTCGAAACAACCCCCAAACGGCCCCGTGGGTGGCACCAACACCTCCCACGGGCCCAATGTAACTCGTACGAACTGACCCCACAGCCGCGGGACTCCCAGTTTTAGAATACGACTGTAATTTGCATATTTATAGACTTAGGATTAAAAACATGGCGTTAGAGGGTGAAAACTAGAAACAGCCCCAGAACGGGCCCATGGGAGGCACCAACACCTTCCACGGGACCAACGTAACTCGTAGGAAGTGACCCCGCAGCCGCGGGTCTCCCGATTTTAGAATATGACGATAATTTGCGTATTTCTAGACATTCACGAATAAAAACATGGCGTTAGAAGGTGATAACTCGAAATAGCCCCAGAACGGCCCCGTGTGTGGCACCAAAACCTCCCACGGGACCAACGTAACTCGTAGGAACTGATCCGTAGTCGCGGGACTCCCGATTTAAGAATACGACAGTAATTTGCATATTTATAGACTAAGGGTTAAAAACATGGCGTTAGAGGGTAAGAACTCGAAATAGCCCCCGAACGGCCCCGCGGGTGGCACCAACACCTCCCACTGGACCAATGTAACTCGTAGAAACTAACTCCACAGCCGCGGGAATCTCGATTTTAGAATACGACGGTAATTTGCATATTTCTAGACAGGCTTAAAAACATGGCGTTAGAGGGTGAAAACTCTAAACAGCCCCCGAGCGGTCCCGTGGGTGGCACCAACACCTCCCACGGGACCAATGTAACTCTTAGGAACTGACCCCGCAGCCGCGGGACTCCCGGTTTGAGAATACGATGACAATTTGCATATTTGTATACTTAGGCTTAAAAACATGGCGTTAGAGGGTGAGAACTCGAAACAACCCCCGAACGTCCCCGTGGGTGGTACCAACACCTCCCACGGGACCAACGTAACTCGTAGGAACTGACCCCGCAGCCGCGGGTCTCCCAGTTTGAGAATACGATGGTAATTTGTGTATTTATAGACTTAGGCTTAAAAACATGGTGTTAGAAGGTGAAAACTGAAAACAACCCCGGAATGACCCCGTGGGGGGCACCAACACCTCCCACGGGACCAACGTAACTCGTAGGAACTGACCCCACAACAGCGGGTCTCTCGGTTTGAGAGTACTACGGTAATTTGAATATTTCTAGACTTAGGCTTAAAAACATGGCGTTAGAAGGTGAAAACTCGAAACAGCCCCCGAACGTCCCCGTGGGTGGAATCAACGCCTCCTACGGGACCAACGTAACTCGTAGGAACTGACCCCGCAGCCGCGGGTCTCCCAGTTTGAGAATAGGATGGTAATTTGTGTATTTCTATACTTAAGCAAAACATGGCGTTAAAAGGTGAAAAATCGAAACTGCCCCCGAACGGCCCCGTGGGTGGCACCAACACCTCCCACGACAATAACGTAACTCATAGGAACTGACCCCACAGCCGCGGGTCTCCCGGTTTGAGAATACGATGGTAATTTTCATATTTCTAGGCTTAGGCTTAAAAACATGGCGTTAGAAGGTGAAAACTCGAAACAACCCCAGAACGGCCCCGTGGGTGGCACCAACACCTCCCACGGGATCAACGTAACTCGTAGGAACAGACCCCGCAGCCGCGGGTCTCCCGGTTTGAGAATACGATGGAAATTTGCGTATTTCTAGACTCAGGCTTAAAAACATGGCATTAGAAGGTGAAAACTCGAAACAGCCCCAGAACGACCCCGTGGGTTGCACCAACACGTCCGACGGGACCAACGTAACTCGTAGGAACTGTCCCCGCAGCCCCGGGTCTCTCGGTTTGAGAAAACGATGGTAATTTGCGTATTTCTAGACTTAGGCTTAAAAAAATGGCGTTAGAAGGTGAAAATTCGAAATAGCCCCAGAACGGCCCCGTGGGTGGCACCAACACCTCCCACGGGACCAACGTAACTCGTAGGAACTGACCCCGCAACCGCGGGACTCCCGGTGTGAGAATACAACGATAATTTTCATATTTATAGACTTAGGGTTAAAAACATGGCGTTAGAGGGTGAGAACTCGAAACAACCCCCAAAGGGCCCCGTGGGAGGCACCAACACCTCCCACGGGACCAATGTAACTCATAGGAACTGACCCCGCAGTCACGGGACTCCCGGTTTTAGAATATGACAGTAATTTGCATATTTATAGACTTAGGATTAAAAAAATGGCGTTAGAGGGTGAAAACTAGAAACAGCCCCAGAACGGGCCCGTGGGTGGCACCAACACCTCCCACGGGACCAACGTAACTCGTAGGACCTGACCTCGCAGTCGCGGGTCTCCCGATTTGAGAATACGATGGTAATTTGCATATTTGTAGACTTAGGCTTAAAAACATGGCGTTAGAAGGTGAGAACTCGAAACAGCTCCTGAACGGCCCCCTGGGTGACACCAACACCTCCCACGGGACCAATGTAACTCGTAGAAACTTACCCTCCAGCTGCGAGACTCTGGATTTTAGAATACGACGGTAATTTGCATTTTTCTAGACTTAGGCTTAAAATCATGGTGTTAGAGGGTGAAAAGTCGATACAGTGCCCGAACGGCCCCGTGGGTGGCTCCAACACCTCCCATGGGGCCAATGTAACTCATAGGAACTGATCCCGCAACCGCGGGACTGCTGGTTTGAGAATACGATGATAATTTACATATTTGTAGACTTAGGCTTAAAAACTTGACGTTAGAGCATGAAAACTCGAAACAACCCCCGAACGGCCCCGTGGGTGGCACCAACACCTCCCACGGGACCAACGTAACTCGTAGGAACTGACCCCGCAGTCGCGGGTCTCCCGGTTTGAGAATACGACGGTAATTTGCATATTTCTAGACTTAGGCTTAAAAACATGGCGTTAGACGGTGAAAACTCGAAACAACCCCAGAACGGCTCCGTGGGTGGTGGCACCAACACCTCCCACGGGACCAACGTAACTCGTAGGAACTGACCCCACAACAGCGGGTCTCCCGGTTTGAGAGTACTACAGTAATTTGCATATTTCTAGACTTAGGCTTAAAAACATGGCGTTAGAAGGTGAAAACTCGAAACAGCCCCCAAACGGCCCCATGGGTGGCACCAACACCTCCCACGAGAGCAACATAACTCGTAGGAACTGCAGTCGCGGGTCTCCCAGTTTGAGAATACGACGGTAATTTGCGTATTTCTAGACTTAAGCAAAACATGTCGTTAAAAGGTGAAAACTTGAAACAGCCCCCGAACGGCCCTGTGGGTGGCACCAACACCTCCCACGGCACCAACGTAACTCATAGGAACTGACCCCACAGCCGCGGGTCTCCCTATTTGAGAATATGACGGTAATTTGCGTATTTATAGACTTAGGCTTAAAAACATGGCGTTAGAGGGTGAAAACTAGAAACAGCCTTAGAACGGGCCCGTGGGTGGCACCAACACCTCCCACGGGACCAACGTAACTCGTAGGACCTGACCTCGCATTCGCGGGTCTCCCGATTTGAGAATACGATGGTAATTTGCATATTTCTAGGCTTAGGCTTAAAAACATGGCGTTAGAGGGTGAAAACTCGAAACAGCCCCCGAACGGCCCCGTGGGTGGCACCAACACCTCCCACGGGACCAGTGTAACTAATAGGAACTGACCCCGCAGCCGTGGGACTCCCGATTTGAGAATACGATGATAATTTGCATATTTGTAGACTTAGGCTTAAAAACATGACGTTAGAGGGTGAAATCTCGAAACAGCCCCCGAACGGCCCCGTGGGTGGCACCAAAACCTCCTACGGGACCAATGTGACTCGTAGGAACTGACCCCGTAGCCGCGGGACTCCCGGTTTTAGAATACGACGGTAATTTGCATATTTATAGACTTAGGCTTAAAAACATGGCGTTAGAGGGTGAAAACCAGAAACAGCCCCAGAACGGGCCTGTGGGTGGAACCAACACCTCCCACGGGACCAACGTAACTCGTAGGAACTGACCCTGTAGCCGCGGGAGTCCCGGTTTGAGAATACGATGGTAATTTTCATATTTATAGACTTAGGGTTAAAAACATGGCGTTAGAGGGTGAGAACTCGAAACAGCCCTCGAACGGCCTCGTGGGTGGCACCAACACCTCCCACGGGACCAACGTAACTCGTAGGAACTGACCCCACAACAGCGGGTCTCCCGGTTTTAGAGTACTACGGTAATTTGCATATTTATAGACTTAGGCTTAAAAACATGGCGTTAGAAGGTGAAAACTTGAAACAGCCCCCGAACATCCCTGTGGGTTGCATCAACACCTCCTACGGGACCAACGTAACTCGTAGGAACTGACCCCGCAGCCGCGGGTCTCCCAGTTTAAGAATACGACGGTAATTTGTCTATTTCTAGACTTAAGCAAAACATGGCGTTAAAAGGTGAAAACTCAAAACATCCCCTAACGGCCTCGTGGGTGGCACCAACACCTCCCACGGGACCAACGTAACTCGTAGGAACTGACCCCGCAGCCGCGGGTCTCCCGATTTCAGAATACGACGGTAATTTGCATATTTCTAGACTTAGGCTTAAAAACATGGCGTTAGAAGGTGAAAACTCAAAACAGGCCCAGAACGACCCCGTGGGTGGCACCAACACCTCCCACGGGAGCAACGTCACTCTTAGGAACTGACCCCGCAGCCCCGGGTCTCCTGGTTTGAGAATACGATGGTAATTTGCTTATACTAGACTTAGGCTTAAAAACAAGGTGTTATAAGGTGAAAACTCGAAATAGCCCCAGAACGGCCCCGTGGGTGGCACCAACACCTCCCACGGGACCTACGTAACTCGTAGGAACTGACCCCATAACCGCGGGACTCCCGGTGTGTGAATACGATGGTAATTTGCAAATTTATAGACTTAGGGTTAAAAACATGGCGTTAGAGGGTGAGAACTCGAAACAGCCCCCAAAGGGCCCCGTGGGAGGCACCAACACCTCCCACGGGACCAATGTAACTCATACGAACTGACCCCGCAGTCGCGGGACTCCCAGTTTTAGAATATGATGGTAATTTGCATATTTATAGACTTAGGCTTAAAAACATGGTGTTAGAGGGTGAAAACTAGAAACAGCCCCAGAACGGGCCCGTGGGTGGCACCAACACCTCCCACGGGACCAACATAACTTGTAGGAACTGACACTGCAGCCGCGGGACTCCCGATTTGAGAATACAATGGTAATTTGCATATTTATAAACTTAGGGTTAAAAACATGGGGTTAGAGGGTGAGAACTCGAAACAGCCCCTGAATGGCCCCATGGGTGACACCAACACCTCCCACGGGACCAATGTAACTCGTAGAAACTTACCCCTCAGCCGCCGGACTCCCGATTTTAGAATACGACGGTAATTTGCATATTTCTAGACTTAGGCTTAAAAACATGGCGTTAGAGGGTTAAAACTCGAAACAGCCCCCGAACGGCCCCGAGGGTGGCACCAATACCTCCCACGGGACCAACGTAATTCGTAGGAACTGACCCCGCAGCCGCGGGTCTCCCAGTTTGAGAATACGACGGTAATTTGCGTATTTCTAGACTTAGGCTGAAAAACATGGCGTTAGAGGGTGAAAACTCGAAACAACCCCCAAACGGCCCCGTGGGTGGTGGCACCAATACCTCCCACGGGACCAACGTAACTCGTAGGAACTGACCCCACAGCCGCGGGACTCCCGGTTTGAGAATACGATGGTAATTTGCATATTTATAGACTTAGGCTTAAAAACATGGCGTTAGAGGATGAAAACTCGAAACAGCCCCAGAATAGCCCCGTGGGTGGCACCAACACCTCCCACGGGACCAATGTAACTCGTAGAAACTTACCCTCCAGCCACGGGACTCCAGATTTTAGAATACGACGGTAATTTGCATATTTCTAGACTTAGGCTTAAAATCATGGCGTTAGAGGGTGAAAACTCGAGACAGCGCCCGAACGGCCCCGTGGGTGGCTCCAACACCTCCCATGGGGCCAATGTAACTCATAGGAACTGATCCCGCAACCGCGGGACTCCCGGTTTGAGAATACGATGATAATTTACATATTTGTAGACTTAGGCTTAAAAACTTGACGTTAGAGCATGAAAACTCGAAACAGCCCCCGAACGGCCCCGTGGGTGGCACCAACGCCTCCCACGGGACCAGCGTAACTCGTAGGAACTGACCCCGCAGCCGCGGGTCTCCCGGTTTGAGAATACGACGGTAATTTGCGTATTTCTAGACTTAGGCTTAAAAACATGGCGTTAGAAGGTGAAAACTCGAAACAACCCCGGAACGGCTGCGTGGGTGGTGGCACCAACACCTCCCACGGGACCAACGTAACTCGTAGGAACTGACCCTACAACAGCGGGTCTCCCGGTTTGAGAGTACTACAGTAATTTGCATATTTCTAGACTTAGGCTTAAAAACATGGCGTTAGAAGGTGAAAACTCGAAACAACCCCCGAACTGCCCCATGGGTGGCACCAACACCTGCCACGAGAGCAACATAACTCGTAGGAACTGCAGTCGCGGGTCTCCCAGTTTGAGAATACGATGGTAATTTGCGTATTTCTAGACTTAAGCAAAACATGTCGTTAAAAGGTGAAAACTTGAAACAGCCCCCGCACGGCCCTGTGGGTGGTACCAACACCTCCCACGGCACCAACGTAACTCATAGGAACTGACCCCACAGCCGCGAGTCTCCCGATTTGAGAATATGACGGTAATTTGTGTATTTATAGACTTAGGCTCAAAAACATGGTGTTAGAGGGTGAAAACTAGAAACAACCCCAGAACGGGCCCGTGGGTGGCACCAACACCTCCCCCGGGACCAACGTAACTCGTAGGACCTGACCTCGCATTCGCGGGTCTCCCGATTTGAGAATACGATGGTAATTTGCATATTTCTAGGCTTAGGCTTAAAAACAGGGCGTTAGAGGGTGAAAACTCGAAACAGCCCCCGAACGGCCCCGTGGGTGGCACCAACACCTCCCACGGGACCAGTGTAACTAATAGGAACTGAACCCGTAGCCGTGGGACTCCCGATTTGAGAATACGACGATAATTTGCATATTTGTAGACCTAGGCTTAAAAACATGACGTTAGAGGGTGAAAACTCGAAACAACCCCCAAACGGCCCCGTGGGTGGCACCAACACCTCCTACGGGACCAATGTAACTCGTAGGAACTGACCTCGTAGCCGCGGGACTCCCGGTTTTAGAATACGACGGTAATTTGCATATTTATAGACTTAGGCTTAAAAACATGGCGTTAGAGGGTGAAAACCAGAAACAGCCCCAGAACGGGCCCGTGGGTGGAACCAACACCTCCCACGGGAGCAACGTAACTCGTAGGAACTGACCCCGTAGCCGCGGGAGTCCCGGCTTGAGAATACGATGGTAATTTTCATATTTATAGACGTAGGGTTAAAAACATGGCGTTAGAGGGTGAGAACTCGAAACAGCCCTCGAACGGCCTCGTGGGTGGCACCAACACCTCCCATTGGACCAACGTAACTCGTAGGAACTGACCTCGCAGCCGCGGGTCTCCCGATTCGAGAATACGATGGTACTTTGAGTATTTCTAGACTTAGGCTTAAAAACATGGCGTTAGAGGGTGAAAACTCGAAACAGCCCCCGAAAGGCCCCGTGGGTGGCACCAACACCTCCCACGGGACCAATGTAACTCATAGGAACTGACCCCGCAGCCGCGGGACTCCCGGTTTGAGAATACGATGATAATTTGCATATTTGTAGACTTAGGCTTAAAAACATGGCGTTAGAGGGTTAAAACTCGAAACAGCCCCAAAACGGCCCCGTGGGTGGCACCAACACCTCCCACGGGACCAACGTAACTCGTAGGAACTGACCTCGTAGCCCCGGGTCTCTCGATTTGAGAATACGACGGTAATTTCCGTATTACTAGACATAGGGTTAAAAACATGGCGTTAGAGGGTGAGAACTCGAAACAGCCCCCGAACGGCCCCGTGGGTGGCACTAACACCTCCCACGGGACCAATGTAACTCATAGGAACTGACCCCGCTGCCGCGGGACTCCTGGTTTGAGAATACGATGATAATTTACATATTTATAGACTTAGGCTTAAAAACATGGCGTTAGAGGGTGAGAACTCAAAATAGCCCCCGAACGTCCCCGTGGGTGGCACCAACACCTCCCACGGGAACAACGTAACTCGTAAGAATTGACCCCGCAGCCGCGGGTCTCCCGGTTTGAGAGTACTACGATAATTTGAGTATTTCTAGACTTAGGCTTAAAAACATGGCGTCAGAAGGTGAAAACTCAAAACAACCCCGGAACGGCCCCGTGAGTAGCACCAACACCTCCCACGGGACCAACGTAACTCGTAGGAACTGACCCCGCAACCGCGGGACTCCCGGTTTGAGAATACGACGGTAATTTGTGTATTTCTAGACTTAAGCAAAACATGGCGTTAAAAGGTGAAAACTTGAAACAGCCCCCGAACGGCCCTGTGGGTGGCACCAACACCTCCCACGGCACCAACGTAACTCATAGGAACTGACCCCACAGCCGCGAGTCTCCCGATTTGAGAATATGACGGTAATTTGTGTATTTATAGACTTAGGCTCAAAAACATTGTGTTAGAGGGTGAAAACTAGAAACAACCCCAGAACGGGCCCGTGGGTGGCACCAACACCTCCCCCGGGACCAACGTAACTCGTAGGACCTGACCTCGCATTCGCGGGTCTCCCGATTTGAGAATACGATGGTAATTTGCATATTTCTAGGCTTAGGCTTAAAAACAGGGCGTTAGAGGGTGAAAACTCGAAACAGCCCCCGAACGGCCCCGTGGGTGGCACCAACACCTCCCACGGAACCAGTGTAACTAATAGGAACTGAACCCGTAGCCGTGTGACTCCCGATTTGAGAATACGACGATAATTTGCATATTTGTAGACCTAGGCTTAAAAACATGACGTTAGAGGGTGAAAACTCGAAACAACCCCCAAACGGCCCCGTGGGTGGCACCAACACCTCCTACGGGACCAATGTAACTCGTAGGAACTGACCTCGTAGCCGCGGGACTCCCGGTTTTAGAATACGACGGTAATTTGCATATTTATAGACTTAGGCTTAAAAACATGGCGTTAGAGGGTGAAAACTAGAAACAGCCCCAGAACGGGCCCGTGGGTGGAACCAACACCTCCCACGGGAGCAACGTAACTCGTAGGAACTGACCCCGTAGCCGCGGGAGTCCCGGCTTGAGAATACGATGGTAATTTTCATATTTATAGACGTAGGGTTAAAAACATGGCGTTAGAGGGTGAGAACTCGAAACAGCCCTCGAACGGCCTCGTGGGTGGCACCAACACCTCCCATGGGACCAACGTAACTCGTAGGAACTGACCTCGCAGCCGCGGGTCTCCCGATTCGAGAATACGATGGTACTTTGAGTATTTCTAGACTTAGGCTTAAAAACATGGCGTTAGAGGGTGAAAACTCGAAACAGCCCCCGAAAGGCCCCGTGGGTGGCACCAACACCTCCCACGGGACCAATGTAACTCATAGGAACTGACCCCGCAGCCGCGGGACTCCCGGTTTGAGAATACGATGATAATTTGCATATTTGTAGACTTAGGCTTAAAAACATGGCGTTAGAGGGTTAAAACTCGAAACAGCCCCAAAACGGCCCCGTGGGTGGCACCAACACCTCCCACGGGACCAACGTAACTCGTAGGAACTGACCTCGTAGCCCCGGGTCTCTCGATTTGAGAATACGACGGTAATTTCCGTATTACTAGACATAGGGTTAAAAACATGGCGTTAGAGGGTGAGAACTCGAAACAGCCCCCGAACGGCCCCGTGGGTGGCACTAACACCTCCCACGGGACCAATGTAACTCATAGGAACTGACCCCGCTGCCGCGGGACTCCTGGTTTGAGAATACGATGATAATTTACATATTTATAGACTTAGGCTTAAAAACATGGCGTTAGAGGGTGAGAACTCAAAATAGCCCCCGAACGTCCCCGTGGGTGGCACCAACACCTCCCACGGGAACAACGTAACTCGTAAGAATTGACCCCGCAGCCGCGGGTCTCCCGGTTTGAGAGTACTACGATAATTTGAGTATTTCTACACTTAGGCTTAAAAACATGGTGTCAGAAGGTGAAAACTCAAAGCAACCCCGGAACGGCCCCGTGAGTAGCACCAACACCTCCCACGGGACCAACGTAACTCGTAGGAACTGACCCCACAACCGCGGGACTCCCGGTTTGAGAATACGACGGTAATTTGTGTATTTCTAGACTTAAGCAAAACATGGCGTTAAAAGGTGAAAACTCGAAACATCCCCCGAACGGCCCCGTGGGTGGCACCAACACCTCCCACGACAATAACGTAACTCGTAGGAACTGACCCCACAACCGCGGGTCTCCCGGTTTGAGAGTACTATGGTAATTTGCATTTTTTCTAGACTTAGACTTAAAAACATGGCGTTAGAATGTGAAAACTCCAAACAGCCCCCGAACGGACCCGTGGGTGGCACCAACACCTCCCATGGGACCAATGTAACTCGTAGGAACTGACCCCGCAGCCGCAGGACTCCCAGTTTGAGAATACGAGGGTAATTTGCATATTTCTAGACTTAGGCTTAAAAACATGGCGTTAGAGGGTGAAAACTCGAAAACAGCCCCATAACAGCCCCGTGGGTGGCACCAACACCTCCCACGGCACCAACATAACTCGTAGGAACTGACCTCTCAGTCCCGGGTCTCCCGATTTTAAAATACGACGGTAATTTACGTATTTCTAGACTTAGGCTTAAAAACATGGCGTTAGAAGGTGAAAACTCGAAACAACACCAGAACGGCCCCGTGGGTGGCACCAACACCTCCCACGGGACCAATATAAGTCGTAGGAACTGACCCCGCTACAGCGGGACTCCCGGTGTGAGAATACGACGATAATTTGATTATTTATAGACTTAGGGTTAAAAACATGGCGTTAGAGGGTGAGAATTCAAAACAGCCACCAAACGGCCCCGTGGGTGGCACCAACACCTCCCACGGGACCAATGTAACTCATAGGAAAAAACCCCGCATCCGCGAAACTCCCAAATTATAGAATACGACTGTAATTTGCATATTTAACGACTTAAACTTAAAAACATGGCGTTAGAGGGTGAAAACTAGAAACAACCCCAGAACGGGCCCGTTGGTGGAACCAACACCTCCCAAGGGACCAATGTAACTTGTAGGAACTGACCCCACAGCCGCGGGTCTTCCTATTTAAGAATACGACGATAATTTTCAAATTTTAGACTTACGATTAAAAACATGGCGTTAGAAGGTGAAAACTCGAAATAGCCCCAGAACGTCCCCGTGTGTGGTACCAACACCTCCCACGGGACCAACGTAAGTCGTAGGAACTGACCCCGCTACCGCGGGACTATTGGTGTGAGAATACGACGGTAATTTGAATATTTATAGACTTAGGGTTAAAAACATGGCGTTAGAGGGTGAGAATTCAAAACAGCCCCCAAACGGCCCCATGGGTGGCACCAACACCTCCCACGGAACCAATGTAACACGTAGGAACAGACCCCGCATTCGCGGAACTCCCAAATTTAGAATACGACGATAATTTGCATATTTAAAGACTTACACTTAAAAACATGGCGCTAGAGGGTGAAAACTAGAAACAGCCCCAGAACGGGCCCGTTGGTGGCACCAACACCTCCCAAGGGACCAACGTGACTCGTAGGAACTGACCCCGCAGCCGCGGGTCTCCCGGTTTAAGAATATGATGATAATTTGCAAATTTCAGTCTTATGGTTAAAAACATGACGTTAGAGGGTGAAAACTCGAAACAGCCCTCGAACGGCCCCGTGGGTGGCACCAACACCTCCCACGGGACCAACGTAACTCGTAGGAACTGACCACGCAGCCGCGGGTCTCCCAGTTTGAGAATACGATGGTAATTTGTGTATTTCTAGACTTAGCCTTAAAAACATGGGGTTAGAAGGTGAAAATTGAAAACAACCCCGGAACGACCCCGTGGGTGGCACCAACACCTCCCCCGGGACCAACGTAACTCGTAGGAACTGACCCCACAACAGCGGGTCTCCCGGTTTTAGAGTACTACGGTAATTTGCATATTTCTAGACTTAGGCTTAAAAACATGGCTTTAGAAGGTGAAAACTCGAAACAGCCCCGGAACATCCCCGTGGGTTGCATCAACACCTCCTACGGGACCAACGTAACTCGTAAGAACTAACCCCGCAGCCGCGGGTCTCCCGGTTTGAGAATACGACGGTAATTTGTGTATTTCTAGACTTAAGCAAAACATGGCGTTAAAAGGTGAAAACTCGAAACATCCCCCGAACGGCCCCGTGGGTGGCACCAACACCTCCCACGACAATAACGTAACTCGTAGGAACTGACCCCACAACCGCGGGTCTCCCGGTTTGAGAATACGATGGTACTTTGAGTATTTCTAGACTTAGGCTTAAAAACATGGCGTTAGAGGGTGAAAACTCGAAACAGCCCCCGAAAGGCCCCGTGGGTGGCACCAACACCTCCCACGGGACCAATGTAACTAATAGGAACTGACCCCGCAGCCGCGGGACTCCCGGTTTGAGAATACGACGATAATTTGCATATTTGTAGACTTAAGCTTAAAAACATGGCGTTAGAGGGTTAAAACTCGAAACAGTCCCAAAACGGCCCCGTGGGTGGCACCAACACCTCCCACGGGACCAACGTAACTCGTAGGAACTGACCTCGTAGCCCCGGGTCTCTCGATTTGAGAATACGATGGTAATTTCCGTATTACTAAACATAGGGTTAAAAACATGGCGTTAGAGGGTGAGAACTCGAAACAGCCCCCGAACGGCCCCGTGGGTGGCACTTACACCTCCCACGGGACCAATGTAACTCATAGGAACTGACCCCGCTGCCGCGGGACTCCTGGTTTGAGAATACGATGATAATTTACATATTTATAGACTTAGGCTTAAAAACATGGCGTTAGAGGGTGAGAACTCGAAATAGCCCCCGAACGTCCCCGTGGGTGGCACCAACACCTCCCACGGGAACAACGTAACTCGTA
Source organism: Sambucus nigra (assembly GCA_949130495.1). NCBI lineage: Eukaryota > Viridiplantae > Streptophyta > Magnoliopsida > Dipsacales > Adoxaceae > Sambucus > Sambucus nigra. The sequence goes on along the minus strand of OX422215.1, from coordinate 464,450,307 downwards.
GGAATTGACCCCGCAGCCGCGGGTCTCCCGGTTTGAGAGTACTACGATAATTTGAGTATTTCTAGACTTAGGCTTAAAAACATGGCGTCAGAAGTTGAAAACTCAAAACAACCCCGGAATGGCCCCGTGAGTAGCACCAACACCTCCCACGGGACCAACGTAACTCGTAGGAACTGACCCCACAACAATGGGTCTCCCAGTTTGAGAGTACTATGGTAATTTGCATTTTTTCTAGACTTAGACTTAAAAACATGGTGTTAGAATGTGAAAACTCCAAACAGCCCCCGAACGGACCCGTGGGTGGCACCAACACCTCCCACGGGACTAATGTAACTCGTAGGAACTGACCCCGCAGCCGCAGGACTCCCAGTTTGAGAATACGAGGGTAATTTGCATATTTCTAGACTTAGGCTTAAAAACATGGCGTTAGAGGGTGAAAACTCGAAACAGCCCCAGAACAGCCCCATGGGTGGCACCAACACCTCCCACGGCACCAACATAACTCGTAGGAACTGACCTCCCAGTCCCGGGTCTCCCGATTTTAAAATACGACGGTAATTTACGTATTTCTAGACTTAGGCTTAAAAACATGGCGTTAGAAGGTGAAAACTCGAAACAACACCAGAACGGCCCCGTGGGTGGCACCAACACCTCCCACGGGACCAACGTAAGTCGTAGGAACTGACCCCGCTACAGCGGGACTCCCGGTGTGAGAATACGACGATAATTTGATTATTTATAGAATTAGGGTTAAAAACATGGCGTTAGAGGGTGAGAATTCAAAAAAGCCACCAAACGGCCCCGTGGGTGGCACCAACACCTCCCACGGGACCAACGTAACTCGTAGGAAAAAACCCCGCAGCCGCGGAACTCCCAAATTATAGAATACGACTGTAATTTACATATTTAACTACTTAAACTTAAAAACATGGCGTTAGAGGGTGAGAACTAGAAACAGCCCCAGAACGGGCCCGTTGGTGGTACCAACACCTCCCAAGGGACCAATGTAACTCGTAGGAACTGACCCCACAGCCGCGGGTCTTCCTATTTAAGAATACGACGATAATTTGTGAATTTTAGACTTACGGTTAAAAACACGGCGTTAGAAGGTGAAAACTCGAAATAGCCCCAGAACGTCCCCGTGTGTGGTACCAACACCTCCCACGGGACCAACGTAAGTCGTAGGAACTGACCCCGCTACCGCGGGTCTCTCGGTGTGAGAATACGACGGTAATTTGAATATCTATAGACTTAGGGTTAAAAACATGGCGTTAGAGGGTGAGAATTCAAAACAGCCCCCAAACGGCCCCATGGGTGGCACCAACACCTCCCACGGGACCAATGTAACTCGTAGGAACAGACCCCGCATTCGCGGAACTCCCAAATTTAGAATACGACGGTAATTTGCATATTTAAAGACTTAGACTTAAAAACATGGCGCTAGAGGGTGAAAACTAGAAACAGCCCCAGAACGGGCCCGTTGGTGGCACCAACACCTCCTAAGGGACCAACGTGACTCGTAGGAACTAACCCCGCAGCCGCGGGTCTCCCGGTTTAAGAATATGATGATAATTTGCAAATTTCAGTCTTATGGTTAAAAACATGACGTTAGAGGGTGAAAACTCGAAACAGCCCCCGAACGGCCCCGTGGGTGGCACCAACACCTCCCACGGGACCAACGTAACTCGTAGGAACTGACCCCGCAACCGCGGGTCTCCCAGTTTGAGAATACGACGGTAATTTGTGTATTTCTAGACTTAGCCTTAAAAACATGGCGTTAGAAGGTGAAAACTGAAAACAACCCCGGAACGACCCCGTGGGTGGCACCAACACCTCCCACGGGACCAACGTAACTCGTAGGAACTGACCCCACAACAGCGGGTCTCCCGGTTTTAGAGTACTACGGTAATTTTCATATTTCTAGACTTAGGCTTAAAAACATGGCGTTAGAAGGTGAAGACTCGAAACAGCCCCCGAACATCCCCGTGGGTTGCATCAACACCTCCTACGGGACCAACGTAACTCGTAAGAACTAACCCCGCAGCCGCGGGTCTCCCGGTTTGAGAATACGACGGTAATTTATGTATTTCTAGACTTAAGCAAAACATGGCGTTAAAAGGTGAAAACTCGAAACATCCCCCGAACGGCCCCGTGGGTGGCACCAACAACTCCCACGACAATAACGTAACTCGTAGGAACTGACCCCACAGCAGCGGAACTCCCGGTTTGAGAATACGATGGTACTTTGAGTATTTCTAGACTTAGGCTTAAAAACATGGCGTTAGAGGGTGAAAACTCGAAACAGCCCCCGAAAGGCCCCGTGGGTGGCACCAACACCTCCCACGGGACCAATGTAACTCATAGGAACTGACCCCGCAGCCGCGGGACTCCCGGTTTGAGAATACGACGATAATTTGCATATTTGTAGACTTAGGCTTAAAAACATGGCGTTAGAGGGTTAAAACTCGAAACAGCCCCAAAACGGCCCCGTGGGTGGCACCAACACCTCCCACGGGACCAACGTAACTCGTAGGAACTGACCTCGTAGCCCTGGGTCTCTCGATTTGAGAATACGATGGTAATTTCCGTATTACTAGACATAGGGTTAAAAACATGGCGTTAGAGGGTGAGAACTCGAAATAGCCCCCGAACGGCCCCGTGGGTGGCACTAACACCTCCCACGGGACCAATGTAACTCATAGGAACTGACCCCGCTGCCGCGGGACTCCTGGTTTGAGAATACGATGATAATTTACATATTTATAGACTTAGGTTTAAAAACAAGGCGTTAGAGGGTGAGAACTCGAAATAGCCCCCGAACGTCTCCGTGGGTGGCACTAACACCTCCCACGGGAACAACGTAACTCGTAGGAATTGACCCCGCAGCCGCGGGTCTCCCGGTTTGAGAGTACTACGATAATTTGAGTATTTCAAGACTTAGGCTTAAAAATATGGCGTCTGAAGGTGAAAACTCAAAACAACCCCGGAACGGCCCCGTGAGTAGCACCAACACCTCCCACGGGACCAATGTAACTCGTAGGAACTGACCCCACAACATTGGGTCTCCCAGTTTGAGAGTACTATGGTAATTTGAATTTTTTCTAGACTTAGACTTAAAAAATGGCGTTAGAAGGTGAAAACTCGAAACAGCCCCCGAACGGACCCGTGGGTGGCACCAACACCTCCCACTGGACCAATGTAACTCATAGGAACTGACCCCGCAGCCGCAGGACTCCCAGTTTAATAATACGAGGGTAATTTGCATATTTCTAGACTTAGGCTTAAAAACATTGCGTTAGAGGGTGAAAACTTGAAACAGCCCCAGAACAGCCCCGTGGGTGGCACCAACACCTCCCACGGCACCAACATAACTCGTAGGAACTGACCTCCCAGTCCCGGGTCTCCCGATTTTAAAATACGACGGTAATTTACGTATTTCTAGACTTAGGCTTAAAAACATGGCGTTAGAAGGTGAAAACTCGAAACAGCCCCCGAAAGGCCCCGTGGGTGGGACCAACACCTCCCACGGGACCAATGTAACTCATAGGAACTGACCCCGCAGCCGCGGGACTCCCGGTTTGAGAATATGACGATAATTTGCATATTTGTAGACTTAGGCTTAAAAACATGGCGTTAGAGGGTTAAAACTCGAAACAGCCCCAAAACGGCCCCGTGGGTGGCACCAACACCTCCCACGGGACCAACGTAACTCGTAGGAACTGACCTCGTAGCCCTGGGTCTCTCGATTAGAGAATACGATGGTAATTTCCGTATTACTAGACATAGGGTTAAAAACATGGCGTTAGAGGGTGAGAACTCGAAATAGCCCCCGAACGGCCCCGTGGGTGGCACTAACACCTCCCACGGGACCAATGTAACTCATAGGAACTGACCCCGCTGCCGCGGGACTCCTGGTTTGAGAATACGATGATAATTTACATATTTATAGACTTAGGTTTAAAAACAAGGCGTTAGAGGGTGAGAACTCGAAATAGCCCCCGAACGTCTCCGTGGGTGGCACCAACACCTCCCACGGGAACAACGTAACTCGTAGGAATTGACCCCGCAGCCGCGGGTCTCCCGGTTTGAGAGTACTACGATAATTTGAGTATTTCAAGACTTAGGCTTAAAAATATGGCGTCTGAAGGTGAAAACTCAAAACAACCCCGGAACGGCCCCGTGAGTAGCACCAACACCTCCCACGGGACCAATGTAACTCGTAGGAACTGACCCCACAACATTGGGTCTCCCAGTTTGAGAGTACTATGGTAATTTGAATTTTTTCTAGACTTAGACTTAAAAAATGGCGTTAGAAGGTGAAAACTCGAAACAGCCCCCGAACGGACCCGTGGGTGGCACCAACACCTCCCACTGGACCAATGTAACTCATAGGAACTGACCCCGCAGCCGCAGGACTCCCAGTTTAATAATACGAGGGTAATTTGCATATTTCTAGACTTAGGCTTAAAAACATTGCGTTAGAGGGTGAAAACTCGAAACAGCCCCAGAACAGCCCCGTGGGTGGCACCAACACCTCCCACGGCACCAACATAACTCGTAGGAACTGACCTCCCAGTCCCGGGTCTCCCGATTTTAAAATACGACGGTAATTTACGTATTTCTAGACTTAGGCTTAAAAACATGGCATTGGAAGGTGAAAACTCGAAACAACACCAGAACGGCCCCGTGGGTGGCACCAACACCTCCCACGGGACCAACGTAAGTCGTAGAAACTGACCCCGCTACAGCGGGACTCCCGGTGTGAGAATACGACGATAATTTGATTATTTATAGACTTAGGGTTAAAAACATGGCGTTAGAGGGTGAGAATTCAAAACATCCACCAAACGGCCCCGTGGGTGGCACCAACACCTCCCACGGGACCAATGTAACTCGTAGGAAAAAACCCCGCAGCCGCGGAACTCCCAATTTTAGAATACGACTGTAATTTGCATATTTAACGACTTAAACTTAAAAACATGGCGTTAGAGGGTGAAAACTAGAAACAGCCCCAGAACAGGCCCGTTGGTGGCACCAAAACCTCCCAAGGGACCAATGTAACTCGTAGAAACTGACCCCATAGCCGCGGGTCTTCCTATTTAAGAATACGACGATAATTTGCAAATTTTAGACTTACGGTTAAAAACATGGCGTTAGAAGGTGAAAACTCGAAATAGCCCCAGAACGTCCCCGTGTGTGGTACCAACACCTCCCACGGGAGCAACGTAAGACGTAGGAACTGACCCCGCTACCGCGGGACTATCGGTGTGAGAATACGACGGTAATTTGAATATTTATAGACTTAGGGTTAAAAACATGGCGTTAGAGGGTGAGAATTCAAAACAGCCCCTAAACGGCCCCATGGGTGGCACCAACACCTCCCACGGGACCAATGTAACTCGTAGGAACAGACCCCGCATTCGCGGAACTCCCAAATTTAGAATACGACGGTAATTTGCATATTTAAAGACTTAGACTTAAAAACATGGCGCTAGAGGGTGAAAACTGGAAACAGCCCCAGAACGGGCCCGTTGGTGGCACCAACACCTCCCAAGGGACCAACGTGACTCGTAGGAACTGACCCCGCAGCCGCGGGTCTCCCGGTTTAAGAATATGATGATAATTTGCAAATTTCAGACTTATGGTAAAAAACATGACGTTAGAGGGTGAAAACTCGAAACAGCCCCCGAACGGCCCTGTGGGTGGCACCAACACCTCCCACGGGACCAACTTAACTCGTAGGAACTGATCCCGCAGCCGCGGGTCTCCCAGTTTGAGAATACGACGGTAATTTGTGTATTTCTAGACTTAGCCTTAAAAACATGGCGTTAGAAGGTGAAAACTGAAAACAACCCCGGAACGACCCCGTGGGTGGCACCAACACCTCCCACGGGACCAACGTAACTCGTAGGGACTGACCCCACAACAGTGGGTCTCCTGGTTTTAGAGTACTACGGTAATTTGCATATTTCTAGACTTAGGCTTAAAAACATGGCGTTAGAAGGTGAAAACTCGAAACAGCCCCCGAAAATCCCCGTGGGTTGCATCAACACCTCTTACGGGACCAACGTAACTCGTAAGAACTAACCCCGCATCCGCGGGTCTCCCGGTTTGAGAATACGACGGTAATTTGTGTATTTCTAGACTTAAGCAAAACATGGCGTTAAAAGGTGAAAACTCGAAACAGCCCCCAAACGGCCCCGTGGGTGGCACCAACACCTCCCACGACACTAACGTAACTCGTAGGAACTTACCCCACAGCCGCGGGTCTCCCTGTTTGAGAATGCGATGGTAATTTTCATATTTCTAGACTTAGGCTTAAAAACATGGCGTTAGAAGGTGAAAACTCGAAACAGCCCCAGAACGGCCCCGTGAGTGGCACCAACACCTCCCACGGGACCAACGTAACTCGTAGGAACTGACCCCTTAGCCGCGGGTCTCCCGGTTTGAGAATACGACGGTAATTTACGTATTTCTAGACTGAGGCTTAAAAACATGGCGTTAGAAGGTGAAAACTCGAAACAGCCCCAGAACGACCCCGTGGGTGGCACCAACACCTCCCACGGGACCAACGTAACTCGTAGGAACTGACCCCGCAGCCCCGGGTCTCCTGGTTTGAGAATACGATGGTAATTTGCTTATACTAGACTTAGGCTTAAAAACATGGTGTTATAAGGTGAAAACTCGAAATAGCCCCAGAACGGCCCCGTGGGTGGCACTAACACCTCCCACGGGACCAACGTAACTCGTAGGAATTGACCCCGTAACCGTGGGACTCCCGGTGTGTGAATACGATGGTAATTTGCATATTTATAGACTTAGGGTTAAAAACATGGCGTTAGAGGGTGAGAACTCGAAACAGCCCCCGAAGGGCCCCGTGGGAGGCACCAACACCTCCCACGGGACCAATGTAACTCATAGGAACTGACCCCGTAGTCGCGGGACTCCCAGTTTTAAAATATGATGGTAATTTGCATATTTATAGACTTAAGCTTAAAAACATGGCGTTAGAGGGTGAAAACCAGAAACAACCCCAGAACGGGACCGTGGGTGGCACCAACACCTCCCACGGGACCAACATAACTCGTAGGAACTGACCCCGCAACCGCGGGTCTCCCGGTTTGAGAATATGACGGTAATTTGCGTATTTCTAGACTTTGGGTGTAAAACATGGCGTTAGAAGGTGAAAACTCGAAACAACCCCAGAACGGCCCCGTGGGTGTCACCAACACGTCCCACTGGACCAACGTAACTCGTAAGAACTGACCCCGTTGCCGCGGGACTCCCGATTTGAGAATACGACGGTAATTTGCATATTTATAGACTGAGTGTTAAAAACATGACGTTAGAGGGTGAGAACTCAAAACAGCCCCTGAACGGCCCCGTGGGTGACACCAACACCTCCCACGGGACCAATGTAACTCGTAGAAACTTACCCCCCAGCCGCGGGACTCCCGATTTTAGAATACGACGGTAATGTGCATATTTCTAGACTTAGGCTTAAAAACATGGCGTTAGAGGGTGAAAACTCGAAACAGCCCCCGAACGGCCCCGTGGGTGGCACCAACACCTCCCACGGGGCCAATGTAACTCTTAGGAACTGACCCCGCGACCGCAGGACTCCCGATTTGAGAATATGATGATAATTTACATATTTGTAGACTTAGGCTTAAAAACTTGACGTTAGAGCGTGAAAACTCGAAATAGCCCCCGAACGGCCCCGTGGGTGGCACCAACACCTCCCACGGGACCAACGTAACTCGTAGGAATTGACCCCGCAGCCGCGGGTCTCCCGGTTTGAGAATACGACGGTAATTTGCATATTTCTAGACTTAGGTTTGAAAAGATGGCGTTAGAAGGTGAAAACTCGAAATAGCCCCCGAACATCCCCGTGGGTGGCACCAACACCTCCCACGGGAGCAACATAACTCGTAGGAACTGACCCCGCAGTCGCGGGTCTCTCGATTTGAGAATACGTCGGTAATTTGCGTATTTATAGACTTAGGCTTAAAAACATGGCGTTAGATGGTGAAAACTAGAAACAGCCCCAGAACGGGCCCTTGGGTGGCACCAACACCTCCCACGGGACCAACGTAACTCGTAGGAACTGACCTCGCAGTCGCGGGTCTCCCGATTTGAGAATACGATGGTAATTTGCATATTTCTAGACTTAGGCTTAAAAACATGGCGTTAGAGGGTGAAAACTCAAAACAGCCCTCGAACGGCCCCGTGGGTGGCACCAACACCTCCCACGGGACCAATGTAACTAATAGGAACCGACCCCGCAGCCGTGGGACTCCCGAGTTGAGAATACGATGATAATGTGCCTATTTGTAGACTTAGGCTTCGTTAGAGGGTGAAAACTCGAAACAACCCCCAAACGGCCCCGTGGGTGGCACCAACATCTCCTACGGGACCAATGTAACTCGTAGGAACTGACCCCACAGCCGCGGGACTCCCGGTTTTAAAATACGATGGTAATTTGCATATTCATAGACTTAGGCTTAAAAACATGGTGTTAGAGGGTGAAAATCAGAAACAGCCCCAGAACGGCCCCGGGGGTGGCACCAACACCTCCCACGGGACCAACGTAACTCGTAGGAACTGACCCCGTTGCCACGGGAGTCCCGGTTTGAGAATACGATGGTAATTTACATATTTATAGAGTTAGGGTTAAAAACATGGCGTTAGAGGGTGAGAACTCGGAACAGCCCTCGAACGGCCTCGTGGGTGGCACCAACACCTCCCATGGGACCAACGTAACTCGTTGGAACTGACCTCGCAGCCGCGGGTGTCTCGATTTGAGAATACGATGGTACTTTGCGTATTTCTAGACTTAGGCTTAAAAACATGGCTTTACAGGGTGAAAACTCGAAACATCCCCCGAACGGCCCCGTAGGTGGCACCAACACCTCCCACGGGACCAATGTAACTCATAGGAACTGACCCCGCAGCCGCGGGACTCCCGATTTGAGAATAGGACGATAATTTGCATATTTGTAGACTTAGGCTTAAAAACATGGCGTTGGAGGGTGAAAACTCGAAACAGCCCCAAAACGGCCCCGTGGGTGGCACCAACACCTCTCACAGGACCAACGTAACTCGTAGGAACTGACCTCGCAGCCCCGGGTCTCTCGATTTGAGAATACGACGGTAATTTTCGTATTTCTAAACATAGGGTTAAAAACATGGTGTTAGAGGGTGAGAACTCGAAACAGCCCCGTGGGTGACACCAACACCTCCCACGGGACCAATGTAACTCATAGGAAGTGACCCCGCAGCCGCGGGACTCCCGGTTTGAGAATACGACGATAATTTACATATTTATAGACTTAGGCTTAAAAACATGGCGTTAGGGGGTGAGAACTCGAAACATCCCCCGAACGTCCCCGTGGGTGGCACCAACACCTCCCATGGGACCAACGTAACTCGTAGGAACTGACCTCGCAGCCGCGGGTCTCCCGATTTGAGAATACGATGGTACTTTGCGTATTTCTAGACTTAGGCTTAAAAACATGGCTTTAGAGGGTGAAAACTCGAAACATCCCCCGAACGGCCCCGTGGGTGGCACCAACACCTCCCACGGGACCAATGTAACTCATAGGAACTGACCCCGCATCCGCGGGACTCCCGGTTTGAGAATAGGACGATAATTTGCATATTTGTAGACTTAGGCTTAAAAACATGGCGTTGGAGGGTGAAAACTCGAAACAGCCCCAAAACGGCCCCGTGGGTGGCCCCAACACCTCCCACGGCACCAACATAACTCGTAGGAACTGACCCCGCAGTCCCGGGTCTCCCGATTTCAGAATACGACGGTAATTTACGTATTTCTAGACTTAGGCTTAAAAACATGGCGTTAGAAGGTAAAAACTCGAAACAACACCATAACGGCCCCGTGGGTGGCACCAACACCTCCCACGGGACCAACGTAAGTCGTAGGAACTGACCCCGCTACCGCGGGACTCCCGGTGTTAGAATACGACGGTAATTTGAATATTTATAGACTCAGGGTTAAAAACATGGCGTTAGAGGGTGAGAATTCAAAACAGCCCCCAAACGGCCCCGTGGGTGGCACCAACACCTCCCACGGGACCAATGTAACTCGTAGGAACAGACGCCGCAGCCATGGAACTCCCAATTTTAGAATACGACGGTAATTTGCATATTTAAAGACTTAGATTTAAAATAATGGCGTTAGAGGGTGAAAACTAGAAACAGCCCCAGAACGGGCCCGTCGGTGGCACCAACACCTTCCAAGGGACCAACGTAACTCGTAGGAACTGACCCCGCAGCCGCGGGTCTCCCGGTTTAAGAATATGATGATAATTTGCGAATTTTAGACTTACGGTTAAAAACACGGCATTAGAAGGTGAAAACTCGAAACACCCTCCCACGGGACCAACGTAACTCGTAGGAACTGACCCCGTAGCCGCGGGACTCCCGATTTTAGAATACGATGGTAATTTGCATATTTATAGACTTAGGGTTAAAAACATGGTGTTAGAGCGTGAGAACTCGAAACAGCCCCCGAACGGCCCCGCGGGTGGCACAAACACCTCCCACGGGACCAATGTAACTCGTAGAAACTGACCCCACAGCCGCGGGACTCCCGGTTTTAGAATACGACAGTAATTTGCATATTTCTAGACTTAGGCTTAAAAACATGGCGTTAGAGGGTGAAAACTCGAAATAGTCCCCGAACGGCCCCGTGGGTGGCACCAACACCTCCCTAAGGGCTAATGTAACTCATAGGAACTGACCCCGTAGCCGCGGGACTCCCGGTTTTAGAATACGACAGTAATTTGCATATTTCTAGACTTAGGCTTAAAAACATGGCGTTAGAGGGTGAAATCTCGAAACAGCCCCCGAACGACCCCGTGGGTGGCACCAACACCTCCTACGGGACCAATGTAACTCGTAGGAACTGACCTCGCAGCCCCGGGACTCCTGGTTTGAGAATACGATGACAATTTTCATATTTGTAGACTTAGGCTTAAAAACATGGTTTTAGAGGGTGAGAACTCGAAACAGCCCCTGAACGTCCCCGTGGGTGGCACCAACACCTCCCACGGGACCAACGTAACTCGTAGGAACTGACCCGGTAGCCGCGGGTCTCCCGGTTTGAGAGTAGTACGATAATATGTGTATTTCTAGACTTAGGCTTAAAAACATGACGTCAGAGGGTGAAAACTCAAAACAGCCCCCGAACGGCCCCGTGGGTGGCACCAACACCTCCCACGGGACCAACTTAACTCGTAGGAACTGACCCCGCAACCGCGGGTCTCCCAGTTTGAGAATACGACGGTAATTTGCATATTTATAGACTTAGGCTTTAAAACATGGCGTTAGAAGGTGAAAACTCAAAACAACCCCGGAACGACACCGTGGGTGGCACAAACACCTCCCACGGGACCAACGTAACTCGTAGGAACTGGCCCCACAACAGCGGGTCCCCCGGTTTGCGAGTACTACGGCAATTTGCATATTTCTAAACTTAGGATTAAAAACATGGCGTTAGAAGGTGAAAACTCGAAACAGCCCCCGAACGTCCCCGTGGGTGGCATCAACACCTCCTATGGGACCAACGTAACTCGTAGGAACTGACCCCGCAGCCGCGGGTCTCCCGATTTGAGAATACGACGGTAATTTATGTATTTCTAGACTTAAGAAAAACATGGCATTAAAAGGTGAAAACTCGAAACAATCCTCGAACGGCCCCGTGGGTGGCACCAACACCTCCCACGGCACTAACGTAACTCGTAGGAACTGAACCCACAGCCGCGGGTCTCCCGGTTTGAGAATATGATGGTAATTTTCGTATTTCTAGACATAGGCTTAAAAACATGGCGTTAGAAGGTGAAAACTCAAAATAACCCCGGAACGGCTCCGTGGGTGGCACCAACACCTCCCACGGGACCAACATAACTCTTAGGAACTGACCCCACAACAACGGGTCTCCCGGTTTGAGAAAACGACGGTAATTTGCATATTTATAGACTTAGGCTTAAAAACATGGCGTTAGAGGGTGAAAACTCGAAACACCCCCAGAACAGCCCCGTGGGTGGCACCAACACCTCCCACGGCACCGACGTAACTCGTAGGAACTGACCCCGTAGTCTCCCGATTTGAGAATGCGACGGTAATTTGCGTATTTCTAGACTTAGGCTTAAAAACATGGCGTTAGAAGGTGAGAACTCAAAATAGCACCAGAACGTCCCCGCGGGTGGCACCAACACCTCCCACAGGACCAACGTGACTCGTAGAAACTGAGCCCACAACCGCGGGACTCCCGGTGTGAGAATACAACGATAATTTGCATATTTACAGACTTAAGGTTAAAAACATGGCGTTAGAGGGTGAGAACTCAAAACAGCCCCCAAACGGCCCCGTGGGTGGCACCAACACCTCCCACGGCACCAATGTAACTCGTAGGAACTGACCCCGCAGCCGCGGGACTCTTGGTTTTAGAATACGACGGTAATTTGCGTATTTCTAGACTTAGGCTTAAAAACATGACGTTAGAGGGTGACAACTCGAAACAGCCCCCGAACGGCCCCGTGGGTGGCACCAACACCTCCCACGGGACCAACGTAACTCGTAGGAACTGACCCCGCAGCCGCTGGTCTCCCAGTTTGAGAATACGATGGTAATTTACGTATTTCTAGACTTAGGCTTAAAAACATGGCGTCAAAAGGTGAAAACTCAAAACAACCCCGGAACGACCCCATGGGTGGCACCAACACCTCCCACGGGACCAACGTAACTCGCAGGAACTGACCCCACAACAACGGGTCTCCCGGTTTGAGAGTACTACGGTAATTTGCATTTTTCTAGACTTAGGCTTAAAAACATGGCGTTAGAAGGTGAAAACTCGAAACAGCCCCAGAACGACCCCGTGGGTGGCACCAACACCTCCCATGGGACCAACGTAACTCGTAGGAACTGACCCCGCAGCCCCGGGTCTCTCGATTTGAGAATTCGACGGTAATTTCCCTATTTCTAGACTTAGGGTTAAAAACATGGCGTTAGAGGGTGAGAACTCGAAACAGCCCCCGAACGGCCCCGTGGGTGGCACCAACACCTCCCACGGCACCAACGTAACTCGTAGGAACTGACCCCGCAGTCCCGGGTCTCCCGATTTCAGAATACGACGGTAATTTATGTATTTCTAGACTTAGGCTTAAAAATATGGCGTTGGAAGGTGAAAACTCGAAACAACACCAGAACGGCCCCGTGGGTGGCACCAACACCTCCCACGGGACCAACGTAAGTCGTAGGAACTGACCCCACTACCACGGGACTCCCGGTGTGAGAATACGACGGTAATTTGAATATTTATAGACTTAGGGAATAAAAACATGGTGTTAGAGGGTGAGAATTCAAAACAGCCCCCAAACGGCCCCGTGGGTGGCACCAACACCTCCCACGGGACCAATGTAACTCGTAGGAACATACCTCACAGCCGCGGAACTCCCAATTTTAGAATACGACGATAATTTGCATATTTAAAGACTTAGAATTAAAAACATGGCGTTAGAGGGTGAAAACTAAAAACAGCCCCAGAACGGGACCCGTTGGTGGCACCAACACCTCCCAAGGGACCAACGTAACTCGTAGGAACTGACCCCACAGCTGCGGGTCTCCCGGTTTAAGAATATGATGATAATTTACGAATTCTAGACTTACGGTTAAAAACATGGCGTTAGAAGGTGAAAACTCGAAATAGCCCCAGAATGGCCCCGTGTGTGGCACCAACACCTCCCACGGGACCAACGTAACTCGTAGGAATTGACCCCGTAGCCGCGTGACTCCCGATTTGAGAATACAATGGTAATTTGCATATTTATAAACTTAGGGTAAAAAACATGGGGTTAGAGGGTGAGAACTCGAAACAGCCTCCGAACGGCCTCGCGGGTGGCACCAACACCTCCCACGGGAACAATGTAACTCGTAGAAACTGACCCCACAGCCGCGGGACTCCCGGTTTTAGAATACGACAGTAATTTGCATATTTCTAGACTTAGGCTTAAAAACATGGCGTTAGAGGGTGAAATCTCGAAAGAGCTCCCGAACGGCCCCGTGGGTGGCACCAACACCTCCTACGGGACCAATGTAACTCGTAGGAACTGACCCCGCAGCCGCGGGACTCCCGGTTTTAGAATACCATGGTAATTTGCATATTTATAGACTTAGGCTTAAAAACATGGCGTTAGAGGGTGAAAACCAGAAACAGCCCCAGAACGGCCCCGTGGTTGGCACCAACACCTCCCACGGGACCAACGTAACTCGTAAAAACTGACCCCGTAACCGCGGGAGTCCCGGTTTGAGAATACGATGGTAATTTGCATATTTATAGACTTAGGGTTAAAAACATGGCGTTAGAGGGTGAGAACTCGGAACATCCCCAGAACGGCCCCGTGGGTGGCACCAACACCTCCCACGGGACCAATGTAACTCATAGGAACTGACCCCGCAGCCGCGGGACTCCCGATTTGAGAATACGACGATAATTTGCATATTTGTTGACTTAGGCTTAAAAACATGGCGTTGGAGGGTGAAAACTCGAAACAGCCCCAAAACGGCCCCGTGGGTGGCACCAACATCTCTCACAGGACCAACGTAACTCGTAGGAACTGACCTCGCTGCCCCGGGTCTCTCGATTTGAGAATATGACGGTAATTTCCGTATTTCTAGACATAGGGTTAAAAACATGGTGTTAGAGGGTGAGAACTCGAAACAGCCCCCGAACGGCCCCGTGGGTGGCAGCAACACCTCCCACGGGACCAATGTAACTCATAGGAAGTGACCCCGCAGCCGCGGGACTCCCGGTTTGAGAATACGACGATAATTTACATATTTATAGACTTAGGCTTAAAAGCATGGCGTTAGGGGGTGAGAACTCGAAACAGCCCACGAACGTCCCATTGGGTGGCACCAACACCTCCCACGAGACCAACGTAACTCGTAGGAATTGACCCCGTAGCCGCGGGTCTCCCGATTTGAGAGAACTAGGATAATTTGAGTATTTCTAGACTTGGACTTAAAAACATGGCGTCAGCAGGTGAAAACTCAAAAAACCCCGTAACGACCCGTGAGTAGCACCAACACCTCCCACGGGACCAACGTAACTCGTAGAAATTGACCCCACAACAACGGGTCTCCACGTTTGAGAGTACTACGGTAATTTTCATTTTTCTAGACTTAGACTTAAAAACATGGCGTTAGAAGGTTAAAACTCGAAACAGCCTCCGAACGGCCCTGTGGGTGGCACCAACACCTCCCACGGCACCAACGTAACTCGTAGGAACTGACCCCGCAGTCCCGGGTGTCCCGATTTCAGAATACGATGGTAATTTATGTATTTCTAGACTTAGGCTTAAAAACATGGCGTTAGAAGGTGAAAACTCGAAACAACACCAGAACGGCCCCGTGGGTGGCACCAACACCTCCCACGGGACCAACGTAAGTCGTAGGAACTTACCCCGCAACCGCGGGACTCCCGGTGTGAGAATACGACGGTAATTTGAATATTTATAGACTCAGGGTTAAAAACATGGCATTAGAGGGTGAGAATTCAAAACAGCCACCAAATGGCCCCGTGGGTGGCACCAACACCTCCCACGGGACCAATGTAACTCGTAGGAACAGACCCCGCAGCCGCGGAACTCCCAATTTTAGAATACGACGGTAATTTGCATATTTAAAGACTTAGACTTAAAATAATGGCGTTAGAGGGTGAAAAATAGAAACAGCCCCAGAACGGGCCCGTTGGTGGCACCAACACCTCCCAAGGGACCAACGTAACTCGTAGGAACTGACCCCGCAGCCGCGGGTCTCCCGGTTTAAGAATATGACGATAATTTGTGAATTTTAGACTTACGGTTAAAAACATGGCATTAGAAGGTGAAAACTCGAAACAACCCCAGAATGGCC
Source organism: Sambucus nigra (assembly GCA_949130495.1). Lineage (NCBI taxonomy): Eukaryota > Viridiplantae > Streptophyta > Magnoliopsida > Dipsacales > Adoxaceae > Sambucus > Sambucus nigra. The sequence goes on along the minus strand of OX422215.1, from coordinate 464,434,371 downwards.
CCGTGTGTGGCACCAACACCTCCCACGGGACCAACGTAACTCGTAGGAACTGACCCCGTTGCCGCGGGACTCCCGATTTGAGAATACGAAGGTAATTTTCATATTTATAGACTTAGGGATAAAAACATGGTGTTAGAGGGTGAGAACTCAAAACAGCCCCCGAACGGCCCCGCGGGTGGCACAAACACCTCCCACGGGACCAATGTAACTCGTAGAAACTGACCCCACAGCCGCGGGACTCCCGGTTTTAGAATACGACAGTAATTTGCATATTTCTAGACATAGGGTTAAAAACATGACGTCAGAGGGTGAAAACTCAAAATAGCCCCCGAACGGCCCCGTGGGTGGCACCAACACCTCCCACGGGACCACCTTAACTCGTAGGAACTGACCCCGCAGCCGCGGGTCTCCCAGTTTGAGAATACGACGGTAATTTGCATATTTCTAGACTTAGGCTTTAAAACATGGCGTTAGAAGGTGAAAACTCAAAACAACCCCGGAACGACCCCGTGGGTGGCACCAACACCTCCCACGGGACCAACGTATCTCGTAGGAACTAACCCCACAACAGCGGGTCTCCCGGTTTGCGAGTACTATGGCAATTTGCATATTTCTAGACTTAGGATTAAAAACATGGTGTTAGAAGGTGAAAACTTGAAACATCCCCCGAACGGCCCCGTAGGTGGCACCAACACCTCCCACGGGACCAACGTAACTCGTAGGAACTGACCCCGCAGACGCGGGACTCCCGGTTTGAGAATATGACGATAATTTGTGTATTTCAAAAGTTAGGGTTAAAAACATGGCGTTAGAAGGTGAAAACTCGAAATAGCCCCAGAACGTCCCCGTGGGTGGCACCAACGTAACTCGTAGGATTTGACCCCGCAGCCGCGGGTCTCCCAATTTGAGAATACGACGGTAATTTGTGTATTTCTAGACTTAAGCAAAACATGGCGTTAAAAGGTGAAAACTCGAATCAGCCCCCGAACGGCCCCGTGGGTGACACCAACACCTCCCACGGCACTAACGTAACTCGTAGGAAATGAACCCACACCCGCGGGTCTCCCGATTTGAGAATATGATGGTAATTTTCGTATTTCTAGACTTAGGTTTAAAAACATGGCGTTAGAAGGTGAAAACTCAAAACAACCCCAGATTGGCCCCGTGGGTGGCATCAACACCTCCCACGGGACCAACGTAACTCGTAGGAAATGACCCCGTAGTCGCGGGACTCCCGGTTTGAGAAAATGACGGTAATTTGCATATTTATAGACTCAGGCTTAAAAACATGGCGTTAGAGGGTGAAAACTCGAAACACCCCCAGAACAGCCCCGTGGGTGGCACCAACACCTCCCACGGCACCGACGTAACTCGTAGGAACTGACCCCGTAGTCTCCCGATTTGAGAATACGACGGTAATTTGCGTATTTCTAGACTTAGGCTTAAAAACATGGCGTTAGAAGGTGAAAACTCAAAACAGCACCAAAACGTCCCCGCGGGTGGCACCAACACCTCCCACAGGACCAACGTAACTCGTAGGAACTGAGCCCACAACCTCGGGACTCCCGGTGTGATAATACAACGATAATTTGCATATTTATAGACTTAGGGTTAAAAACATGGCGTTAGAGGGTGAGAACTCGAAACAGCCCCCAAACGGCCCCGTGGGTGGCACGAACACCTCCTACGGGACACATGTAACTCGTAGGAACTGACCCCGCAGCCGCGGGACTCCCGGTTTTAGAATACGATGGTAATTTGCGTATTTCTAGACTTAGGCTTAAAAACATGACGTTAGAGGGTGAAAACTCGAAACAGCCCCCGAACGACCCCGTGGGTGGCACCAACACCTCCCACGGGACCAACGTAACTCGTAGGAACTGACCCCGCAGCCGCGGGTCTCCCAGTTTGAGAATATGATGGTAATTTGCGTATTTCTATACTTAGGCTTAAAAACATGGCGTCAGAAGGTGAAAACTCAAAACAACCCCAGAACGACCCCATGGGTGGCACCAACACCTCCCACGGGACCAACGTAACTCGCAGGAACTGACCCCACAACAACGGGTCTCCCGGTTTGAGAGTACTACGGTAATTCGCATTTTTCTAGACTTAGGCTTTAAACATGGCGTTAGAAGGTGAAAACTCAAAACAACCCCCGAACGTCCTCGTGGGTGGCATAAATACCACCCATGGGACCAACGTAACTCGTAGGAACTGACCCCGCAGTCCCGGGTCTCTTGATTTGAGAATATGACGGTAATTTCCGTATTTCTAGACTTAGGGTTAAAAACATGGCGTTAGAGGGTGAGAACTCGAAACAGCCCCCGAACGGTCCCGTGGGTGGCACCAACACCTCCCACGGCACCAACGTAACTCATAGGAACTGACCCCGCAGTCCCGGGTCTCCTGATTTCAGAATATGACGGTAATTTACGTATTTCTAGACTTAGGCTTAAAAACATGGCGTTGGAAGGTGAAAACTCGAAACAACACCAGAACGGCCCCGTGGGTGGCACCAACACCTCCCACGGGACCAACGTAAGTCGTAGGAACTGACCCCGCTACCACGGGACTCCCGGTGTGAGAATATGACGGTAATTTGAATATTTATAGACTTAGGGTTAAAAACATGGTGTTAGAGGGTGAGAATTCAAAACAGGCCCCAAACGGCCCCGTGGGTGGCACCAACACCTCCCACGGGACAAATGTAACTCGTAGGAACTGACCCCGCAGCCGCGGGACTCCCGATTTTAGAATACGACGGTAATATGCATATTTATAGACTTAGGCTTAAAAACATGGCGTTAGAGAGTGAAAACTAAAAACGGCCCCAGAACGGGCCCGTGGGTGGCACCAACACCTCCCACGGGACCAACGTAACTCCTAGGAACTGACCCCGCAGCCGCGGGTCTCCCGATTTTAGAATATGACAATAATTTGCGTATTTCTAGACTTACGGATAAAAACATGGCGTTAGAAGGTGAAAACTCGAAATAGCCCCAGAATGGCCCCGTGTGTGGCACCAACACCTCCCACGGGACCAACGTAACTCGTAGGAATTGACCCCGTAGCCGCGGGACTCCCGATTTGAGAATACAACGGTAATTTGTATATTTATAGACTTAGGGTTAAAAACATGGCGTTAGAGGGTGAGAACTCGAAACAGCCTCCGAACGGCCCCGCGGGTGGCACCAACACCTCCCACGGGACCAATGTAACTCGTAGAAACTGACCCCACAGCCGCGGGACTCCCGGTTTTAGAATACGGCAGTAATTTGCATATTTCTAGACTTAGGCTTAAAAACATGGCGTTAGAGGGTGAAATCTTGAAACAGCCCCCGAACGGCCCCGTGGGTGGCACCAACACCTCCTACGGGACCAATGTAACTTGTAGGAACTGACCCCGCAGCCGCGGGACTCCCGGTTTTAGAATACCACGGTAATTTGCATATTCATAGACTTAGGCTTAAAAACATGGCGTTAGAGGGTGAAAACCAGAAACAGCCCCAAAACGGCCCCGTGGGTGGAACCAACACCTCCCACGGGACCAACGTAACTCGTAGGAACTGACCCCGTAGCCGCGGGAGTCCCGGTTTGAGAATACTACGGTAATTTCTGTATTTATAGAGTTAGGCTTTAAAACATGGCGTTAGAAGGTGAAAACTCAATACAACCCCGAAACGACCCCGTGGGTGGCACCAACACCTCCCACGGGACCAACGTAACTCGTAGCAACTGACCCCACAACAGCGGGTCTCCCGGTTTGAGAGTACTACGGTAATTTGCATATTTCTGGACTTAGGATTAAAAATATGGCGTTAGAAGGTGAAAACTCGAAACAGCCCCCGAACGGCCCCGAAGGTGGCACCAACACCTCTCAAGGGACCAACGTAACTCGTAGGATTTGACCCCGCAGCCGCGGGACTGCCGATTTGAGAATACGATAGTAATTTGTGTATTTCTAGACTTAAGCAAAACATGGCGTTAAAAGGTTAAAACTCGAAATAGCCCCCGAACGGCCCCGTGGGTGACACAAACACCTCCCACGGCACTAACGTAACTCGTAGGAACTGACCCCACATCCGCGGGTCTCCCGATTTGAGAATACGATGGTAATTTTTGTATTTCTAGACTTAGGCTTAAAAACATGGCGTTAGAAGGTGAAAACTCAAAACAGCCCCAGATTGGCCCCGTGGGTGGCATCAACACCTCCCACGGGACCAACGTAACTCGTAGGAACTGACCCCGCAGCCGCGGGACTCCTGGTTTGAGAATACGACGGTAATTTGCATATTTATAGACTTAGGCTTAAAAACATGGCGTTAGAGGGTGAAAACTCGAAACAGCCCCAGAACAGCCCCGTGGGTGGCACCAACACCTCCCACGGCACCGACGTAACTCGTTGGAGCTGAACCCGCAGTCTCCTGATTTGAGAATACGACGGTAATTTGCGTATTTCTAGACATAGGCTTAAAAACATGGCGTTAGAAGGTGAAAACTCAAAACAGCACCAGAACGTCCCCGTGGGTGGCACCAACACCTCCCACGGGACCAACGTAAGTCGTAGGAACTGACCCCGCTACCGCGGGACTCCCGGTGTGAGAATACAACGGTAATTTGTGTATTTCTAGACTTAGGCTTAAAAACATGACCTTAGAGGGTGAAAACTCGAAACAACCCCTGAACGGCCCCGTGGGTGGCAGCAACACCTCCCATGGGACCAACGTAACTCGTAGGAACTGACCCCGCATCCGCGGGTCTCCCAGTTTGAGAATACGATGGTAATTTGCGTATTTCTAGACTTAGGCTTAAAAACATGGCGTTAGAAGGTGAAAACTCAAAACAACCCCAGAACGACGCCGTGGGTGGCACCAACACCTTCCACGGGACCAACGTAACTCGTAGGAACTCACCCCACAACAGCGGGTCTCCCGATTTGAGAGTACTACGATAATTTGCATATTTCTAGACTTAGGCTTAAAAACATGGTGTCAGAAGGTGAAAACTCGAAACAGCCCCAGAACGGCCCCGTGGGTGGCACCAACACCTCCCATGGGACCAACGTAACTCGTAGGAACTGACCCCGCACCCGCGGGTCTCTCGATTTGAGAATACGACGATAATTTGCGTATTTCAAGACTTAGGGTGTAAGACATGGCGTTAGAAGGTGAAAACACGAAACAATCCTAGAACGGCCCAGGGGTGGCACCAACACGTCCCACGGGACAAACGTACCTCGTAGGAACTGACCCCTTTGCCGCGGGACTCCCGATTTGAGAATATAATGGTAATTTACATATTTATAGACTAAGGGTTAAAAACATGACGTTAGAGGGTGAGTACTCGAAACAGCCCCTGAACGGCCCCGTGGGTGGCACCAACACCTCCCACGGGACCAATGTAACTCGTAGAAACTGACCCCGCAGCCGCGGGAATCCCGATTTCAAAATACGACCGTAATTTGCATATTTCTAGACTTAGGCGTAAAAACATGGCGTTAGAGGGTGAAAACACGAAACAACCCCAGAACGGCCCCGTGGGTGGCACCAACACGTCCCACGGGACAAACGTACCTCGTAGGAACTGACCCCTTTGCCGCGGGACTCCCGATTTGAGAATATAATGGTAATTTACATATTTATAGACTAAGGGTTAAAAACATGACGTTAGAGGGTGAGTACTCGAAACAGCCCCTGAACGGCCCCGTGGGTGGCACCAACACCTCCCACGGGACCAATGTAACTTTTAGAAACTTACCACGCAGCCGCGGGACTCCCGGTTTTAGAATTCGATGATAATTTGCATATTTGTAGACTTAGGCTTAAAAATATGGTGTTAAAGGGTGAGAACTCGAAACAGCCCCCGAACGTCCCCGTGGGTGGCACCAACACCTCCCACGGAACCAACGTAACTCGTAGGAACTGACCCTGCAGCCGCGGGTCTCCCGGTTTGAGAGTAGTACCATAATTTGCATATTTCTAGACTTAGGCTTAAAAATTTGATGTTAGAGGGTGAAAACTCGAAACAACCTCCGAACGGCCCCGTGGGTGGCACCAACACCTCCCACGGGACGAACGTAACTCGTAGGAACTGACCCCGCAGCCGCGGGTCTCCCAGTTTGAGAATACGACGGTAATTTGCGTATTTCTGACTTAGGCTTAAAAACATGGCGTTAGAAGGTGAAAACTCAAAACAACCCCGGAACGGCTCCGTGGGTGGCACCAACAGCTCCCACGGGACCAACATAACTCGTAGGAACTGACCCCACAACAACGGGTCTCCCGGTTTGAGAGTACTACAGTAATTTGCCTATTTCTAGACTTAGGCTTAAAAACATGGTGTTAGAAGGTGCAAACTCAAAACAGCCCCGAATGGCCCCGTGGGTGGCACCAACACCTCCCACGGGACCAACGTAACTCGTAGGAACTGACCCCGCAGCCGCGTGTCTCCCGGTTTGAGAATACGACGGTAAGTTGTGTATTTTTAGACTTAAGCAAAACATGGCGTTAAAAGGTGAAAACTCGAAACAGCCCCCGAACGGCCCCGTGGGTGGCACCAACACCACCCACGGCACTAACGAAACACGTAGGAACTGACCCCATAGCCGCGGGTCTCCCGGTTTCAGAATACGATGGTAATTTTTATATTTCTAGACTTAGGCTTAAAAACATGGCGTTAGAAGGTGAAAACTCGAAACAGCCCCAGAATGGCCCCGTGGGTGGCACCAACACCTCCCATGGGACCAACGTAAGTCGTAGGAACTGACCCCGCAGCCGCGGGACTCCCGATTTGAGAATACGACGGTAATTTGAATATTTATAGACTTAGGCTTAAAAACATGGCGATAGAGGGTGAAAACTAGAAACAGCCCCAAAACAGCCCCGTGGGTGGCACCAACACCTCCCACGGCACCTACGTAACTCGTAGGAACTGACCCCGCAGTCCCGGGTCTCCCAATTTGAGAATACGATGGTAATTTGCGTATTTCTATACACACCAGAACGTCCCCGTGGGTGGCACCAACACCTCCTACGGGACCAACGTAAGTCGTAGGAACTGACCCCGCTACCGCGGGACTCCTGGTATGAGAATACGACGGTAATTTGCATATTTATAGACTTAGGGTTAAAAACATGGCGTTAGAGGGTGAGAACTCGAAACAGCCCCCAAAAGGCCCCGTGGGTGGCACCAACACTTCCCTCGGGACCAATGTAACTCGTAGGAACTGACCCCGCAGCTGCGGGACTCCCGATTTTAGAATACGACGGTAATATGCATATTTATAGACTTAGGCTTAAAAACATGGCGTTAGAGAGTGAAAACTAGAAACGGCCCCAGAACGGGCCCGTGGGTGGCACCAACACCTCCCACGGGACCAACGTAACTCCTAGGAACTGACCCCGCAGCCGCGGGTCTCCCGATTTTAGAATATGACAATAATTTGCGTATTTCTAGACTTACGGATAAAAACATGGCGTTAGAAGGTGAAAACTTGAAATAGCCCCAGAACGGCCCCGTGTGTGGCACCAACACCTCCCACGGGACCAACGTAACTCGTAGGAACTGACCCCGTAGTCACGGGATTCCCGATTTGAGAATACGACAGTAATTTGCATATTTATAGACTTAGGGTTAAAAAATGGCGTTAGAGGGTAAGAACTCGAAACTGCCCCCGAACGGTCCCGCGGGTGGCACCAACACCTCCCACGGGACCAATGTAACTCGTAGAAACTGACCCCACAGCCGCGGGACTCTCGGTTTTAGAATACGATGGTAATTTGCATATATCTATACTTAGGCTTAAAAACATAGCGTTAGAGGGGGAAAACTCAAAACAGCCCCCGAACGACCCCGTGGGTGGCACCAACACCTCCCACGGGAGCAATGTAACTCATAGGAACTGACCCCGCAGCCGTGGGACTCCCGGTTTGAGAATACGACAAAAATTTGCATATTTGTAGACTTAGGCTTAAAAACATGGCGTTAGAGGGTGAGAACTCGAAACATCCCCCGAACGTCCCCGTGGGTGGCACCAACACCTCCCACGGGACCAACGTAACTCGTAGGAACTGACCCCGCAGCCGCGGGTCTCCCAGTTTGAGAATACGACGGTAATTTGTGTATGTCTAGACTTAGGCTTAAAACATTGGCGTTAGCAGGTGAAAACTGAAAACAAGCCCGGAACGACCCCGTGTGTGGCACCAACACCTTCATCGGGACCAACGTAACTCATAGGAACTGACCACACAACAGCGGGTCTCCCGATTTGAGAGTACTACGGTAATTTTCATATTTCTAGACTTAGGCTTAAAATCATGGCGTTAGAAGGTGAAAACTCGAAACAGCCCCCGAACGTCCCCGTGGGTGGCATCAACACCTCCTATGGGACCAACGTAACTCGTAGGAACTGACCCCGCAGCCGCGGGTCTCCCGATTTGAGAATACGACGTTTATTTATGTATTTCTAGACTTAAGAAAAACATGGCATTAAAAGGTGAAAACTCGAAACAATCCTCGAACGGCCCCGTGGGTGGCACCAACACCTCCCACGGCACTAACGTAACTCGTAGGAACTGACCCTGCAGCCGCGGGTCTCCCGGTTTGAGAGTAGTACCATAATTTGCATATTTCTAGACTTAGGCTTAAAAATTTGATGTTAGAGGGTGAAAACTCGAAACAACCCCCGAACGGCCAGTGGGTGGCACCAACACCTCCCACGGGACGAACGTAACTCGTAGGAACTGACCCCGCAGCCGCGGGTCTCCCGGTTTGAGAATACGACGGTAATTTGCGTATTTCTAGACTTAGGCTTAAAAACATGGCGTTAGAAGGTGAAAACTCAAAACAACCCCGGAACGGCTCCGTGGGTGGCACCAACACCTCCCACGGGACCAACATAACTCGTAGGAACTGACCCCACAACAACGGGTCTCCCGGTTTGAGAGTACTACAGTAATTTGCCTATTTCTAGACTTAGGCTTAAAAACATGGTGTTAGAAGGTGAAAACTCAAAACAGCCCCGAATGGCCCCGTGGGTGGCACCAACACCTCCCACGGGACCAACGTAACTCGTAGGAACTGACCCCGCAGCCGCGTGTCTCCCGGTTTGAGAATACGACGGTAAGTTGTGTATTTTTAGACTTAAGCAAAACATGGCGTTAAAAGGTGAAAACTCGAAACAGCCCCCGAACGGCCCCGTGGGTGGCACCAACACCACCCACGGCACTAACGAAACACGTAGGAACTGACCCCATAGCCGCGGGTCTCCCGGTTTCAGAATACGATGGTAATTTTTATATTTCTAGACTTAGGCTTAAAAACATGGCGTTAGAAGGTGAAAACTCGAAACAGCCCCAGAATGGCCCCGTGGGTGGCACCAACACCTCCCATGGGACCAACGTAAGTCTTAGGAACTGACCCCGCAGCCGCGGGACTCCCGATTTGAGAATACGACGGTAATTTGAATATTTATAGACTTAGGCTTAAAAACATGGCGATAGAGGGTGAAAACTAGAAACAGCGCCAAAACAGCCCCGTGGGTGGCACCAACACCTCCCACGGCACCTACGTAACTCGTAGGAACTGACCCCGCAGTCCCGGGTCTCCCGATTTGAGAATACGATGGTAATTTGCGTATTTCTATACACACCAGAACGTCCCCGTGGGTGGCACCAACACCTCCTACGGGACCAACGTAAGTCGTAGGAACTGACCCCGCTACCGCGGGACTCCTGGTATGAGAATACGACGGTAATTTGCATATTTATAGACTTAGGGTTAAAAACATGGCGTTAGAGGGTGAGAACTCGAAACAGCCCCCAAAAGGCCCCGTGGGTGGCACCAACACTTCCCTCGGGACCAATGTAACTCGTAGGAACTGACCCCGCAGCCGCGGGACTCCCGATTTTAGAATACGACGGTAATATGCATATTTATAGACTTAGGCTTAAAAACATGGCGTTAGAGAGTGAAAACTAGAAACGGCCCCAGAACGGGCCCGTGGGTGGCACCAACACCTCCCACGGGACCAACGTAACTCCTAGGAACTGACCCCGCAGCCGCGGGTCTCCCGATTTTAGAATATGACAATAATTTGCGTATTTCTAGACTTACGGATAAAAACATGGCGTTAGAAGGTGAAAACTTGAAATAGCCCCAGAACGGCCCCGTGTGTGGCACCAACACCTCCCACGGGACCAACGTAACTCGTAGGAACTGACCCCGTAGTCACGGGATTCCCGATTTGAGAATACGACAGTAATTTGCATATTTATAGACTTAGGGTTAAAAAATGGCGTTAGAGGGTAAGAACTCGAAACTGCCCCCGAACGGTCCCGCGGGTGGCACCAACACCTCCCACGGGACCAATGTAACTCGTAGAAACTGACCCCACAGCCGCGGGACTCTCGGTTTTAGAATACGATGGTAATTTGCATATATCTATACTTAGGCTTAAAAACATAGCGTTAGAGGGGGAGAACTCAAAACAGCCCCCGAACGGCCCCGTGGGTGGCACCAACACCTCCCACGGGAGCAATGTAACTTATAGGAACTGACCCCGCAGCCGTGGGACTCCCGATTTGAGAATACGACAAAAATTTGCATATTTGTAGACTTAGGCTTAAAAACATGGCGTTAGAGGGTGAGAACTCGAAACATCCCCCGAACGTCCCCGTGGGTGGCACGAACACCTCCCACGGGACCAACGTAACTCGTAGGAACTGACCCCGCAGCCGCGGGTCTCCCAGTTTGAGAATACGACAGTAATTTGTGTATGTCTAGACTTAGGCTTAAAACATTGGCGTTAGCAGGTGAAAACTGAAAACAAGCCCGGAACGACCCCGTGTGTGGCACCAACACCTTCATCGGGACCAACGTAACTCATAGGAACTGACCACACAACAGCGGGTCTCCCGATTTGAGAGTACTACGGTAATTTGCATATTTCTAGACTTAGGCTTAAAAACATGGCGTTAGAAGGTGAAAACTCGAAACAGCCCCCGAACGTCCCCGTGGGTGGCATCAACACCTCCTATGGGACCAACGTAACTCGTAGGAACTGACCCCGCAGCCGCGGGTCTCCCGATTTGAGAATACGACGGTAATTTATGTATTTCTAGACTTAAGAAAAACATGGCATTAAAAGGTGAAAACTCGAAACAATCCTCGAACGGCCCCGTGGGTGGCACCAACACCTCCCACGGCACCAACGTAACTCGTAGGAACTGACCCCGCAGCCCCGGGTCTCCCGGTTTGAGAATACGATGGTAATTTTCATATTTCTAGACTTAGGCTTAAAAACATGGCCTTAGAAGGTGAAAACTCAAAACAGCCCCAGAACGGCCCCGTGGGTGGCACAGACACCTCCCACGGGACCAACGTAACTCGTAGGAACTGACCCCGCAGCCGCGGGTCTCCCGATTTGAGAATACGACGGTAATTTGCGTATTTCTAGACTTAGTCTTTAAAACATGGCGTTAGAAGGTGAAAAATCGAAACAGCCCCAAAACGACCCCGTGGGTGGCACCAACACCTCCCACGGGACCAACGTAACTCGTAAGAACTTACCCCGCAGCCCCGGGTCTCCTGGTTTGAGAATACGATGGTAATTTTCGTATTTCTAGACTTAGGCTTAAAAACATGACGTTAGAAGGTGAAAACTCGAAATAGCCCCAGAACGGCCCCGTGGGTGGCACCAACACCTCCCACGGGACCAACGTAACTCGTAGGAACTGACCCCGCAACCGCAGGACTCCCGATTTAAGAATACGACGGTAATTTGCATATTTATAGACTTAGGGTTAAAAACATGGCGTTAGAGGGTGAGAACTCGAAACATCCCCCAAAGGGCCCCTTGGGAGGCACCAACACCTCCCACGGGACCAATGTAACTCATAGGAACTGACCCCGTAGTCGCGGGACTCCCGGTTTTAGAATATGCCAAAAATTTTCATATTTATAGACTTAGGCTTAAAAACATGGTGTTAGAGGGTGAAAACTAGAAACAGCCCCAGAACGGGCCCGTGGGTGGCACCAACACCTCCCACGGGACAAACGTAACTCGTAGGAACTGACCCCGCAGCAGCGGGTCTCCCGGTTTAAGAACACGACGATAATTTGCGTATTTCTAGACTTAGGGTGTAAAACATTTCGCTAGAAGGTGAAAACTAGAAACAACCCAGAACGGCCCCGTAAGTGGCACCAACACGTCCCACGGGACCAACGTAACTCGTAAGAACTGACCCCGTTGCCGCGGGACTCCCGATTTGAGAATACGATGGTAATTTGCATATTTATTGACTGAGTGTTAAAAACGTGACATTAGAGGCTGAGAACTCAAAATAGCCCCTGAACGGCCCCATGGGTGACACCAACACCTCCCACGGGACCAAATATAACTCGTAGAAACTGACCCCAAAGCCGCGGGACTCCCGGTTTTAGAATACGATAGTAATTTGCATATTTCTAGACTTAGGCTTAAAAACATGGCGTTAGAGGGTGAAATCTCGAAACAGCCCCCGAACGGCCCCGTGGGTGGCAGCAACACCTCCCACGGGGACAATGTAACTCATAGGAACTGACCCCGCAGCCGCGGGACTTCCGGTTTGAGAATACGATGACAATTTGCATATTTGTAGACTTAGGCTTAAAAACATGGCGTTAGAGGGTGAGAACTCGAAAGAGCCCCCGAATGTCCCCGTGGGTGGCACCAACACCTCCCACGGGACCAACGTAACTCGTAGGAACTGACCCGGCAGCCGCGGGTCTCCCAGTTTGAGAATACTACGGTAATTTGCGTATTTCTAGACTTAGGCTTTAAAACATGGCGTTAGAAGGTGAAAACTCAATACAACCCCGGAACGACCCCGTGGGTGGCACCAACACCTCCCACGGGACCAACGTAACTCGTAGCAACTGACCCCACAACAGCGGGTCTCCCAGTTTGAGAGTACTACGATAATTTGCATATTTCTAGACTTCGGATTAAAAATATGGCGTTAGAAGGTGAAAACTCGAAACAGCCCCCGAACGGCGCCGTAGGTGGCACCAACACCTCCCACGGGACGAACGTAACTCGTAGGATTTGACCCCGCAGCCGCGGGTCTGCCGATTTGAGAATACGACAGTAATTTGTGTATTTCTAGACTTAAGCAAAACATGGCGTTAAAAAGTTAAAACTCAAAATAGCCCCCGAACGGCCCCGTGGGTGACACCAACACCTCCCACGGCACTAACGTAACTCGTAGGAACTGACCCCACATCCGCGGGTCTCCTTGTTTGAGAATACGATGGTAATTTTTGTATTTCTAGACTTAGGCTTAAGAACATGGCGTTAGAAGGTGAAAACTAGAAACAAGCCCAGATTGGCCCCACGGGTGGCATCAACACCTCCCACGGGCCAACGTAACTCGTAGGAACTGACCCCGCAGCCGCGGGACTCCTGATTTGAGAATACGATGGTAATTTGCATATTTATAGACTTAGGCGTAAAAACATGGCGTTAGAGGGTGAAAACTCGAAACAGCCCCAGAACAGCCCCGTGGGTGGCACCAACACCTCCCACGGCACCGACGTAACTCGTTGGAGCTGAACCCGCAGTCTCCTGATTTGGGAATATGACGGTAATTTGCGTATTTCTAGACTTAGGCTTAAAAACATGGCGTTAGAAGGTGAAAACTCAAAACAGTACCAGAACGTCCCCGTGGGTGGCACCAACACCTCCCACGGGACCAACGTAAGTCGTAGGAACTGACCCCGCTACCGCGGGACTCTCGGTTTGAGAATGCGACGAAAATTTGCATATTTGTAGACTTTGGCTTAAAAACATGGCGTTAGAGGGTGAGAACTCGAAACAGCCCCCGAACGTCCCCGTGGGTGGCACCAACACCTCCCACGGGACCAACGTAACTCGTAGGAACTGACCCCGTAGCCGCGGGTCTCCCAGTTTGAGAATACGACGGTAATTTGTGTATGTCTAGACTTAGGCTTAAAAACATGGCGTTAGAAGATGAAAACTCAAAACAACCCCAGAACGACGCCGTGGGTGGCACTAACACCTTCCACGGGACCAACGTAACTCGTAGGAACTGACCCCACCACAGCAAGTCTCCCGATTTAAGAGTACTACGATAATTTGCATATTTCTAGACTTAGGCTTAAAAACATGGTGTTAGAAGGTGAAAACTGGAAACGGCCCCAGAACGGTCCCGTGGGTGGCACCAACACCTCCCACGGGACCAACGTAACTCGTAGGAACTGACCCCGCACCCGCGGGTCTCCCGGTTTGAGAATACGACGATAATTTGCGTATTTCAAGACTTAGGGTGTAAAACATGACGTTAGAAGGTGAAAACTCAAAACAGCCCCAGAACGTCCCCGTGGGTGGCACCAACACGTCCCACGGGACAAACGTACCTTGTAGGAACTGACCCCGTTGCCGCGGGACTCCCGATTTGAGAATACAATGGTAATTTACATATTTATAGACTGAGGGTTAAAAACATGACGTTAGAGGGCGAGTACTCGAAACAGCCCCTGAACAGCCCCATGGGTGGCACCAACACCTCCCACGGGACCAATGTAACTCGTAGAAACTTACCACCCAGCCGCGGGACTCCCGGTTTTAGAATACGACAATAATTTGTGTATATCTATACTTAGGCTTAAAAACATGGTGTTAGAGGGTGAAAACTCGAAACAGCCCCCGAACGGCCCCGTGGTTGGCACCAACACCTCCCACAGGGCCAATGTAACTCATAGGAACTGACCCCACAACCGCGGGACTCCCGGTTTGAGAATTCGATGATAATTTGCATATTTGTAGACATAGGTTTAAAAATATGGCGTTAAAGGGTGAGAACTCAAAATAGCCCCCGAACGTCCCCGTGGGTGGCACCAACACCTCCCACGGGACCAACGTAACTCGTAGGAACTGACCCCGCAACCGCGGGTCTCCCGGTTTGAGAGTACTACGATAATTTGCATATTTCTAGACTTGGGCTTAAAAATTTGACGTTAGAGGGTGAAAACTCGAAACAACCCCCGAACGGCCCCGTGGGTGGCACCAACACCTCCCACGGGACCAACGTAACTCGTAGGAACTGACCCCGCAGCCGCGGGTCTCCCGGTTTGAGAATACGATGATAATTTGCATATTTGTAGACTTAGGTTTAAAAACATCGCGTTAGATGGTGAAAACTCAAAACTGCCCAAGAACGGCCCCGTGGGTGGCACCAACACCTCCCACGGGACCAACGTAAGTCGTAGGAACTGACCCCGCTACCGCGGGACTCCCGGTGTGAGAATACGACGGTAATTTGCGTATTTCTAGACTTAGGCTTAAAAACATGACCTTAGAGGATGAAAACTCGAAACAACCCCCGAACGGCCCCGTGGGTGGCAGCAACACCTCCCACGGGACCAACGTAACTCGTAGGAACTGACCCCGCATCCGCGGGTCTCCCAGTTTGAGAATACGATGGTAATTTGCGTATTTCTAGACTTAGGCTTAAAAACATGGCGTTAGAAGGTGAGAACTCAAAACAACCCCAGAACGACGCCGTGGGTGGCACCAACACCTTCCACGGGACCAACGTAACTCGTAGGAACTGACCCCACAACAGCGGGTCTCCCGGTGTGAGAGTACTACGGTAATTTTCATATTTCTAGAGGGTGAGAACTCGAAACAGCCCCCAAACGGCCCCGTGGGTGGCACCAACACCTCCCACGGGACCAACGTAACTCGTAGGAACTGACCCCGCACCCGCGGGTCTCCCGGTTTGAGAATACGATGACAATTTGCGTATTTCAAGACTTAGGGTGTAAGACAATGCGTTAGATGGTGAAAACTCGAAACAGCCCCAGAACGGCCCCGTGGGTGGCACCAACACGTCCCACGGGACAAACGTACCTCGTAGGAACTGACCCCGTTGCCGCGGGACTCCCGATTTGAGAATACAATGGTAATTTACATATTTATAGACTGAGGGTTAAAAACATGACGTTAGAGGGTGTGTACTCGAAACAGCCCCTGAACGGCCCCGTGGGTGGCACCAACACCTCCCACGGGACCAATGTAACTCGTAGAAACTTGCCACGCAGCCGCGGGACTCCCGGTTTGAGAATACGATGGTAATTTTCATATTTCTATACTTATTCTTAAAAACATGGCGTTAGAAGGTGAAAACTCAAAACATCCCCAGAACGGCCCCGTGGGTGGCACAGACACCTCCCACGGGACCAACGTAACTCGTAGGAACTGACCCCGCAGCCGCGGGTCTCCCGGTTTGAGAATACGACGGTAATTTGCGTATTTCTAGACTTAGGCTTAAAAACATGGCGTTAGAAGGTGAAAAATCGAAACAGCCCCAGAACGACCCCGTGGATGGCACCAACCCCTCCCACGGGACCAACGTAACTCGTAGGAACTGACCCCGCAGCCCCGAGTCTCCTGGTTTGAGAATACCATGGTAATTTTCATATTTCTAGACTTAGGCTTAAAAACATGGCGTTAGAAGGTGAAAACTCAAAACAGCCCCAGAACGGCCCCGTGGGTGGCACAGACACCTCCCACGGGACCAACGTAACTCGTAGGAACTGACCCCGCAGCCGCGGGTCTCCCGGTTTGAGAATACGACTGTAATTTGCGTATTTCTAGACTTAGACTTAAAAACATGGCGTTAGATGGTGAAAAATCGAAACAGCCCCAGAACGACCCCGTGGGTGGCACCAACACCTCCCACGGGACCAACGTAACTCGTAAGAACTGACCCCGCAGCCCTGGGTCTCCCGGTTTGAGAATACGATGGTAATTTTCGTATTTCTAGACTTAGCCTTAAAAACATGGCGTTAGAAGGTGAAAACTCGAAATAGCCCCAGAACGGCCCCGTGGGTGGCACCAACACCTCCCACGGGACCAACGTAACTCGTAGGAACTGACCCCGCAACCGCGGGACTCCCGATTTAAGAATACGACGGTAATTTGCATATTTATAGACTTAGGGTTAAAAACATGACGTTAGAGGGTGAGAACTCAAAACATCCCCCAAAGGGCCCCGTGGGAGGCACCAACACCTCCCACGGGACCAATGTAACTCATAGGAACTGACCCTGTAGTCGCGGGACTCCCGGTTTTAGAATATGATGAAAATTTGCATATTTATAGACTTAGGCTTAAAAACATGGTGTTAGAGGGTGAAAACTAGAAACAGCCCCAGAACGGGCCCGTGGGTGGCACCAACACCTCCCACGGGACCCACGTAACTCGTAGGAACTGACCCCGCAGCCGCGCGTCTCCCAGTTTAAGAACACGACGATAATTTGCGTATTTGAAGACTTAGGGTCTAAAACATGGCGTTAGAAGGTGAAAACTCGAAACAACCCCAGAACGGCCCCGTAAGTGGCACCAACACGTCCCACGGGACCAACGTAACTCGTAAGAACTGACCTTGTAGCCGCGGGACTCCCGATTTGAGAATACGATTGTAATTTGCATATTTTTAGACCGAGGGTTAAAAACATGACCTTAGAGGGTGAGAACTCGAAACAGCCCCTGAACGGCCCCGTGGGTGACACCAACACCTCCCACGGGACCAATGTAACTCGTATAAACTTACCCCCCAGCCGCGGGACTCCCGATTTTAGAATACGACGGTAATTTGCATATTTCTAGACTTAGGATTAAAAACATGGCATTAGAAGGTGAAAACTCGAAACAACCCCGGAACGGCTCCGTGGGTAGTGGCACCAACACCTCCCACGGGACCAACGTAACTCGTAGGAACTGACCCCACAACAGAGGGTCTCCCGATTTGAGAGTACTACAGTAGTTTGCATATTTCTTGACTTAGGCTTAAAAACATGGCGTTAGATGGTGAAAACTCGAAATACCCCCCGAACGGCCCCGTGGGTGGCACCAACACCTCCCACGGGAGCAACATAACTCGTAGGAACTGACCCCGCAGTCGCGGGTCTCCCAGTTTGAGAATACGACGGTAATTTGCGTATTTTTAGACTTAAGAAAAACATGTCGTTAAAAGGTGAAAGCTTGAAATAGCCCCCGAACAGCCCCGTGGGTGGCACCAACACCTCCCACGACACCAACGTAACTCGTAGGAACTGACCCCACAGCCGCGGGTCTCCCGATTTGAGAATACGATGGTAATTTGCGTATTTCTAGACTTTGGGATAAAGATGGCGTTAGAAGGTGAAAACTCGAAACAACCCCAGAACGGTCCCGTGGGTGGCAACAACACCTCCCACGGGACCAACGTAACTCGTAGGAACTAACCCCACAGCCGCGGGTCTCCCGGTTTGAGAATACGATGGTAATTTGCGTATTTCAAGACTTAGGCTTAAAAACATGGCGTTAGAAGATGAAAACTCGAAACAGCCCCAGATTGGCCCCATGGGTGGCACCAACGCCTCCCACGGGACCAACGTAACTCGTAGGAACTGACCTCGCAGCCGCAGGTCTCCCGGTTTGAGAATACGATGGTACTTTGCGTATTTCTAGACTTATGTTTAAAAACATGGCGTTAGAAGGTGAAATCTCGAAACAGACCAAGAACGGCCCCGTCGGTAGCACCAACACCTCCCACGGGACCAACGTAACTCGTAGGAACTGACCCCACAGACGCGGGACTCCCGGTTTGAGAATATGACGATAATTTGTGTATTTCAAAAGTTAGGGTTAAAAACATGGCGTTAGAAGTGAAAACTCGAAATAGCCCCAGAATGTCCCCGTGGGTGGCACCAACACCTCCCACGGGACTAACGTAACTCGTAGGAACTGACCCCGCAATCGCGGGACTCTCGGTGTGAGAATACAACGATAATTTTCATATTTATAGACTTAGAGTTAAAAACATGGCCTTAGAGGGTGAGAACTCGAAACAGCCCCCAAATGGCCCCGTTGGTGGCACCAACACCTCCCACGGGACCAATGTAACTCGTAGGAACTGACCCCGCAGCTGCGGGACTCTCGGTTTTAGAATATGACGGTAATCTGCATATTTATAGACTTAGGCTTAAAAACATGGCGTTAGAGGGTGAAAACTTGAAACAGCCCTAGAACGGGCCCGTGGCTGGCACCAACACCTCCCACGGGACCAACGTAACTCGTAGTAACTGACCCCGCAGCCGCGGGTCTCCCGGTTTGAGAATACGACGGTAATTTGTGTATTTCTAGACTTAAGCAAAACATGGCGTTAAAAGGCGAAAACTCAAAATAGCCCCCGAACGGCCCCGTGGGTGGCACCAACACCTCCCACGGCACTAACGTAACTCCTAGGAACTGGCCCCACAGCCGCGGGTCTCCCGGTTTGAGAATACGATGGTAATTTTCGTATTTCTAGACTTAGGCTTAAAAACATGGCGTTAGAAGGTGAAAACTCGAAACAGCCCCAGATTGGCCCCGTGGGTGGCACCAACACCTCCCACGGGACCAACGTAACTCGTAGGAACTGACCCTGCAGCCGCGGATCTCCCAGTTTGAGAATACGACGGTAATTTGCGTATTTCTAGACTTAGGCTTAAAATCATGGCGTTAGAAGGTGAAAACTAGAAACAGCACCTGAACGACCCTGTGGGTGGCACCACCACCTCCAACGGGACCAATGTAACTCGTTGGAACTGACCCCGCAGCCCCGGGTCTCCTGGTTTGAGAATACGATGGTAATTTGCGTATTTATAGACTTAGGCTTAAAAACATGGCGTTAGAAGGTGAAAACTCGAAATAGCCACAGAACGGCCCCATGGGTGGCACCAACACCTCCCATGGGACCAACATAACTTATAGGAACTGACCCGGCAACCGTGGGACTCCCGGTGTGAGAATACGATGGTAATTTGCATATTTATAGACTTAGGGTTAAAAACATGGCGTTAGAGGGTGAGAACTCGAAATAACCCCCAAAGGGCCCCGTGGGAGGCACCAACACCTCCCACGGGACGAATGTAACTCATAGGAACTGACCCCGCAGTCGCGGGTCTCCCGATTTTAGAATACGATGGTAATTTGCATATTTATAGACTTAGGCTTAAAAACATGGCGTTAGAGGGTGAAAGCTAGAAACAGCCCCACAACGGGCCCGTTGGTGGCACCAACCCCTCCCACGGGACCAACGTAACTCGTAGGAACTGACCCCGTAGCCGCGGGTCTCTCGGTTTGAGAATACGACGGTAATTTGCATATTTATAGACTTAGGCTTAAAAACATGGCGTTAGAGGGTGAAAGCTAGAAACAGCCCCACAACGGGCCCGTGGGTGGCACCAACACCTCCCACGGGACCAACGTAACTCGTAGGAACTGACCCCGTAGCCGCGGGTCTCTCGGTTTGAGAATACGATTGTAATTTGCGTATTTCTAGACTTAGGGTGTAAAACATGGCGTTAGAAGGTGAAAACTCGAAACAGCCCCAGAACGGCCCTGTGGGTGGCACCAACACCTCCCACGGGACCAACGTAACTCGTAGGAACTGACCCCGCAGCCGTGGGACTCCCGGTTTGAGAATACGACGGTAATTTGTATATTTATAGACTTAGGCTTAAAAACATGGCGTTAGTGGGTGAAAACTCGAAAAATCCCCTGAACGGCCCCGTGGGTGGCACCAACACCTCCCACGGGACCAACGTAACTCGTAGGAACTGACCCCGCAACACCGTTCTCTCGATTTGAGAATACGACGGTAATTTGCGTATTCTAGACTTAAGCTTAAAAACATGGCGTTAGAAGGTGAAAACTCGAAATAGCCCCAGAACGGCCCCATGGGTGGCACCAACACCTCCCACGGGACCAACGTAACTCGTAGGAACTGACCCCGCAATCGCGGGACTCCCGGTGTGAGAATACGATGATAATTTTCATATTTATAGACTTAGGGTTAAAAACATGGCGTTAGAGGGTGAGAACTCGAAACAGCCCCCAAACGGTCCCGTGGGTGGCACCAACACCTCCCACGGGACCAACGTAACTCGTAGGAACTGACCCCGCAGCCGCGGGACTCCCGATTTTAGAATATGACGGTAATTTGCATATTTATAGAGTTAGGCTTAAAAACAGGGCGTTAGAGGGTGAAAACTTGAAAAAGCCCCAAAACGGGCCCGTGGGTGGCACCAACACCTCCCACGGGACCAACGTAACTCGTAGGAACTGACCCCGCCGCCGCTGGTCTCTCGGTTTGAGAATACGATGGTAATTTGTGTATTTCTAGACTTAGGCTTAAAAACATGGCGTTAGGAGGTCAAAACTCGAAACAACCCCAGAACGGCCCCGTGGGTGGCACGAACACCTTCCAAGGGACTAACGTAACTCATAGGAACTGACCCCGTAGCCGCGGGTCTCCCGGTTTGAGAATACGACGGTAATTTGCGTATTTCTAGACTTAGGGTGTAAAACATGGCGTTAGAAGGTGAAAACTCGAAACAGCCCCAGAACGGCCCCGTGGGTGGCACCAACACGTCCCACGGGACGAACGTAACTCGTAGGAACTGACCCCGTTGCCACGGGACTCCCAATTTGAGAATATGACGGTAATTTGCATATTTATAGACTGAGGGTTAAAAACATGACGTTAGAGGGTGAGAACTCAAAACAGCCCCTGAACGGCCCCGTGGGTGACACCAGCATCTCCCACGGGACCAATGTAACTTGTAGAAAATTACACCCCAGCCGCGGGACTCACGATTTTAGAATACGACGGTAATTTGCGTATTTCTAGACTTAGGGTTAAAAACATGGCGTTAGAGGGTGAAAACTCAAAACAGCCCCCGAACGGCCCGTGGGTGGCACCAACACCTCCCACGGGGCCAATGTAACTCATAGGAACTGACCCCACAGCCGCGGGTCTCCCGATTTGAGAATACGACGGTAATTTGCGTATTTCTAGACTTTCGCTTAAAAACATGGCGTTAGAAGGTGAAAACTCGAAACAGCCCCAGAATGGCCCCGTGGGTGTCACCAACCCCTCCCACGGGACCAACGTAACTCGTAGGAACTGACCCCATAGCCGCGGGTCTCCCGGTTTGAGAATACGATGGTAATTTTCGTATTTCTAGACATAGGCTTAAAAACATGGCGTTAGAAGGTGAAAACTCAAAACAGCCCCAGAACGGCCCCGTGGGTGGCACCAACACCTCCCACGGGACCAACGTAACTCGTTGGAACTGACCTCGCAGCCACAGGTCTCCCGGTTTGAGAATACAATGGTAGTTTGCATATTTTTAGACTTAGGTTTAAAAACATGGCGTTAGAAGGTGAAAACTCAAAACAGCCCCAGAACGGCCCCGTGGGTGGCACCAACACCTCCCACGGGACCAACGTAACTCATAGGAACTGACCCCGCAGCCGTGGGACTCCCGATTTGAGAATGCGACGGTAATTTGTATATTTATAGACTTAGGCTTAAAAACATGGCGTTAGTGGGTGAAAACTCGAAAAAGCCCCTGAACGGCCCCGTGGGTGGCACCAACACCTCCCACGGGACCAACGTAACTCGTAGGAAGTGACCCCGCAGCCCCATTCTCTCGATTTGAGAATACGACGGTAATTTGCGTATTTCTAGACTTAAGCTTAAAAACATGGCGTTAGAAGGTGAAAACTCAAAATAGCCCCAGAACGGCCCCATGGGTGGCACCAACACCTCCCACGGGACCAACGTAACTCGTAGGAACTGACCCCGCAATCGCGTGACTCCCGGTGTGAGAATACGACGATAATTTTCATATTTATAGACTTAGGGTTAAAAACATGGCGTTAGAGGGTGAGAACTCGAAACAACCCCCAAACGGCCCCGTGGGTGGCACCAACACCTCCCACGGGACCAACGTAACTCGTAGGAACTGACCCCGCAGCCGCGGGACTCCCGATTTTAGAATATGATGGTAATTTGCATATTTATAGAGTTAGGCTTAAAAACAGGGCGTTAGAGGATGAAAACTTGAAAAAGCCCCAAAACGGGCTCGTGGGTGGCACCAACACCTCCCACGGGACCAACGTAACTCGTAGGAACTGACCCCGCCGCCGCGGGTCTCTCGGTTTGAGAATACGATGGTAATTTGTGTATTTCTAGACTTAGGCTTAAAAACATGGCGTTAGGAGGTCAAAACTCGAAACAACCCAGAACGGCCCCGTGGGTGGCACGAACACCTTCCACGGGACTAACGTAACTCATAGGAACTGACCCCGTAGCCACGGGTCTCCCGGTTTGAGAATACGACGGTAATTTGCGTATTTCTAGACTTAGGGTGTAAAACATGGCGTTAGAAGGTGAAAACTCGAAATAGCCCCAGAACGGCCCCGTGGGTGGCACCAACACGTCCCACGGGACGAACGTAACTCGTAGGAACTGACCCCGTTGCCGCGGGACTCCCAATTTGAGAATATTACGGTAATTTGCATATTTATAGACTGAGGGTTAAAAATATGACGTTAGAGGGTGAGAACTCAAAACAGCCCCTGAACGGCCCCGTGGGTGACACCAACACCTCCCACGGGACCAATGTAACTTGTAGAAACTTACACCCCAGCCGCGGGACTCACGATTTTAGAATATGACGGTAATTTGCGTATTTCTAGACTTAGGCTTAAAAACATGGCGTTAGAGGGTGAAAACTCGAAACAGCCCCCGAACGGCCCGTGGGTGGCACCAACACCTCCCACGGGGCCAATGTAACTCATAGGAACTGACCCCACAGCCGCGGGTCTCCCGATTTGAGAATACGACGGTAATTTGCGTATTCCTAGACTTTGGCTTAAAAACATGGCGTTAGAAGGTGAAAACTCGAAACAGCCCCAGAATGGCCCCGTGGGTGGCACCAACCCCTCCCATGGGACCAACGTAACTCGTAGGAACTGACCCCATAGCCGCGGGTCTCCCGGTTTGAGAATACGATGGTAATTTTCGTATTTCTAGACTTAGGCTTAAAAACATGGCGTTAGAAGGTGAAAACTCGAAGCAGCCCCAGAACGGCCCCGTGGGTGGCACCAACACCTCCCACGGGACCAACGTAACTCGTTGGAACTGACCTCGCAGCCACAGGTCTCCCGGTTTGAGAATACAATGGTACTTTGCATATTTTTAGACTTAGGTTTAAAAACATGGCGTTAGAAGGTGAAAACTCGAAACAACCCAAGAACGGCCCCGTGGGTGGCACCAACACCTCCCACGGGACCAACGTAACTCGTAGGAACTGACCCCGCAGCCGAGGGACTCCCGGTTTGAGAATACGACGGTAATTTGCATATTTATAGACTTAGGCTTAAAAACATGGCGTTAGTGGGTGAAAACTCAAAAAAGCCCCAGAACGGCCCCGTGGGTGGCACCAACACCTCCTACGGGACAAACGTAACTCGTAGGAACTGACCCCGCATCCCCGGGTCTCTCGATTTGAGAATACGACTGTAATTTGCGTATTTCTAGACTTAGGCTTAATAACATGGCGTTAGAAGGTAAAAACTCGAAATAGCCCCAGAACGGCCCCGTGGGTGGCACCAACACCTCCCACGGGACCAACGTAACTCGTAGGAACTGACCCCGCAACCACGGGACTCCCGGTGTGAGAATACGACGATAAATTTCATATTTATAGACTTAGTTTTAAAAACATGGCGTTAGAGGGTGAGAACTCGAAACAGCCCCCAAACGGCCCCGTGGGTGGCACCAACACCTCCCACGAGACCAATGTAACTCGTAGGAACTGACCCCGCAGCCGCGGGACTCTCGGTTTTAGAATATGACGGTAATTTGCATATTTATAGACTTAGGCTTAAAAACATTGCGTTAGAGGGGAAAACTTGAAACAGCCCCAGAACGAGCCCGTGGGTGGCACAAACACCTCCCACGGGACCAACGTAACTCGTAGGAACTGACCCCGCAGCCGCGGGTCTCCAGATTTGAGAATAAACGATAATTTGCGTATTTCTAGACTTAGGCTTAAAAACATGGCGTTAGAAGGTCAAAACTCGAAACAACCCCAGAACGGCCCCGTGGGTGGCACAAACACCTTCCACGGGACCAACGTAACTCGTAGGAACTGACCCCGCAGCCGCGGGTCTCCTGGTTTGAGAGTACTACTATAATTTGCATATTTCTAGAGTTAGGCTTAAAAACATGACGTTAGAGGGTGAAAATTCGAAAGAGCCCCCGAACGGCCCCGTGGGTGGCACCAACACCTCCCACGGGACCAACATAACTCGTAGGAACTCACCTCGCAACCTTGGGACTCCCGGTGTGAGAATACGACGGTAATTTGCATATTTATAGACCTAGGGTTAAAAACATGGCGTTAGAGGGTGAGAACTCGAAACAGACACCAACGGCCCCCGTGGGTGGGACCAACACCTCCCACGGGACCGATGTAACTCATAGGAACTGACCCCGCAGTCTCGGGACTCACGGTTTTAGAATACGACGGTAATTTGTATATTTATAGACTTAGGCTTAAAAACATGGCGTTAGAGGGTGAACACTAGAAACAGCCCCAGAACGGGCCCGTGGGTGGCACTAACACCTCCCACGGGAGAAACGTAACCCGTAGGAACTGACCCCGCAGCCGCGGGTCTCCCGGTTTGAGAATACAACGGTAATTTGCGTATTTCTAGACTTAGGGATGTAAAACATGGCGTTAGAAGGTGAAAACTAAAAACAGCCCCAGAACGGCCCCGTGGGTGGCACCAACACGTCCCACGGGACCAACGTAACTTGTAGGAACTGACCCCGTTGTCGCGGGACTCCCGATTTGAGAATACGACGGTAATTTGCATATTTATGGACAGAGGGTTGAAAACATGACGTTAGAGGGTGAGAACTTGAAACAGCCCCTGAACGGCCCCGTGGGTGGCACCAACACCTCCCACGGGACAAATGTAACTCGTAGAAACTTACCCCCCAGCCGCGGGACTCCCGGTTTTAGAATACGACTGTAATTTGCGTATTTCTAGACTTAGGCTTAAAAACATGGCGTTAGAGGGTGAAAACTCAAAACAGCCCCCGAACGGCCTCGTGGGTGGCACCAACACCTCCCACGGGGCCAATGTAACTCATAGGAACTGACCCCGCAACCGCGGGACTCCCGGTTTGAGAATACGACGATAATTTGCATATTTGAAGACTAAGGCTTAAAAACATGGCGTTAAAGGGTGAGAATTCGAAACAGCCCCCGAACGTCCCCGTGGGTGGCACAACACCTCCCACGGGACCAACGTAACTCGTAGGAACTGACCCCGCAGCCGCGGGTCTCCCGATTTATGAGTACTACGATAATTTGCATATTTTTAGACTTAGGATTAAAAACTTGACATTAGAGGGTGAAAACTTGAAACTGCCCCCGAACGGCCCCGTGGGTGGCACCAACACCTCCCACGGGACCAACGTAACTCGTAGGAACTGACCCCACAGCTGCGGGTCTTCCTGTTTGATAATACGACGGTAATTTGCGTATTTCTAGACTTAGGCTTAAAAACATGATGTCAGAGGGTGAAAACTCGAAATAGCCCTCAAACGGCCCCGTGGGTGGCACCAACACCTCCCACGGGACCAACTTAACTCGTAGGAACTGACCCCGCAGCAGCGGGTCTCCCTGTTTGAGAATACGACGGTAATTTGCGTATTTCTAGACTTAGGCTTAAAAACATGGCGTTGGAAGGGGAAAACTCGAAAAAACCCCGGAACGGCCACGTGGGTGGCACGAACACCTCCCACGGGACCAACGTAACTCATAGGAACTGACCCCACAACAGCGGGTCTCCCGGTTTGAGAGTACTATAGTAATTTGCATATTTCTAGACTTAGGCTTAAAAACATGGCGTTAGAAGGTGAAAACTCGAAACAACCCCCGACCGGCCCCGTGGGTGGCACCAACACCTCCCACGGGACGAACGTAACTCGTAGGAACTGACCCCGCAGCCGCGGGTCTCCCAGTTTGAGAATACGACGGTAATTTGCGTATTTCTAGACTTAAGAAAAACATGGTGTTAAAAGGTGAAAACTCAAAACAGCCCCCGAATGGCCCCGTGGGTGGCACCAGCACCTCCCACGGCACCAACGTAACTCGTAGGAACTGACCCCACAGCCGCGGGTCTCCCGATTTGAGAATACGATGGTAATTTGCGTATTTCTAGACATAGGCTTAAAAACATGGCGTTAGAAGGTGAAAACTTGAAACAGCCCCAGAACGGCCCCGTGGGTGGCACCAACACCTCCCACGGGACCAACGTAACTCGTAGGAACTGATCCCGCAACCGCGGGTCTCCCGGTTTGAGAATACGATGGTAATTTGCATATTTCTAGACTTAGGCTGAAAAACATGGCGTTAGAAGGTGAACACTCGAAACAGCCCAGAACGGCCCCGTGGGTGGCACCAACACCTCCCATGGGACCAACGTAACTCGTAGGAACTGACCTCGCAACCGCGGGTCTCCCGGTTTGAGAATACGATGGTACTTTGCGTATTTCTAGACTTACGCTTAAAAACATGGCGTTAGAAGGTGAATACTCGAAATAGCCCCAGAACGGCCCCGTGGGTGGCACCAGCACCTTCCACGGGACCAACGTAACTCGTAGGAACTAACCCCGCAGCAGCGGGACTCCCAGTTTGAGAATACGATGGAAATTTGCATATTTATATACATAGGCTTAAAAACATGGCATTAGAGGGTGAAAACTCGAAAAAGCCCCAGAACGGCCCCGTGGGTGGCACCAACACCTCCCACGGGACCCACGTAACTCGTAGGAACTGACCCCGCAGCCCCCGGTCTCTGGATTTGAGAATACGACGATAATTTGTGTATTTCTAGACTTTGGTTTAAAAACATGGCGTTAGAAGGTGAAAACTCAAAATAGCCCCAGAACGGCCCCGTGGGTGGCACCAACACCTCCCACGGGACCAACGTAACTCGTAGGAACTGACCCCGCAACCGCGGGACTCCCGGTGTGAGAATACGACGATAATTTACATATTTATAGACTTAGGGTTAAAAACATGGCGTTAGAGTGTGAGAACTCGAAACAGCCCCCAAACGGCCCCGTGGGTGGCACCAACACCTCCCACGGGACCAATGTAACTCGTAGGAACTGACCCCGCAATCCCGGGACTCCCGGTTTTAGAGTACGATGGTAATTTACATATTTATGGACTTAGGCTTAAAAACATGGCGTTAGAGGGTGAAAACTTGAAACAGCCCCAGAACGGGCACGTGGGTGGCACCAACACCTCCCACGGGACCAACGTAACTCGTAGGAACTGACTTTGCAGCCGCGGGTCTCCCGGTTTTAGAATACGACAGTAATTTGCTTATTTCTAGACTCAGGTTTAAAAACATGGCGTTAGAAGGTGAAAACTCGAAACAGCCCCAGAACGGCCCCGTGGGTGGCACCAACACCTCCCACGGGACCAACGTAACTCGTAGGAACTGACCCCGTAGCCGTGGGACTCCCGGTTTGAGAATACGACAGTAATGTGCATATTTATAGACTTAGGGTTAAAGATATGGCGTTAGAGGGTGAGAACTCGAAACATCCCCCGAACGGCCCCGTGGGTGGCACCAACACCTCCCACGGGACCAATGTAACTCGTAGAAACTGACCCCGCAGTCGCGGGACTCCCGATTTCAGAATACGACCGTAATTTGCATATTTTTAGACTTCGGCTTAAAAGCATGGCGTTAGAGGGTGAAAACTCGATACAGCCCCCGAACGGCCCCGCGGGTGGAACCAACACCTCCCACGAACCAACGTAACTCGTAGGAACTGAGCCCGCAACCGCGGGACTCTCGGTGTGAGAATACAACGATAATTTGTATATTTATAGACTTAGGGTTAAAAACATGGCGTTAGAGGGTGAGAGCTCGAAACAGCCCCCAAACGACCCCGTGGGTGGCACCAACACCTCCCACGGGACCAACGTAACTCGTTGGAACTGACCTCGCAGCCGCGGGTCTCCCGGTTTGAGAATACGACGCTACTTTGGGTATTTCTAGACGTAGGCTTAAAAACGTGGCGTTTGAGGGTGAAAACTCGAAACAACCCCAGAACGGCCCCGTGGGTGGCACCAAAACCTCCCACGGGACAAACGTAACTCGTAGGAACTGACCCCGCAACCGCGGGTCTCCCGGTTTGAGAATACGGTGGTAATTTGCATATTTCTAGACTTAGGCTTAAAAACATGGCGTTAGAAGGTGAAAACTCGAAACAGCCCCAGAACGGCCCCGTGGGTGGCACCAACACCTCCCATGGGACCAACGTAACTCGTAGGAACTGACTTCGCAGCCGCGGGTCTCCCGGTTTGAGAATATGACGGTACTTATTCGTATTTCTAGACGTAGGCTTAAAAACATGGCGTTAGAAGGTGAAAACTCGAAACAACCCCAGAACGGCCCCGTGGGTGGCACCAGCACCTCCCACGGGACCAACGTAACTCGTAGGAACTAACCCCGCAGCCGCGGGACTCCCAGTTTGATAATACGATGGTAATTTGCATATTTATAGACTTAGGCTTAAAAACATGGCGTTAGAGGGTGAAAACTCGAAAAAGCCCCAGAACGGCCCCGTGGGTGGCACCAACACCTCCCACGGGACCAACGTAACTCGTAGGAACTGACCCCGTAGCCCCGGGTCTCTGGATTTGAGAATACGACGATAATTTGTGTATTTATAGACTTTGGTTTAAAAACATGGCGTTAGAAGGTAAAAACTCAAAATAGCCCCAGAACGGCCCCGTGGGTGGCACCAACAACTCCCACGGGACCAACGTAACTCGTAGGAACTGACCCAGCAACCGCGGGACTCCCGGTGTGAGAATACGACGATAATTTACATATTTATAGACTTAGGGTTAAAAACATGGCGTTAGAGTGTGAGAACTCGAAACAACCCCCAAACGGCCCCGTGGGTGGCACCAACACCTCCCACGGGACCAATGTAACTCGTAGGAACTGACCCCGCAGTCGCGGGACTCCCGGTTTTAGAGTACGATGGTAATTTACATATTTATGAACTTAGGCTTAAAAACATGGCGTTAGAGGGTGAAAACTTGAAACAGCCCCAGAACGGGCCCGTGGGTGGCACCAACACCTCCCACGGGACCAACGTAACTCGTAGGAACTGACCTTGCAGCCGCGGGTCTCCCGGGTTTAGAATACAATAGTAATTTGCGTATTTCTAGACTTAGGTTTAAAAACATGGCGTTAGAAGGTGAAAACTCGAAACAGCCCTAGAACGGCCCCGTGGGTGGTACCAACACCTCCTACGGGACCAACGTAACTCGTAGGAACTGACCCCGTAGCCGTGTGACTCCCGGTTTGAGAATACGATGATAATTTGCATATTTATAGACTTCGGGTTAAGGATATGACGTTAGAGGGTGAGAACTCGAACGGCCCCGTGGGTGGCACCAACACCTCCCACGGGACCAATGTAACTCGTAGAAACTGACCCCGCAGTCGCGGGACTCCCGATTTCAGAATACGGCCGTAATTTGCATATTTCAAGACTTCGGCTAAAAAACATGGCGTTAGAGGGTGAAAACACGAAACAACCCCCGAACGGCCCCGTTGGTGGCACCAACACCTCCCACGGGACCGATATAACTCATAGGAACTGACCCCGCAGCCGCGGGAGTCCCGGTTTGAGAATACGGTGATAATTTTCATGTTTGTAGACTTAGGCTTAAAAGCATGGCATTAGAGGGTGAGAACTCGAAACAGCCACCGAACGGCCCCGCGGGTGGAACCAACACCTCCCACGGAACCAACGTAACTCGTAGGAACTGAGCCCGCAACCGCGGGACTCTCGGTGTGAGAATACAACGATAAATTGTATATTTATAGACTTAGGGTTAAAAAAATGGCGTTGGAGGGTGAGAGCTCGAAACAGCCCCAAAACGGCCCCGTGGGTGGCACCAACACCTCCTACGGGACCAATGTAAGTCGTAGGAACTGACCCCATAGCCGCGGGACTCCCGGTTTTAGAATACGACGGTAATATGCATATTTATAGAGTTAGGCTTAAAAACATGGCGTTAGAGGGTGAAAACTTGAAACAGCCCCAGAACGGGCCCGTGGGTGGCACCAACACCTTCCACGGGACCAACGTAACTCGTAGGAATTGACCCCGCAACCGCGGGTCTCCCGGTTTGATAATACGATGGTAATTTGCATATTTCTCGACTTAGGC
This sequence comes from Sambucus nigra, assembly GCA_949130495.1. Classification (NCBI taxonomy): domain Eukaryota; kingdom Viridiplantae; phylum Streptophyta; class Magnoliopsida; order Dipsacales; family Adoxaceae; genus Sambucus; species Sambucus nigra. The sequence continues at coordinate 464,403,199 of OX422215.1, read as the reverse complement.
TTAAAAACATGGCGTTAGAGGGTGAAAACTCGAAAAAGCCCCAGAACGGACCCGTGGGTGGCACCAACACCTCCCACGGGACCAACGTAACTCGTAGGAACTGACCCCGCAACCGCGGGACTCCCGGTGTGAGAATACGACAATAATTTACATATTTATAGACTTAGGGTTAAAAACATGGCGTTAGAGTGTGAGAACTCGAAACAGCCCCCAAACGGCCCCGTGGGTGGCACCAACACCTCCCACGGGACCAATGTAACTCGTAGGAACTGACCCCGCAGTCGCGGGACTCCCGGTTTTAGAGTACGATGGTAATTTACATATTTATGGAATTAGGCTTAAAAACATGGCGTTAGAGGGTGAAAACTTGAAACAGCCCCAGAACGGGCCCGTGGGTGGCACCAACACCTCCCACGGGACCAATGTAACTCGTAGGAACTGACCTTGCAGCCGCGGGTCTCCCGGTTTTAGAATACGACAGTAATTTGCGTATTTCTAGACTTAGGTTTAAAAACATGGCGTTAGAAGGTGAAAACTCGAAACAGCCCCAGAACGGCCCCGTGGGTGGCACTAACACCTCCCACGGGACCAACGTAACTCGTAGGAACTGACCCCGTAGCCGTGGGACTCCCGGTTTCAGAGTACGACGCTAATTTGCATATTTACATACTTAGGGTTAAAGATATGGCGTTAGAGGGTGAGAACTCGAAACAACCACCGAACGGCCCCGTGGGTGGCACCAACACCACCCACGGGACCAATGTAACTCGTAGAAATTGACCCCGTAGTCGCGGGACTCCAAATTTCAGAATACGACCGTAATTTGCATATTTCTAGACTTCGGCTTAAAAACATGTCGTTAGAGGGTGAAAGCTTAAAACAACCCCCGAACGGCCCCGTTGGTGGCACCAACACCTCCCACGGGACCAATGTAACTCATAGGAACTGACCCCGCAGTAGCAAGACTCCCGGTTCGAGAATACGGTGATAATTTTCATGTTTGTAGACTTAGGCTTAAAAGCATGGTGTTAGAGGGTGAGAACTCAAAACAGCCACCGAACGTCCCCGTGGGTGGCACCAACACCTCCCACGGGACCAACGTAACTCGTAGGAACTAACCCCGCAGCCGCGGGTCTCCCGGTTTGAGACTACTACGATAATTTGCGTATTTCTAGACTTAGGCTTAAAAACATGACGTTAGAGGGTGAAAACTCGAAACAGCCCCCGAACGGCCCCGCGGGTGGAACCAACGACTCCCACGGGACCAACGTAACTCGTAGGAACTGAGACCGCAACCGCCGGACTCTCGGTGTGAGAATACAACGATAATTTGCATATTTATAGACTTAGGGTTAAAAACATGGCGTTAGAGGGTGAGAACTCGAAACAGCCCCCAAACGGCCCCGTGGGTGGCACCAACACCTCCTACGGGACCAATGTAACTCGTAGGAACTGACCCCGCAGCCGCGGGACTCCCGGTTTTAGAATACGACGGTAATTTGCATATTTATAGACTTAGGCTTAAAAACATGGCGTTAGAGGGTGAAAACTTGAAATAGCCCCAGAACGGGCCCGTGGGTGGCACCAACACCTCCCACGGGACCAACGTAACTCGTAGGAACTGACCCCGCAGCCGCGGGTCTCTCGGTTTCAAAATACGACGGTAATTCGTGTATTTCTAGACTTAGGGTTAAAACCATGGTGTTAGAAGGTGAAAACTCGAAACAGCCCCAGAAAGTCCCCGTGGGTGGCACCAACACCTCCCACGGGACCAACGTAACTCGTAGGAACTGACCCCGTAGCCATGGGACACCCGGTTTGAGAATACGACGATAATTTGTGTATTTCTAGACTTTGGTTTAAAAACATGGCGTTTCAAGGTGAAAACTCGAAATAGCCCCAAAACGTCCCCGTGGGTGGCACCAACACCTCCCACGGGACCAACGTAACTCGTAAGAACTGATCCCGCAACCGCGGGACTCCCGGTGTGAGAATACAACGGTAATTTGCATATTTATAGACTTACGGTTAAAAACATGGCGTTAGAGGGTGAGAACTCAAAAAATCCCCCAAACGGCCTCGTGGGTGGCACCAACACCTCCCACGGGACCGATGTAACTCATAGGAACTGACCCCGCAGTCTCGGGACTCCCGATTTCAGAATATGACCATAATTTGCATATTTCTAAACTTAGGCTTAAAAACATGGCGTTAGAGGGTGAAAACTCGAAACAACCCCCGAACGGCCCCGTTGGTGGCACCAACACCTCCCACGGGACCAATGTAAATCATAGGAACTGACCCCGCAGCCGCGGGACTCCCGGTTTGAGAATACGGTGATAATTTGCATATTTGTAGACTTAGGCTTATAAGCATGGCATTAGAGGGTGAGAACTCGAAACAGCCACCGAACGTCCCCGTGGGTGGCACCAACATCTCCCATGGGACCAACGTAACTCGTAGGAACTGACCCCGCAGCCGCGGGTCTCCCGGTTTGAGAGTACTATGATAATTTGCGTATTTCTAGACATAGGCTTAAAAACATGATGTTAGAGGGTGAAAACTCGAAACAACCCCCGAACGGCCCCGCGGGTGGCACCAACACCTCCCACGGAACCAACGTAACTCGTAGGAACTGAGCCCGCAACCGCGGTACTCTCGGTGTGAGAATACAACGATAATTTGTATATTTATAGATTTAGGGTTAAAAACATGGCGTTAGAGGGTGAGAGCTCGAAACAACCCCAAAACGGCCCCGTGGGTGGCACCAACACCTCCTACGGGACCAATGTAAGTCGTAGGAACTGACCCCACAGCCGCGGGACTCCCGGTATTAGAATACGACGATAATTTGCATATTTATAGACTTAGGCTTAAAAACATGGCGTTAGAGGGTGAAAACTAGAAACATCCCCAGAACGGGACCGTGGGTGGCACTAACACCTCCCACGGGACCATCGTAACCCGTAGGAACTGACCCTGCTGCCGCGGGTCTCCCGGATTGAGAATACGACGGTAATTTGCGTATTGCTAGACTTAGGGTGTAAAACATGGCGTTAGAAGGTGATAACTCGAAACAGCCCCAGAACGGCCCCGTGGGTGGCACCAACACGTCCCACGGGATCAACGTAACTCGTAGGAACTGACCCCGTTGTCACGGGACTCCCGATTTGAGAATACGACGGTAATTTGTATATTTATGGACTGAGGGTTAAAAACATGACGTTAGAGGGTGAGAACTTGAAACAGCCCCTGAACGACCCCGTGGGTGGCACCAACACCTCCCACGGGACCAACGTAACTCGCAGGAACTGACCCCGCAGCCGCGGGTCTCCCGATTTATGAGTACTACGATAATTTGCTTATTTCTAGACTTAGGATTAAAAACTTGACATTAGAGGGTGAAAACTTGAAACAGCCCCCGAACGGACCCGTGGGTGGCACCAACACCTCCCACGGGACCAACGTAACTCGTAGGAACTGACCGCACAGCCGCGGGCCTCCCTGTTTGAGAATTCGACGGTAATTTGCGTATTTCTAGACTTGGGCTTAAAAACATGACGTCAGAGGGTGAAAACTCGAAATAGCCCCCAACGGCCCCGTGGGTGGCACCAACACCTCCCACGGGACCAACTTAACTCGTAGGAACTGACCCCGCAGCCGCGGGTCTCCCTGTTTGAGAATACGACGGTAATTTGCGTATTTCTAGACTAAGGCTTAAAAACATGGTGTTGGAAGGTGAAAACTCGAAATAACCCCGAAACGACCACGTGGGTGGCACCAACACCTCCCACGGGACCAACGTAACTCATAGAAACTGACCCCACAACAGCGGGTCTCCCGGTTTGAGAGTACTATAGTAATTTGCATATTTCTAGACTTAGGATTAAAAACATGGCGTTAGAAGGTGAAAACTCGAAACAACCCCCGACCGGCCCCGTGGGTGGCACCAACACCTCCCACGGGACGAACGTAACTCGTAGGAACTGACCCCGCAGCCGCGGGTCTCCCAGTTTGAGAATACGACGGTAATTTGAGTATTTCTAGACTTAAGAAAAACATGGCGTTAAAATGTGAAAACTCGAAACAGCCCCCGAATGGCCCCGTGGATGGCACCAACACCTCCCACGGCACCAACGTAACTCGTAGGAACTGACCCCACAGCCGCGGGTCTCCCGATTTGAGAATAAGACGGTAATTTGCGTATTTTTAGACTTAGGCTTAAAAACATGGCGTTAGAAGGTGAAAACTCGAAACAGCACCAAAACAGCCCCGTGGATGCCACCAACACCTCCCACGGGACCAACGTAACTCGTAGGAACTGACCCCGCAGCAGCGGGTCTCCCGGTTTGAGAATACGATGGTATTTTGCATATTTCTAGACTTAGGCTTAAAAACATGGCGTTAGAAGGTGAAAACTTGAAACAGCCCCAGAACGGCCCCGTGGATGGCACCAACACCTCCCACGGGACCAACGTAACTCGTAGGAACTGACCTCGCAGCCGCGGGTCTCCCCAGATTGAGAATACGACGGTACTTTGCGTATTTCTAGACTTAGGCTTAAAAACATGGCGTTAGAAGGTGAAAACTCGAAACAGCCCCAGAACGGACCCGTGGGTGGCACCAACACCTCCCACGGGACAAACGTAACTCGTAGGAACTAACCCCGCAGCCATGGGACTCCCGGTTTGAGAATACGATGGTAATTTGCATATTTATAGACTTAGGCTTAAAAACATGGCGTTAGAGGGTGAAAACTCCAAAAAGACCCAGAACGGCCCCGTTGGTGGCACCAACACCTCCCACGGGACCAACGTAACTCGTAGGAACTGACCCCGCAGCCCCGGGTCTCTCGATTTGAGAATACGATGATAATTTGTGTATTTCTAGACTTTGGTTTAAAAACATGGTGTTAGAAGGTGAAAACTCAAAATAGCCCCAAAACGGCCCCGTGGGTGGCACCAACACCTCCCACGGGACCAACGTAACTCGTAGGAACTGACCCCGTAACCGCGGGACTCCCGGTGTGAGAATACGACGATAATTTACATATTTATAGACTTAGGGTTAAAAACATGGCGTTAGAGTGTGAGAACTCGAAACAGCCCCCAAACGGCCCCGTGGGTGGCACCAACACCTCCCACGGGACCAATGTAACTCGTAGGAACTGACCCCGCAGTCGCGGGACTCCCGGTTTTAGAATACGATGGTAATTTGCATATTTATCGACTTAGGCTTAAAACAATGGTGTTAGAGGGTGAAAACTTGAAATAGCCCCAGAACGGGCCCGTGGGTGGCACCAACACCTCCCACGGGACCAACGTAACCCCTAGGAACTGCCCCTGCAGTCGCGGGTCTCCCGATTTTAGAATACGATAGCAATTTGCATATTTCTAGACTTAGGTTTAAAAACATGGCGTTAGAAGTTGAAAACTCGAAACAGCCCCAGAACGACCCCGTGGGTGGCACCAACACCTCCCACGGGACCAACGTAACTCGTAGGAACTGACCCCGTAGCCGTGGGACTCCCGATTTGAGAATACGACGGTAATTTGCATATTTATAGACTTAGGGTTAAAGATATGGAGTTAGAGGGTGAGAACTCGAAACATCCCCCGAACGGCCCCGTGGGTGGCACCAACACCTCCCACGGGACCAATGTAACTCTTCCCGATTTCAGAATACGACCGTAATTTGCATATTTCTAGACTTCGGCTTAAAAAGATGGTGTTTGAGGGTGAAAACTAGAAACAACCCCGAACGGCCCCGTTGGTGGCACCAACACCTCCCACGGGACCAATGTAACCCATAGGAACTGACCCCGCAGCCGCGGGACTCCCGACTTGAGAATACGATTATAATTTTGTTGTTTGTAGACTTAGGCTTAAAAGCATGGCGTTAGAGGGTGAGAACTCGAAACAGCCACAGAATGTCCCCGTGGGTGGCACCAACACCACCCACGGGACCAACGTAACTCATAGGAACTGACCCCGCAGCCGCGGGTCTCCCGGTTTGAGAGTACTACGATAATTTACTTATTTCTAGACTTAGGCTTAAAAACATGATGTTAGAGGGCGAAAACTCGAAACAGCCCCCGAACGGCCCCGCGGGTGGCAACAACACCTCCCACGGGACCAACGTAACTCGTAGGAACTGAACCCGCAACCGCGGGACTCTCGGTGTGAGAATACAACGATAATTTGCATATTTATAGACTTAGGGTTAAAAACATGGCGTTAGAGGGTGAGAACTCAAAACAGCCCCCAAACGGCCCCGTGGGTGGCACCAACACTTCCTACGGGACCAATGTAACTCGTAGGAACTGACCCCGCAGCCGCGGGACTCCCGATTTTAGAATACGATGGTAATTTGCATATTTATAGACTTAGGCTTAAAAACATGGCGTTAGAGGGTGAAAACTTGAAACAGCCCCAGAACGGGCCCGTGGGTGGCACCAACACCTCCCGCGGGACCAACGTAACTCGTAGGAACTGACCCCGCAGCCGCGGGTCTCTCAGTTTCAAAATACGACGGTAATTTGCGTATTTCTAGACTTAGGGTTAAAAACATGGTGTTAGAAGGTGAAAACTCAAAACAGCCCCAGAACGTCCCCGTGGGTGGCACCAACACCTCCCACGGGACCAACGTAGCTCGTAGGAACTGATCCCGTAGCCATGGGACTCCCGGTTTGAGAATACGACTGTAATTTGTGTATTTCTAGACTTTGGTTTAAAAACATGGCGTTTGAAGGTGAAAACTCGAAATAGCCCCAGAACGGTCCCGTGGGTGGCACCAACACCTCCCACGGGACCAACGAAACTCGTAAAAAATGACCCCGCAACCGCGGGACTCCCGGTGTGAGAATACGACGATAATTTGAATATTTATAGACTTAGGGTTAAAAACATGGCGTTAGAGGGTGAGAACTCGAAACAGCCCCCAAACGGCCTCGTGGGTGGCACCAACACCTCCCACGTGACCAATGTAACTCGTAGGAATTGACCCCGCAGCCGCGGGACTCCCGGTTTTGGAATACGATGGTAATTTGCATATTTATAGACTTAGGCTTAAAAACATGGCGTTAGAGGGTGAAAACTTAAAACAGCCCCAGAACGGGCCCGTGGGTGGCACCAACACCTCCCACGGGACCAATGTAATTCGTAGGAACTAACCCCGCAGCCGCGGGTCTCCCGGTTTCAGAATACGACGGTAATTTGCGTATTTCTAGACTCAGGGTTAAAAACATGGTGTTAGAAGGTGAAAACTCGAAACAGCTCCAGAACGGCCCCGTGGGTGGCACCAACACCTCCCACGGGACCAACGTAACTCGTAGGAACTAACCCCGTTGCCGTGGGACTCCCGGTTTGAGAATACGATGGTAATTTGCATATTTATAGACTGAGGGTTAAAAACATGACGTTAGCGGGTGAGAACTCGAAACAGCCGCAGAACGGCCCCGTGGGTGGCACCAACACCTCCCACGGGACAAATGTGACTCGTAGAAACTCACCCCCCAGCTGCGGGACTCCCGGTTTGAGAATACGACGGTAATTTGCGTATTTCTAGACTTAGGCTTAAAAATATGGCGTTAGAATGTGAAAACTCGAAATAACCCCCGAAGGGCCCCGTGGGTGGCACCAACACCTCCCACGGGACGAACGTAACTCGTAGGAACTGACCCCGCAGCCGCGGGTCTCCCAGTTTGAGAATACGACGGTAATTTGAGTATTTCTAGACTTAAGAAAAACATGGCGCTAAAAAGTGAAAACTCGAAACAGCCCCTGAATGACCCCATGGATGGCACCAACACCTCCCACGGCACCAACGTAACTCGTAGGAACTGACCCCACAGTCGCGGGTCTCCCGATTTGAGAATACGATGGTAATTTGCGTATTTCTAGACTTAGGCTTAAAAACATGGCGTTAGATGGTGGAAACTCAAAACTGCTCCAGAACGGCCTCGTGGGTGGCACAAACACCTCCCACGGGACCAACGTAACTCGTAGGAACTGACCCCGCAGCCGCGGGTCTCCCGATTTGAGAATACGATGTTAATTTGCGTATTTCTAGACTTAGGCTTAAAAATATGGCGTTAGAAGGTGAAAACTCAAAACAGCCCCAGAACGTCCCCGCGGGTGGCACCAACACCTCCCACGAGACCAACATAACTCGTTGGACTTGACCCCGCAGCCGCGGGACTCCCGGTTTGAGAATACGACGGTAATTTTCATATTTATAGACATAGGCTTAAAAACATGGCGTTAGAGGGTGAAAACTCGAAAAAGCCCCAGAACGGCCCCGTGGGTGGCACCAACACCTCCCACGGGACCAACGTAACTCGTAGGAACTGACCCTGCAGCCCCGGGTCTCTCGATTTGAGAATACGACGGTAATTTGTGTATTTCTAGACTTTGGTTTAAAAACATGGCGTTTGAAGGTGCAAACTCGAAATAGCCCCAGAATGGCCCCGTGGGTGGCACCAACACCTCCCACGGGACCAACGTAACTCGTAGGAACTGACCCCGCAACCACGGGACTCCCGGTGTGAGAATACGACGATAATTTTCATATTTATAGACTTAGGGTTAAAAACATAGCGTTAGAGGGTGAGAACTCGAAACAGCCACAAAAAGGCCCCGTGGGTGGCACCAACACCTCCCACGGGACCAATGTAACTCGTAGGAATTGACCCCGCAGCCATGGGACTCCCGGTTTTAGTATACGATGGTAATTTGCGTATTTCTAGACTTAGGGTTAAAAACATGGTGTTAGAAGGTGAAAACTTGAAACAGCCCCAAAACGGCCCCGTGGGTGGCACCAACACCTCCCACAGGACCAACGTAACTCGTAGGAACTGACCCCATAGCCGTGGGACTCTCGGTTTGAGAATACGATTTTAATTTGCATATTTATAGTCTTAGGCTTAAAAACATGGCGTTAGAGGGTGAAAACTTGAAACAACCCCAGAACGGGCCCGTGGGTGGCACCAACACCTCCCACGGGACCAACGTAACTCGTAGGAACTGTCCCCGCAGCCGCGGGTCTCCCGGTTTGAGAATAAACGATAATTTGCGTATTTCTAGACTTAGGCTTAAAAATATGGCGTTAGAAGGTCAAACTCGAAACAACCCCAGAACGGCCCCGTGTGTGGCACCAACACCTTCCACGGGACCAACGTAACTCGTAGGAACTGACCCCGCAGCCCCGGGTCTCCCAATTTGAGAATACGACGGTAATTTACGTATTTCTAGACTTAGGCTTAAAAACATGGCGTTAGAAGTTGAAAACTCAAAATTCCCCGAGAACGGCACCGTGGGTGGCACCAAGACCTCCCACGGGACCAACATAAATCTTAGGAACTGACCCCCTACCGCGGGACTCCAGGTGTGAGAATATGACGGTAATTTGCATATTTATAGACCTAGGGTTAAAAACATGGCGTTAGAGGGTGAGAACTCGAAACAGACCCCAAAGGGCCCCGTGGGTGGCGCCAACACCTCCCACGGGACCGATGTAACTCATAGGAACTGACCCCGCAGTCTCGGGACTCACGATTTTAGAATACGACGGTAATTTGTATATTTATAGACTTAGGCTTAAAAACATGGCGTTAGAGGGTGAAAACTAGAAACAACCCCAGAACCGGCCCGTGGGTGGCACTAACACCTCCCACGGGACCAACGTAATCCGTAGGAACTGATCCCGCAGCCGCTGGTCTCCCGGTTTGAGAATACGATGGTAATTTGCGTATTTCTAGACTTAGGGTGTAAAACATGGCGTTAGAAGGTGAAAAATCGAAACAGCCCAAGAACGGCCCCGTGGGTTGCACCAACACGTTCCACGGGACCAACGTAACTCGTAGGAACTGACCCCGTTGTCGCGGGACTCCCGATTTGAGAATACGACGGGAATTTGCATATTTATAGGCTGAGGGTTAAAATCATGACGTTAGAGGGTGAGAACTTGAAACAGCCCCTGAACGGCCCCGTGGGTGGCACCAACACCTCCCACGGGACAAATGTAACTCGTAGAAACTTACCCCCCAGCCGCGGGACTCTCGGTTTTAGAATACGACGGTAATTTGTGTATTTCTAGACTTAGGCTTAAAAACATGGCGTTAGAGGGTGAAAACTCGAAACAGCCCCCGAACGGCCTCGTGGGTGGCACCAACACCTCCCACGGGGCCAATGTAACTCATAGGAACTGACCTTTGCAACTGCGGGACTCTCGGTTTGAGAATACGATGATAATTTTCATATTTGAAAACTTAGGCTTAAAAACATGGCGTTAAAGGGTGAGAATTCGAAACAGCCCCCAAACGTCCCCGTGGGTGGCACCAACACCTCCCACGGGACCAACGTAACTCGTAGGAACTGACCCCGCAGCCGCGGGTCTCCCGATTTGAGAGTACTACGATAATTTGCGTATTTGTAGACTTAGGATTAAAAAGTTAACATTAGAGGGTGAAAACTTGAAGCAGCCCCCGAACGGCCCCGTGGGTGGCACCAACACCCCCCATGGGACCAACGTAACTCGTAGGAACTGACCCCGCAGCCGCGGGTCTCCCGGTTTGAGAATACGATGGTAATTTGCGTATTTCTAGACTTAGGCTTAAAAACATGGCGTTAGAAGGTGAAAACTTGAAACAACCCCGGAACGGCTCCATTGGTGGTGGCACCAACACCTCCCACAGGACCAACGTAACTCGTAGGAACTGACTCCGGTGCCGCGGGTCTCCCTGTGTGAGAATACGACGACAATTTGCTTATTTCTAGACTTAGGCTTAAAAACATGACGTCAGAGGGTGAAAACTCGAAATAGCCCCCGAACGGCCCCATGGGTGGCACCAACACCTCCCATGGGACAACCTTAACTCGTAGGAACTGACCCCACAGCCGCGGGTCTCCCTGTTTGAGAATACGACGGTAATTTGTGTATTTCTAGACTTAGGCTTATAAACATGGCGTTGGAAGGTGAAAACTCGAAACAACCCCGGAACGGCCACGTGGGTGGCACCAACACCTCCCACGGGACCAACGTAACTCATAGGAACTGACCCCACAACAGCGAGTCTCCCGGTTTGAGAGTACTATAGTAATTTGCATATTTGTAGACTTAGGCTTAAAAACATGGCATTAGAAGGTGAAAACTCGAAACAGCCCCCGAACGGCCCCGTGGGTGGCACCAACACCTCCCACGGGACGAACGTAACTCGTAGGACCTGACACCGCAGCCGCAGGTCTCCCAGTTTGAGAATACGACGGTAATTTGCGTAATTCTAGACTTAAGCAAAACATGGCGTTAAAAGGTGAAAACTCGAAATAGCCCCCGAATGGCCCCGTGGGTGGCACCAACACCTCCCACGGCACCAACGTAACTCGTAGGAACTGACCCCACAGCCGCGGGTCTCCCGATTTGAGAATACGATGGTAATTTGCGTATTTCTAGACATAGGCTTAAAAACATGGCGTTAGAAGGTGAAAACTTGAAACAGCCCCAGAACGGCCCCGTGGGTGGCACCAACACCTCCCACGGCACCAACGTAACTCGTAGGAACTGACCCCGCAGCCGCGGGTCTCCCGGTTTGAGAATACGATGGTAATTTTCATATTTCTAGACTTAGGCTTAAAAACATGGCGTTTGAAGGTGAAAACTCGAAACAGCCCCAGAACGGCCCCGTGGGTGGCACCAACACCTCCCACGGGACCAACGTAACTCGTAGGAACTGACCTCGCAGCCGCGGGTCTCCCAGTTTGAGAATACGATGGTACTTTGCGTATTTCTAGACTTAGGGTTAAAAACATGGCGTTAGAGGGTGAAAACTCGAAAAAGCCCCAGAATGGCCCCGTGGGTGGCACCAACACCTCCCACGGGACCAACGTAACTCGTAGGAACTGACCCCGCAGCCCCGGGTCTCTAGATTTGAGAATACAATGGTAATTTGTGTATTTTTAGACTTTGGTTTAAAAACATGGCGTTAGAAGGTGAAAACTCGAAATAGCCCCTGAACGGCCCCGTGGGTGGCACCAACACCTCCCACGGGACCAACGTAACTCGTAGGAACTGACCCCGCAACCGCGGGACTCCCGCTGTGAGAATACGACGATAATTTACAAATTTATAGACTTAGGGTTAAAAACATGGCGTTAGAGGGTGAGAACTCGAAACAGCCCCCAAACGGCACCGTGGGTGGCACCAACACCTCCCACGGGACCAATATAACTCGTAGGAACTGACCCCGAAGTCGCGGAACTCCCGATTTTAGAATACGATGGTAATTTGCATATTTATGGACTTAGGCTTAAAAACATGGCGTTAGAGGGTGAAAACTTGAAACAGCCCCAGAACGGGCCCGTGGGTGGCACCAACACCTCCCATGGGAGCAACGTAACTCGTAGGAACTGACCCTGCAGCCGCGGGTCTCCCGATTATAGAATACTACAGTAATTTGCGTATTTCTATACCTAGGTTTAAAAACATGGCGTTAGAAGGTGAAAACTCGAAATAGCCCCAGAACGGACCCATGCGTGGCACCAACACCTCCCACGGGACCAACGTAACTCATAGGAACTGACCCCGTAGCCGTGGGACTCCCAGTTTGACAATACGACGGTAATTTGCATATTTATAGACTTAGGGTTAAAGACATGGCGTTAGAGGGTGAGAACTCGAAACAGCCCCCGAACGGCCCCGTGGGTGGCACCAACACCTCCCACGGGACCAACGTAAATCTTAGGAACTGACCCCGCTACCGCGGGACTCCAGGTGTGAGAATACGACGGTAATTTGCATATTTATAGACTTAGGGTTAAAGACATGGCGTTAGAGGGTGAGAACTCGAAACAGACCCCAAAGGGCCCCGTGGGTGGCGCCAACACCTCCCACGGGACCAATGTAACTCGTAGAAACTGACCCCGCAGTCGCGGGACTCCCGATTTCAGAATATGACCATAATTTGCATATTTCTAGACTTAGGCTTAAAAACATGGCGTTAGAGGGTGAAAACTCGAAACAACCCCCGAACGGCCCCGTTGGTGGCACCAACACCTCCCACGGGACCAATGTAACTCATAGGAACTGACCCCGCAGCCGCGGGACTCCCGATTTGAGAATACGGTGATAATTTGCATATTTGTAGACTTAGGCTTATAAGCATGGCATTAGAGGGTGAGAACTCGAAACAGCCACCGAACGTCCCCGTGGGAGGCACCAACACCTCCCATGGGACCAACGTAACTCGTAGGAACTGACCCCGCAGCCGCGGGTCTCCCGGTTTGAGAGTACTATGATAATTTGCGTATTTCTAGACATAGGCTTAAAAACATGATGTTAGAGGGTGAAAACTCGAAACAACCCCCGAACGGCCCCGCGGGTGGCACCAACACCTCCCACGGGACCAACGTAACTCGTAGGAACTGAGCCCACAACCGCGGGACTCCCGGTGTGAGAATACAACGATAATTTGCATATTTATAGACTTAGGGTTAAAAACATGGCGTTAGAGGGTGAGAACTCGAAACAGCCCCCAAACGGCCCCGTGGGTGGCACCAACACCTCCTACGGGACCAATCTAACTCGTAGGAACTGACCCCGCAACCGCGGGACTCCCGATTTTAGAATACGACAGTAATTTGCATATTTATAGACTTAGGCTTAAAAACATGGCGTTAGAGGGTGAAAACTTGAAACAGCCCCAGAACGGGCCCGTGGGTGGCACCAACACCTCCCACGGGACCAACGTAACTCGTAGGAACTGACCCCGCAGCCGAGGGTTTCTCGGTTTCAAAATACGACGGCAATTTGCGTATTTCTAGACTTAGGGTTAAAAACATGGTGTTAGAAGGTGAAAACTCGAAATAGCCCCAGAACGACCCCGTGGGTGGCACCAACACCTCCCACGGGACCAACGTAACTCGTAGGAACTGACCCCGTAGCCATGGGACTCCCGGTTTGAGAATACGTCGGTAATTTGTGTATTTCTAGACTTTGGTTTAAAAACATGGCGTTTGAAGGTGAAAACTTGAAATAGCCCCAGAACGGCCCCGTGGGTGGCACCAACACCTCCCACGGGACCAAGGTAACTCGTAAGAACTGACCCCGTAACCGCGGGACTCCCAGCGTGAGAATACGATGATAATTTGCATATTTATAGACTTAGGGTTAAAAACATGGCGTTAGAGGGTGAGAACTCAAAACAACCCCCAAACGGCCCCGTGGGTGGCACCAACACCTCCCACGTGACCAATGTAACTCGTAGGAATTGACCCCGCAGCCGCGGGACTCCCGATTTTAAAATATGATGGTAATTTAAATATTTATAGACTTAGGCTTAAAAACATGGCGTTAGAGGGTGAAAACTTAAAACAGCCCCAGAACGGGTCCGTGGGTGGCACCAACAACTCCCACGGGACCAATGTAACTCGTAGGAACTGACCCCGCAGTCGCGGGTCTCCCGGTTTCTTAATACGACAGAAATTTGCGTATTTCTAGACTCAGGGTTAAAAACATGGTGTTAGAAGGTGAAAACTCGAAAAAGCCCCAGAACAGCCCCGTGGGTGGCACCAACACCTCCCACTGGACCAACGTAACTCGTAGGACCTGACCTCGCAGCCGCGGGTCTTCCAGTTTGAGAATACGATGGTAATTTGCATATTTATAGACTTAGGGTTAAAAACATGGCGTTAGAGGGAGGGAACTCGAAACAGCCCCCGAACGGCCCCGTGGGTGGCACCAACACCTCCCACGGGACCAATGTAACTCGTAGAATCAAACCCCGCAGCCACGGGACTCCCGGTTTAAGAATACGACTGCAATTTGTATATTTCTAGACTTAGGCATAAAAACATGGCGTTAGAGGGTGAAAACTTGAAACAACCCCCGAACGGCCCCGTGGGTGGCACCAACACCTCCTACGGGACGAACGTAACTCGTAGGAACTGGCCCTCAGCCGCGGGTCTCCCAGTTTGAGAATACGACAATAATTTGAGTATTTCTAGACTTAAGAAAAACATGGCGCTAAAAGGTGAAAACTCGAAACAGCCCCCGAACGACCCCGTGGGTGTCACCAACACCTCCCACGGCACCAACGTAACTCGTAGGACCTCACCCCACAGCCGCGGGTCTCCCGATTTGAGAATACGATGCTAATTTGCGTATTTCTAGACTTAGGCTTAAAAACATGGCGTTAGAAGGTAAAAACTCGAAACATCTCCAGAACGGCCTCGTGGGTGGCACCAACACCTCCCACGGGAGCAACGTAACTCGTAGGAACTGACCCCGCAGCCGTGGGTCTCCCGATTTGAGAATACGATGTTAATTTGCGTATTTCTAAACTTAGGCTTAAAAACATGGCGTTAGAAGGTGAAAACTCGAAACAGCCCCAGAACGGCCCCGTGGGTGGAACCAACACCTCCCACAAGACCAACGTAACTCGTAGGAACTGACCTCGCAGCCGCGGGTCTCACGATTTGAGAATACGATGGTACTTTGCGTATTTCTAGACTTAGGCTTAAAAACATGGCGTTAGAAGGTGAAAACTCGAAACAACCCCAGAACGGCCCCGTGGGTGGCACCAACATCTCCCACGGGACCAACGTAACTCGTAGGAACTGACCCCACAGCCGCGGGACTCTCGGTTTGAGAATACGATGGTAATTTGCATATTTATAAACATAGGCTTAAAAACATGGCGTTAGAGGGTGAAAACTCAAAAAAGCCCCAGAACGGCCCCGTGGGTGGTACCAACACCTCCCACAAGACCAACGTAACTCGTAGGAACTGACCCCGCAGCCCCGGGTCTCTCGATTTGAGAATACGACGGCAATTTTATGTATTTCTAGACTTTGGTTTAAAAACATGGCGTTTGAAGGTGAAAACTCGAAATTGCCCCAGAACGGCCCCGTGGGTGGCACCAACACCTCCCACGGGACCAACATAACTCGTAGGAACTGACCCCGCAACCGCGGGACTCCCGGTGTGAGAATACGATAATAATTTGCATATTTATAGACTTAGGGTTAAAAACATAGCGTTAGAGGGTGAGAAAACGAAACAGCCCCAAAACGGCCCCGTGGGTGGCACCAACACCTCCCACGGGACCAACGTAACTCGTAGGAACTAACCCCGTTGTCGTGGGACTCCCGGTTTGAGAATACGATGGTAATTTGCATATTTATAGACTGAGGGTTAAAAACATGACGTTAGCGGGTGAGAACTCGAAACAGCCGCAGAACGGCCCCGTGGGTGGCACCAACACCTCCCACGGGACAAATGTGACTCGTAGAAACTCACCCCCCAGCTGCGGGACTCCCGGTTTGAGAATACGACGGTAATTTGCATATTTCTAGACTTAGGCTTAAAAATATGGCGTTAGAATGTGAAAACTCGAAATAACCCCCGAAGGGCCCCGTGGGTGGCACCAACACCTCCCACGGGACGAACGTAACTCGTAGGAACTGACCCCGCAGCCGCGGGTCTCCTAGTTTGAGAATACGACGGTAATTTGAGTATTTCTAGACTTAAGAAAAACATGGCGCTAAAAAGTGAAAACTCGAAACAGCCCCTGAACGACCCCATGGATGGCACCAACACCTCCCACGGCACCAACGTAACTCGTAGGAACTGACCCCACAGTCGCGGGTCTCCCGATTTGAGAATACGATGGTAATTTGCGTATTTCTAGACTTAGGCTTAAAAACATGGCGTTAGATGGTGGAAACTCGAAACTGCTCCAGAACGGCCTCGTGGGTGGCAGAAACACCTCCCACGGGACCAACGTAACTCGTAGGAACTGACCCCGCAGCCGCGGGTCTCCCGATTTGAGAATACGATGTTAATTTGCGTATTTCTAGACTTAGGCTTAAAAATATGGCGTTAGAAGGTGAAAACTCGAAACAGCCCCAGAACGTCCCCGCGGGTGGCACCAACACCTCCCACGAGACCAACATAACTCGTTGGACTTGACCCCGCAGCCGCGGGACTCCCGGTTTGAGAATACGACGATAATTTTCATATTTATAGACATAGGCTTAAAAACATGGCGTTAGAGGGTGAAAACTCGAAAAAGCCCCAGAACGGCCCCGTGGGTGGCACCAACACCTCCCACAAGACCAACGTAACTCGTAGGAACTGACCCTGCAGCCCCGGGTCTCTCGATTTGAGAATACGACGGTAATTTGTCTATTTCTAGACTTTGGTTTAAAAACATGGCGTTTGAAGGTGCAAACTCGAAATAGCCCCAGAACGGCCCCGTGGGTGGCACCAACACCTCCCACGGGACCAACGTAACTCGTAGGAACTGACCCCGCAACCACGGGACTCCCGGTGTGAGAATACGACGATAATTTTCATATTTATAGACTTAGGGTTAAAAACATAGCGTTAGAGGGTGAGAACTCGAAACAGCCACAAAAAGGCCCCGTGGGTGGCACCAACACCTCCCACGGGACCAATGTAACTCGTAGGAATTGACCCCGCAACCGTGGGACTCCCGGTTTTAGTATACGATGGTAATTTGCGTATTTCTAGACTTAGGGTTAAAAACATGGTGTTAGAAGGTGAAAACTTGAAACAGTCCCAAAACGGCCCCGTGGGTGGCACCAACACCTCCCACAGGACCAACGTAACTCGTAGGAACTGACCCCGTAGCCGTGGGACTCTCGGTTTGAAAATACGATTTTAATTTGCATATTTATAGTCTTAGGCTTAAAAACATGGCGTTAGAGGGTGAAAACTTGAAACAACCCCAGAACGGGCCCGTGGGTGGCACCAACACCTCCCACGGGACCAACGTAACTCGTAGGAACTGTCCCCGCAGCCGCGGGTCTCCCGGTTTGAGAATAAATGATAATTTGCGTATTTCTAGACTTAGGCTTAAAAATATGGCGTTAGAAGGTCAAACTCGAAACAACCCCAGAACGGCCCCGTGTGTGGCACCAACACCTTCCACGGGACCAACGTAACTCGTAGGAACTGACCCCGCAGCCCCGGGTCTCCCAATTTGAGAATACGACGGTAATTTACGTATTTCTAGACTTAGGCTTAAAAACATGGCGTTAGAAGTTGAAAACTCAAAATTCCCCGAGAACGGCACCGTGGGTGGCACCAAGACCTCCCACGGGACCAACATAAATCTTAGGAACTGACCCCCTACCGCGGGACTCCAGGTGTGAGAATATGACGGTAATTTGCATATTTATAGACCTAGGGTTAAAAACATGGCGTTAGAGGGTGAGAACTCGAAACAGACCCCAAAGGGCCCCGTGGGTGGCGCCAACACCTCCCACGGGACCGATGTAACTCATAGGAACTGACCCCGCAGTCTCGGGACTCACGATTTTAGAATACGACGGTAATTTGTATATTTATAGACTTAGGCTTAAAAACATGGCGTTAGAGGGTGAAAACTAGAAACAACCCCAGAACCGGCCCGTGGGTGGCACTAACACCTCCCACGGGACCAACGTAATCCGTAGGAACTGATCCCGCAGCCGCTGGTCTCCCGGTTTGAGAATACGATGGTAATTTGCGTATTTCTAGACTTAGGGTGTAAAACATGGCGTTAGAAGGTGAAAAATCGAAACAGCCCAAGAACGGCCCCGTGGGTGGCACCAACACGTCCCACGGGACCAACGTAACTCGTAGGAACTGACCCCGTTGTCGCGGGACTCCCGATTTGAGAATACGACGGGAATTTGCATATTAATAGGCTGAGGGTTAAAATCATGACGTTAGAGGGTGAGAACTTGAAACAGCCCCTGAACGGCCCCGTGGGTGGCACCAACACCTCCCACGGGACAAATGTAACTCGTAGAAACTTACCCCCCAGCCGCGGGACTCTCGGTTTTAGAATACGACGGTAATTTGTGTATTTCTAGACTTAGGCTTAAAAACATGGCGTTAGAGGGTGAAAACTCGAAACAGCCCCCGAACGGCCTTGTGGGTGGCACCAACACATCCCACGGGGCCAATGTAACTCATAGGAACTGACCTTTGCAACTGCGGGACTCTCGGTTTGAGAATACGATGATAATTTTCATATTTGAAAACTTAGGCTTAAAAACATGGCGTTAAAGGCTGAGAATTCGAAACAGCCCCCAAACGTCCCCGTGGGTGGCACCAACACCTCCCACGGGACCAACGTAACTCGTAGGAACTGACCCCGCAGCCGCGGGTCTCCCGATTTGAGAGTACTACGATAATTTGCGTATTTGTAGACTTAGGATTAAAAAGTTAACATTAGAGGGTGAAAACTTGAAGCAGCCCCCGAACGGCCCCGTGGGTGGCACCAACACCCCCCATGGGACCAACGTAACTCGTAGGAACTGACCCCGCAGCCGCGGGTCTCCCGGTTTGAGAATACGATGGTAATTTGCGTATTTCTAGACTTAGGCTTAAAAACATGGCGTTAGAAGGTGAAAACTTGAAACAACCCCGGAACGGCTCCATTGGTGGTGGCACCAACACCTCCCACAGGACCAACGTAACTCGTAGGAACTGACTCCGGTGCCGCGGGTCTCCCTGTGTGAGAATACGACGACAATTTGCTTATTTCTAGACTTAGGCTTAAAAACATGACGTCAGAGGGTGAAAACTCGAAATAGCCCCCGAACGGCCCCATGGGTGGCACCAACACCTCCCATGGGACAACCTTAACTCGTAGGAACTGACCCCACAGCCGCGGGTCTCCCTGTTTGAGAATACGACGGTAATTTGTGTATTTCTAGACTTAGGCTTATAAACATGGCGTTGGAAGGTGAAAACTCGAAACAACCCCGGAACGGCCACGTGGGTGGCACCAACACCTCCCACGGGACCAACGTAACTCATAGGAACTGACCCCACAACAGCGAGTCTCCCGGTTTGAGAGTACTATAGTAATTTGCATATTTGTAGACTTAGGCTTAAAAACATGGCATTAGAAGGTGAAAACTCGAAACAGCCCCCGAACGGCCCCGTGGGTGGCACCAACACCTCTCACGGGACGAACGTAACTCGTAGGACCTGACCCCGCAGCCGCAGGTCTCCCAGTTTGAGAATACGACGGTAATTTGCGTAATTCTAGACTTAAGCAAAACATGGCGTTAAAAGGTGAAAACTCGAAATAGCCCCCGAATGGCCCCGTGGGTGGCACCAACACCTCCCAGGGCACCAACGTAACTCGTAGGAACTGACCCCACAGCCGCGGGTCTCCCGATTTGAGAATACGATGGTAATTTGCGTATTTCTAGACATAGGCTTAAAAACATGGCGTTAGAAGGTGAAAACTTGAAACAGCCCCAGAACGGCCCCGTGGGTGGCACCAACACCTCCCACGGCACCAACGTAACTCGTAGGAACTGACCCCGCAGCCGCGGGTCTCCCGGTTTGAGAATACGATGGTAATTTTCATATTTCTAGACTTAGGCTTAAAAACATGGCGTTTGAAGGTGAAAACTCGAAACAGCCCCAGAACGGCCCCGTGGGTGGCACCAACACCTCCCACGGGACCAACGTAACTCGTAGGAACTGACCTCGCAGCCGCGGGTCTCCCAGTTTGAGAATACGATGGTACTTTGCGTATTTCTAGACTTAGGGTTGAAAACATGGCGTTAGAGGGTGAAAACTCGAAAAAGCCCCAGAATGGCCCCGTGGGTGGCACCAACACCTCCCACGGGACCAACGTAACTCGTAGGAACTGACCCCGCAGCCCCGGGTCTCTAGATTTGAGAATACAATGGTAATTTGTGTATTTTTAGACTTTGGTTTAAAAACATGGCGTTAGAAGGTGAAAACTCGAAATAGCCCCTGAACGGCCCCGTGGGTGGCACCAACACCTCCCACGGGACCAACGTAACTCGTAGGAACTGACCCCGCAACCGCGGGACTCCCGCTGTGAGAATACGACGATAATTTACAAATTTATAGACTTAGGGTTAAAAACATGGCGTTAGAGGGTGAGAACTCGAAACAGCCCCCAAACGGCACCGTGGGTGGCACCAACACCTCCCACGGGACCAATATAACTCGTAGGAACTGACCCCGAAGTCGCGGAACTCCCGATTTTAGAATACGATGGTAATTTGCATATTTATGGACTTAGGCTTAAAAACATGGCGTTAGAGGGTGAAAACTTGAAACAGCCCCAGAACGGGCCCGTGGGTGGCACCAACACCTCCCATGGGAGCAACGTAACTCGTAGGAACTGACCCTGCAGCCGCGGGTCTCCCGATTATAGAATACTATAGTAATTTGCGTATTTCTATACCTAGGTTTAAAAACATGGCGTTAGAAGGTGAAAACTCGAAATAGCCCCAGAACGGACCCATGCGTGGCACCAACACCTCCCACGGGACCAACGTAACTCATAGGAACTGACCCCGTAGCCGTGGGACTCCCAGTTTGACAATACGACGGTAATTTGCATATTTATAGACTTAGGGTTAAAGACATGGCGTTAGAGGGTGAGAACTCGAAACAGCCCCCGAACGGCCCCGTGGGTGGCACCAACACCTCCCACGGGACCAACGTAAATCTTAGGAACTGACCCCGCTACCGCGGGACTCCAGGTGTGAGAATACGACGGTAATTTGCATATTTATAGACTTAGGGTTAAAGACATGGCGTTAGAGGGTGAGAACTCGAAACAGACCCCAAAGGGCCCCGTGGGTGGCGCCAACACCTCCCACGGGACCAATGTAACTCGTAGAAACTGACCCCGCAGTCGCGGGACTCCCGATTTCAGAATATGACCATAATTTGCATATTTCTAGACTTAGGCTTAAAAACATGGCGTTAGAGGGTGAAAACTCGAAACAACCCCCGAACGGCCCCGTTGGTGGCACCAACACCTCCCACGGGACCAATGTAACTCATAGGAACTGACCCCGCAGCCGCGGGACTCCCGATTTGAGAATACGGTGATAATTTGCATATTTGTAGACTTAGGCTTATAAGCATGGCATTAGAGGGTGAGAACTCGAAACAGCCACCGAACGTCCCCGTGGGAGGCACCAACACCTCCCATGGGACCAACGTAACTCGTAGGAACTGACCCCGCAGCCGCGGGTCTCCCGGTTTGAGAGTACTATGATAATTTGCGTATTTCTAGACATAGGCTTAAAAACATGATGTTAGAGGGTGAAAACTCGAAACAACCCCCGAACGGCCCCGCGGGTGGCACCAACACCTCCCACGGGACCAACGTAACTCGTAGGAACTGAGCCCACAACCGCGGGACTCCCGGTGTGAGAATACAACGATAATTTGCATATTTATAGACTTAGGGTTAAAAACATGGCGTTAGAGGGTGAGAACTCGAAACAGCCCCCAAACGGCCCCGTGGGTGGCACCAACACCTCCTACGGGACCAATCTAACTCGTAGGAACTGACCCCGCAACCGCGGGACTCCCGATTTTAGAATACGACAGTAATTTGCATATTTATAGACTTAGGCTTAAAAACATGGCGTTAGAGGGTGAAAACTTGAAACAGCCCCAGAACGGGCCCGTGGGTGGCACCAACACCTCCCACGGGACCAACGTAACTCGTAGGAACTGACCCCGCAGCCGAGGGTTTCTCGGTTTCAAAATACGACGGCAATTTGCGTATTTCTAGACTTAGGGTTAAAAACATGGTGTTAGAAGGTGAAAACTCGAAATAGCCCCAGAACGACCCCGTGGGTGGCACCAACACCTCCCACGGGACCAACGTAACTCGTAGGAACTGACCCCGTAGCCATGGGACTCCCGGTTTGAGAATACGTCGGTAATTTGTGTATTTCTAGACTTTGGTTTAAAAACATGGCGTTTGAAGGTGAAAACTTGAAATAGCCCCAGAACGGCCCCGTGGGTGGCACCAACACCTCCCACGGGACCAAGGTAACTCGTAAGAACTGACCCCGTAACCGCGGGACTCCCAGCGTGAGAATACGATGATAATTTGCATATTTATAGACTTAGGGTTAAAAACATGGCGTTAGAGGGTGAGAACTCAAAACAACCCCCAAACGGCCCCGTGGGTGGCACCAACACCTCCCACGTGACCAATGTAACTCGTAGGAATTGACCCCGCAGCCGCGGGACTCCCGATTTTAAAATATGATGGTAATTTAAATATTTATAGACTTAGGCTTAAAAACATGGCGTTAGAGGGTGAAAACTTAAAACAGCCCCAGAACGGGTCCGTGGGTGGCACCAACAACTCCCACGGGACCAATGTAACTCGTAGGAACTGACCCCGCAGCCGCGGGTCTCCCGGTTTCTTAATACGACAGAAATTTGCGTATTTCTAGACTCAGGGTTAAAAACATGGTGTTAGAAGGTGAAAACTCGAAAAAGCCCCAGAACAGCCCCGTGGGTGGCACCAACACCTCCCACTGGACCAACGTAACTCGTAGGACCTGACCTCGCAGCCGCGGGTCTTCCAGTTTGAGAATACGATGGTAATTTGCATATTTATAGACTTAGGGTTAAAAACATGGCGTTAGAGGGAGGGAACTCGAAACAGCCCCCGAACGGCCCCGTGGGTGGCACCAACACCTCCCACGGGACCAATGTAACTCGTAGAATCAAACCCCGCAGCCACGGGACTCCCGGTTTAAGAATACGACTGCAATTTGTATATTTCTAGACTTAGGCATAAAAACATGGCGTTAGAGGGTGAAAACTTGAAACAACCCCCGAACGGCCCCGTGGGTGGCACCAACACCTCCTACGGGACGAACGTAACTCGTAGGAACTGGCCCTCAGCCGCGGGTCTCCCAGTTTGAGAATACGACAATAATTTGAGTATTTCTAGACTTAAGAAAAACATGGCGCTAAAAGGTGAAAACTCGAAACAGCCCCCGAACGACCCCGTGGGTGTCACCAACACCTCCCACGGCACCAACGTAACTCGTAGGACCTCACCCCACAGCCGCGGGTCTCCCGATTTGAGAATACGATGCTAATTTGCGTATTTCTAGACTTAGGCTTAAAAACATGGCGTTAGAAGGTAAAAACTCGAAACATCTCCAGAACGGCCTCGTGGGTGGCACCAACACCTCCCACGGGAGCAACGTAACTCGTAGGAACTGACCCCGCAGCCGTGGGTCTCCCGATTTGAGAATACGATGTTAATTTGCGTATTTCTAAACTTAGGCTTAAAAACATGGCGTTAGAAGGTGAAAACTCGAAACAGCCCCAGAACGGCCCCGTGGGTGGAACCAACACCTCCCACAAGACCAACGTAACTCGTAGGAACTGACCTCGCAGCCGCGGGTCTCACGATTTGAGAATACGATGGTACTTTGCGTATTTCTAGACTTAGGCTTAAAAACATGGCGTTAGAAGGTGAAAACTCGAAACAACCCCAGAACGGCCCCGTGGGTGGCACCAACATCTCCCACGGGACCAACGTAACTCGTAGGAACTGACCCCACAGCCGCGGGACTCTCGGTTTGAGAATACGATGGTAATTTGCATATTTATAAACATAGGCTTAAAAACATGGCGTTAGAGGGTGAAAACTCAAAAAAGCCCCAGAACGGCCCCGTGGGTGGTACCAACACCTCCCACAAGACCAACGTAACTCGTAGGAACTGACCCCGCAGCCCCGGGTCTCTCGATTTGAGAATACGACGGCAATTTTATGTATTTCTAGACTTTGGTTTAAAAACATGGCGTTTGAAGGTGAAAACTCGAAATTGCCCCAGAACGGCCCCGTGGGTGGCACCAACACCTCCCACGGGACCAACATAACTCGTAGGAACTGACCCCGCAACCGCGGGACTCCCGGTGTGAGAATACGATAATAATTTGCATATTTATAGACTTAGGGTTGAAAACATAGCGTTAGAGGGTGAGAAAACGAAACAGCCCCAAAACGGCCCCGTGGGTGGCACCAACACCTCCCACGGGACCAACGTAACTCGTAGGAACTAACCCCGTTGCCGTGGGACTCCCGGTTTGAGAATACGATGGTAATTTGCATATTTATAGACTGAGGGTTAAAAACATGACGTTAGCGGGTGAGAACTCGAAACAGCCGCAGAACGGCCCCGTGGGTGGCACCAACACCTCCCACGGGACAAATGTGACTCGTAGAAACTCACCCCCCAGCTGCGGGACTCCCGGTTTGAGAATACGACGGTAATTTGCGTATTTCTAGACTTAGGCTTAAAAATATGGCGTTAGAATGTGAAAACTCGAAATAACCCCCGAAGGGCCCCGTGGGTGGCACCAACACCTCCCACGGGACGAACGTAACTCGTAGGAACTGACCCCGCAGCCGCGGGTCTCCCAGTTTGAGAATACGACGGTAATTTGAGTATTTCTAGACTTAAGAAAAACATGGCGCTAAAAAGTGAAAACTCGAAACAGCCCCTGAACGACCCCATGGATGGCACCAACACCTCCCACGGCACCAACGTAACTCGTAGGAACTGACCCCACAGTCGCGGGTCTCCCGATTTGAGAATACGATGGTAATTTGCGTATTTCTAGACTTAGGCTTAAAAACATGGCGTTAGATGGTGGAAACTCGAAACTGCTCCAGAACGGCCTCGTGGGTGGCACAAACACCTCCCACGGGACCAACGTAACTCCTAGGAACTGACCCCGCAGCCGCGGGTCTCCCGATTTGAGAATACGATGTTAATTTGCGTATTTCTAGACTTAGGCTTAAAAATATGGCGTTAGAAGGTGAAAACTCGAAACAGCCCCAGAACGTCCCCGCGGGTGGCACCAACACCTCCCACGAGACCAACATAACTCGTTGGACTTGACCCCGCAGCCGCGGGACTCCCGGTTTGAGAATACGACGATAATTTTCATATTTATAGACATAGGCTTAAAAACATGGCGTTAGAGGGTGAAAACTCGAAAAAGCCCCAGAACGGCCCCGTGGGTGGCACCAACACCTCCCACAAGACCAACGTAACTCGTAGGAACTGACCCTGCAGCCCCGGGTCTCTCGATTTGAGAATACGACGGTAATTTGTGTATTTCTAGACTTTGGTTTAAAAACATGGCGTTTGAAGGTGCAAACTCGAAATAGCCCCAGAACGGCCCCGTGGGTGGCACCAACACCTCCCACGGGACCAACGTAACTCGTAGGAACTGACCCCGCAACCACGGGACTCCCGGTGTGAGAATACGACGATAATTTTCATATTTATAGACTTAGGGTTAAAAACATAGCGTTAGAGGGTGAGAACTCGAAACAGCCACAAAAAGGCCCCGTGGGTGGCACCAACACCTCCCACGGGACCAATGTAACTCGTAGGAATTGACCCCGCAACCGTGGGACTCCCGGTTTTAGTATACGATGGTAATTTGCGTATTTCTAGACTTAGGGTTAAAAACATGGTGTTAGAAGGTGAAAAATTGAAACAGCCCCAAAACGGCCCCGTGGGTGGCACCAACACCTCCCACAGGACCAACGTAACTCGTAGGAACTGACCCCGTAGCCGTGGGACTCTCGGTTTGAGAATACGATTTTAATTTGCATATTTATAGTCTTAGGCTTAAAAACATGGCGTTAGAGGGTGAAAACATGAAACAACCCCAGAACGGGCCCGTGGGTGGCACCAACACCTCCCACGGGACCAACGTAACTCGTAGGAACTGTCCCCGCAGCCGCGGGTCTCCCGGTTTGAGAATAAACGATAATTTGCGTATTTCTAGACTTAGGCTTAAAAATATGGCGTTAGAAGGTCAAACTCGAAACAACCCCAGAACGGCCCCGTGTGTGGCACCAACACCTTCCACGGGACCAACGTAACTCGTAGGAACTGACCCCGCAGCCCCGGGTCTCCCAATTTGAGAATACGACGGTAATTTACGTATTTCTAGACTTAGGCTTAAAAACATGGCGTTAGAAGTTGAAAACTCAAAATTCCCCGAGAACGGCACCGTGGGTGGCACCAAGACCTCCCACGGGACCAACATAAATCTTAGGAACTGACCCCCTACCGCGGGACTCCAGGTGTGAGAATATGACGGTAATTTGCATATTTATAGACCTAGGGTTAAAAACATGGCGTTAGAGGGTGAGAACTCGAAACAGACCCCAAAGGGCCCCGTGGGTGGCGCCAACACCTCCCACGGGACCGATGTAACTCATAGGAACTGACCCCGCAGTCTCGGGACTCACGATTTTAGAATACGACGGTAATTTGTATATTTATAGACTTAGGCTTAAAAACATGGCGTTAGAGGGTGAAAACTAGAAACAACCCCAGAACCGGCCCGTGGGTGGCACTAACACCTCCCACGGGACCAACGTAATCCGTAGGAACTGATCCCGCAGCCGCTGGTCTCCCGGTTTGAGAATACGATGGTAATTTGCGTATTTCTAGACTTAGGCTTAAAAACATGGCGTTAGAAGGTGAAAAATCGAAACAGCCCAAGAACGGCCCCGTGGGTTGCACCAACACGTCCCACGGGACCAACGTAACTCGTAGGAACTGACCCCGTTGTCGCGGGACTCCCGATTTGAGAATACGACGGGAATTTGCATATTTATAGGCTGAGGGTTAAAATCATGACGTTAGAGGGTGAGAACTTGAAACAGCCCCTGAACGGCCCCGTGGGTGGCACCAACACCTCCCACGGGACAAATGTAACTCGTAGAAACTTACCCCCCAGCCGCGGGACTCTCGGTTTTAGAATACGACGGTAATTTGTGTATTTCTAGACTTAGGCTTAAAAACATGGCGTTAGAGGGTGAAAACTCGAAACAGCCCCCG